>CM022301.1:495855047-497055047 GCA_011799875.1 Thinopyrum elongatum
TGCTGATCTTTGCCAGTCCTGGAATGCTGAACATTCTTATTTTTCAGTTCTGGAATGTTGTGGCATTCTTCGCCAGTCCATCTACGACTCCTGCGCTGTTCGCCGGCGGCCTGCTGGGGTACGTGATGTATGACTGCACGCACTACTACCTGCACCATGGACAGCCATCCAAAGACCCAGCGAAGCATCTCAAGGTGACTAACTAACATGATTCCACTTGAAGCCACCAATAATCCACCAGTAGCTGTTACTCATTCCTCACAAACTTGACTCGTGATGCAGCGGTACCACCTCAGCCACCATTTCAGAATCCAGGACAAGGGCTTCGGCATCACCTCATCGCTCTGGGATGCCGTTTTCGGGACGTTGCCTTCGTCCAAGATCGCCGCGAAGCTCAGCTGACACGCATAAACATGTTAAATTGTATGAAGAATTTTAGTAGAGTTTGTAGACTTAGGTTAGGGGCAAAGCTCATCTTGCCTTTCTGCAACGGGTTCGCATATCTGCACAGTTGGAGATGTCTGTCCTGATATGAAGACGTTTTGGTTGCCTCAACTTTTCATCCCCAGGAATAGGCTATTCATTTCTTTGTAGTCCATGTTTGGATAAATAGTCATATTCCTTGGTTCAATTGCGATATCTTCTGTCATTTTTCTCTTTGGGTTTTAGTTGTCAGCTGTTAAGAGAATGGTGCGAGATGCTATTATCTGGATCCTCATCATGAGTTGCCTTGTATAAGCATAAGGCATCGTTTGTTTCGCGTGGGTCGGAGGGGTTTTCAGAGGATTAACCTCTCGAGGCCCAGAATCCTCGCAAATCCCATTGGGCCATTTGGTATGCGGGGTTTCGACGGCCCAACCCCCTCGATTCCCCTTCGATCCACCTGTTTCCACGCGCTTCAGAACCCTCCGGGGGGGCTCGAGGATTTGGCCGCCCGACTCGAGACGCCACCGCCGACTCCTCCGAGATACTAGACTTCTCCCCGGTGGTAAGTCATCGCCGCCCCTCCCCTCCCCTCCCCCCTCTTCTCCCGGGAGGCAAGTCTTCGCCATGGCTGCCAACTCCCGCACGCCCTCCGTTCGCCTCGTCCTCACCGGCGAGCATGCCAAGAACGGCGTATCCTACCCCCAGCTCCACATGGACCCTAACCCTACCCGGCTAGCTCGCCAAGGATGCCGTCCTCTTCTAGCCCCTCTTATACCCTAACCCTAGCCCGCGAGATTGCCATAAATTTGTGTTGCTGATGGTCTGATGCATCTAGGAGGATAAATTGGTAGATTCTAAACCAAATTTGCCCCCTCCTGGTGACTGCTGTTGATCCCGCGGTCGATCTGCCTGCCCATATTTTGCACATTAAGTGTCGTAAATATTTCTACTCAGACTCCAGTTTTGTTTCTTGTCAACCATTATTTAAGCTATAGCTTCTTCTCAGCCATTGGAGCAATGGACAGTGGGTATATTTAGACTAAATTGTCCGTTTCCTCATCAGTGCATCAGAAATTGTTTGCTCATCAGACTTTGTTGTGAGTTTTTCTCTTCCACGAGAAAAATGTTCGGTCTGGAAGTTTCTTTGTGAAATGATATGACGATTTTATTTCTTTCTGGATTCTGGTTGTATGTTTATTGAATTGGTATAAGTATAAAGAAATCTGCTAATGTAGAATAATTAGGATTCAACAAGCGTAAACCTGTTACTTCCCTTGCCAATGAATTGACCTTGTTAACAGTAGCAACGTTACCTTGTTTTCTTCAGTATCATCATCTTTTTTCTGGTCTCACTGAACCAGGTTGAGAAGTGGAACAAGCAGAGGGAGAATGGGACGTTTACAGGGTCCCTCTAAATCGTCTGTTTGAGAGTCTCCTGTCATGTACTCTCTTCCAACAATCGCCGCAGAACATCAAGTGATGCTTTTCTCTATGTTGCATAAATAGTTCAGCAAGCTTATGTATTCTCAGCATGCTTAAATGTACGCATGTCTTCCTCAGACTTGCGAATGTTGAAAACCTATGAGATATTTTTGGTTCTAAGTCATGCTGATGTGAGAGATTATGTTGCAGTTACGTGACAGTGCAATTATGTGATGATATATTGATTCCAAGTCAAGCAAATTATGTTCTTCATGTGAAGAACTGTTGCAAGATTGGATTTTTAACTATTTTACACCATTTTAATGCAATATGGCAATCCCTCCCTGTCAAACAGTGTTCTGTACAGAGGGAGATTTGAGGGATGTGTGGCTGGAGGGGGATTTGAGGTTTCAAGGGGATTGGGTGGAAGAGGGGGATTCACCAAATCCCCTGAAATCCCTTCCCCCCCAAAACCTCCACAATCCCTTGCTGTCAACCGAGGCCTAAAGGGATATCTGAAGGATATTCTCTGGATAGTCTTTGCACCTTTAGAAGAGTGTGTACAAACTAGAACGTGTGTGATGGAAATAAATGAACTTGTACATATGAGTGAAGAAACAATGCAACTTTTCCTGTGGAAATAATGTTACGCCATGAGAACATGGCAAATCTGATGCCATTCCTGCAGTCGCAGATCGCACATGGGTCATAGTAATACCTGGCAGAGATACACCCATATACCCAGGCACTCAGCCATCTCATTCGCAACAATTCTGTGCTTCATAGTACAGATCTACAGCCAGTTGGGGCATCAGAAGCACATGGGACTCATTGGTTCAGATACCCTCCATATGCATTAAGTTTTGACAGTAACTAGTGGATTTGATCTCCGAGAAAACAGCCTGTTCAAAACAAAATGTAGACCGAGCTAAATTGCGACTAGAAACAAGTCAACAACAATACATTGCCAGACAATACGCTCCCTTAATATGGGTTTTTTCAAGAGCGGATTATACGGGGTGAATTTTTAGGTCGCCCTCGCTTGCCATTTTTGGTGACCTTTGGCTGGCTGGTCACCAATGCGTACATTCTGACAGCAAACAATTCTTCAGGTAGCTCCTTTTGGTTCTGTCATCAAATTGCAAGATTATGTGGCTGACAAATGGAAAGCTGAAGTTTGTCATTTCGGAAAATTTGTTATTTTGCAAGATGCATACCTTGATGCTGTGGATATACAATCCACACTTGTTAAATAGCTCCCTGAAATACGCATCAGACCTAGTGACACTGTTATCCTCCTTGTCTAAAACAAATCCTGACAACACAAACATGATAAATTTCTGAATAAGTATAACATGGACTGCATCTCTATCATAGAGTACAGCTGCTGCATTAACGATATAAATCATTTGACATAGTAAGCTCACCATTTTTTGCAATGTTCTCTTTCAGAACAAAAAAACCATCTGGTTTGAGCCCAACCTGGAAAAACATAACCCGTATATGTTTAATTAACATGCATACGTAGTTGAACAGCCGTATACATAATATTATATCAGATTTTGACTATACTAATAGGTGCACAGACATGGTCAAAGAGAACCAGAACTGGAACTAAGCCATAAGTAAAAATACAGACTGGAGTTGGCTTAGAAGATGTCGCTTGTTCCAATTTGCACTGTACATGTAATTGTTGAAACTATATGGTGAGCATCTTTCTACATATGCATAAGAAATTTCTTGCAAGCATTTGATTAGCAGCAAAAAATATCAACATCCTTTCTCCAATAATAGTATAACACTATAGCATGCTTTTTTGCATACAAATGTACAGTACATGTTAAATTTACACTTTAAAAGTACAGAAAAAAACCCTTCAAGGCAAGAAATCAGCTTAATATTAAAACAAAATATAAGTGAGTTTAAACCGAATCACCTTTGCACGGTTAAAAAATGAAATAAAATCATCATCAGTAAGTTGTCCTATGCACCACTGGATCCATATCACATCATATCTTCCTTCCTCGGGAGTGAAATCCTGAAGCAAGAAGCAAAATTTACCATCTGGAAAGAAGCGGCATGAAATTTGCAAAGAGCATAATCACAATAAGAATGCTCAACCAACCTGAAGAGGTATACAATAAAAGTTCGCAGCCTTGTTGGTATCATGTCCAAAATCCATGCAACTACTAAGATTCTCCCGTGCCGCTTCTAAAAAATGGGCTACTGGCTCAACGAGATCAACCTGAACATCCAACGCCAGTTTAAAATGAATCATCAAAATTTGGAAAATACAAACAAGATACAATAAAACGAATTACTGATATTACAGAAGAAACAGAAAATCACAATTCAAGTTGTGATACATCAGGGAGAAAACGAAAAATAGTAAGTTCTTGCAAACATCACTGTGTGCGTACAACCGAAGCTGCATGGAGTGAGGATAACTCTTCATTAGTCTAGAATTGGTATCATGTATGGATAGGCAGGTCTTTTCAGGCTCAATGGATCATATGGATAGACAGGTCTTTGTAGGCTCAATGGATCATGGTATAAACTCAAAACTTGTGACCGTGAGTTGCACTGCATACCTCATTGAAATGCTTGATAAGAAAATTCTTTGTAACCCGCCCGATGCCAGAGCCACAATCTGCCATAATTTCAGAGATGACAATATAAACGCTCAATTAGATCAGAGAGCAGACATGGATTCCATAGCTTGAGCAAGCTATGGAGTCACACAGATAGAATAACCAGTAAAATGCTCTCCGCGGCAGAGCTCAGCTCACCAAGCGCGACGAGATGGCGCTTCGCGGCGCCGAATCGCTCGGCGAGGAGAGGGCGGAGGAAGGCGGCGCTGCCCTTGACGTCGGCGTCGTTGACACACCCATACCCTCCCAGGACGCCCTCTGTCGACGCCTCCACGCCCTAGGACACGCCAATTGGAGAAACTGATAAGCTAAATCTGCAGCGAGGGGCGTGCAATCGGATTGGGGGTTTAGGGTTTAGGGAGGGGACTGGGCGGCTGAGCGCGGGTGCTCCTTAGCCTTCACCTGCCAGTAGGCGATTCCTTTGGAGTACCACTCCTCGCGCTTCCCTTCTCCGCCCGCCTCCTCGCCGGCGTCCCCATTGCTTGGAGCGGCGGTGGCGGCGGCGGCGCCCGGAGGGAGTTCGGAGGCCGAGGCGGAGGCGGTGGCGCCGATCTCCTGGGCCCACATCTCCGTGGCGCTGGAAAACTCGCGGCCCGTGGAATCGAAGCCTCGGGAGTCCATCTCTCCGGTGGCGGCGGCGGCGGCGGCGAAGTTAGAGTTGGCCGCGCGCGAGCAGGGGAAGCTTTGTGGGTGTAACTCTGTATTCGATTTTTACAGGTACCCTTCTGCATATACTCCGTCCACCCGGAGGCAAGTTAAATCTTTGCCGCCTGGTGGGACCTGACGATATGTGGCATTTAAATTTTCAAGATGGGCAATTTTCCAAAAGAAATTAAATATCTACCTTGAATCACCACAACAAATGACGAAGAAAAGTCAAAACTTCTTTAGTACCTTTTTTAATCCAGCAGTACGGACGCAAGCGCTCATATATACACGCATACACGCACTTCTATTAACGCACACATACACCCTACCTCTATGAGCACCTGCGAGATTTTGAGCCGACATGCCTTTGTAGTCGACGGGAACATCTCCTCCCACTGAACACGTATCGTTGGAAATGCTGAAATAAATTCAAGATAAAATGCGAACAATAGGGTTTGAATCCTGGTGGGTTGGAGATACGACTGTCCTCCTAACCATCCAACAACAGGTTAGTTCGCAAAACTTCTTTAATACTATTATTGATACATGATGCATCTAAAATGCCACAAAATTTCAGGCGAAATTTGATCCACGGGTTGGGTATAGTTTTTGTTAGTGCAAAAAAGAAACCAAGCATCTATTATTTGCAGCAGATTTAAATTGTTACTATTCCTATGCATATTTGTGTTCTTTTATATTTTGAGTTGTGGATCAAATTTGGAATTTTAAATTCGCAAGATAGATCCATCTGGTATCAGTGTTGTTATTTTCTAACAAAAGTTTTCTGCGTAGTTGCTACGTGAGCACGAAGCATCGATACATTATCCACGTTTAACATAAAGTAATTGAAGAGGGTATTTTGACAATAGCGTAGGAGGTCACTATCATCGATGGCGGCGCATTGCAAAACATTGTCGTCTCCCCACACTTGACCCGACATCACTCCCGTCAAGCGACTGCCACATTTGATGCTCTTTCATTTTCGGCGTGGCCAAGATAGGGCTCCTCCTGTCCATCTATGAAATTTGTCCCCTTTAAGCTTGTTGGCGACAATGCATTGCGCGACATCGTTGTCTCATTACTCTCCACTCAGTAGGACAGCCTTCTATCTCGATGGTGTCTCCAATAGTTGCATAACATTTGAAGTAGGAGAATTTGGTCGTGAAGGTTGGAGAAGATGATACTGAACTCGATCACTATTGATGCCCAACATCCTTTTGACCCACTAGGTTTAGAGAGCACCATTCTGACAAAAGGCCATAAAAGATGACGGTGTCAGCCAGGCGACTTCGCTAATGACGATGAGCCAACACAGGTCTATTTGCAACTCAATGAAGTTGACCTTGACATGCTTGTTACATCGAGGTCATTCAGGCCGATGATCAAAGGTCTTCTTGCCGAGGAGCTCGAGGCTCAAGAGCATGCTCGCTACTCATGGTGTCAACAACCTAGGATCGTTGCTAGGGAGTTCGTCTCTTCATGCCCGGGGGACACAATTTGTAGAGTTCCATGGCTCGAAGAACAATGACATCCTGATCTTGAAGCTCAAGCATGAAGGTTGGGATCTATGATTTCGTCCACTACACGGAGAGGGTGATCACTCGTCATAAACACCCTATTTTTTCCCTACTTATGAGGAGGGTTATGTGCATGTTGTGGTGGGCTTTGGGTTAGGGGTATATTAGAAATACCTGATGTTGATGATGGATGATCAAACTATTGTTGGTAGCTTTTGCATCAGGATTGCAAGACAAAAACCCCGATGTTCCGTGATGATCAAACAACTTAATCATAATAGTATATGCACTTATTGCAAGTCTATCTTTGTGAAGTTAGTAGTGATGGTTTGCGAACCGAGCCTAACTAAGATGGTTATGTTCCTTGTGGCGGAGCCAACCCACCATGATTCAAGTCCTAGACTAGTGCTTGCATTTTACCAGATTTATTTCAGACTTTTTGGCGATGTTCGTTCAGTGGGAGAAGACATTTCCGTCGACTACGAAGACGCCTGTGGTGACTTCATCAATTTTAAGATGTTGTGCCGACTCAGTATCCCGAAGGTGCTCATAGTGGGTAGGGTGGATGAGTGTATATGGCCATCTATGTGTTGTACTGTGTTAAAAAAGTGGTAATGGTTTTAAATTGCTCCGGCATGAACAATAAATTTGCTTTTCTCTTCTTCAAAAAAGTATGTTTGTTTTTTGCATCGAAGATGCTCGGAGTGTGCTATGGAAAATTTCATGGAGAAATGACCACGGAAATTTGCATGCTCCTAGCACACTCGAGCATCCTTGGTGCTAAAAAAATCAGAATATTTTTCTATTTATCTGTGAAATTTACTGTTCACAAGGAGTAGGTTGGATTATCGATTATGATGATGTATATTTATATTGTGATATCAAATCAATGTGGTAAGATCACACTCTTGAGAAGAGGCATTCACAATGCCAGCAACTAGGCAACATGGTGATTTCTCACCTAGGCCCATCCCACGCGCCGTGGCACAAAAGATATTTCCTGCTATGGTGTATGTGTTCCCACTTCTCATGTACTCCCTCCATTTCTAAATATAAGTCTTTGTAGAAATTTCACTATGAACCACATACAGATGTATATAGATGCATTTTAGAGTGTAGATTCACTTATTTTGCTCCGTATGTAGTCTATATATAGTGAAATCTCTATAAAGACTTATATTTAGGAACGGATGGAGTATCACTTATATATGTGTGTGTGTTGTACCAATTCATCTCTCTTCGAATATACTTCCTCTCTATCAAAATATAAGACGTTTTTTGACACTACGATAGTGCCAAATAAACGTCTTACATTTTGATACGGAGTAGGAGTATGAGGTACTCCAAAATGGATTGCATATTCTCTTTACCAAAATATTATTCTGTTTGCATAATTAGCATATGTTGTCCTTTTATAAATGAGAAAAGGTTATAAAATGTGAATGGTCCCGATGACAATTTTCATGTAACATAAAATGAGGCAATCTTAGAAGTAACTTTAAGCACACCGAAGTCATTTAGGGGGTAATTAAGAATTTCAGATGTTGGAGTATATTGGAGTTATAGACTCCTGGTATTACATAATACTATAACTGATTTGTACTAGATAACTTTTGCCTTAATATATTGCAGTAGGACACTCTCCTACTGTTTGTTACTTCAGAAAGGGATTACATATTATTGCTCATAATATAACAGGCAGAGTTTATTGAAGTGATTTACAAAACTCACGAAGGATCCCAAGTTATGATGCAGACCCATTAAGTATCTGCAGATGTTACATGAAATAAAAATGATTGTATTTTCCTCCGAAAATGCAACGATGCCGAGTACATGAACAATTGATGCCTCAAAGACAATCTGATGATCTACCCAAATTTTGTCTTGCCTTGTAAGTCCGTATCAAATTCGAGTTGAATAAAGCCTGGAACTTCTTGCATGGTATTGTTGTCACACATTGAATCGGAAGAGCATGACATCTCCTTCCTGCACAATATACTCCTTCCCTTCCAACCTCATCTGCAGTCATAGAGAGGGAAAGAAATAAAGAAAATTTCCTTGTGTGATTCATCTCTAAAACTAGCTAGTATTCATTCATATAAGTGCACATATTGTTACCACTCCCTTCTCCCTTGCTGCTCCAAGAGTACCCGCCGCAACAAAATCATCGTAAGATACCTGAGTCATGGTATGTGACCGTTGTGAAATTAAAAAATAACACCAGAAAATAATGGTACAGTACATGAAAAGAACCTGAAACTATTACTAGCACAGTACCCTGATACTTACAGTTTCAGCTCTAATGAAGCCTTTCTGGAAGTCGCTATGAATAACTCCGGCTGCTTGAGGTGCAGTCATGCCTGTAACAATAACATCCAAGACAAAACATAGTCAAAACTTTGTGCCCACGGTGCAAAAAGATGAAGGCAGTTCCTACAGTAATTGAAATAATACAGTAACAGAATTGTGAGAATGCGAATAAAACCTGCAATAATGGTCCAAGCTTTTGTTTCCTGACAAAAGGAAAAAAAAGGATTTGAAAGTTAGGATCAATAGCTGAAGAACAAAGTGTCTTAACAGCAGAAGAGATTCACCTGCTCTCCGGTAGTGAAATAAGTTCTTAGTCCCAAAAGGTTATATGTTGCTTTTACCAAGTTGCCTAGCCCACTTTCAGCAACATCAAGAGAATTTAGGTATTCAACTCTCTCTTCTAGTGGTAGTTCAGACAGTTCAGCCTCAACCTGATGCACTTCACAATTTCATTAGCTTACATAGATAATAGATTAGGTGAAATTGTCTAGTGCCTAGGTCGATGCATATGGTATCAGTTATCACAGACCTGAGCTGATATTGTAACCATGCCAGATTGCAGCTCTGATGCTAGTTTGGCCACCTCTTGGACATGGGGATTTTTATCAGGGTCAGCAAGATCAGACTCTGTTACATTAGCAACATAAATGACTGGCTTCATAGTGAGCAGATAAAGATGTTGTATAGCTTCTTTCTCATGGTCAGGCAAATCAACAGATCTTGCAGGCTTTCCATCCATAAGAGCATTCAGAATTTTTTCTAATCCTGACCTTTCCGCTCCTTCCTGAGTAGTGAAAACTGGAATCAAGAACAAAACCTATCAAATAATGGTATACTTTGTGAATACATTACTTACCTTCACTTTTACTTGTGGATCCTTAGTTTTGCTCTTTTTAAGCTTATCCAATCTCTTCTCTATCTGCATTTTTTTTTACAAAATCTTCTTGGTTAAGATATGAACATAAACAAAATAAATAAATCCATACATAAATCCCTCATCCTACTAAGCAAGGAAATGGAGATAGCAGAACTTTTCATTATATTACCTGTTCAAGATCACAAAATATGAGCTCTAAGTTAATCACATCAATATCTGATTTGGGATCAACTTTTCCATTCACGTGAACAATATCATCATCTTCAAAACATCGCACAACCTGAAAATCCAATGAAGAAAAGATTGGTGCTAAGTCAATCCTTAGAACCTCAACAACCAATAGCCTATTATGTTTTTCAAACTGGAAGTGAAAGAAAAAGAAGGCAATCATTGGATGTTCAAACATAGTACAACCGCTGAACTGAAGGTAAAGGAACATCTATTGGAGAATTTATAGTGATTCAAACTCTGCAAAATAAGAGGACACCAACAGAATGGTATGCAGCAGTTGAGAAACATGGGAATGTGGCTAGTAAAAAAGATGCAAAGTTTTAGTTTCCAGAAACTTGACAAATGCCTGAGAGCACAAACATATACAACGAAGTCAGCAAACTGACCTGAAGTATAGAATCCACTTCACGGATGTTTGAAAGAAATTGATTTCCCAGTCCCTGAAGTCGACAACCAGGTAAACATTTCCGTATATAAACTAGTGAAAAAAAAAATCATCGACATGTTGTGTGCTGCACTTGGAGTAAAATGAAGACAACCGGTACCTCTCCTTTGCTTGCTCCTTTGACGAGGCCTGCAATGTCGACAAGCTCAATGGATGTTGGGACCGTCTGCTTGGACTTGCTTAATTTTGAGAGCACGTGCAAGCGAGGATCGGGAATAGCCACGACGCCAGTGTTTGGGTTTATGGTGCAGAAGGGAAAGTTTGCAGCTTGGGCCTTCCCATTTTCAACCTAATAACACCCAGAAACGAATTCACATTTTGTTATCATGAGAAATATTCTATGCAAATTGCATTTCACATTGTGAAGCATAAAAACCATCCCGTGAAGCAATCACACGAACAGAACTATGCAGTGAGCGGGAATAACACAAAAATAAGGGAAAATCCACCAAAATCTCTCTTCATGTTCAAAACATATTAATCATTTAAACCTCTGGACAACAGCATCTCTAAGCGGCAAAACATCAAACAGTTCAAATGCAGTGACATTGCCCCTAAATGCACGCTCCATCTAATCATCTGCTAGAAAAACCAATGCACCAATCGAAAAATTCATCGCTCCTGGATGGTTCGAGCTCTCGACAGTCGACAGGAAGAAATCCTTCTCACAAAGAGGAATATTTCTTATTTCAAGCAACGGGTTCTGTCTGTGAGCAATTGGTCACTTACAATGGCGTTGAAGAGGGTGGACTTGCCGACGTTGGGCAGGCCGACGATGCCGGCGCGGAGGCTCATGCTAATCTTCGCGTTGCGGCCCGAAGAGTACCGCCGCGCGCCCCCGCCGCCCCCGACGACGCCCCGGCTCCGCTGCCAGCGCAGGAGCAGCGCCGAGGAGGCGCGAGAGGAGGGTAACGGCAAGGGCGTCGTCGCCGGCACGGCCGGCGTCCGCGTGAACCCCACGAACGCCGAGCCGAGCGCGCGGGACATCGTCGCCATGCGCGCCCGCCGAGAAGAGCAGTCGCCGCCGGCGCAGGAGCGTACGGCGAGAGACACACACGAGGGACTAGCGCGAGATAGAACGATGGATGGCACGTGAGCGCCACGTGAGAGTTCAAGTCCATAACACACTTTTCCGCTTCGTTTCGTTTCCCTCCTCGCCTCGGCGGCGCTGCCATGCGCCGCCGCATCCTCCTCCGCCTCAGGCCGCTGGCGCGGCGACGCCTCTGCGCGGCGCTCTCGACCGCGGCCTCGACGACGGCCGCCGCGCCCAGCGCCTACCGCCTGCTGGCGCTCCTCCGCGGCTGCGTCGCCCCGTCGCACCTCCCGCTCGGCCTCCGAATCCACGCGCGCGCCGTCACCTCGGGCCTGCTCGCCGCCGCCGACGGGCCGGCGGCCGCGCTCCAGACGCGCCTCATCGGCATGTACGTCCTGGCGCGGCGCTTCCGGGACGCCGTCGCGGTGTTCTCCTCGCTCCCGCGCGCCGCCGCCGCGTCGGCGCTCCCCTGGAACTGGCTCATCCGCGGGCTCACCATGGCCGGGCACCACCGCTTCGCCGTGCTCTTCTACGTCAAGATGTGGGCGCACCCCTCCGCGCCCCGGCCGGACGGCCACACCCTCCCCTACGTTGTCAAGTCGTGCGCGGCGCTCGGCGCGCTCGCCCTCGGCCGCCTCGTGCACCGCACCGCGCGGGCGCTGGGGCTCGACCGCGACATGTACGTCGGGAGCGCGCTCATCAAGATGTACGCGGACGCCGGCCTCCTGTGGGGCGCGCGCGAGGTGTTCGACGGAATGGCCGAGCGGGACTGCGTCCTGTGGAACGTGATGATGGACGGGTACGTCAAAGGCGGCGACGTGGCCAGTGCAGTGGGACTGTTCGGAGCCATGAGGGCGTCCCGCTGCGACCCCAACTTCGCGACCCTGGCGTGCTTTCTGTCTGTGTGCGCCACGGAGGCTGACTTGCTCTCAGGGGTGCAGCTCCACACCCTGGCGGTGAAGTATGGGCTAGAGCCGGAGGTCGCCGTGGCGAACACGTTGGTGTCGATGTACGCCAAATGCCAGTGCTTGGATGATGCGTGGAGGTTGTTTGACCTGATGCCACGGGACGATTTGGTAACCTGGAACGGGATGATATCTGGGTGTGTTCAGAACGGGCTTGTCGACGATGCATTGAGATTGTTCTGTGACATGCAGAAGAGTGGTCTTCAGCCTGATTCAGTTACACTGGCGAGCTTGTTACCAGCTTTGACCGATTTGAATGGTTTCAAGCAGGGGAAGGAGATACATGGCTACATTGTCAGGAACTGTGTGCATTTGGATGTCTTCTTGGTGAGTGCTTTGGTGGACATATATTTCAAGTGCAGGGATGTGAGGATGGCACAGAATGTCTTTGATGCTACAAAGACCATCGATGTGGTTATTGGTAGTACAATGATCTCAGGTTATGTTCTTAATGGGATGAGTGAAGCGGCTGTGAAAATGTTTCGGTACCTCTTGGAAGTGGGCGTCAAACCAAATGCTGTCATGGTAGCTAGCACGTTGCCAGCATGTGCTAGCATGGCTGCTATGAAGCTTGGTCAGGAGCTCCATGGGTATGTTCTGAAAAATGCATATGAAGGAAGGTGTTATGTGGAGAGTGCATTAATGGACATGTGTGCGAAATGCGGTAGACTTGACCTTAGCCATTATATCTTCTCTAAGATGTCTGCTAAGGATGAGGTGACATGGAACTCGATGATTTCAAGCTTTGCACAGAATGGGGAACCTGAAGAAGCTCTTGAGTTGTTTCGTCAAATGAGTATGGAAGGAGTGAAGTACAGTAATGTGACTATATCTTCCATCCTATCAGCATGTGCAGGCTTACCAGCTATATATTATGGAAAGGAGATCCATGGTATCATCATAAAGGGTCCCATAAGAGCCGATGTGTTTGCTGAGAGTGCTCTCATAGATATGTATGGCAAATGTGGGAACTTAGAATTGGCTTTTCGTGTTTTTGAATTCATGCCTGAGAAGAATGAAGTGTCATGGAATAGTATAATCTCTGCCTATGGGGCTCATGGCCTTGTTAAAGAGTCGGTGAGTTTATTATGCCGCATGCAAGAGGAAGGATTCAACGCAGACCATGTAACATTCCTTGCTTTGATATCTGCTTGTGCTCACGCTGGTCAGGTTCAAGAAGGACTCCGACTTTTTAAATGCATGACTGAGGAATATCAGATTGCACCTCGAGTGGAACACTTAGCTTGCATGGTTGACTTATATAGCCGGGCTGGGAAGTTGGATAAAGCCATGCAATTTATTGCTGACATGCCTTTCAAGCCGGATGCTGGCATTTGGGGTGCTCTTCTCCATGCTTGCCGTGTGCATCGCAACGTTGAACTTGCAGAGATTGCTTCCCAAGAACTATTCAAGTTGGATCCTCATAATTCAGGTTATTATGTGCTCATGTCCAATATCAATGCTGTTGCTGGACGGTGGGATGGTGTGTCAAAAATGAGAAGATTGATGAAGGATAAGAAAGTTCAGAAGATACCTGGTTACAGCTGGGTAGATGTTAATAATACCAGCCATTTATTTGTTGCAGCAGACAAAAGCCACCCTGACTCTGAAGATATTTACATGTCTTTGAAGAGCCTTCTTCTAGAATTAAAACATGAAGGTTACGTTCCCAGGCCAGATATATGTTATACCACGCAACCAGACAACACCGCCCAGGTTCAGCAATGATTTCTATGCAGATTATTTTATTCACCATGCATTTTCATAGTTCAAATCCTTGTTCAACCATGGCGTTTCTTTGTTCTTATCACCTTCTGTAACTAAAATGATACAAAAATGAACTATTTGGACAAGGTACCACTGTATTGCTGATCCATCCATGTCAAAGACAGTAGGGTCATACCTAAAATTGAGGATTAGGTAATGTGTTGAGGAATCAGGATCAGTTATACTGTCATTGCTAATGAGGTGACAATCATTTCTTTTTTCCTTTAACATAGTTTGCAGGTTAGTTGAAAATATCGTTCTTTTCTCTTCTCGAATATGCACCCAAATGCGTGTCATTTTGTATTAGGAGTCGAAGAACTAAGAACCAAAGCTGACCAAAACCAAACATGTACAGTTAGCCTACTGCGAGCAAGGTGCCGGTGTAGGGACGTTCTTGTATAATGTATAATACCTCTCTGTTAGTGCGTATCTCCTGGCAAGGGATTACAGAGAAGCCATTAATATGGTTTAGTCGTTTAGTGGTTTGTTTGGTTGCTTTATTCTGTTTCTATGTTGCTGTAGAAGGCAAGGTTTGGGCGATTTGGAAGACTATTCCATGCAGTTAGTTCTATTATCTTCTCCATTGCAATTTAGAGTATTAATGTTTTTATCTTACTGTAGGTAATGGCAATTTGATTTGATTTCGCCCAATGGAAGTTATCTGATCTTCTGATGGTGATAAAGGGAGAACATGTTATTATACAAATTGTTGCATAGATGAAAGCAAGCTTCTAATGCAGTATGATTCAATGTTTCCATGTGAAGTGGTGAGTTGACTTGCCTGTACATTAGCTGAACCCTAAATGCTCAACTCACAAAGCACTAAATAGTAATGGTCTCTTTTGTTTTGTATGTTTTCTGTTTAACTTTTTTGTCATCCTTTACAAAGATACGGTAGTTTTCAGCAAAAGCCTCTTCTCCTTTTCTCCTTTTGATTAACTCATACACCAGTTCTAGTTTCTAACATTGTACTTCTACAGGAATTCAAATGACCATGGAATGTTTCAGGTCCATCTTGGACGTGTATCAAGCAGCTGCTTCTTTCTGATCAGCAAAGTTCATATAACCCTTTGTAGGCTCAAACTCTCAATGCTGACAGTTTATTACTCGGACTGTGTAAGTTCTGCCGGCTAATCTGTATGGCTTTTCAGTCTTGAACTTGGACAGCATTGTTCTATTTTGCGCCATAACTGTTCTAGAAGCATTGTAGACCTCGTTATGAGCTCCTTGAGATTTCTAAGTTCTTCTCCTTGAAAAGAAAATGTAAAAGTGCTACCCCAGATAGATTAATCTAAAATATTGGTGTACAGATTGTTCTAAAGTTGATCACTTTGTCCAAAAGATCATATAATTCTGTTGGTTCTGTTTTGAGTGCTTCTGCCTTATACACTGTTCTTTTATCATTACATAAGCATAGCTGTGCAGGTTGACAGGTCTGTGAAAACCACAAGAACATGTGAGCTTCAACATTTTCACAGCAGCTTGACATGTTTGATTATCTTTCCTGCAAATTTGGTCGTGGATAAAACAAGGTTAACGATGAAAAATGAGTGGCTTGCTGAGTAAGTCAATCATTTTAACTGCTCTAAAGGTAATTTTATCGTTTCTCCCTACTGCTATGTGTACACCTTACGAACAAGTCTTACTCTTACAGCATCGAAATGATCACCATAGATGCTTGAATTCATGTCACAGAGCTTTGCAGTTTCGCACCTAGAACAGAGGAGGACCTCTTGGTGGTATGGCTAGGAGATATCCAATAGGTCTGTTCAAATGTCTAGAAATATTATCGTTTGATGACTATATGATAACTTGCTGAAAATTCACATCTGCTCTTCAGATGTTCCTGAACAGAATATGGAACAGTGGTTAATTGGTTGGCCATATATTTGTTTTTGTATGAGTTCATACTTCATACTACCTCTGTAAACAAACAGAAGACGTTTTAGGTCACTACTTTAGTAACCTAAAACGTCTTATATTTGTTTACAGAGGGAGTACATGATTGAAATCAGTTGCAGAAAAATTACTCGAATACATAATACATTTGACATCAGCCAATGTTTTGGTCCATAATTAGAACTTGAACAATAACAATCTCACATGCTCAAGTTTGGCATGGTTAATCTCAAGGTCACTTTACATGTCATAAATCACGCTTCTTGACTCTTATACATTCCTGTAAGAGAATCTTAACTCATATTTCATCATCCAATATTTTCAGATCATTTGGAAGCTTCTCGCGCCGTATCTGTGCAAGACTCTGGGGATTTCTTGTCGCGTCCAGCATCCTGTCCAAGAACTGAACGAACCGGCGATCCTCGTGAGCGACCTGTGGGTCTGAAAACCTATGGAGGTTATCTTGATCCTGCGCCAGTACCAGAAAAAAGTATCGATAAATGGACGAACTCTTCAAGAGAAGCAACAGACACATGGCACTAACCACCATCCTCCAGAAATGCAAGTGCTGTTTATTTGTTCAGAGGTATGCACAGGTTATGTTTGTTTCATGGCTAACTCATCGCTTGATTTGAAACTGTAAGTAAAACACTGAGCAATCTTGCATTTATTCGTCCAAAGTTCAAACCAAGAAAGCTTTCAACCGGTATACTCCCTCCGCCCGAAATTACTTGCGGTAGAAATGGGTGTATCTAGACGTATTTTAGTTCTAGATACATTAATTTTTTATTCATTTCTACGGCAAGTAATTCAGGACGGAGGGAGTACATAGGAAACATGTTGATTTGGTGGAGAAATGCGTCCATGAGTATTCAATGCTTTGCCCATGAGCCAAGTTGCAGGAAGAGACCCTGCATCCATCCATTACTGGGGGAAATTTGGGGGCAAAGTAAAGAAGGGCGAACCTTGCTTGCGCTGCCCGCACCGGCTTGCTCACACGCGACGCTGCAGAATGATGGATGGCTCGCCGTAGAAACGAGACGGCGGAGCCCCTCCCCGCGGCTGAACAGCAGCGGCCGGCGGTCGCCTCCGGCGAGACGGCAGATGGAATGGATCCTCCTGAGCAGCATCTCCGACGCCATGCCTGTTCCCCTCTCCTCTAGCTTTCCCCTGCTCCAAGTACTCGGGTGGGAACAGAATAGAGCTGTCCAAGGTATATTAGTAGCGGCAGCAGCAGTACGCAAGGTATCGCATCTTGGCTGGTCGCGGAGGGCGTCGGTGGGTGACCTCGTTTGAACCGACCGGGTCGGACGCACCGTTGACCGGTAATACAACAACGCTAGTTGAAACGTAGGGTTTATTTCTAGAAGAGTTGAAACTTAGGTGGAAGTGGAACGCGTTTGGCCTCTTCACTGATGACTTTTGTTTTCAAGTCCCCGGACTAGGTAATCACGGCTCTTGCTTGGAGAAAACGAGGTAGCACTAACAACCATATAGGACTAAGCGTGGCTTCCAATCCAAGTTAAGTCCCCAGCCTTAGCCATGGTTGATCGCAGCCATTGTCAAGATGGGAATTGGCTGGTCCGGACCTGGCCCCGTGGCCTCAAGGCCGATTTCAGGGGGCCACGGGTCAACCCATTCTGACGAAATCCCCGTGGCCTCACTGGCCCATTGGGTACCCTAGGGCCGACCCGAAATTCAGCTGTAATATGAAATAAATAGAAGTTACAAAAAAAAAGCACAAGTCCAATTTCAACTCTTTTCACATCCCAATCTACATTCGTTCACGAAAGAACTACTGCAGATTCATATAGTAGAATGAAAGAAGTCACATGTAGGAAACTCCAAGCAGAACCAACCATTGTTTTTAAGGCGTCCTGCCTTGGACGCTTAGGCGACCCTTAGGCAATAAGGCGACCTGGCAGTGCCTTACGCGCTTAGACGTCGCCTAGGCGCTAGATGGTCAGGGGCAGCCGGCGGCGGCAGACGACCGGCAGAGATGGTCGGGGGCAGCCGGCGGCGGCAGCAGACCGGCAGAGATGGTCGGGGGCAGCCGGCGGCGGCAGACAGAGATCGTCGGGGGCAGCGCAATCAGATGGTTGGGTCGACCCCTGTGATCCATCGGGTCTCACGGTGCCAGCTGCACTGACTCGTTTATGATTCAAGGCCAACCCACCTGGCCCATTGGCCTCGACATTTTGGGCCGGGTCAGTGACCCAGCAGGCCGACCCGGCCCATTCCCATCTTGAGCAGCCATGCATTCCTTTGTGTGCACTGGGTCAGAGAGAGAGACGGTCCATTGCAATACGCAGGTCACAGTAGTATTTTTTTCTTTTCTTTTGAAAAGAAGTCACAGTAGTAGTGAACTGTGAAAGCGTAGAGGTTTCAGCTGGAAAGATACCTGAGGAGGGCCATACTTTACTTGGCCCGCTGGCCAGGCCAGGCGCTTCTCTTGGAACTGGAAGATGCCCTCACAAAACTCTCATCACATGGCCAACTTACATAAAACATGTGATTTAGATTCTCCAGGGTGCTTACAGAGTCTGCACATCTGTGGATATACTCGTACATCCGGAGGGGAAAACTTTGGACATGCCACACAGAATTTTACCGACAAAAAAAAAGAAGCTTTCGCGCGGTTGACTCGGTTGCATTTTTCAGCCGACCAGCAGCAGATTCTCCTGTCGAAATGCAGGAGAAATGGTTGCTCTGCAACTCAATTGTAGATTTATGTGTTTGGTATCACCGATGACTTCCGATCCAAGACCTGAACTTCCCCTTTCGACGCGATGACAGCATACGGCCTGCATGCAACAGATTGCAATGTCTTAGGCACTGCACTGTGTAACCAATTACGGGTTTCTTTCTTGGTATAATAGTAGCCTTTTTCTTTTTTGAAACATGCTGGTTAATAACTGGATTTTACTATATAGTTTGTCTGGGTTGAGAAACTCACGTAGTGTTGCAAATTATCCCATGGTCCACAACGCCAGCAATTTTCTCCAAGCCTTCTGCTACCTTTCCTGCAAGGTGACCAAGGCAAACCAGCTAAACCTCCATTCGAGAAATAGTTACTGAATTATCATGTCGAATTTAGATCCTCAAAGAGTGGCAAGCTTCCATTTATACATACCAAGATCCTGGATGGGGGTTGTGAAGATAACATCAAGTATGTGATGGCCCTCCTTGGTAACCAGCGGGAAGTCGCCTCCCGATGGACCGGCAGTTCCAATGGATGGCCTCCTCCAAACCTTCAGGCAATCACGCAATGTGTATCAGTCAAAAGGTATTTTTTTTATTTTTTTGCTGGGTCGGCATGGACAGGTTTCAGGTTCGGAAATCTAGTGTAAGTAAATATCAGATTGATGGGTGGCTCGTGTACCTCTGCGTCGCCTAGGAACAAATCATCAATCTCTTCAGCGGTGTCAATCCAGTTTCCCTGAAATGATCTGCTCCTCTCTTAATGAACATTACACGAAACTGATCTGGTCTCTAGCAGAAGATAGATATTGCTTACACTTTTGACCAAAACTGGAATGGAACCCTCGATGCCATTCACATATTTGTCGTTGTCAATGATAAAGGCAACCTTGTCAGCCGATTTAACAATACCCTGTGGATCGAGACCAATCAAGAGTTGCATATAGGAAGATGAGATAATCATATAATTGACGTAACAGAAGTATCTGCAGTGAACACAAGAAAATAGTTACATCATATTTATTTTTTCAGAAAACAGCGACAGTTCCATTTTGATGAACTTATTACTAAGATGCATGCTTGTTCGACTTTTCAGGAAACAAAAGGACAAGTGATGATTTAGACAGACACAAGTCAGGGAGGCAAGGAGCCTGAATGTGTTTAAGCAGTTTCTGAAGAGCTGGCTTAACAAATTTTTGAAGAGTTGTGCTAACCTTCTCTTGTATGAAAGAAGGCTGTCCGCTTTCGGTTTTCCCGCGCCCGATGACAGCAGCGAGTGTGCCCTCTTCAATTACATCAGCATCAGCGAAAGCAAAATCAATCTATACGTCAGTGAGCATGGTTTCAGCCAAAATCCTCTTCTTTCCTGCCTGCAAGATTTACAATGATTTACAATGGTTTCAGCCAAAATCTTACTTGGGCGCCTTCCTCGTGGCTGCCGACCTTTATCCCTGCTTTCTCCGCCTCACTTGCACAGATCACAGACCTGGCTGATCAACCCCAACAACCGATTAGACGCAACCGATGATCAGAGGGAGCGAATGCATGAGGCATAGCAGAATGTAAGTACAGCTCATTTGGTATTGGTGAGCAATCGGAACGCTTACGAGGGTATCCCGACGATGCCGGTCAGCGAGCCTCGCCGGAGGCGCGTGCCGAGGTACTGGACGGCGAGCCCCGACGCGGCGCCGGAGCCGAGGCCGACCACCATGCCGCTCTTCACGAACTCGTCCACCTGAATCAATGCCGCATAACACAGAGATAAGTGCATCAGCATTCAGAGGAAGCCGCCGTGGATGCCGGCGGGCGGAAGCGTCAGCGAGTGCTCTCCCTTATTACCGTGAGCTTGGCGGCGTCGAAGAGGCGGACGACATCGGCGTCGGCGGCGGCCGCGCAGGCCACCGAGCGTCCCAGGAGACAGCGCGCGGCGAGGCGCTGGCGCGGTCGCGGTCGCCGGCACAGGGGGACCCGCGCGTGCGAGCCTGCCGCTATGCTTGCTCTGGCGACTGCCTCCATGGAGACGAGCGGCGAATACGGGGCCTGCCTCCCTGCTCGAGCGTCGGCTTTGCCGGTGTAGCGTAGCGGTTTCGAGACCTGCCACACAGTTTGGGTAAGCACCACCGCTTCAGAGGATAAGGAGTGTGACAGCGCACGAGCGCGGCGCGACAATTCCAAGTGAAATAAGATGTGTTGGGACTTGGGAACCCATGTTTTTCTCTGTTCTGCCCACTCCAAGAAATTGTGAAGTTATCTGTTTTTTATAGATTTTCATGATACTTTTGTTACCTGAGAGACTGAGACTACTCACGCTACTCGTGATGGAAGTATCATATACTAGTATCATGTATCATGCATATTATACTACTTTCATACACTAACATAGAGTAGTATAATAGATAATTTTATTTATGACCATGCATGACACAAAGTAGTATATCATTTATTATGATATGGTATCTACTTATATTATTCTAATCATTCTCTCCTCTTTAATTCTCTGCTACATCAGCTTGTTTGCTATTCCTGAGTGTATGATACCGACTAAGATACCACAATTATGGCCAGTCTCAGTTTCAAGAGATAACAGTAAAAACACGTCATGTGTTAATTAGGTGTTATTGAGCGAAAGTGTTACTCCAATCTCGAGCACAAATGCACCCGCGTGAACAGTAAATTCTGAAAAATTGCAAAAATTAATTAATTAAAAGACATCTGATTTTTTTTGGATGAACATCAACAAGTTTTCCAACATCTTGCAAAAATTTCTCCACTAAAATACATCTGTAGAGGTGTGTGCCAAAAAAAAGTGTGTGCTCGCAAATCTTTAGCAATTAATACTTGTATGTCTTCCTGTTGTACTCTCAAAGTCAAGTGTGCCTTACATCTTAGCCATTACTGCTGCTGCCACATGGTTGACAACATCATGGAACCCTAGAAACCGCTGTCATGAGAGGTGAGCAAGGAGAGAGACCTATTTCATCTACCTCATGCGGTAGCCTATATGTACAACTTTTACATGTTCGGTTTATATGGGAAAGTGCTTTTAATAGGTCTAATATATGCCATCTACCAGTTGCATCTTGCTCTACATATGCTTCTATATGCCATCTACCAACTACTCATTTCATACATCAGAAGCGCCCCTTGTGAATGGTTCAAACTATGTGATCATTTAAGCTTTATGATTCTAGTTCATGTTAGTTTGTTTGAATAGACCACCAAAACAAAACCATGCTCGATCATGGAATTCACATCACTTGAGGTTGGCGGTGGACTTAGCTGGGCCATATATAAGGAAGCACCATATATTGGCATGATGCGCAAGGTGGGCGTTGTAACATACAAACAACTTAAGCGGCTTATAAGTTACTCGGAATGAGTGGCCTCAGGAAAATATCTACTCCATCCATCCCATAATGTGGGACAGAGGGAGTATCACACTATCACAGTTTGATCATTGGAGACATCAAGTTTGTCGCGCTTCACTCTTTTTTTTTGTTTCTCCGCAACAAATGTCAGTTTTTCTGTCCAATTTTCCAGGTCCATTTTGACCTTTGGTAAGCCCCCCTATCCCTTGGCAAGTAGTATAGATATTGCCGCTAGTTTTGGTTATTTTTTTCCTTACATCTTCTCTAGTACATGAGTTCTGATCTATTTTCCTTCTGCCAATTCTTGACTTCTCATCGACTGGTGCACTGCAGATTACAGACTTTGACCCTGTGTCCCTGTGTATCATGACATTAAGGGCGTCCATAAATTTTGGTCCAATCATTGTTTCTTTGAACCATGAGGTTTGTAATAAAATTGCTCATTCCTTGGCGGCAATCAGAGTGAGGAGGCATGGACCTAGGCTGCTATGATCAGAAGGTGTGCCCGATGATGTTATAGTTTTGGTGGCCAGCTATTTTGTCCAGGCTGAGTGCTAATGGAATCAAGAGTTCATCTAAGAAAATTCGTTTAAACCATATCTATTGATTATTTTTTCATATCGATATCGTTTTTTGTTGCGCTGAATTTTGCCTGCTAGACAACCATGGAAGTACTTGTATGCTAGTCAAGAGAAATCTAAACATTGTGTCGGTCGCCATACATGGTGGTTGTGCAGGTGTCCTTTCACGGTGTATCTTCATGTTGTCTTCATCCATCCACACTCTATGGACCCATCAAATGATTTTTGGAGGGTCCCTTTTAGGATTAGTTCACAGATGCAGGTGGCGAGTCGGCCCCATATGAGTTTTGATGCTCTGTGCGGTGTAATGCTAGCGTGCACTGCACGACTAATGCTTTCGAATCCGGTACAAGCGGTAGAGAGCTTCTTCGATCATCGTGGCTTTGCCATACAATCACACATCAGTTTTCCTATGTTGGTTGGGCAAAAGCCTCGTTCTATCTTTCATTAGTTGGATCTAACAACTACAAGTCGCGTGTCATCGACTATGTGAAGGTTGTCTTGGATATTAGTATGCCTCTGGTGAAATCTAGCCTTCAGTTGTTGGATAAGGAAGACGGTAGTGAGGTGAACTCGACAGTAAAATCACGTGTTCCGCCTTCACTGACTGGTTCAAGAGATGCTGGTGTGCTGGTGTTGATACCTTGTTGAATGTGTTGTCTTGGTACCCCGATCCATATACTAAATGTGTTGCTTCTTTTTAGTGGTTTAAATTTAGTAATGAATTGCAAGATTAGCATGTTGTCATGTAATATGTGCTGTGATTTAGTGATGTTAGCCGGTTTTTCTTTGCATGTTGTTTTTGGCCTCAATGTCCTGAGCTACGCATGAATAAAATGAGGTATGTTTATAGAATGATTCAAAGGCTGAGATAATTATCCTTGCGCTGTGTAAATGTGTATACAATTCGTTATTAATATTTGATCACACCGGTTTGTAGGCATATTTCGCTCAAGATAGACATAGCTACCCTGAACAATATGATGGTAGGTTCCACAGAATAATATATTAAAAATAAGAGGCTGAGTTCCTCTACTTGTCACCTATCATGGTTCATAATTGCACTGTACCTAGAGCCATCAACAAGGCAGTGAGAGACTTGAAAGTAACTTTGCCATGTGCAAAGCTTATTACCTCAGGTCCTGACCAAGTAGTATAAAGTAGTATGATCTTTGCATTTCCCTACCTAAAAGGTCGGTTCACACAATCACACATACAGACACGCATGCACACCATGTTGCGAGTCTAATTAACCCCATACCTCCTAGTAGGTTCTTTTTTTGGTGAGCGTCTAAAGATAAAGTTATTTTGTTGATGCGAACGTGGTGCATGCAAGCACTACTTTGAAATGAGTGGCATCGTGAAAACATCTTTTATGTCTTACGTCGACAAGGCATGTATGCCTTATCTGGCTGGATCCATCATGGCAAAATTTCGTCGCTAAAGCGCTCAAAATCAATTTGCGTGGGCGTGCATCGGTTGCTGCCCTAAAACATGTGATCAGTTCTGCTGGCACTGTCGCGGCTCTCCAAGGTGCACGCGACGCCCAAGGAACTCATTGCATTAGGCATTCTGAGAAGAAAAGAAAGATTGAATTGAATGCGTAGTTTCATTGATGTACTGTTCATGTCTTATATAGTATCTGAACAGACGTGTTTACAATGTCGGTTACAGGGCTCATTTAAATCATTTGTATTGATGATTTTTTTTCATATCGATATCGTTTTTTGTTGCGCTGGATTTGCCGTCTGGAGGGCCATGGAAGTACTTGTACACTAGTCAAGAGAAATCTAGACATTGTGTCGGTCGCCATAAATGGTGGTTGTGCAGGTGTCCTTTCACGGTGTACTTGGTATTGTCTTCATCCATCCGCACTCTATGGATCCATCAAATGATTTTGGAGGGTCCTTCTTAGGATTAGTGCACATATGTAGGTGGCGGGGTGGCCCAATAGGATTTTTTGACGCTCTGTAGTGGTTCAATGCTAGCGTGCACTGCACGACTAATCTTTTTGAATCCGGTACAAGCGGTAGGGAGCTTCTTCGATCATCTTCGATTTGCCATACAACCACACATCAATTTCGTACGTTGGCTGGGCCGAGCGGTTGTTGACATTTTAGATCCGAGGCAAAAGCCTTGCTCTGGCTTTCATTGGTTGGATCTAACAACTACAAGTCATGTGTCATCGACTATGTATAGGGTGTCTTGTATATTAGTATGCCTCTTCAGTTGTTAGATCAGGAAGATGGTAGTGAGATGAACTCAAATAGTAAAATCATGTGTTCCGCCTTCACTGACTGGTTCAATAGCTGCTGGTGTGCTGGTGTTGATACCTTGTTAAATGTGTTGTCTTGGGGCCCTGATCCATATACTAAATGTGTTGCCTCTTTTTAGTGGTTTAAATTTAGTAATGAATTGCAAGATTAGCATGTTGTTGTGTAATCATGGCGTGATTTAGCGATGTTAGCCGGTTTTGTTGGCATGTTGTTTTTGGCCTCAATATCCTGAGCTTCGCATGAATAAAATGAGGTATGTTTATCAAATGATTCAAAGGCTGGGATAATGATCCTTGCGCTGTATAAATGTCTATACAAGTCATTATTAATATTTGGTCACACCGTCTTGTATCTAGCGCGTGATGTAGAAGCATGTTTCACTCAATATAGACATAGCTTGGCCCCGACCATGAACACCATGATGGTAGGTTCCACACAAAAAGAGAGTAAAATAAGAGCTGAGTTCTTCTACTTGTCACCTATCATGGTCCATAATTGCATTGTACTGGGCTTGTTTGGGACTGCTCTGCTTCACCAAAATCAGTTTCAGTCCACCAAATTCACTTTGGAGCAGTTGCATACAGAAGTTGTAGCACTACCAAAGAGAATGTTTTGCTTCCATCTAACTCCAGCTTCAAGAATGGGAAATTTGGTGGAACGGATCTATTTGATTGGATGAGGGGGGAGAAACGAAGGGTATCCACTTACTGGTGGCAGTGGTGGGTAATTTCCATTCAACTCCAGCTTCCAGAGTTTTTTGGAGCACCTTCTAAAGAGCTTCATAAAAAACTGAGAGTTGTATCCTAAATTCTATTTTTTTTACGGAGCAGCAAATTATCGAGCTACTTCATTTGGCTTGTGTTTTCAAAAGCGGAGTTGAATTTTAAGGAGCAGAGCAGTCGCAAACAGGCTCTTAAAGCCCAGGGAGAGACTTGAATGTAACTTTGCCATGTGCAAAGTTTATTACCTCGGGTCCCTGACCAAGTAGTATAAAGTAGTATGATGTTTCCATTTCCCTACCTAAGAGCATGGTTA
Organism: Thinopyrum elongatum; assembly: GCA_011799875.1. Classification (NCBI taxonomy): domain Eukaryota; kingdom Viridiplantae; phylum Streptophyta; class Magnoliopsida; order Poales; family Poaceae; genus Thinopyrum; species Thinopyrum elongatum. The sequence goes on from CM022301.1 coordinate 495,881,199, forward strand.
ATAGTATAGCCAACTGCTGGTTATAAGACATTGCCATGTCATCTATAGCCCATCTTATAGCCAATATGTACAATAGTTGATTAGAAGAGTGTACTATTTTTTTATTATATGACCCATCTTTCACTCTCACAAAGTGTCTAGAAGCACGTGCTAAAACTGGCTCTTCACCAAGAGCCTCTCTCTTCTTTTCTTTCCTGCAACTAAGCAAGAATATACTTATTTATTTCTTATAGCCAGCTGACTCAGCTCTATTGTACTTGCTCTAAAGGTCGGTTCACATGTACATACACGCATGCACACAATGTTGTGAGTCTAATAACTACTCGATTTATCTGTTTTTTTTGGAATTTTTTTTACAGTCCTTGTGGACATGACGCGTGTGATGGAAGAAATCTTGGGCATGCTCCTATGTTTTTAACTGGTTGGACGCGTGTGCTGGTTTGACATGTGCTAGGTAGATTTGCTAGGGATTTTCTGATTCTTCCAACCGCTTAAAGTGACTCTTCGTGAAGCTACGATCAATTCCAATCTCTCCACGTGCCCCGTTCGTTCTGGATGACTCTACAGCCTATCTCCTCCATCCGTATGTATCTATAAAAGTCTTTCCTTCCTCAAATTTTGGCAGTGCCCCACGCATATCCTTCCTGGCTTCCCCGGAGCCTAGCCGCCGCCCCCAGGTTTCCTCCACTGCTGCCGGCGCACGGGAGCTACGTCGCCAGCCCCCCTCCCCCCCTCCGGCCTCATACACACGCCATGGAGCTGCTCGAGTGCTCCTTTTGGGCGTCCTTCAGGGCGGTGCTGGCGGCGGGCTACAGTGCAGAGGCCGCCACGGGGCCGACATGAGGCGTTGATTTGGATTGCCGGGGCGGACGACGTGAGCTTGGGGGTGGAGGTACTCTCCCATCCCTTCGCCCGGCTCCAACGAGCGGCCAAATCCAGTCAAGGTACTCTCCCATCCCTTCGCCCGGCGCATATCTTTCTTCATCTGGTGTCGATATGGGACGAGAGGCTGCTGGTAAATAAGAGCGTCTTAATGTTTCTTTTCTTCATGTGGTTCCTCTATGTGTGTGCTTCTCTGTGGTCTGCTATTTTATTTGTTTGGTGTTCCTATTTTGTAAGTCTTGTGCCTTCTTCGTGATTCGGGTCTAGATGAAGCTCGCTGTTGGTGGCGGGACATTCCGTTGTGGCAAGTGTCCTGTTGGTTTTTGTGGTGTTGTTGTACTAACTTTACTAATCGTCTTGTTGCTTTTCCTTTTGTCCCTGTTGTGGATGAACTGCATGCGGATGCAGTCGCTAGTGGGATTGAGAACTTGAGACGCCTCTGAATTCGGTGATTGGCAGGCCGAGCTCATCTTTTGAGTGGCGACCTGATGTTTTACGGCAGTCGTTGCCGTTGGTACGTGGTGGTATGCTGGTGTGCTTCCTGTTGTACAGGAAGCGTTCGTGGGGTCGGTCGTTCATCGTGTGTTCTTTCTTTTAAGCTTTAGCGATCAGGTAATTGTATATTACCTTTTCTTCCAATTCAGTTAAGACTTAAGAATGGTTCCTACATATCCTAATCACTAGGCAGACTCCAGTCTGTTTTCATTGTTTTCTGCGGTATTTTGCTTATTGCATCTGTTTGGTTTCATGTGCTTCTTTTTTCTTGGTAATAGGTAGAGTAATGTGAGAAGAGAAGGCATGACCCCTTCCCAGGACAAGTTCTTCAGTTATTCAGATACACAAGCATTTTTAAGTGCTTCAGCAAAGTTCTTTCAATCTGTTGATAGAATGCTCATGCTGAGATTTATGGTTTGGACTGGTTTATTAGAAGTGATCTTGATGATATATAAGCTATATATATCATCAAGATCACTTCTAATAAACCTATATATATATATATATATATATATATATATATATATATATATTACTGAATACATTTGGGTTGTATGTCTGTCTAAAGTTATATTCTAACAATATATCACTTCTGTATATTAAGTCTATCTATTTTGGTGTGGTAGTGGATTTTCAGGTGGAGAAGCAAGCATGTGTATCTATACTAGCGCTGGAAAAAAGTGCGGCGCACGCCGCGTCTGTGACAGGTTTTGTCTATATTTTATCGAAATAATCAAGAAAATAACATATATTTTTATTTTTTTGATTATTCCTTTTGGATTACTGTTTACGTGAATGCGTGGTGCTGGTTTACTGTTTTTATTGCTTCGGTTTATTTGGATATATTGTTCTGGGTTATAATTTAGGTACTGTTTTAGTTTATGATTTGGATGGGTTAATGTTCTCGGTTTATTTTGGTATTGTTCCGTTTTACTGGTTTTATTGTTATGGGTTGAGGGAGGAGGAGTTCTATTTTTATATATATATATATATTTCTTCTGGATTACTGTTCGCGTGAATGCATAGTGCTGTTTTATTTTTTTGTGCCGGTTTATTCAGGTGTATTGTTCTTGTTTAAAATTTGGTTATTGTTTCGGTTTTATAGTTCGTGTGGGTTAATATTTTTGATTTATTTAGGTGTTGTTCTGTTTTATTGATTTTACTATTTCGGATTATTCGGAGTTGTTGTTTCAGTTTATTTGGACTATTGTTTCGGTTAGTAGTCTTGAGTTTATTTGTATAATGTTTGTTAGTAGATATTGTTTTGGTTTATAGTTCGGGTGGGTTAATGTTTTTGCTTTATTTTGGTATTGTTTCGTTTCATTCGTTTTATTGTTTCGTGTTGAGGGAGGAGAAGTCCCTTTTTTTAATGTTTTTTTTATATTTCTTCTAAATTACTGTTCAGATTGTTTGAAGCACTGGTTAAGTAGAAGTACTGTTCATTTGGGATGGCGGTTCACCCGTGATTACTGTTCACGGGCGATTACTGTGCGTGTACGGTACCGTTCATAGATGATTACTGTTCATAGACGGTATTGTTCATATATGGTACTGTTCATTGTCCGCGACGGAAAATAAGTAATAATCTTAAAAAAAAAGAATCTTTCCCGCTTTAGTATTAGTACTTTCGTTAGTTTTGTTGCTCCGGCTTATTCAGGGTTGTTGTTTCGGTTTATTTGGACTATTGTTTCGGTTAGTAGTCTTGAATTCATTTCGATAATGTCCGGTTTTTTGTTTGGGTATTTGTTAGTAGATATTGTTTTCGTTTATGATTCGGGTGGGTTAATGTTTTTTTTTATTCCGGTGTTGGTCCGTTTAACTGGTTTTACTGTTTCGGGTCTAGGGAGGAGGAGTTTCAATTTTTTAGGTTTTTTTAAATATATTTCTTATGGATTTCTGTTCACGTGAATGCGTAGTTTTTTTAGTTGATTCGGTTTATTTGAGTGTATTGCTTTGGTTTAAAATTAGGTGCATCTCCATCAACTGCAGGGAAGGGTGCTCGGCCGCCTGGAATTGCGCCAGAACAGCCTTAATTAGCTCAGCGTCACCTTCCCGGGCGGCATAGTGCCTCGTTGCATCGGCCACACTCTTCGGGAGATCCGCAATGACGGCTGCGGAACGCCAGACCCGGGTAAGCAACTTGAATCTTTGGCCGCCAAATACACTTTGCAGTAAGTACTGCTTACCATTGGCAATTTGCCTCACTTGCCGGAGCTCCTCCCGGGCGCTCCGTGTCTTCGACCGCGCCTCTTGGATCTCCGTCTTCATGTTCACCAACGCGGTGGCGCGCTCCTTATTCTTTTGCTCAAGGTCCTCACATTTCGTGACGGCATCCTTGAGCTCCTGTTGCATTTCGGCCACCCTGGCCTCATGCTTCTCGTGTTCGGTTTTCACCAACGCCTTCTGTTCTACCGCATCCTTCCTGTCCCGCAGCAGTTTGGCCTTGAGGCTTTCAACCTCCGCAGCGGCAGCTGCAAAACAGTCTCTCGCTTAGGGATAATTTCGGATACTTTGTTCGACAAAAAGTCCCAGGGAACCACATTTCACTCATACTAACCTTGTGCCTCGTCGAACCGCTTGTTGACAAGGTCAAGCTCTTCATCGGAATGCTTAAGCTTCCGATTCATTTCAGCAAGTTCGGCGGCATTGGCTGCCGCCGCTAACGCCGAAGCCTGCATTTACATAACAAACACCTTGGTTAGCATATCATTCTCACGATCCAGATCCTCAGCCAGGTTTCTTTTCAAAACCTGCCTGAGTCTCGGGGGCTGCTATGCGTAAGGATCGTTAATTACTTTCCTTACCTCAAAGCCCGTCAGAAGGCCGTCAAAAGCTTGTTTCAGTCCGCTGTTAACGGACCGAACGCCTTGTAAAACCGCAGCCATCAGGGCGCGATGTTCGGCTACTATGGAGGAGCCGTTCACGGCCTCCTCCATCAAGTCCGGCCAATCTGCCGTGACCCGGACCCCGGTGCTCGGCTCCCCCTTTGTTGGAGGGTAGCTGCGACGCTTCGGAAGTCCATGAAGGCTCTGGAATCGTTTTAAGAAAGGGCTCGGTTTGCGCGAGCTCCTCCTCCCGGTCTTTAGCGGCCGAAGTGTCAACTTCGGCCATGTCAACGTCGACGTTACCCCTCGTGTTCGTCGCGGGCGGGGTCCTCTGGGACAGCACCTCCTCGGTCTCTCCGATGACCGGAGGAGGCGCAGAATGCGAGTTGCCCCCGCTTTCTGCCAGATCGGCTGGCGGAGAAGTGCCCTCCGATATCTGTTCGGTAGGGAGGTCGCGTGGCGGGCTACAACATGAATGTGTACATGCGGTTAGTGGTTAGTAAAGCCAACGCCCAAACAGTATTCGAATTCTCACCTTTCCGCGCGGGGCTTGACCCTACGAACCTTCTCCGGGACCTTCTCGGAGGCTACAGACTCCTTGTCGGAGTCCGAACTGTCATCGGGTATGACCAGGGAGGATGCCTCTCTTCGGCCTCGGCGGAGGCCGCTCTTTTTCTGGTACGGGGGGAGTCACTCTCCTCCTCCCCCTCTTCATCCTGCTCCCCCTCGTGTATGGAGGGGGCATGGGTGTCTCCGGACTTAGTGTCCGAAGCGATTCGCGGGTGGAGAGCTTGCCGGGCCTCCCTCGCGGGGTTCTTTCTTTTCTTCTTCTCCTTTCTTTCTGGCGCCTGGTAAGGCGCCGTGGCCAGCATCTCTTCCAGCTGAGCCGATCTAGGGTCTTCAGGCAGCGGAGCCGGGCTGTTCATCCTCTTGGCCTTCTCGAGCCAACCCTGTGGAAATAAAAGAACGAGGAGTCAATCCACCATAATATGGACGTCCAAATTTAGAGCGGATAAGAGTATTGTTACCTTCTTAGGAGGGTGCTCAGCATCGAGGCCTGCGTCCTCCTCATCTTCTGCCGGCCAATCCTCTTCCCGAGGCTTGAATAGCGCCCTCCACAACTTGTCATTGGAGGTGTCGAGGAAGTGGCACACAGTGGTAGGGTCTTCGGACTTGTACGCCCACATTGGGGCGCGCCGTTGCTGGCAAGGGAGGAGGCGGTGATTGAACATTACTTGGATCACACTAGTTAGCTTGATGTCAGCCTTCTTCACGCTAAGGATGCGCTTTTGCAACAGTTCCACTTCTTCGGAGGGACCCCAGTCGGGGCTCTTCTTGGTCCACGAGGCCAGCCTCATGGGTGGTCCGGATCTGAACTCCGGTGCCACCGCCCAGGCTGCGTCACATGGTTCTGTGATATAAAACCACTCTCTCTGCCAAACCTTGACAGTGTCTATGAACGTGCCCATCGGCCACTATACACAAGTAAGCTTGCTGACCATGGCTCCCCCACAGTCCGCTTGTTGGCCATCTACAATCTTCGGCTTTACATTGAATACCTTCAGCCATAGGCCGAAGTGCGGATGGATACGGAGGAAAGCCTCGCAAACAATGATGAAAGATGAAAGGTGGAGGATGGAGTTTGGGGCCAGATCGTGAAAGTCTAGCCCATAAAAATACATCAATCCTCGGACGAAGGGGTGGAGCAGAAAGCCTAGCCCTCGAATGAAGTGGGGGACGAACATCACCCTCTCGCCAGGCCGCGGTGTGGGAATGACCTGGCCTACTTCTGGGGCCCCGACTGCGGCTGGGAGGTAGCCGGCGCGCTTCAGATCCTCGATCTCCTTATTGGTGACGGTCAAGGCCTCCCACTTATCCCCCACGCCGGATCTGGCCATCGCCAAGTGCGGGGAGAGGAGCTTTGGAGAAAAGATGGGGCGGGGCGCTTGTGCTCTGTAGATTGGGAAAGGCTGCGGCGAGAGAAAGGAGAAGGCGTATGGGGATAATCGTGGCTGCTCCCTTTTATAAGCGGTCGTGATACCAGGGGTCCTGTAAATGCGCCGCCCACGTCGCCTCTTCCCGATAAACTCGTAGAGTTATGCGCGAGTGGGATACTGTGGATCATTGATCAAATCCCTTAAAAAGGGACACAGTCTCCACCTTGAAGGGGCGTGTCATCAAAGAGGCAGCCTCAAGTCGCGTATCGAGTCCTCATATTTATGACTTGACGCGACCCTTCGCCTAAAGTTGTCAGTCAAAGATACTTTTTGAACAGTTGGCCTTCAAGGCTAAGTAAAGCAGATAGTTCGGAGTCCGGATACGACTCGGCATATGGCCAGACTAAACCAAGTACCATTTGAAGGCTTAACTGGAGGAGAATCATTCCGAGTACTTGGGAAAAAGGGGAACTCGCCTGCAAGCCGGAGCCTGCAGTCTGGGGAGTTACAAGAAGCAGACGTTGAAGGCTAGTTCGGGGGCTACTGAGGGAGTCCTGGACTAGGGGGTCCTCGGAGTGCCGACTCATCTCACGTGGGCCGGACTGTTGGGCCGCATCGTATTCGGACTGAAGACTGTTAGTTCCTTGGAGTGTACCCCAAGTCAAGATGGAAGATCCGATGTTTCCTTGATGTAACCGACTATCTGTAAACCCTAGTACCCCTGGTGTCTATATAAACTAGTGGGCTTAGTCCGTAGAGGCCAAGAGAACAATCACCATCCCACTAGTTAGGGTTTAGTTCGTCTGATCTCGTGGTAGATCTACTCTGTAACCCCCTTATACACAAGCAATATAATCAAGCATGACGTAGGGTTTTACCTCTTAGAGAGGGACCGAACCTGGGTAAACATCGTGTCCCACGTCCACTGTTCCCCATCGATCCAAGGTCCAAAGTTCGGGACCACCTACCCGAGATCCGCCGGTTTTGACACCGACAGGGAGCAATAGAGGGGCGGACAACATCGATGTCAAAACACCCCAGGAGCTTAGCCAGTGATAGTTCAATCTGGAGGCGACGACCTGGACATGGACGTGGAAGACGAACTAGGCGGCGGCAACCTGGAGATGGTCGGGGGCAACCGGCGACACAGGGCGGGCGGAGCACCGATATGGGTGGTGGTTTTCCAAGGTCGTCCATGGCGTGGAGCGGAGGTGCCAGAGGGAAAGGGGTGGGAGAGGACGACGAAGGGAAGGACCGGGAGCGGCGCCGGTGCCGGAGAATGGGCACTCGAATGGCGGCGGTGGCTTGAATTGGGAGTGGAACCCTAGCTCTCGTGGTGACGAGGGGTTGGCCTCGATTTGTTTTTGTGTGGTGTGACCAAGGAAAAAACAGTGCGCTATACAAAATAGCGCAGCCCCTTAAAATACGCTACCAGCACGTTGCAGAATGCTATTAGCGAGATATTACACATTGATTTATTTAGCGAGACAATTCTCTACACGTTATAGCGTGCTATTAGCGATGCTATAGCATGCTATTTTTCAGTGGTTGAGACAGGGGTTGGGCCCGGTGGAAAATCCATAGTAATAAGTGTGAAAACCAGGGGCAATGTGCTATATCCTTTGCTTTTAAGTTAGATTCTGCGGGAAATTTCCCTCCCCTCAGCATTTTTCCATTGCAAAGGAGACCCCGGTGGAAATAAGTTAAGCCATTTCCTGCAAAACGAGTTTTTTTGAGTTTCTGGCTTATTTTGACAATAGGCTCCTATAAGATAGGAAAGAACTGTGCCTAAGAGCATCTACAGCCGGGCGCTTGTAATAAAATCACACATTCCTTGCCGGCAATGGGAGCGAGGAGGCATGGACTTCGGTTGCTACGGCCAAAAGGTGTTCCCGATGATGTGAGAGTATTGGTGGCCAGATATTTTGTTCAGCCGGAGTGCTAATGGAATAATCACGAGTTCCACATGAGAAAACGAATTCTTGACCTTCCGCTATGTCTAAAAATGAATACCCTTAACAGTTGTATTCTATTGATGTTTCTTTTTTCATATTGATATCTTATTTTGTTGCACTCGATTGCCAGCTGGACGGTCATGGAAGTACTTGTGCTCCCCCTAAAAATTAAATACAACACCATTTTCAAAATAGTTTCAAATCTATATATCCATGCCTGAATCAAGACAAGTGTTGATTGCACAAGAAACATCCATGTACAGTGTCAGAATGCATGCCCAAGTCGACAATTTTGATGGAGTGGAGTCTACTGTCAAGTTGCAACACATGCCCAAGTCGCAATTATTTAACTCAGAGGTCTACTGTAACTATTTTCATTCTATTTTTTTTTTCATTCTAAATGGAAAAGCAGCAGCCCTTCAGGGAGTTCCGTCTTAAAAACAAACAAGCATCTCGGTGCTAGTTTTTTGCAAGCCAACAAGTTAATCTCGAAGGGCAAAAAGGTGTATTTGGACGGTGTATTTCTGATGAACTAATTAAATGCCGAAGATCCTCAAAAATAAACGTTATCCTTATCTGAACGTCAAGCTCGAATTATTGGCTTTAGTTTTTCTATCATATTCTTTTTTTTTTGTCAAGAAGGACTTCGATCTATTATAAGGTTAACCATAAGTACAAAGCATCCCAAAGAAAATAAATACATAGAGGGCTCTGGATGACCGAACAACCACTATCACCGACAAGGCACCCGTCACCCTTAGAACACGTTGCCCCGGTAGACCATGCTGACAACAAAAATCAATTGATGTGGAATTGCGTTGAGCTTATTGAGCCGTATATAGGCAAGTACTCGACTTGTATAGCTAGAACACATCTTTATTGTAAATGTGGCATATGGTATACATTAATTACATCTTATGAATATAGTTTTTGCAAAAGAAGATGCAAATACAATTTAATATTCATCCTAGAAAATCCAATCTTTGAAATACTTTGAAACTATCAAACAAATACAATCAGAAGATTGTCATCGTGGATGCAAAGCTCTACATAGATAATTTAAAACCTAGCTACCTAATCTTGATCTACAAACTCCTTCAAGGGCTTTTCCAACTGTTTCATGATAGCCTCCCATCCTGCATGTGTGGGGTGCATCTCGTCCCAATAAAAAAATTTGTCGGACTTTTCGCACACGGTGTATAGAAGCTCTGAGGATGATTCGTCTTGTTGTCCGCAATAACCATTCGAATCCAAACTCTCGCAACAGGGCGATAGTTTGCGCTTGAATTGCTTAGATAGATTTGAGCCTTTACCTACATTAATGTAGATAAAATAAATAAGTTGATAAGAAGTAGTACAAGCACACAATCAAACTCCATCTAATTATGTTAGGAACATTTAAAATAATGAGACACTGCATGAAAATACATACATACCTGGCGCATGATCCACAATATTAGTAAATGCGGTGTATAGGTCGACGATGTGGACATTCTTCTTTACTGTCATGACTTGTTTCAGGTTATCGTTATGGATGGAAGCACCCAAGTTTCCAAAAATATCGCACGCAGTGTAGTTATTGGTTCGGGTTTGTGATGGCGTGCAACCGATAGGGTGCAAGTTGTTGACAAGAACTTTTGTCACCCCGAGCTTCAACAATTGCTCCACATTAGCTGCAATCTCTTTTGTCACCTTTTCAATATAAGCATTAATCTGCATCACATACATGAAAATTAAGTTAGTAAGATGCACAAACAAATTAGTTGTTCAAATTAGTGTATTGATATATATACATTCTGCGTTGATATGATACTGACATCACTGGGGCTACTTAGGCCAATCACGCTTGTGCTTGCATAATCGTTGCCGGAGATGGCCACGAGCGCTACCGAGTGACTCAACTGCTTCTCAGAGATGATCCCATCCTTGACCATCTTCCTAAAAGCGTCGACCTGCTTGCGGAGGGTGTGAACTCCGTGTGATGTACTTTCCAGCACACCTGCACCACCATAGGCGAAGGTCATGCCGGACGGGTCGCAGGTTTTCTCTGCTGTGAGGGCATGCGCAGGAGGGGCCTCCTCCAACCCCAACATTGTTGCTGCAATTTATTAATAAAACAGTGAGTAGGGATAATTGTGATGCACCAGGGGCAGGGATTAAGATATAACAGTACTTTTTTGTGGTAATATAACGTAGTGCTCACCGATGAAATCTGACTGGATTTTGTAGTTGGAGAAGCGGCCGGACGGAGTATTTGGTCGCGGAAACCCATGGGCATCGACATACGCGGAGCCGTAGGGATAGGCCCATTGCCGCGACATCTTCGTGACGGGGTCGGTGAGAGGGAGGTTCCCGTTGTCGGCGAAGTCGTCCCCGAAGACGAAGAAGGTGTTGCTCGACGACTTCTTCTGATGGCCGCCGGCAGGGGCTGGCCGGGCCTCCACACCATTGGGATTTAGAACGAGGAGGAGGAGGAGGACGACGATGCCGAGGGCGGCCGGAAGAAGCTTCATCGAGGGAGGGTCGTACGAGAACTGCTGGTTTCTGCGGCTGCTAACCGCGCTACTCTTTCGCCGATGGAAATCAGGGACACAAAGGGCTTGTCTGCGATGCACGTACGCCATGGCCTGGCCCTTTCGCTTCAATTTATAGAACTACTGCTATGGACCAGCAGGAAAACAAGTTGAAATCGGGCCTGCGACCTCGATCGGAGTCGGAGCCCCAGCCCCAACATCGTCGAAGTCGGACACGGATATGCGCCATGTACCGGACCTGACGTCGTTCATCCTCGGCGCCTCCTCCTCCGCTGCACAACGCCTTCAGTTCTTTGGCCTAGCCGCCGGTTGTCCTCGCCCCACCCCGGCATGCCATGGGTGGTTCTCTCCGGTTCGGTTTTGCTGCTAACCTTCGTCTGATCATCTTTGGCCATCTTGGCGGCGGCGGGGTCAGGCACCGAGCGTCAGTGTTCTGCACTTGGATCTCCCTGCCCGTCTTGGCTGGTTTTCCTCACTTGTCTTCCGGTTGCTGCGTGGCTTGTAATGAACTTTTCTGAATTTGATAATGTAAGGTTACTGTTGGTACAAAGAACCGACCAAAGGATGTTTTGATTACATCATATCGATGTGTGCTATTGTAAACTGAATAACAGTCAACCATACTCAGAAACATTCACCATTGTTGTAGCAGGGAGAGCTGTTCCAGGTGTCTTTTTATGGTTCCTTTATTTGTAAATGATTTCATTTATTCTTTTCTTTTTTCTTTCTGAAATCTTGTTCTTGCTTGAAACAAGCTTTAGTCCTGCTTTATAGATAAAGCACAAAACAACGTACACGATTGAACGATACAATGTGATAAGGTAGCCCTCTTACAAAGCATATCCCTAGATAACTGGCCAACATAAACGCAAGTGACTACTTTGCTGAGAACTAACACATAACGACCTGAATACAACGCCACGACACACCCTAGGACACCTAGCCTCCACGAAAACGCCCTCAAGAGGGGGAACGACGCAAAGCGTTACCCCTGCCGAGCCCGAAATGGACAAGGGTTTTCAATCGGAACTCTAGCACGGAGAAGAGAACAATGACGATGTCTTCAAAAAGATAACGACACCCACGGATGTCGTCGCCGCCTAGTTTTCATTCGTCAGCTCACCCGTGCCACTGCAAAGCACTCAGAACAGTCGCGACGAGAACCGGCCTCCAGGTCCGGATCTGGGCAATGCCACTGCCAGGACAAAAAGTGCGCCCGAGCAATCCACCGATACACCCCTCGCTGTCGAGACGAACAGGAGGCTGCCAGAAAGCCACTGTACGGACCACCATCCGAGGCCGCCGCCCCGACATCCATGTCCTAAGTCACCACCAACCATCGACATCACAACGCACCCACCACAGTAGGAAGAGCGGAAGACTCATCCTTCCGCTCCTAGCCTGACATCAGCCACCGTTCCTGGGCTCGGGAGAGTGCCATGGGGAGGGAGCGAAATCTTGTTATACCGTACTTGTTTGCATGATTCAACGTGTTATATCTTGCCCAGTACTTCCAAGTGTGACCTTTCTGGGTAAGTTATTCTTTAGGTTTTAAAAAGCATATATCGAGGGAACTTAGGAAATGTTCAGTGAATCTATAACCAAAATTGGTAGCACGTCGTGATGTTCAGATGCTTTGAATAAATAGTGTAAGATAGCAGCGGGGATTTTTACATCAATGGTATATTTGTACAATTATTATGGTGAATGTTTTTCCGTCTACATTTGCCACCATTTATAGTTTGGGAGTTCTCTGACAAGATAAATGTACAAGAACAGGAATATCTCTCCTAAATGTTCAGTGATTCAACGGGGATAACCATTATGGAGGTTAGAGTGGAGATTCACTTAAAATTTGTGGGTTGGCTTTCATTTCTACATACCATTAGAGGGATCCATCTTAATCGTCAAATTCATATTTCGCATGAGGATGTGTCGTGGTGAGTTGGAATACAGCACTAGTGCTTCAGAATTTCCGAAGAATAAAAAATATTACCATTTAAAATGAAAATAAATCCATAGATGTGTGAAATTCTGAAGCACAACGATTGGAGGCAATGTTGAACATGAATCCTCTAAGATCATGTGGTGGTTGATAGAGATGAGATAGGAAGACACCGTGTTTGACATGGTCGAATTGTTTCCTTCGTATCAACACACGTCCATTCAGCTAATTGTACAAATTTAATCGTCCACTCCAAGATGATGACCATGGTCTGGAGTCTCAGGATAGGAGGACCTACAACAACTTCCACACCAATTTGCTCTGCCTTCTCTCGATGTCAAAGTTAGCAGCCAAAAGGCATATGAACGAAGAGATCACCCCATATTTATGTCCAATGCATAGGCAGACCCCTAGAATGAAAATAACCCGGTCGTTGATATTTGATCACACTGGCTTTTAGCTAGTGATGTAATAAAAGCAGACCATCGCAGAGTTGAGATAGCTCGAGCCACTATCATTAGTAGAAAAACGACTTTACGTGAGCCTCATTAGTCCCGGTTTGAAAACGGACCGATACTAATGTGACTATTAGTCCCGGTTCCAACGGCTAGGGGGGCGGGCATCATTAGTCCCGGTTCGTGTTGAACCTATAGTACCGGTTCGTGACACGAACCGGGACTAAAGGGGTGGTGGCAGGCTGATGTCAGGCTGGGGCCCCACGAGCCCCTTTAGTCCCGGTTCGTGTCACGAACCGGGACTAGAGGTGCACCTTTAGTCCCGGTTTGTATAACCAACCGGGACTAAAGATACTCCTATATAAACCATTCGTCCAGCCCGAGCTCTCTGTTCTTTCCCTTTCCTCTCCTCTCTGTTCTTCCCCTCTGGCTCGAGCTCATCCTCCATTTTTGCAAAAAATTGTCAAGATTTGAAGGCACCCCATCCATCCAAGTGTTCACAAAGGTTAGCAATTTTGTCCTTTCATCTCTCATTGCTAGATTAGCTCTTGCAATGCTCTATAAGTATAAGTATAGTGATTTATGGGTTTTAGTTTGGGAGTATTTATATATCTGGTAGTTTATTTGATTTATATGCAATTTGAGCTCAAATTAACTTCTTACTTTGCATGTGTAGGTGTGGTTTACTTAGTGCCTTCCCGTCCCCGTCCTAACCACTGTCGATCGCCCGCACTGTCCCGTCGCCGACACCACCTTGGTGAGCCTCTTGTTCTTATCATTTTTCTAAAAAGAAAATCATGTTTTGTGAGATAGTTACTTGTATAATTTTCTTACCCGTACATTGTTTGTTATACATAGTGGCATGGTTTTGATATCCGTCCCCGTCGGCCCTCGTCCGTTTTATGATTCGGATGTGGTATATTCTCTTTTATAACTATTTGTTGCATTTCGTGTTTATGACAATTATGTCCATCAAGTTGACATATTTTTTTTTAACTAGGAGGTATGTGAACCGGAAATTGCAACCGACCCTCTTGTCGAGAAGTTAAATTTAGTTGAAAAAGAAAATGAGTATTTGAAAGAAAAATTGAAAAGAATTGAATAAGAGAAGATGAAACTGGAGTTATATATTGCCGATGTCGTCGATGATCACAAGATCAAGATGGATGCATTGCGCTTGAAGATTAGAAAATTTTAAAAATATGCCGTTAATCAACAGCCTTGGTATCACTATACTGTTGGATCAATTGTTACCTTAGTTGCGATCTTGATCGCATTTGTTGTTGCATTTAAATGCTTTAGCTAGAGAGTTTGTCTGTTGTTTCATGAGAATAAGTGTGTATGAACTTGTATTAATTTGGTCTTTTCGGTGTTGTGTAATGAAGATGAGCCGGCAATGGATGTACGATGACCGATGCTCTCCCCGGTTCATTAATGGCGTGCGTACTTTTTTGGTTGCGGCTGAGGCAAACAAGCAGGCGCACTAGTAGAAAACATGGTACTAGTCCCGGTTCCAGAGGGCCTTTAGTCCCGGTTCTGGAACCGGGACAAAACTGATGGGACTAATGCCCAAAACCTTTAGTCCCGGTTTGCTTACGAACCGGGACCAAAGGAGCTCCACGTGGCCGCTGTTGGGCGCCCAGGGAGGAGGACCTTTAGTCCCGGTTGGTGACACCGACCGGGACTAAAAGGCAGCCACGCGTCAGCAGCTCCGAGGCGCTGGGGTTTTTGTTTTTGATTGTATGGGGGGTGGGGGGTGGGGTAGGGGTTTTGGAGGGTTAATTTAGGTGTTTCATATTGTGTTTGCTATAACTACTACATATAGAGAGAAGTGACCTCTCTTTCTCCATGCTTGGTCGACGGTAGCTACTACATACAGAGAGAACTCGACGCTAGCTAGTAAGCAAATGAAGGAACCATTAATTACACAACATCGTGATCATGAACATATATAGAGAGAAGTGACCTCTCTTTCTCCGTGCTTGGTCGAACAACAAGTTTTCGTATATCTATCCGATGCTACTACATATATACAATATAACATCTCTTACGATACCTGACATCATCTACCGAAAATCAGCTTGAATTTCCACATGGTATTCTCCGTCTTTATGTATGATGTGATCAAGAAAGAATCCCGCCAATTCCTCTTGAATTTCTCATATGCGATCATGTGGTAGGAGTTCTTCCCGCATCTCCCGGACCTAATTTAAAGAAGGGGGTCAATACATATATATGAATGAAACTCAACACAATTGATGGTAATAAAATAAAATTGTGAATATTGTTTACGTACTTCAAATTGTTTGTCAGAGTAGCCCCGCTGAGAGGTCGGGTGGCGCATGAACTCGCAAACGTAGTATCCACATAAATCAGTCCCGGGTGCCTGCAACAAACACTTTACGAGAATAGAGTTCAATCAAACTGATATAATTAAGCATAACAATGGTATTGATGAAACTCGAATCAATGAGAGATGCGCGGAACTAGCTAGTACTACTTACTTTGGGGTGTGTAAATCGCAGCTCATTCCTCAGACCCGGAACCATTCCGGTGAACTTTTTCCAAACCCTGCCAGGCAAAGAAAATGATTACTTGATATCAGGAAATGAACGAAAGTTTCCAATATGGTGCGATAATGATTGAACTTACTTCTGAAGCATTGCAATCATGTCCTCATAATCCTTGGGATCTTTACGTCTCGAGTCTAAGACAGTTACTACTGCCCCGTCAAGCTTAACCTTGAGTAGAATAAAGTGGAAGCTGCGCACGCATAACTCATCAATTACATTACTTAACCTCGAGTAAGCGAAACCGAATATGCACAAGACAGTAACACTCACTTGAAGTTGTAAGGAAAGAGTATTTTCCCTTTGTTTTGATGTCGAAGGAACGATTGTAGCAAGTTTTCCTCAGTTTCTTCGACTCTGTTTTTTACCGACCATTCATTTACGGTATTTGGCCTAATGAACCCAATGTCATAGATTTGTCTTTCCTTGCATTCGACGATCTTCAATCTGCATAATATAGTGAGGATAATTATATATACATGCAATGAACGAGCTGAGCTAGAGACTTAATTACAGAAGTAATACTTACATACAGTAGCAAGTAATGAGTTGTTTGTCGAGGGCTTGTTGATTGAATAACTGAAATAATTCCACAAATTCAACAGGCAACACCTCAACTCTAATGAGGTCGTTCTCATCTTTAATTCTCAGCATCAAACTATCGGTCCCATTCTTTCTGCAGCTTTCCAAGTACCACTCATGCAATTTTCGCATCATCGTTGTTAGAGGAGGATGATCAGGTTTGACGGGAGGCTTCCCGTGCTTGTATCTAAAGATCTCTACTGCCTCTAACGTTTCAAACTGTACATCATCGCCCACGTAATCACCAAGATTTGTACCGGGTAGTAGCCCCGGATGATTAGCAATATCGCTAGACACCTTGAGCGGGGGGCACGATTGCTTCTCCTGTTCATCGAGCTGGGGAATTGTTTTCCCACTTCTTCGTTTTGCTTCCCTTGCAGCACTGGTAGTACTTCCCGACCGCCGCGCTTCACCATATGTTATTCCAATACAGCGATCATAGTTGGATTGCGGCGAAGACGGTGGTGGTCGCTTAAGGGCATGCAGAGTGCGCTTCGCTTTCACCGGATCTACCATTTCCTTCGGAGGTGGAGGTTTCCGTTCAAAATGGGCCTGCACTTCGGCTTCCACGATTTCATCGGTTTCCTTGTCAGTCCTCTCATATGGTAACTTTGGAAGAGCCTTGAGGCTTGGACCAGCTTTGAATTTCTTCCCGCCTCCGCTTGTACTGCTAGCCGCGGCGGCATCTCTCTTCCGCCATTGCTGAGGCGGCGGAGTCCGCTGACACGCCGGAGGAGGCGGAGTGCGCTGATGCGCCGGAGGAGGCGGAGGAGGCGGCGAAGTTCGCTGACGCGCCGGAGACGGCGGCGGAGACAGCTCACGCGCCGGAGACGACTCAGGCGGCTGAGACGGCTGAGCTGGACTGTGAGGAGTCTGCTGAGGGGCCTCCTGCGGCTGAGTCGGCGTCCAGTTTGGAAGCTTGATGTACTCCTTTCTCCATAGACAGGTACTCCTCAAAGCATTTTCCAGAAGAATATCCCCTTCACCTGTAGGGAAGTCAAGCTCCAGCCCCTCAAATCCATCCATTATTTCATCCACTGTCACAATAGCATAGCCATGTGGAATCGTACGGCAATGAAAAGTTTCCTCAGCTCGAGGAGGTACAATAGAGCCGACCGCCGCCTTCAAGGTCAGGTTCTGGCATTTCGTCATTAGAACACAATGTTCAGCTGCCGTGATACTATCCACGGGGTAGCGAGGAGCCGTGAAATTAGGCTGAACGAGCTCCGTGGAAGCCACGCTGCTTCTCCGCTGAGATGGTGGGGTAGCTTCTGGGGCAGCGTCGAAGGAAGGATCTTCGTGCCGCTGAGATGGTTGGCCGGTAGCTCGCTGGCTCTCAAGTTCCTCTAGTTTTGCTAATCTTGCACTGAGCTTATGCATTTCGCTTACTTCCTGTTTCCTCTTTCTCTCTGGGCTTCTATAACCACCGCTGTCGGGAAACCCATGCACCCACGGAACGGAGCCTGATATGCCTCGTGTTCGTTCAGGGTGTTCAGGATTCCTGAGGGCCTCTGTCAGCTCGTCCTTCTCTCTGTCGGGAATGAACGTCCCTTCCTGCGCTGCCTTGACTGCTTTCTGAAGCTTTCGGATGGGTATTGCAAGTTGCTCGTCCGTCCAAACACACTCCCCTGTTTCTGGGTCCAAAGTTCCCCCAACCCCGAAGAACCAAGTCCTTGAACGATCTGGCCAATGCAATGTCGCTGGTTGGACCCCTTTAGCAAGCAGGTCTTGCTCAGCTTTGTCCCACAACGGCCGGGCTTTGTAGTAGCCACCTGACCCCGTGTGATGGTGATACAACTTCTTTGCAGCATTTTGCTTGTTTGCCAGTGACCTTTTCTTACCCTTCTCCGAGTTCTTGTATGCCACAAATGCAGGCCAGTGATCTCTTATCTTCTCATATCGACCGATGAATTCTGGAGTCTCCTCTTTCTCAACAAACTTTGTGTTCAACTCTTTCTTCCAGTTCCTGAATAGTTCTGCCATCTTCTTAAGAGCAAACGCCTTGACCATTCACTGTATAACTAGGTTATTCGGATCCTCCTCTCGTGGTAGGCTGAAATTTGTCATCAGCGAGGTCCAAAGATCATCTTTCAGTCTATCCTGGACATAAGAAACTTCAGGGTCCTTATTCTTATTCTATTGCTAGATGCTGATCGGGACGCTGTCCCTAACAACAACTCCGCACTGATGTACAAATGCGTCCTTGGTCCGCTTGGGAGCAATTGGTTGGCCATCTTTCGCGACTTCTGTGATCGTGAACCTTTCATCCTGGCACAACCTTTTCTTCGGGCCTCGTCTCCTTACGGAAGTTTGGCTCGATCCGGAGGGCTAAAAGAAGAAAGAAGCATTAATATATGTACATACCAAAACAATTAATGCATCAAGTCAGCACAGGCTTAATTAATATATATATATACCTCGCCGGACTTTGCAGCAGTTAAGGC
Source organism: Thinopyrum elongatum (assembly GCA_011799875.1). NCBI lineage: Eukaryota > Viridiplantae > Streptophyta > Magnoliopsida > Poales > Poaceae > Thinopyrum > Thinopyrum elongatum. The sequence continues at coordinate 495,899,823 of CM022301.1, forward strand.
TCCCTCCTCCGTTCGGTCACCGGAGCCGTGATCATGATCTCCTTCCTCCGCCATTCAGTCACCGGAGCCGTCATGATCTCCTTCCTCCTCCATTGTTGGATCACCGGAGCCGTCATCCTCTCCTTCCTGACCATCGGTGTCATTGAGAAACGACAAGGGATCACCTCCGTCGCGGATTATATCCCCCAACAACTCTTCTTGTTCTAAGTCTCGGTCCATAGTTTCTGCAAATATTACAACATGGCAATATATAAACATGAGAGATGGATTAGTGGCAAACATAGACCTAGCTAATCACAACAAGGAATCATATGCATATATGAGCAATGGATTAGTTGCGGACCGCCTCTCTCATGCATGTCCGACGTCCCCCCTCATGTCGAAGTTATCGGGGTTATACTTTCAGGAGAGGACACTTTGCAAAAAAATAATCGCTATGCAGGAGATCAAACTATCCATTCTACCCCATTGACCTATGCCGGCCGCCTACCGAATAAATAAAGTCCCTCCGGTTCACTGAGGTAAGACCGGTGAATTAGACGCCAATATATATTATTATACATAACAATTATGGGTAGGGGCGGGAGGGGGTAGATCGACAACGACGCTCTTTCTTCTAGGGTTTGGGTGGCCTCGATAGTTGGTCGGGCGAGCGGACCGCCTCTTTCTCATGAATGTCCGACGTCCCCCCTCATGTCGAAGTTATCGGGGAGAGGGTAAATTTTAACTTAGTGAGTCTTTTAATTAACTCATTTTGAATATATGAACATTTTAACTTAGTAACTTAGTAACTTGGTAAATTTTAACTAATTTCTATGAACAAAAAAAATATTCTCTGAACAAAAAAAACATCATATGATCATTTTCTATATATATACATCCATCCATCCATACATACACATACATATATACATGGACCAAAAAATGCTATGAACAAACAAATATTCTATGAACAAAAAAATCATCATATGAACAAAAAAAATTATATGAACAAAAAAAAGCATACATCATCTATCATCAACATCATCATCTATCATCAACATCATCATCTAACAATCATCTATCATCAACATCAACATCATCATCTAACAATCATCATCATCAAAATAATCATGAAAAAAACAGGGGACATGGAGGAAAGGGGGCCAACCGGACCGAACGGGGAGGAGGGGCGGCGTTGTCGGGGCAGGGCGGGGGCGCAGGCCGGCGTTGGGGTAGGGGCACGGGGCGGCGTCGGGGCAGGGGCACGGGCGGCGCATTGGGGCAGGGCAGGGGCGCGGGGAGTGGCGCCGGCATCGGGGCAGAGGGCGTCGAGGGCGTTGACGGCGAGGTGGAGCAGCCTGACGGCGAGGGCGTCGACGGCGAGCTCGGTCAGCCTGGCGTCGTCGATGTGCTTGGCGTCGTCGGGGGCAACTGCTAGATGAAATCTGAAAAATTCCTAAGTGTTTCTTATATACATAAAGCATTGGTCCCAGTTGGTACCACCAACCGGGACTAAAGGTCCCAACCTTTAGTCCCGGTTGGTGGTACCAACCAGGACGAAAGGTAGGAATTGGTCCCGGTTGGTGCCACCAACCGGGACGAAAGGTAGGAATTGGTCCCGGTTGTTTCCACCAACCAGGACGAAAGGGGGTGCTGTCGCGGCCAAAAGTTTAGTCCTACCTCGCTAGTTGAGAGGGGCTCGGAGTGGTTTATAAGCGCTGCTGCCGCTGCCCTCTCGAGCTCCTCACTAATGCAGGCAGTACTTGCCTATTTGACGCCCTGTTGGGCCTGCTGGGTCCGCGGGCCTGCATCCTGGCCCATTTACAGATGGGTTTCTAGTCGTATACACGCCGTGGTGGCCTAGTAGGCGGACAATTTTTTCTGTTATTTTAGTTTGCTATTAAAGATTTTAACAAAAAAACTTTATGAAAATTCTTTTTAGTTGATATTTTTTTTGATTCTTTTTAGTTAATGTTTTAGTTGATTCTTTTTAGTTCATTCTTTTTAACAAATAAATACTTTGATAATTTTAGTTAATATTTTAGTTGATTCTTTTTAGTTAATGTTTTAGTTGATTTCTTTTAGTTTTCTTTTTAACAAATAAATACTTTGATAATTTTAGTTAATATTTTTTTGATTCTTTTTAGTTCATTCTTTTTAACAAATAAATACTTTGATAATTTTAGTTAATATTTTTTTGATTCTTTTTAGTTCATTATTTTTAACAAGTAAATACTTTGATAATTTTAGTTAATATTATTTTGATTCTTTTTAGTTCATTCTTTGAGATAAATGACCCTGAAATTGAAAAGCACTACAAATGAACTCTGAAAAGGTTGAAAGTTGGCATGGTATCATTATTTCACCCGCATAGCATGTGTTAAAAAGTTGAGAGGGTTACGGCAAAAACTGGATGCACTTCGTGTACAAAATGGACAATCTCTTTCGAAGTATCGCCGTTTCGGACGAAAACTCATCTACTACAAAGGGATTTCATTTTTTTGAACTACAGACTTTTTGTGCGTTCAACATGCACCATTCAAAGCCACATCATCAATTTTCAACCCTTTCTAACTTTATTTGGTATTTTTCATGCATTTACTGATTTTTTTAGCTAAATGATCCTGAAATTTAAAAGCACTACAAATGAACTCTGAAAAGGTTGAAAGTTGGCATGGTATCATCATTTCACCCACATAGCATGTGCTAAAAAGTTGAGAGGGTTATGGCAAAAACTGAATGCACTTCGTGTACAAAATGGACAATCTCTTTCGAAGTATCAGAGTTTCGGACGAAAACTCATCTGTTACAAAAGGCATTTCATTTCTTGACATGTAACTGCAGTGATATTCTAGATTAAAGCCATCATCAGAATAGTTGTGGAGAGAAAGTCTTCACTTTTTCATCGTTTAACAGGGTGCTTGGGTCAGCCTTGACTTTGAAAGGAGAAATTTCATGAAACTTTTCATAATCTTCAGACATGCACTGGTAGAGCGAGGTGCTATACAAACGGTTTTTAACCCCTTTCCGCGACGGCGTTCTGAACCGTCACCTAGTGAGTGACTGCGATAGGGGGGGTCCTTCCCACACGACCCAGAAACCATCGGGGATATGCCCTCCTGGCACACACGCTCGACAAAATGAGGTCGTGTGCGACCGGCGAGCGATCAAATATGGTTATACGTACAGTAGTGTTAAAAAATACAATTATACAGGCGAAATCATTTCCGGTCGTAAGTACATCCCACACAGTCAGTCCCCGCTGAACGTTTCCATTCGTATATACATCCCACACAGTCACTCCAAGGAAAACGTTTTCGTTCGCAGGTACATCACACACAATTTTCCCCGTTAAATTGTTTGTGATAGCGTTGCCATTGCACACGATATTAACAATTTTATCGTTTGCGTTATTGAATGCATCACACACGGTGCGTAGAAGAAACTGTGTGGCAAAGGCTGTCCATCACACATAGTTTTTATGTGGTAAATGTTTGCGCAAGGTGGCCTAACGCAAACAGTTGTCAAGAGGATGTCGTGTGTGATTGTTCATTGATCCAACATGGTTTATTCCTAGAAACTGTGTGCGTTGCCTGAGGTCATCGCCCACGGTGTTTTCTCAATAACCGTTTGCAATAGAAAAACCCAATTAGCAGGCTAATTAGCCTATTATTAATAATTCATTTATTAATCTAATTGACATTTTATATTAAGCACACAATATATTTCATTTCCAAATTAAGGAAGCAGGATTTATAATTGAAATACATCAGAGTACAACATCATATAGTTTCAGCACTCAGCTACCCCATTACACAACTGCACCAGCACCAAGTTTCACATGCAACATCTACAACCTTTCGAAATTAGCATCATAGACGGAACATAGACATATGAATCTCATCTGGAAAACTGCTGAAGCGGAAGGCGAATATTAAGCCTTCATTGATGTTGAAGGTCTTTGCAACTTTAGGCCACTGACTGTGGATGATTGACCGTCCATCCTTCGTCTTCTTCAGGAACACTTCAATATTGAACCGTGGGTGTTATATGAAAACCTTCCTCGCCTCCTGACCATACATGTGGTTTGAGAGGTAATCATCAGTGAACTGCTTTGGAAAGGCCTGAAAACAAGGATATGCATAAATATCTTCTCCAGATTTGAAATGGTGCAAAGGAATTAGAAAGACAAGGTATAACAGTTAGTACCATCCCGTAGTGAACTGATGTCTTCTTCATTGTGCAGACAAAGATCTTGTTGTTTTTTGTCGCTAATTTCTTTATCGTAACAATCTTTCTGAGTGTCTTGACTTGACTGATATTAATGGACAACTCATTTCCACATATGCAAAAAGGGTCAAACAGTGGGTCAAAACCTCTGACAGCAGGACCTACATGTGCAAGACCAAATTGTTAAAAACCTAATATTAAAACACAAGAAGTGGAAAGGTGTGTTATTAACAACAGGCCTAATATTTAAAAACAAGCAAACGTAGTCATTCAAACTTGTATTGTACAGGTCTAAGTACACTAGTTATTGGCCCTGTTTGGATCCATGGGTTAGAGTTAGTTTGAGCTAGTTTGGGCTCAAATAGCCCTAAAGTATCCAAACATGAGGGCTAGTTTGAGCTAGTTGCATCAAACCCACCCTAAACAACTATCCCACCCAAGAGGTGCTGATTGGGGCTAGTTCTCCTAGTGCATTTATTGTCAATCTAACATTGTCATCCAAACACCTCTTTGGCTAGAGTTAGCTCAGGGTTAGTCATTGTTGAGTATCATTGTTATTTAGGAAACGTAGGATAGCGTATGATTTATTCTACCTTGACTTATACTCCAAGATGACCATATACTCCTATATATATGCCCACGAGGCTCAAGCAATACAATCAACTATTCCACCAATCTCTCTCTCTCCCTTTTAACTGTCATGAGCTAGAAACTAACTCTAACCTCTAGCTAAGTTAGAGTATCCAAACAATGCCATTGTTAAATCAAATGGAAAGGTGTGTTCAATACTCCCTCCGGTCCTTTTTACTCTGCATATAAGAATTGTCTGAAGTCAAACTTCATAAAGTTTGACCTTATTTATATGAAAAAATATCAACATCTAGCATGCTAAAGTTATACAATATGAAAATTTAAGTCATGACACATGTACTGATATTTATTTCATATTGTGAATGTTGGTATTTTGTTCTATAAAGTTGGTCAAACTTTAAGAGGCCTGACTTTAGACAAATCTTATATGGGAACTAAAAAGATTCGGAGGGAGTACACCATGCTTAACAGCAACCAAATATAGTCATTCATAGAGCTATTGTTAAATTTTGTATTGATGAAATTGAACTGCACAGTTCATACTAGCACATATAGAACATCACACTGTTAATAGCTGAAATAAACAAGGCATACTACGAACAACCAAAGATAGCAATTGAAACTGGACATATGCTAACTACAAACAACCGAATAACCATAAATCGTAGAAATAAACAAGGCGTAATGCAAACAACCTAATATAGCAATAAATACTGGACAGGTTCTCACTACAAAAGGGGTTCGAGAAAACAAATCATGGGTTTCCTCACTTGTCACAGACTGGCTCCCTCCTCGTGGTCGCCGTCGATGAGGTCTGACTTGCCAGCTGAGGATCCCAGGCCAGCGTCGCAGAACGTGTCCTTCAGAAATGACAAAAGGGGCTCCATGGCGATGAAGGATGGCAAATTGTTCATAACGAGCCGCAGGAGATCAGCAGGAGGGCCATCGATGAGATCGACGGCTGTCGAACCCGAAGAGTTGGGGGTGGGCAACTTAACCTGTGACATAAACCACGTCAAGCCGTCGGTGTCGACGACCTCGATGTAGTAGCCGGCGTCCGCAACATACCAGAATACTCTAGCCCATTGATTGAAAGGCTTAATCTAGGTCTAGTCATCGTCGTCAGCTTCCTCGGCGGCCACCTCGCCGACGTCGGGCGAAGAGGCCGCGGTAAAGCTCTTTTCGGCCATTCGCTCCTCGAGCTCCCGGAGAAGCGTAGCCGGGCTTAGGCTACGACGCTCTGGAGTGGGGGAAGGGGGTGGGGATGGGAATCTCTGGGAAAGGGGGCGTTTTGTAGGCGTCATCTAAGAAACTCAGGGCGGCGAGGGTATGTATATCAGTGGGTAAACTGCACAGGCAGACCAACAGAGGTTGACGATGGAGGCGGCGCGGCGGCGGCGGCGACGACCTAGCTAGATTTGGAGCGAGGGAGGGGTGGTGTGTATGTGTGTGAGGAGGGGATTTGGGGTGTGTGTGTGGAGGGGTCCAAGGTGGTGTTTGAGGAAATGCCGTGGGTACTGAAAATTTTACTAGGCGGGAGTAAAATGGCGGGGCTACCGAAAATTTGGATCAAGGGATTGAAGCAGAGCGGGGCGGGAGTAAAATGCCGGGGCTACTGAAAATTTGGATCTACTGATTGAAGCAGAGCGGGAGTAACAGACATCGCACACGGTCCAGACATACTAATCGTGTGCTATCAAACAGAAAAACCATCTACGCGGACACGGGTAGATATTTTCGAGATTGCGAGGGAGTAGATATTTTTGAGAAGGGGAGGGAAGCCTCGTGGAGCCCAATCTACTGTGATCATGTGGGTGACAGGGGCAGGGGCGCGGCACATGGGTAGTCCTAGGGAACCGTGTCTATTTCGTACCCGATCATAGACGGTTGCTGCGTCCGACTCATCTGCTGTTTATAAATTTGGCCAAAAAAAACACGGGAAAGGGTCAGAACACGAACACACTTGCATGTGGACCAAATATATGTATGAAAAGGGTGGTTTGATGTTCAAATACCCAATGCACAACTTTGATGTGGCACCTGTCGCACAAAACGCACGTTATTATTGCTAGCCCCCCACCCAAACACACACACACACACACACACACACTTCGTGTTGCCGAGAGGGGAATCCTAGCTATGAACGCATGCCCCCAAATAGCTAGGTCTGACATCTCACCATACCGTAACACAAAACCGAAAGGAGTACATCAACCCCCCTCCCCCCTTTGCTTCCGATCAAATGTGGACCGTGTGCGAGCCCACAGATGTGTTCTTCTGGCGTTACCAAATCACAAATTTGATGTGGCAGATATGCATCGCAAATTAACCGGGCATCCCCCACCCCACGAAGGTTCATCTAGTACAAAGTAGTACTGTGCCCCCCTCCCCCCTTTGCTTCCGATCAAATGTGGACCGTGTGCGGGCCCACAGATGTGTTCTTCTGGCATTACCAAATCACAAATTTGATGTGGCACATGTGCATCGCAAAATTAACCGGGCATCCCTGACCCCACGGAGGTTCATCTAGTACGAAGTAGTACTGTGCCCCCCCCCCACACACTTTGAGTCGGTGGGAGGGGGCATCTCACCAAGGCGTATTGTAAGATTGACCAAGAAGAATCACCACCTTGGTCGTATGACCTCTCTTGTTTGTTGGGTTAAAGTCATGCATTGACGTTCCACACGCGGCCCCACAAAATAGGCTAGTTTGTCGCCGATAACCACGCGAAGGAGTGCCTGAAGACAACCACTGCATGCATGTGGCCCAAACAAATGTATGAAGTGTCATGTGGTGTTTGAATATACCCAATGCACAACTTTGATGTGGCCGCGTGCTTTTGGAACCTGAAAGTCCCCACACGGAGCGAGGGTTCACGACGCATAGTATACTATATATATAGGGATTCATGTGTATGCGAGCCCTCGAACTTAGGTTTCGAATCTCACCATGATCGATGTACGACTATACGGTAACGCGAACCAAGAGAAGAAGAATCCACCCTGGTAACCTCTCTCGCGGTGTTGGTCGAAGTGATGGACGTCCACGCGGGCCCACGAATATATAGGCCGTCGATGATAACCAAGCGAGGGAGAGTGTCCAAAGACAACCACTGCATGTATATATGTGCCCCAAACATATGTATGGACATGCATGTAGCATGCATATATGTTTGAATACCAAAAGCACAATATTTTGATGTGGCGCATGCATGCGTCAAAAAACGCACAGTCCCCACACAGATCTGATTCATGATGCGTCGCGTGCTCGCCCCCCCTCCCCCACTTCGACCCGGTGGGAGGGATTCGTGCGTACACATGCGCGCGAAGTATATAGTTGCATGTACCGAACCGTATAAGACGAACTAACATTTAATCCCCTCCTAATTATAAGTCAAATTAACCTCTATCGCTGTCGGTCGAAGTGATTGACCAAGCGGGCACAAAGAGATAGACGAAGCATCTCGCTAATAACCCCGTGAGTGAGTGCTAAAGGACAACCGCCATCGCTTGCTTGTGGGCCAAACACATGTATGGAGATGTGTGGTTGTGATGTTTGAATACCTAATATATATGCAGAACTTTGATGTGGCACCGGCCTCGGAAACCTTTAAGTCCCCCACACGAACCGAGGTTCATGACACGTAATATATACTCCTACGTACCGTAACACAATCCGAAAATAATCCTCATTGTTCGTCAAATTACCTTTCTCGTTGTGTCATATATTAGATGGACGACGACCTCGCGGGCCCATGAAGGGAAGAGTCGCAGGCGAATGAGTGACAACCATCGTCCGCACGTGGCCCAATGTGTTGGTGCTGTTTTTAATACCCAATATGCACAACTTCTTTGCGGCACCTGCCTCGGAAACCGAAAAGTCCCCACACGGAGCGAGATCGATTCATGACATGTGTGTAGTATATATGTGCTGCCCCGGCCCCCTCCCCCCCTCTTCAATGCGTACTATATACTCCTACCGCAACACAACCCAAAAAGAATCCTCCTTGCTGGGTCAAAGTGATGGAGGACAACCTCGCGGGCCCACGGATGGAAGCATCGCACGTGAGTGAGTGCCCTATATGACGCGTAGTATTAACCCCGGCCACCCTCTTCAACGCGTACTATATATATACTCCTACCGTACGTATAACAAAAACCAAAAAATGACCATCCTTGTTGGTCAAATTAACCACCCTCATCGCATGTCATAGTGCTGGACGGCGACCTCGCGGGCCCACGCGAGTGAGTGTCCTAGGACCACTGCGTGCATGTGACCCAAAGATGCATGTCAAACTTTTTCTGTAGCGAACATGCGACCAAAGGAGTTTAGTGTTGAAAAATGAAAAAAAATAGATAACATCTATCCGTTTTTTATACATTGATTGATTTCCCAGGGATTTAAATGTGCAAAAATCAAATTTGATCTACATGAGACCCGTGATAGTGCACGAAAATGGATTGCAAAATCATATGAATACGTGTCCCTGGGTGCATGTTTAGTCCCCATGCAAGAAATTTCTAACATCTACAATCTTGATTTTAAAATCCAATAAATCCAAAACTAAGTTGAAATTCATGAAACTTATCGTGGTGTCATATGGACACCAATAGACTGTGATATTTTTTTTTCAAATTTGAGACAAGATTTGATATAATCTTCTTACATACAGGAAATTATAAATAATTATCAACCAATATCGCAAACGAACTCTTTATTCGAACCGTGTGCTTGAGACCAACAAAATGTAAGTGCAGTGCTTCGGTTAAGCAATAAAGCGGCAGAATTAATCATCAAAAAGGAAAAATCAATATAATAAGTGCCGCACACGCGTCCCGTGTGCCGTACGAGCACACGTGAGTTGACGAGACGCATGCTAGCAGGCAGACCGGGAGGCCGAGGCATGCGCGTGTTCGCTACGCACTCACCGTGGGGCGTGCTAGTAGCTGTGTGAAATGACAGTAGGCGTGCCAGCAGTCCGCTGCGTAGGCTCACCGGGAGGCGAGCCAGCCCTTTGACCGCCGCCCACCTCGCTCCCACTGCTCCATATTAATGGTGCGCCCGATCCGTGGCCGCACACCCTGTCCACAGTTGTCACCGCCGCATGGAGTCTATTAGGATTTTGTCGAAGCGCACCATCGGCTGGTAAAGCACCCGCGCAACGCATGAAGCTGGGCGCAGAAGTTGCTGTCGCCGCCGCCGAGGTCTCGCGCGGGCCGCAGCGCGACCTTGACTTCGTCGCCGTCGTCGTGCCTCCCCAGCAGGAGCTGGAGGTCCACAGCTACTCCGGCAATACTCCAACTCTGAAGGAAAACCGGTTAGTCCCCCCCTTTTGTTGGGAATAGAAACCCTTTGTTATGTTCACCCAGTCCATGAAATCTGAGTAAGATTCGTTAGATCCGTGTTCTGTATTGATTGTTTGAATGGTATCTATGGTTAGTGATTAATTGTTTGTTCTGTACAAATGATTTTTTTGCTAATAATCCGAGTAGGGTTAGCGTGCGTGCTAATAATTCGTAGCTAGATCTTGAGAATTGATTTTGAATGTCCTACATATAAGTTTGTGCCCTTTTTTTCTTCCAGATCATGAGAATTGATTTTGAATGTCCTACATGTATGTTTCTGCCTTTTTTCCTTCCAGATTGCTATGTACACAGATGAGACTCCGGCCAGCGGCGCCGCCGGCTGTAGATCCTGCACCTGACAGCGCGGGCAGAAGCCGCCTCGCCGCCTGGATCTGAGGAACCCGTAGAATATCGGGCGGACCGCATCAGCTATCTCCCGGACGCCATCCTTGGGGAGATCATCTTCCTTCTCCCCACCAAGGATGGCTGCCGCGCATAGGTCCTCGCATCTCGGTGGCACACTCTGTGGCGCGCCGCACCTCTTAATCTCGACTGTCGCCGGCTATCTGTCGTTCATTATTTTGAACTCCACGGAGCCATCATCTGCTCCCACGAGGGCTTCGTTCAACGCCTATGCATCCCGGCATGCTGTCTGCTGCACATACCCTTCACGGTGAACGCCTGGCTGCCATCCCGTCAATTTGAAAAACTCCAACATCTTGAGTTCTACCATTACTATGCAAATAGCTGTCCACCAAGCGTTGTAGTTGTGCCCTCACCACCAGTGTCCATCTCATGGTTTTCCTCCTCTCTCCACACCACCACCCTAGCCCGATGCCATCTACCAGACAATCTGGTACAAATGCTTCAACTCCCACTGCTAAAAAAACTCGCACTTGTGGTGGTCGATCTGTCGGAGGCCTCACTGCACAGCATCATGCACTCCTGCTGCCCTGCCCTGGAGTGCTTGCTGCTTGTTTTTGGAAAAGAAATCCGTATCCGTTGTCTCCAAATAAAGTCGCCTCACCTTGTAAGCATTGGAATTTGCTTTAAAGGAGAGGAGCTCATCATCAAAGACGCCCCTTCACTCCAAAGGCTGCTTCTTGATTATAGTTATGCACCTTTGCAAATAACTGTGGCCTCTGCGCCTAAACTGGAGACCTTGGGTGTAATTCCTGATCCGTTTGAAGGTTACAAGATGGTGGTTGGCTCCACACTTATTCAGGTACTGTATATTATCATCAACACTTTTGTAATCATAAGCTGCATTTTTCATTTGTGTGCGTAAGTTTTATATCATCAACACTTTTGTAATCATAAGCTGCATTTTTCATTTGTGCGCATAGTCTTTATATAATCTTGGAGTACACTTTTGGTACTAATATTATGTTCTATGCTCAATGAAGAGTTTGTCCATGGGTACCCTATCAATGGTGCTGGATTCTGTCAAGACCTTACATATCAGTACATGGTGTTTTGATCTGAACATGGTTATCGGCTTGCTGTGATGCTTTCCATGTCTGGAGAATTTGTATATACAGGTGATGATATCAAGCACATTGATATACTTTACTAGAACTAACCGTTCAGCTGTACTATTTTTTTTAGACATTAACTGTTTTCAGTCTTCATGTCTATTTAGGCTAAAGGACATGGACAAAAAGGTATAACCAATCGGTGGCATAAGAAGCACCGGGATTTTCTCAGTTCTCATGACATTCGTTTGAGGACAATAACGCTGCAAGGATATGCATCCAACCATGCAAACACTAGCTTTGTCACATTCTTCCTGTTGAATGAGAGAGTACTATTGTCCATGAGGATTAAGTTTTTGACAGACACTTTCTCATGGATGGACACATTGAATAGCATAAAAAGAAGTTTCAGGTGGACAAAAGGGCTTCTGAACGTGCTCGGCTTCTATTTATAACAACTTGTTATCATGTACCAGTAGATTTTCTGGTCCAGGATCTTGATTTTATGGATCAGACCGATCCATTTCACTGTGACTACTCAGAACTTTGGTTGAGTTAGTTGTTATTGTCCTGTTCAATCTGGATTTTGTGTAAACCTGATGAACAATTAATCATCGTCCTTTTGTACCTTCTGTAAGCTGGGGTTAGATATTGCTGCCCTTTTCAACTCGGCTTTGACCCATATTTTCTTTCATACAAACCGGAGCTTCTATCAAGAAGCCTCATGGTTCTGAGAGTGAACTTGGTCACATGATCTGGTAGTGAAACGACACACGCTGTATCTTCCCGCCTTGATTTATTTTACAGAGGCAACATGCAACTGTGCTAAACATATGAAATTATTCAGGGTTCGTTTCGCCTTTTTATACATTGATTTTCCTAGTCATATTTAACAAATAGCCACCACGTTATTATCGCAAATGGTCGTATTAGTCAAACCGTGGGCGTTCAACTAACCATTTACTACCGCGGGCAGCTGTTTGATTAGACGGGACGACTGTGAGCAGTCCTCCGTTCTCATCTACAAGCACCACCGCCGAGGATCGCCGCCTGCTGCGAGATGGAGGACGAGCCGGCCAACAAGCGGGGGCGGGTCGAGCCAGAACCGCAAGAGCCTCCAGCGAACATGGACTTCATCAGCAGCCTCCCCGACGAGATGTTGGTAACCATCATATCCCACCTCCCCATCAAATATGGCGTGCGGACCACTGTCCTCTCGCGGCGGTGGCGCCCCCTCTAGTGCTGCACCCCCTGGACCTCATTGTCGACCACGAGTTCTGTAGCGGGGAGCAGCAACGCCTAGACGCATTGTCCCACGTCCTCGACACGCACTCTGGGCCTGTCAGACGCCTTGCTATCGGCAGGCTCAATCCCCACAACAAGACCGAACCCAGGTTGCACTACTGGTTCCTATCCCTAGCCCTGGATCGGCTCGAGGAGCTCAGCCTTCATGCTAGACGTCCTTGCTCGTTGCCGCCGTCCGTGTTCCGCCTCGCGCCCACGCTGCGCCGCGCTACATTTAGGCGGTGCATTTTCCCCGGGATCGATGCCGCGCGCGCTCTTCATCTCCCTAAACTTAAGCACCTCGAGCTCATTGCCGTCCCCATCTTGAAGGAGGATTTGGAGCGCCTGCTCCTCGGCTGTATAGCGCTTGAGTACCTTCGCCTTCATGTGATGGATGGGTTCAGTAGCCTCCACATCACCTCAACGAATGTCCGTGCGATTTTATGTGCATTGCTGGCGCCGCCGAAGGCTGTCAGTTGAGGTGTTTCATGATATTGTCATTGAGAATGCGCCTTTCCTCGAGAGATTGTATGTACATGATAAATTAGGTCCAGCAAGAATCAGGGTCATTCACACACCGAAATTGACAGTGTTAGGTTATTCGTGTGCTGAATTCAACGAACTTGTTATTGGATCATTATCCGTTCAGGTACAACAGTCTTCTTCTTCTCCTTCTTATATATTATCGGACAACACATTTTATCTAATTGTTGTTGATCTATATGTTTGCCTGTCATCCAGAAAATGATTCCCACAAGCTTGACCCGGCCTCTGCGCACAGTGAAGATCTTGGCACTACAATCTGTCGGCCCCAATCTGGATGATGTTGTTAGATTCCTTAGATGCTTTCCTTGCACGGAGAAGCTATACATCGAGGCGATGCTCCTTTCCTGTTAATTGTTAACCACAACAAAGCTCAATTTTTTGTTACTTTTACCCATGATTACAATGGCAAATGTAGAATGATTTCTAAAGGTAATTTGGAGGATTTCAATACATAATTTTTTTTGGAGATGCTAGTGTTGTACGTGTTTTATTCCTTCGCCCGACATGCTTTCGTGATAAAAGGTTATCATGAAAGATTGAAGGTGGTATTTCACTCTTTTCGTGTATTTTAGAAATCCTGCAAATCAAAGAGGCCCGAAGTGTTCAAATCTGCAGCTATGCACTAATATGTTATCTTCGTTTGCAAATACTAGCAGGCCCGAAAGTAGAAAATGTTGGGGAATATACCAATCCCATTGAATGCCTTGATCTTCATCTCACAGAAATTACTTTTAGCGAGTACCGAGGCACAACACCAGAAATTAAATTCGCCAGGTTCTTTGTTGAGAAAGCAAGGTTGCTCAAGGTAGTGAGGTTTGCCCTATATTTACTGCGCAGAAGTGAATGGATTGCTAAAGAGCGCAGGCGTCTACAGCTGAATGGAAAAGGCTCTGCACAAGCTGAATTTCAGTTTGTAACTTCATATGACAGATTATTCGGAAGTCACTATATCGAGCCGCTATATGACTTCTCGGTTGCTGATCCTTTCGCATAAATAATGCATGAAAATGATTCTGAAGAAGATGAATTTTATGTGTCTGAATAGTTTGAACCTTGTAATCTTTGAATTTGAACCTTGTAATATTTATGGTATTTGTTATATAACGTAATTGGATGTTTAATTTGGTTTTGCAATCGTGTCCTGTTATAAGTATATATATGTTCTTCTTCTGTACACAGAGCATAGATGTTGTGCAGACAGAGCATATCACATCGCACTCGGACCACACTAGGGAACCCGTCGGTGATGAATTCATCAATCGCAAACGGTTATATACCAGCAAGCGTTTGCCCACAACACACACGGCTTATTCCATCACAAACAGCTCGGATGGATCAACTCTATGCCACGTATCACACACGCAACTCTAATCTGATTCGTGCTTGATGTCTCCGACATCGCTCGCACAGTTCGTCTTATTTGCCACGTATCACTGTGCCGGCCTGTGCTCGCGTCCCTCGGCAAGCTCTGCTCGCCGTTAGGCGCCGCGGCGCGCTCTGCTCGCGTCCGTCGGCGCGCTCGGTTTGCGGACAACTTTTCCTTGCGTGTTCAACTGCTATATGCATATATATGGTTGCTCGCCGTTGAGGCGACCGCGGAGCGCTCTGCTCGCGTCCCTCCGCGCGCGCTCTGCCAGCGGTTGGGCCTGCGCACAATCACGTCGGGGGCCCCATATGCATGTGGTTGCGCCGCGCACGTCGCCACGCGATGCAGTTACGTGTGGCACAATGGAGTTATGCGCTGCAAATTAGAACTGCCATCCGGGCGTGCCAATATTCCAGGCCGTCTGGCTTCCCTTTAATTCCCGCGGCCATTATAACCTTAGTCTCTTCAACCTTTCGATCGCGCCCCACAACACAACAAGCACACCCACGACGACACATAGAGAGGGGATGTCTAGCGGCGCTCCAATGGAGTTCGGCGAGCATAAAGTGGAGACCCACGCGAGGGAGACGGATCTCTCGGTGGTGTACACCATCGACCCAGCCGTGGTGGATGACTACATCAACACCGTTGAGCAGTTGCTTGCTCGAGACAAGTACAAGGTGGTCGGCATCGACCTCCATTACACCGGCGGTCGTCCCAACATAGATCAGAAGGTTGCTGTCGCCCAGTTGTGCGTGTGCTATCATGTCCTCATCTACCACTACTGCATGGCCACAGAGCCTTGCGACCGTTTCACCAGGTTTGTCAACAGCACCGACTACAAGTTCGCTACGGTGGAAACCACCGACGATGTAAAAGCGCTCAGGGTTACGAGCTTGGCCTGCAAGAACCTTGTCAAAATCCGTGAGCACTACAGGGTCTGGGGCAGCACGAAGAAGGACTCCCTGGTTGAACTCACCTCGGCCATCATCGACCCATACTACAAAAAGATGAAGCAGGATGCCAACAGAACACGTCCCGTATCCTGGCACGGGGCCTAGATGCGGCAACTAGATGAACCTCACCTCAGGTTCACAGTCAAGAGCGTGTACACATGCTACGAGATGCACAGGCGGATCATTGACATGAGGAAGTGCCTCGTTACCAAGATCGACGAGGCCGGATCGAGCCACAAGCAGAGCAGTAGCGGCAAGCGTCCCAAGAAGTAGATGATGATCAGATGATCATTTATCGTAGTTAATCATGCATGTAATATATAGTTGACTTTGGTGTGTGAAAATGTCATGTGTGTAGTAGCCACCTATGTAATTATGCATGTAATAGTTTACTTTGGTGTGTGCAAATGTCATGTGTGTAGTAGCCACCTATGTAATTGAATGTTTAACTTGGTTATGCAACCATGTCCTTATAAGTGTGTATATATATATATATATATATATATATATATATATATATATATATATATATATATATGTTGTTGTTCTGTATGCAATCCCAACGCACAACACACACGTCTTATTAGCAGCAATCATCTGTGTTATTATCGGTCTTCGCACACATTTCTGATTACAGACCTGTTTGTCGCGTATCACACACATCTTGTTAAATTGAACCATTTTTGTTCTCTTGGCTCAACGCAAACAGTTCATCCGAGTGAACCGTATGCCGTATATCGCACACACCTTGATCTGGTTGACCGTTTCTTTTGTGTTTCCTAATCACAAACAGTTCATCTAAGTGAACCGTATGCTGTATATCGCACACACCTTCATCTGGCTGCCCGTTTTTGTTCTTCTGCCTCATCGCAAACAGTTAATTGAACTGAACCATATGCCCCTCATCACACATGTAACTAAATTCTGAACCGTGTTTGATGCATCCGTCATCGCAAACGTTTTGCATCTTTTTTGACGGTTTTTTACATCACCGTTTGCGATTATTGCATCGCACATAGTTTCGTCGAAGGATCTTTGATCGTAGTGTCGCGTTAGCAACATCTTGCAGTAGTGATGTCAGTCTTGCCCTCCACTCCCACGATGTCTCTTTTCCCTGAAAGAACTATGTGGCGCTTTGGCTCATTGTATGATGTATTCGCTTCCTTATCTTTTCTTTTTCTCGGTTTGGTAGACATGTCCTTCACATAGAAAACCTGCGCCACATCATTAGCTAGGACAAATGGTTCGTCTGTGTACCCAAGATTGTTCAGATCCACTATTGTCATTCTGTACTGTGGGTCTACCTGTACCCTGCCTCCTGATAGATTGACCCATTTGCACCGAAACAAAGGGACCTTAAAATTATGTCCACAGTCAAGTTCCCATATGTCCACTATGTAACCATAATATGTGTCCTTTCCCCTGTTGGTTGCTGCATCAAAGCGGACACCACTGTTTTGGTTGGTGCTCTTTTGATCTTGGGCGATCGTGTAAAATGTATTCCCATTTATCTCGTACCCTTTATAAGTCAATACAGTCGAAGATGGTCCCCTGGCCAACGAATACAGCTCATCTGCAACAGTGTTGTCACCCATGAGATGTGTTTGCAACCAACTGCCGAAAGTCCTGATGTGTTCACATGTAATCCAGTCGTCACACTGCTCTGGGTGTTTGGAGTGCAGAATATTCTTGTGTTCATTGACATACGGGGTCACCAAGGTAGAATTCTGTAGAACTGTGTAGTGTGCTTGACCCCAAGAATGCCCGTCCCTACATATTATTGAGTCCGCTCCTAGCGTGCCTTTTCCAGTAAGTCTCCCATCATACCGCGATTAAGGGAGACCAATCGGCTTAAGGTCAGGGATGAAGTCAACACAAAACCCAAGGACCTCCTCTGTTTGATGGCCAGTGGAGATGCTTCCTTCTGGCCTAGCACGGTTACGAACATATTTCTTTAAGACTCCCATGAACCTCTCAAAGGGAAACATATTGTGTAGAAATTCATATTGTGTGTCATGATATTGAAGAAGGATGGTGGGAACACCAGCTCGAAACTGACAAGACATTGCACCAAATCATTCTTTAACCTTGGTAGGATTTCTGGATCGATTACCTTCTGAGAGATTGCATTGAGGAATGCACATAGCTTCACAATGGCTAATCGAATGTTTTCTGGTAGAAGCCCCCTCAATGCAACCGGAAACAGTTGCGTCATAATCACGTGGCAGTCATGAGACTTTAGGTTCTGGAACTTTTTCTCTGGGATATTTATTATTCCCTTTATATTGGACGAGAAGCCAGACGGGACCTTCATACTGAGCAGGCATGCAAAGAAGATTTCCTTCTCTTCTTTGGTAAGAGCGTAGCTGGCAGGACCTTGATACTGCTTTGGATGCATGACGTCTTTTTCGTGCACATGTTGCTGGTCCTCCCGTGCCTCCGATGTATCTTTTGTCTTCCCATACATGCCCAAGAAGCCTAGCACGTTGACGGAAAGATTCTTTGTCACATGCATCACGTCGATTGCAGAGCGGACCTCGAGGTCTTTCCAATAGGGTAGGTCCCAAAATATAGATTTCTTCTTCCACATGGGTGCGTGTCCCTCAGCGTCATTCGGAACAGATAGTCTGCCAGGACCCTTTCCAAAGATTACTTGTAAATCATTGACCATATCAAGTATGTGATCACCAGTACGGAGGGCGGGCTTCTTCCGGTGATCTGCCTCACCTTTGAAATGCTTGCCTTTCTTTCGACATTGATGGTTGGTCGGAAGAAATCAACGATGTCCCGGGTACACATTCTTCCTGCATTTGTCCAAATATATACTTTGGGTGTCATCTAAACAGTGCGTGCATGCATGGTATCCCTTGTTTGTCTGTCCTGAAAGGTTACTGAGAGCAGGCCAATCATTGATGGTTACAAACATCAACGCATGTAGGTCAAATTCCTGCTGTTTGTGCTCATCCCACACACATAGACCTTTTCCATTCCACAGCTGTAAAAGTTCTTCAACTAATGGCCTTAGGTACACATCAATGTCACTGCTGGGTTGCTTAGGGCCTTGGATGAGCACTAGCATCATAATGAACTTTCGCTTCATGCACAACCAAGGAGGAACGTTATAGATACATAGAGTCACGGGCCAGGTGCTATGATTGCTGCTCTGCTCCCCAAAAGGATTAATGCCATCCGCGCTTAAACCAAACCATACGTTCCTTGCGTCACCTGCAAAGTCCCCCCACCTCCTCTCAATTTTTCTCCACTACGACCCGTCAGCGGGTGCTCTCAACTTCCCGTCTTTCTTACGGTCCTGTTTGTGCCATCACATCAACTTGGCATGCTCTTTGTTTCTGAATAGATGTTTCAACCGTGGTATTATAGGAGCATACCACATCACCTTGGCAGGAACCCTCTTCCTGGGGCGCTCGCACTCAACATCACCAGGGTCATCTCCTCTGATCTTATACCCCAATGCACCGCATACCGGACATGCGTTCAAATCCTCGTACGTACCGCGGTAGAGGATGTAGTCATTAGGGCATGCATGTATCTTCTGCACCTCCAATCCTAGAGGGCATAGAACCTTCTTTGCTTCGTATGTACTGTCGGGCAATTCGTTATCCTTTGGAAGCTTCTTCTTCAATATTTTCAGTAGCTTCCCAAATCCGTTGTCAGATACACCATTGTCTGCCATCCATTGCAGCAATTCCAGTGTGGTACCAAGCTTTGTGTTGTCATCTTCGCAATTTGGGTACAACCCTTTTTTGTGATCCTCTAACATACGATCGAACTTCAACTTCTCCCTTTCACTTTGGCATTATCTCTTTGCATCAACAATGACCCGGCGAAGATCATCATCCGGCACATCATCTGGTTCCTCTTGATCTTTAGCTTCCCCCATTGCAGCATCACGGTATTTAGGGGGTGGATAGTTGTCATCATCCTCTTCTTCTTCGTTGTCTTCCATCATAACCCCTCTTTCTCCGTGCTTGGTCCAAACATTATAGTGTGGCATGAAACCCTTCTCAAGCAGGTGGACATGCAGGGTTTTCGAGTCAGAGTATACCTTTGTATTCCCACAGATAGTACATGGACAATACATAAAACCATTCTGCTTGTTTGCCTCAGCAACTTCGAGAAAATTATGCAGGCCCTTAATGTACTCGGAGGTGTGTCGGTCACCGTACATCCATTGCCGGTTCATCTGCGTGCATTATATAATTAAGTGTATCAAAAACCATTACAAAACATCATGAATAGAGAAGTGACCAAATTAATACAAGTTCATCATCACACTAAAACCAAAGTACAGTAGTGATCAAATGTTATTACTGAAAAAATAAATACATAAAGTTCATACATAGTTCTCATTGAACAACATATAGCTCTCTAGAGTATCTAATTAAAACATACATTGAAACTATGTAAAACATTTCAATGCAACAACAAATGCTATCATAATCGCAACTAAGGTAACAATTGATCCAACGGCATAATGATACCAAACCTAGACAAATTGTAGGATCGAAAGTAGGTCTAGAGGGGGGGGGGATTAGACTACTTGACCAAATAAAAATCTAGCCTTTTCCCAATTTTATGTCTTGGCAGATTTTAGCAACTTAGCACAAGTCAAGCAATCAACCTACACATGCAATTCTAAGAGTGTAGCAGCGGAAAGTAAAACATTGCATATGAAGGTAAAGGGAAGGGTTTGGAGAAGGCAAACGCAATGTAGACACGGAGATTTTTGGCGTGGTTCCGATAGGTGGTGCGATCGTACGTCCACGTTGATGGAGACTTCAACACACGAAGGGTAACGGCTGTGCGAGTCCACGGAGGGCTCCACCCACAAAGGGTCCACGAAGAAGCAACCTTGTCTATCCCACCATGGCCATCGCCCACGAAGGACTTGCCTCACTCGGGTAGATCTTCACGAAGTAGGCGATCTCCTTGCCCTTACAAACTCCTTGGTTCAACTCCACAATCTTGTCGGAGGCTCCCAAGTGACACCTAACCAATCTAGGAGACACCACTCTCCAAAAGGTAATAAATGGTGTGTTGATGATGAACTCCTTGCACTACTGGAATCAGGCACTTTGCCGTATGCCATGGCTGACGGCAAAGGCATGCATGGCGGACGGCAAAGGCCTTTGCCGTCAACCAACAGACGGCACCACATCCGGCTGAACAAACTACGGCAAAGGGCACTTTGCCGTCTGCTGGCAGACGGAAAACATGCAAAGATCTTTGCTGTCTGCCAGCAAACGGCAAAGGGCATGGACGGCACACGTGGCAGCTTAGGTCCGTTAAGGGGTTAACGGTGTGCTTTGACGTCCGCTGGCAGACGACAAAGACCTTAGGTGCTTTGCCGTCTGCTAGCAGACGACAAAGTGCCCAAATAGGCCAGCCCAGATGCCCCCTAGGTAGCTGCCATGTGGCATGCTTTGCCGTCTGCTGGCAGATGGCAAAGATGCAAAGGTCTTTGCCATCTGCCAGCAGACGGAAAAGCAACCATATAGGCCAGCCCAGTGCCCCTCAGGTTGCACAGGTAGATGCCACGTGGCGGCTTTGCCGTCTGCTGGCTGATGGCAAAGCTCTTTGCCATCTGCCAGCAGACGGCAAAGAGCCTGTATAGCCCCTGTTTTTTCTTAAATTCAATCAATTTCACAGATATATATATATATACACACATTTGAAAATACTTTCAACATGCATACCAACACATATACATACCAAATCATATCCCTTCCATATGGGTATGATCATCCAACACATATACATACCAAATCAAAAGTCCATATGCAACATATATAGCTAGCCAACATATCCAACAACAAGCATACAATGGTTTCATCCATACATACATATATAGGTAGCAAGTTTCACATTGTTCATCCTACAAAATCAAAACAAAAAGGAAGCACAAGGAGAAGAGTAGATTCCATCAACGCAAGCTTCCTCATCTAAAGCAAATCTGCAAATTGGGAAAGAAGAAAGTTAGAAGAAGAAGAAGAAGAAGAAGAATAAGACTAGAAGAAGAAGACTAGCTAGAAGAAGAAGAAGAAGAAGAAATTTTTTTCTTCTCTTTCTTTTTCTCCTCTCCTCTTATTTATCTTCTTCTTCTTCTAACTAAGGTAGGTAAAATTGCCATTTTTTAGCTAAGCTAGGTAAAAATGCTAAGTGTAGGTCATTTTAGAGCTTAGTAAGGTTATTATGTCATTTTCGAGGAAAATAAGCTAAGTCTATGTCCTTTTGGAGGTAACAAAGATTATCATGCCATTTTTTACCTAAGTATGCTAAGTATGTCATAAATGAACTGAAGAAGCTAAGTATAGGTCATTTTTGAGCTAACCTAGGTAGTTATGCCATTTTTTAGCTAACAACATATTTATTCATTTTGGAGGACAAAATGGTAAGTGTAGGTCATTTTAGAGCTATCCTAGTTAAAATCGATCATTTTGGAGCTAGGTAAGGTTATTTTGTCATTTTGGAGGAAAATAAACTGATTATATGACAATTTGGAGCTAAACCAAGGTTATTATGCCATTTTTTACCTAAGTAAGCTAATTATGTCATAAATGAACTAGGTAAGCTAAGTATAGATCATTATTGAGCTATCCTAGGTAGTTATGCCATTTTTTAGCTAACTAAGCATATTAAGTCATTTAGGAGGAAAAAATGCTAAGTATTGATCATTTTATAGCTATCCTAGGTAAAGTACAGGTCAACTAAGCTTATTATGTCAATTTGGAGAAAAATAAGGTAAGTATGGGTCATTTTTGTGCTAACCTAGGTGATGATGCCATTTTTGAGCCAACTTACGTAAGTATAGCTCATTTTTTATCTAACTTAGGTAATTATGCCATTTAGGAGGAAAATAAGCTAAGTATGCATTTGTTAAGCAAAACACTAGAGAAAACTTATCCTCATCACAACAAATGCGATGAAGATCGCAACTAAGGTAACAATTGATCCAACGGCATAATGATACCAAGCCTCATTATCAATGGCATATTTTCTAATCTTCTTAATCTTCAAGCACATTGCATCCATCTTCAAGCGCATTGCATTCATCTTCATCTTGTGATCATCAACGACATCGGCAACATACAACTCCAATTTCATCTTCTCTTCTTCAATTCTTTTAATTTTTTCTTTCAAATACTCATTTTCTTTTTCAACTAAATTTAACTTCTCGACAAGAGGGTCGGTTGCAATTTCCGGTTCACATACCTCCTAGATAAAAATATCTCTATGTCAACTTGATGGCCATAATTGTCATAAATGCGAAATGCAACAAATAGTTATAAAAGAGAATTTACCACATCCGAATCAGAAAGCGGGCGAGGGCCGACGGGGACGGATATCAAGACCATGGCACTATGTATAACAAACAATCATACAAAGTAAGAAAATTATACAAGTAACTATATAAATCATACAATCATACAAGTAACTATATAAATCAAGTACAACATAAAAAATTGAATACCTATAATAATCTGGATTGTCGGGTTCAATAAATGGTTCGGGATCAATAAATGCATCATCATCATCACTATCAGTAATGACGTGCTCATCATCATCATCAATAAATGCATCATCATGTGGAAGGCCACCTTTACGTAATCAGTCAAGCATTGACAGGTCATCCGCAGCAGTAACCTCTTCTAGTTTAGGCTCTTCTTGTTCCGGC
Source organism: Thinopyrum elongatum (assembly GCA_011799875.1). Taxonomy (NCBI): domain Eukaryota; kingdom Viridiplantae; phylum Streptophyta; class Magnoliopsida; order Poales; family Poaceae; genus Thinopyrum; species Thinopyrum elongatum. The sequence continues at coordinate 495,923,295 of CM022301.1, forward strand.
TCAGGGGTGAAGTCGGGTTCACTATCGCTGTCTACTTCAATGTTCTGGGGTGAAGTAGAGCGGTTCTTGAAACGTTTTTTGGAAAGACGTGTTTCTTGGAAGAATTCTCCTTCATATGAGTCTGGGTTAATGTGAGGTTCATAATCCTCTTCATTGGGGGGAGGTGGTCTAACACGTGGCGGCACTTCATAAACGACATCCCAACCATTGAGATTTGGATCACTTTGACAGGCCCACGGTAGATAGAAAACTTGGGTTGCTTGTTGAGCCGTAATATAGACATCGGGAACATCCAAATGGGTGCTTTGTTTGATTTCCACTAGCCCTATATGTTCATGAGTCCTTCTAGTCTCCTTCGGCTGGAACCAATAACATTTGAAGACTACGACGTTTGGTGGGTTTGCACCATAGAATTGAAGTTCATATATTGCTTCAACTCTTCCATAATACTCGGTATCTCCTTCGCCGATAGCAGAGACACAACAATTTGTAGAATTTCGGTCGGCCATAGATAGCTCTTTGCCATAGGTACGAAAGCGATACCCGTTGATGTCGTATTTGTCAAATGAACGGACCTTAAAGTCAAAACCATTAGCGACTTGTCTCAATTCGGCGTCCATAAACTCTAAATTAGCCTATAGGTTTAATACGAAAGGGATTGTTGCATTAGCCGCAAATTAGACAAAGAAATGAAATGTTCTAATGGAAATTACCATTTGTTTGAACCAAGAGATGAAACCGGGATAGCCGCCTCCATGCTTTGCCAGAAGCTCATACTCTTCGACGGAATCCTTTTGGATCACCGCTCCATACGAGAATTTGGCGACGTATCGACTGTATCAAATATATCCGGAATAAGAGCAGTTCAAAGGAATTAGAAGTTGCGAAACAATGTACCGAGAACTTACTCGATGTACGGCCGCACTTCTGTTAGGTTGTTGAAGATATACAACAAAATGGTCCGCGATTCTTCGACATCCAACGTTAAGGAATTAGAAGCACCGGCTGGTGCGAGATCCCCTTTGAATAGGCTGAGGTTGGATCCACCCTTTTTAGGGTCACCAGCATTGTACCGAGGCTTCGGATTATGCAAATGACGATTTTTGGCTTTGTAGTGTACTGTCACGAAGTTTGCCGCCTCTCAGTAATGAATGCCTCGGCCATCGATGCTTCAATTCTATGTTTATTTTTACATTTTGCTCGAAGCGTCTTCTGCATCCTCCCAGTTGCGTAGCACCAATGATTTTGCACGCCCCCCCCCAATCTTGCCTCGATTGGGAGCTGCAAAATCAAGTGCTGCATTGGATTAAAGAAGCCCGGCGGAAATATCTTCTCTAACTTGCAGATCAACTCCGGCGCCAACTCTTCCATTTCTTCTAGCAGGCCAGGCGATAGTTCTTTCGCACAAAGAACACAGAAGAAATAGCTCAGCTCTGCCAGTACTAGCCATTCATCCTCAGGGATGAAGCCACGCAACATCACCGGCATTACCCGCTCAATCCATATGTGCCAATCATGACTGTTGAGGCCAAATATCTTCAATTTTTCAAGACTCGCTCCCCTCTTTAGATTCGCTGCATACCCATCGGGGAACATCAACTGCATTTTCACCCACAAGATAATTTCCCTCATAGCTGGCCTTCCAAGACTGAACCATGCCTTTGGCTTTGTCCAGTTCTGCTTTCCTTTCGGTGGTTGCATGTTTTGTAACGGTCTATGACATAGCGCCTCCTGATTGACTCTAGCCTTAGTATTATCCTTTGACTTCCCATCTATGCCGAACAATGTACCAAAAAGTGCCTTGGCGTATTCTTCTCAGTGTGCATCACATCAATGTTGTGTGGGCAAAGGAGGTCTTTGAAGTAAGGCAGATCCCACAAGCATGTCTTGTGAGTCCAGGCGTGTTCCGAATTATACCCCTTGAAATACCCTGGACGCTCTGGATCTGGCTCGAGAGCATTTAATTGATCCAGGGTCTCTTGGCCTGTCAACGGAGGTGGTGTAGAGTTTTTGACAACTCTACCTTTGATGAAGTTCTGCTTTTCTTTCCTGAACTTATGGCGATGATCCAGGAACTGTCTATGCAAGTCAAAGCAAGAAAACTTGCGACCGGCCTGAAGCCAACGAAACTGAAGAGCTCCCTTGCATGTGGGGCACGGGATCCTTCCATGCACACACCAGCCAACGAATAGCGCATACGCCAGCAAGTCATGCGTCGAGTACATGTACCAGACACACATTATGAAGTTCTGTTGGCTAAAGGCGTCGTATGTCTTGAACCCATTATCCCAGGCTTCTTGCAATTCGTCCTTCAGCGGCTGCATGTACACATTCATATTCTTCCCCGGATAGTTGGGCCCTGGAATTATCAACGTCAGGAAAATGTTCTTTCTTTGCATAATCTGTCTGGGGGGGAGATTGAGTGGAATGACAAATACGGGCCAACAACTGTATTGGGCTGCCGTCAGACCAAACACATTGAACCCATCCATGCTAATGGAGACTCGAGGATGCCTCGGATCTGCCGCTTTGTCATCATGTAATGCATCGAAGCGCTTCCACGCTTCACCGTCCGATGTGTGCACCATCATCAGCTTCCCATCTGCATCTAGTTGGGTTCTTTTGCCTGTTTTGTGCCATGTCATCTGTCTGGCCGTCTCTTCGACCATGAAAAGACGTTGAAGTCTTGGTACGATTGGCATATACCAAAGAACATTAACGGCGATTTTGGTCTGTGTCTTCTCACCCATACCGTTGTCTACCACAACATACCTGGATGACTTGCAAATGGGACAATAGTTCAAGTCCGCATATGGAAGCCTAAATAAGGCACATCCTTTCTCACAGGCATGTATCTTCTCATAGGGCATCTTAAGAGCACGGAGGATTTTGTCTGACTGGTACAGGTTTGCAGGTAGTACATGGCCTTTGGGTAGAAAACGTCCAAATATTGTCATCATCGCGTCGTACCATTCTCAGCCCAAGTTGAATTGAACCTTCAGAGCCATTATTTATGAGATGGCATCCAGCTGACAAAGCTCAGTGTGCTCGTGGAGAGGACGTTTTGAAGACTCCAACATTTCATTGATGGCCTTTGCAGTTCCTCCATCTCATCATCCGAGTCCCGAGCATCATCAAAGTCTTGCACCATGTCTTCCATCCCGGTACCATGCTCGTCGGTGCGACGACGAAGCACCTCAGCTCTAGCACGTTGGGCAGACTCGCCATGAAATGTCCACACCGTATAACCTGGCGTAAAACCCCTCTTCTGGAGGTGTTTGCCCATTTCATCCTCTGTCCTCTTGTGCCAATTGTCGCACCCGGCACAGGGGCACCAGGTTGTCCTCTGGCCATTTGCAAATGCGGCTCTCACAAACCCCTTGGTTTTTGTTAACCATTCATTGGTCATGTCTTTCTGACTAGTGTGACCGGTGTACATCCACACATGATCACTCATCTTGCCTAGCTACTGGACACATAAGAAATATATATATAAATCAGCATGTATATATTCATCAGTTAATGGAGTTTATCACTTTTATTATGTCCATGCAACCTAGACACTAATAGGTAAAGATAGGTCCTAATCCCACCCGAGTATGTGTAGATTGGGTTCGTTTTCCCATGCTCTGCTCTGGATCCAACATAAAATTTTGGCAGCACCTCCCCGCTGTTCTCCTGATACACGTCTCGGCAATAAGCAAAGAGGATGTGTACCCGGAGAACAACAGGGAGGCACTGACGAAATTCTGCATCGGATCCGGAGCAGAGCATATGGGAAAACGAACCCAATCTACACATACTAGGGTTGTCCATGGATAACGTTGGACAATTCGAAAGAATCACGGTTATAAATATGCAAATGCATGCATATTTATAGATGTAACCCTTTCGAACGGGAGACACATAGTGGTCACGCATACTGATGATTGAAGACACCTATAGCTAGCAAGTTTCATTGGCACGAAGACCGGAACAGAGCAAATGAAGGGGGGAGGAGGAGATGTCATTTGTGCTCACCCACGAATGCAGGGGCAGACCTCGTCGAACGCACGGGGAGGTTGTCGAACACCAGACCCTCGCAGCCACGAAACAACTGCACATTTAAAACCACCTGATCATAACAAATATGATGTTTCTATAACAAAATCAAAAAATATATGACCTAACTCATAATTCACAAATATATGACCCCGTCGACCTCTGGAAGGCCGAAGAGCACCTTTTCGGGAGGTGTCGGGGGTCGGGGTGTCGGGGGTGTCGTGTCGGGGTCGGGGTGCTGTGTCGGGGTCGGGGGTGCCGATGTCGGGGTTGGGGTGCTGTGTCTGGGTCGGGGTGTCGTGTCGGGGTCGGGGTGTCGTGTCGGGGTCGGCATGTCGGGGTCAGGGGGTCGGGGTGTCGGGGTCGGCATGGCAAACCCTCGACCCCTCGACCCCTCGGCAACCCTCGACCCTCGGCGACCTTCTTTTTCTACTTTTCCTACTTATTTTTTTCATCTTCTTCTTCTACTTCTTTTTTTTCATCTTCTTTCTTTCTTTCTTTCTTCTTCTTCTACTTATTGTTCTTTTTTTTCATCATCTTCTTCTTCTTTTACTTCTTTTTTTCATCTTTCTTGTTTATTCTTAAAAAATAGAAGAAAAAAAACCTAAACTAAACTAACATAAACTAAATCTAACCTAAACTAAACTAAACTAACCTAAACTAAACTAAACTAACCTAACCTAAACTAACCTAAACTAAACTTACCTAAACTAAATCTAAAAAAACAGAAAAAAACACAAGACTCACCTCCAGAGAGGTCGGCCCGTGGAGGCAGGCCATGGGGAGGGGGCGGCGCGGCTCCGGCGGCGGGGCGGGGCGCGGTGCGGCTTCGGCGGTGGGGCGGGGCGGCACGGCGTGGCTCTGGCGATGGGGCGGGGCAGGGCGGCCGCCATGGCCGCTGTCCGCTGGGCGGGGTGGGCGGGCAGGCCGGTGACGGGGCGGGCTCCGGGGGGCGGGGCTGGCCGGCGACACCTCGGGCTCCGAGGGTGGCGCGGGCCGGCGGCGGCTCGGGCACGGGGGCGGCGCGGGTGAGGTGAGGGGAGAGAGAGAGAGGGGTGGGGCGTGGGGCGCTGACCGTTTTTAGCTAGGTCCAATCTCTTTGCCGTCTGCTAGCAGACGGAAAAGAGCCTAGCTAGTGGGGTGGGGCCGGGGCGGAACGGCCGTTAGCTAGGTCACTTTCTTTGCCGTCTGCTAGCAGACGGCTTAGAAGCTTTTCCGTCTGCTAGCAGACAACAAAGAGGGGCGGTTAGGTTGTGCTCGTTAGTGGGCCAACCTCCCTCTTTGCCGTCCTCTAGCAGACGGCAAAGCTTCTATGCCGTCCGCTAGCAGACGGCAAAGAGCTGGCTGACGGTAAACATGATCTTTGCCGTCAGCTCTTTCTTTGCCATCAGTTTTCTGTAAGCTGATGGCAAAGACCTTCTTTGCCATCAGCTAGCATACGGCAAAGAGTTGGCTGACGGCAAAGATCCTGATTCCAGTAGTGTTGCTCTTGTGCTTCAAATGATAGTCTCCCCAACACTCAACTCTCTCTCACAGATTTGGCTATGGTGGAAAGAAGGTTTGAGTGGAAAGCAACTTGGGGAAGGCTAGAGATCAAGATTCTTGTGGTTGGATTGGAATGTTTTGATCTCAACACATGAGTAGGTGGTTCTCTCTCAGAAAATGAGTAGTGGAAGTGTAAGCACGTTCTGATGGCTCTCTCTTGAATAGAGAAGGGGGTGGAGGGGTATATATAGCCTCCACACAAAATCCAACCGTTACACACATTTGATCCAACTCGGTCAGACCGAATAGAAGAACTCGGTGAGACCGATTTAGTTCAAAATGTGAACGTTAGGAATCTCGGTGGGACTGATATGATCAACTCGGTGGAACCGATGTGCTAGGGTTAGGGCAAGACCTCATCTCGGTGTGACCGATTGCATGAACTCGGTGGGACCGATTTCAGCAATGAGTTAAATAGAGAGTTGGTCAGGCAAACTCGGTGGGACCGATCGCTCATTTCGGTAAGACCAAAATGTTACGAAGGGAAATAGAGAGTTTGCATTGTTAACTCGGTGGGTCCGATCGCTCATTTCGGTAAGACCGAAACATTACGAAGGGAAACAGAGAGTTTGCATTGCCATCTCGGTGAGACCGAGATCCCGATCGGTGAGACCGAATTGATTAGGGTTTCTGGTAGTGGCTATGTCAAAGAAACTCGGTGGCGTCGGATAGATCAAATCGATGGGGCCGAGTTTGACTTTAGGTTTTGGACAGATTTGGAAAAGAGAAAGTGGTTGAGGGCTTTGGAGCATATCACTAAGCATTTTGAGCAAGTAGACCATTATGCAACACCTCATCCCCTTTTAATAGTATTGGCTTTTCCTATGGACTCAATGTGATCTTGGATCACCAAAATAGAAATGAAGAGTCTTGAGCTTTTGCCAATCTTTGTCCTTAGCGTTTTGAAGGGTCCACATCTCTAGTCCATGCCATGCCAATCATTGAACTTTATGAAATATTTAACTTGAATGGATATTAGTTCAATGAGCTATATGTTTTTATGAATTACCAAAACCACCCGCGGATTAGTTGCACTTTCATAAATCTGGATGAAAATGGAGCTTGGAGGTCGAGCTTGGAGAGGAGAAAACTTAAGTGGCTCGGGCATTTCATCGAACTCCTCATGTGCATAGGAGGTGAGAGCTAGAGCAACACACACCTGCACACGCCGGCCGGCCAAAAAACAGAGGAGTGAGTTGCACATTCATGTAGGTGTTGAATATGTAGATGCTCAATGTTGATGTAGATCATTTGGAGCAATCCATTTGAGTGAGTTGCACTTTCAATACCTACATGGGTTAGTCCCACAAGGAACATGCACGGATATCCATAGACATAGAGTGAAATACACATATGATGTTGTCCATGAAAGCATTAGGTTACCTTGCCCCTTGTCTTACCAACAAGAGGGTTTGTGACTCCTTGAACTAGTGCAAGATATGAAAGTTGATTGCACTTGTCCTTGCCAAAATGAATATGAGTGAAGTATGTTGGCGGAGTCACCCTCAAGAACTCTTCAGTTCTTCTTCTTTGGGACCCACATCAACTTGATGGGAATCCTTGGAGTTGTAGTCATACTTGATGAAGTAGAACTTGATGTAGTCTTGGGAACCCATTTGACCAAGGCCTTTGGAGCTTCTTCGAATGAATCAATCTCTTCTTGAAGCTTGTCCTTGCCTTTTAGCTTGTGGTCTTGTGGTGGAAGATCATCTTGAGCTTGTGTTCCCTCGAAAGAAGTGGGATCATACTTCTCTTGTTGAGGAACAAACTTTGTCTTGGGGTATTGATCTTCTTCCCACTCAACTCCATTGGCATTGAACTTGTGTTCAAAACCAACACCTTGTTTCTTCCGGTGCCTTCCTTGCTTGCGTACAATTTCCTCAAATTGCTTACTTTCGGCAAGGCTCTTGTAAACACCTTTCTCTATAATTCCCTGCAATAAGCTATTTTCTTGCTCAAGTGTAACTTGGTTAAGAGAATCATTAGTGGAATCAAGAGAACTACTAGAAGCAACAATATTGGATTTAACATGATTATTGTTACTACTAGAAGAATAATCTTTCTTGCTCTTGTTGCTAGATTTTACTTGTGGCATGTAAGTAGACAAGAGTAAACACTTGGCAATGTAAGAACAACTTTTCGTACGGAGATCATCATTGATTGCTTTTAAGAACCCATGCTCTTGCTCTAGATTGAGCTTTTCAAAGCGTAGCTTCTCATGAGTCTTTAAAAGCTCTCGATGATCCTCTAAGGTAGTTTCATGAGCTAACTTAAGAGTGTTTAGTTCTTTAGTTAGACGCTCAATATCCTTCTTATCATTGTCATTCGTTTCATCTTGATTAGCATGATTAATAGCAATTTCATCATAGTTTTCATCACTAGTGTTGTCAACAAGTAAATCATCATCACCTAGAAAAACATCTTCATCACTATTGAAATCGACATACTCGGGGTGTGATACCTTGGGGCCTTTAGCCATGAAGCATCTTCCAATCCCTTCATTTGCTGAGTCGAATATGTCGTAGGAGTTGGATGACACAAGTGCAAGACCGGCAACACCTTCATCTTGAGTATGTTCGGAGTCGGAGTGATAACTTCTCTCGGAGTAGTGGTCGGAGTCAGAACCGGATACCCATTCACCAACATGAGCTTGATGTCTTTGTCTTGTGTAGCTCTTTGATGACTTGTCCTTCTTTTCCAAATCCTTGCTTCTACGAGAGGGTCTTCGTTCATAACGATCATCTCTACTCCTTCTCTCTCTTGGAGGTGATTCATCTCTTTTACTTCTCCTTTTAGGTGAGTCTTCTCTTCTTTTGTAGGGAGCCGTACACTCACTAGAGTAGTGTCCGGGTCTTCCACAATTGTAGCAATTTCGATCACGGCTAGAAGATCTATTGTCATTGTAGGACCTTGACTTAGAACTTCTCTCTTTGCTTCTACTCTTGTAGAACTTGTTGAAGTTCTTCACCATTAGGCTCAATTCTTCATTGAAGACTTGTTTCTCACTTGATGTTGTAGGGGCATCACATCAAGCTTTGTAAGCACCACTAGACTTGTTGTGAAGCTCTTCCTTATCCTTAAGTGACATCTCATGAGCAACAATTCTACCAATGACTTCCGTTGGCTTGAGATCTTTGTAATTGGGCATCATTTGGATCAAGGTGCACACGGTATCATATTTTCCATCCAAAGCTCTTAGAATCTTCTGGATGATGAATCTGTCGGTCATCTCTTCACTTCCTAAGCCGGCAATCTCATTTGTGATGAGAGCAAGCCTAGAATACATTTCAGCGACTCCTTCACCATCCTTCATTTTGAACTTGTCAAGTTTACTTTGAAGCACATCCAATTTGGATTCCTTGACGGACTCGGTACCTTCGTGCATATCAACCAAAGTATCCCAAATTTCCTTTGCATTCTCAAGGCGGCTGGTTTTGTTGAATTCTTCGGGGCATAATCCATTGAAGAGGATATCGCAAGCTTGAGCATTGTATTGCAACATCTTCCATTCTTCTGCAGTTGCTTCATGATTCGGTTCTCTTCCATCTTCGAAGAATTCACCTTGCAAACCAACACACACAATAGCCCAAACGGCGGGGTTATGTCCAAGAATATGCATTTTCATCTTATGCTTCCAAGTAGCAAAATTAGTACCATCAAAGTAAGGACCTCTACGGTGGTAATTTCCCTCGCTAGACGCCATACTCTCCTAGGTTGTGAAACCAAGGCTATGATCACCAAAGCTATGGAAATCAAGGCAAATGGAGACCAAAGCTCTCATACCACTTGTGGGATCGAAAGTAGGTCTAGAGGGGGGGGGGGTTAGACTACTTGACCAAATAAAAATCTAGCCTTTTCCCAATTTTATGTCTTGGCAGATTTTAGCAACTTAGCACAAGTCAAGCAATCAACCTACACATGCAATTCTAAGAGTGTAGCAGCGGAAAGTAAAACATTGCATATGAAGGGAAAGGGAAGGGTTTGGAGAAGGCAAACTCAATGTAGACATGGAGATTTTTGGCATGGTTCCGATAGGTGGTGCTATCGTACGTCCATGTTGATGGAGACTTCAACCCACGAAGGGTAACGGCTGCGCGAGTCCACAGAGGGCTCCACCCACGAAGGGTCCACGAAGAAGCAACCTTGTCTATCCCACCATGGCCATCGCCCACGAAGGACTTGCCTCACTCGGGTAGATCTTCACGAAGTAGGCGATCTCCTTGCCCTTACAAACTCCTTGGTTCAACTCCACAATCTTGTCGGAGGCTCCCAAGTGACACCTAACCAATCTAGGAGACACCACTCTCCAAAAGGTAATAAATGGTGTGTTGATGATGAACTCCTTGCTCTTGTGCTTCAAATGATAGTCTCCCCAACACTCAACTCTCTCTCACAGATTTGGTTATGGTGGACAGAAGGTTTGAGTGGAAAGCAACTTGGGGAAGGCTAGAGATCCAGATTCTTGTGGTTGGATTGGAATGTTTTGATCTCAACACATGAGTAGGTGGCTCTCTCTCAGAAAATGAGTAGTGGAAGTGTAAGCACGTTCTGATGGCTCTCTCTTGAATAGAGAAGGGGGTGGAGGGGTATATATAGCCTCCACACAAAATCCAACCATTACACACATTTGAACCAACTCGGTCAGACCGAATAGAAGAACTCGGTGAGACCGATTTAGTTCAAAATGTGAACGTTAGGAATCTCGATGGGACCGATATGATCAACTCGGTGGAACCGATGTGCTAGGGTTAGGGCAAGACCTCATCTCGGTGTGACCGATTGCATGAACTCGGTGGGACCGATTTCAGCAATGAGTTAAATAGAGAGCTGGTCAGGCAAACTTGGTGGGACCGATCGCTCATTTCGGTAAGACCGAAACGTTACGAAGGGAAACAGAGAGTTTGCATTGCAAACTCGGTGGGACCAATCGCTCATTTTGGTAAGACCGAAACGTTACGAAGGGAAACAGAGAGTTTGCATTGCCATCTCGGTGAGACCGAGATCCCGATCGATGAGACCGAATTGATTAGGATTTCTGGCAGTGGCGATGTCAAAGAAACTCGGTGGCGCTGGATAGATCAAATTGGCGGGGCCGAGTTTGACTTTAGGTTTTGGACATATTTGGAAAAGAGAAAGTGGTTGAGGGCTTTGGAGCATATCACTAAGCATTTTGAGCAAGTAGACCATTATGCAACACGTCATCCCCTTTTAATAGTATTGGCTTTTCCTATGGACTCAATGTGATCTTGGATCACTAAAATAGAAATGAAAAGTCTTGAGCTTTTGCCAATCTTTGTCCTTAGCATTTTGAGGGGCCCACATCTCTAGTCCATGCCATGCCAATCATTGAACTTTCTGAAATATTTAACTTGAATGGATATTAGTTCAATGAGCTATATGTTGTTATGAATTACCAAAACCACCCGGGGATTAGTTGCACTTTCATAAATCTGGATGAAAATGGAGCTTGGAGGTCGAGCTTGGAGAGGAGAAAACTTAAGTGTGGCTTGGGCATTTCATCGAACACCTCATCTGCATAGGAGGTGAGAGCTAGAGCAACACACACCTGCACACGCCGGCCGGCCAAAAAACAGAGGAGTGAGCGGGCAGGGGCGGGGGTATATATAGGCTTATCTTTAGTCCCGATTGGTGGCTAGAACCGGGACAGAAGACTGACCATTGGTCCCGGTTCCAGCCACAAACCGGGACTAAAGGTGCTGGGCCAAGAGCGAGGCCCATTTGTCCCGGTTCGTGTCTGGAACTGGGACCAAAGATATCAGACGAACCGCGACCAATGGCCCCCGAGGCCCGGCCGGCGCCCTGGCCTCATGAACCGGGACTGATGCACCCTTTGGTCCCGGTTCGTAAGTGAACCAGGATTAATGCCCTTATCCTGGCCTCAACCAAAGCCCTGTTTTCTACTAGTGGTGGATGGTTTTTTGTATTGTCCATGTGTTGTCTGTTAGAATGATCAAAATTACTCTAACTCCAGAACCATTCACGTCCACCTGTTTGAGTCTGGTTTCATGTCTGGCTATAACTGTTGGACCAAGCACGGAGAAAGAGGGGTCGTAATGGAAGAGAATGAAGAAGAAGAGGATGACGACAGCTATCCTGGCCATGGGTTCCCTGAATACGATGGTACAACAATGGGGGAAGAAGCTGAGCTGGCAATGCCGGAAGAAGCTGAAGAAGAGGCATCAGATGAGCCCGCTGATGATCTTGGTCGGGCCATTGCCGATGCAAAGAGAAACTACACAAGTGAAAAGGAGAAGCTAAAGTTGCAGCGCATGTTAGAGGATCACAAGAAATTGTTGTACCCAAATTGCGAAGATGACAAGAAAAAACTGGGCACCACATTGGAATTGCAGTAATGGAAGGCAGAGAATGGTGTATCTGACAAGGGATTTGAAAAGTTACTGATAAAGTTAAAGAAGATGCTTCCAAAGGACAATGAATTGCCCGATAGTACGTACGAAGCAAAGAAGGCTGTCTGCCCTCTAGGATTAGAGCTGCAGAAGATACATGCATGCCCTACTGACTGCATCCTCTACCGCGGTGAGTACGAGGATTTGAATGCATGCCCGGTAGGTGGTGCATTGCGCTATAAGATCAGCCGCGATGACCCTGGTGATGTTGAGGGCGAGCGCCCCAGGAAGAAGATTCCTGACAAGGTGATGTGGTATGCTCCTATAATACCACGGTTAAAACGTTTGTTCCAAAACAAAGAGCTTGCCAGGTTGATGCGATGGCACAACGAAGACCGTAAGAAAGACGGGAAGTTGAGAGTACCCGCTGATGGGTCGCAGTGGAGAAAAATTGAGAGAAAGTGGAAGGACTTTGCAGATGACGCAAGGAACGTATGGTTTGGTTTAAGTGCAGATGGCATTAATCCTTTTGGGGAGCAGAGCAGCAATCATAGCACTTGGCCTGTGACTCTATGTATCTATAACCTTCCTCCTTGGTTGTGCATGAAGCAGAAGTTCATTATGATGCCAGTGCTCATCCAAGGCCCTAAGCAACCTGGCAACGACATTGATGTGTACCTAAGGCCATTAGTTGAAGAACTTTTACAGCTGTGGAATGAAAAAGGTACATGCGTGGGATGAGCACAAACAGGAGGAATTTGACCTACATGCGTTGCTGTTTGTAACCATCAATGATTGGCCTGCTCTCAATAACCTTTCAGGACAAACAAACAAGGGATACCACGCATGCACGCACTGTTTAGATGATACCGACAGTATATATTTGGATAAATGCAAGAAGAATGTGTACTTGGGACATCGTCGATTTCTTCCGAGCAGGCATCCCTGTCGAAAGAAAGGCAAGCATTTCAAAGGTGAGGCAGATCACCGGAAGAAGCCTCGCCACCGTACTGGTGATGATATACTTGATATGGTCAAGGATTTAAAAGTAATCTTTGGAAAGGGTCCTGGCGGACAATCTGTTCCGAATGACGCTGACGGATGCGCACCCATGTGGAAGAAGAAATCTATATTTTGGGACCTACCCTATTGGAAAGACCTAGAGGTCTGCTCTGCAATCGACGTGATGCACGTGATGAAGAATCTTTGCATGAACCTGTTAGGCTTCTTGGGCTTGTATGGGAAGACAAAAGATACACCGGAGGCACGGGAGGACCAGCAATGTATGCACGGAAAAGACGGCATAGATCAGGGTCATGCCAGCTATGCTCTTACCAAAGAAGAGAAGGAAATCTTCTTTGAATGTCTGCTCAGTATGAAGGTCCCGTCTGGCTTCTCGTCGAATATAAAGGGAATAATAAATATGGCAGAGAAAAAGTTCCAGAACCTAAAGTCTCATGACTGCCACATGATTATGACGCAACTGCTTCCGGTTGCATTGAGGGGGCTTCTACCGGAAGACGTTCGATTAGCCATTGTGAAGCTATGTGCATTCCTCAATGCAATCTCTCAGAAGGTAATCGATCTAGAAATCATACCAAGATTAGAGAATGATTTGGTGCAATGTCTTGTCAGTTTCGAGTTGGTGTTCCCACCATCCTTCTTCAATATCATGACGCACGTCCTAGTTCACCTAGTCGAAGAGATTGCCATTCTGGGTCCTGTATTTCTACACAATATGTTCCCCTTTGAGAGGTTCATGGGAGTCTTAAAGAAATATGTTCATAACCGTGCTAGGCCAGAAGGAAGCATCTCCAAGGGCCATGAAAATGACGAGGTCATTGAGTTTTGTGTTGCCTTTATTCCCGACCTTAAGCCGATTGGTGTTCCTGAATCGCGGCATGAGGGCAGACTAGGTGGAAAAGGCATGCTAGGACCGAAAGCAATAATATGTATGGACGGGCATTCTTGGGCGCAAGCACACTACAAAGTTCTACAAAATTTCTCCTTGGTGGCTCCGTATATCGAGGAACACAAGAATATTCTACGCTCCAAACACCCAGAGCAGTCTGACGACTGGATTACACATGAACAAACGGGGACTTTCGCCGGTTGGTTGCAGACACGTCTCATGCATGACGACGTTGTTGAAGATGAGCTGTACTTGCTGTCCCAGGTACCATCTTCGAATATATTGACTTTCAAAGGGTACGAGATAAATGGGAATACATTTTACACGATCGCCCAAGATAAAAAGAGCACCAACCAAAACAGTGGTGTCCGCTTTGATGCAGTAAACACCAATAGGACAAAGGACACATATTATGGTTACATATAGGAGATATGGGAACTTGACTATGGACGTGGTTTGAAGGTCCCTTTGTTTCGGTGCAAATGGGTCAATCTGACAGGAGGCGGGGTAAAGGAAGACCCGCAGTACGGAATGACAACACTGGATCTCAACAATCTTGAGTACGCACATGAACCATTCGTCCTAGCCAATGATGTGGCGCGGGTTTTCTATGTGAAGGACATGTCTACCAAGTCGAGAAAAAGAAAAGATATGGAAGCGAATACATCATACGATGAGCCAAAGCGCCAGATAGTTCTTTCAGGGAAAAGAAACATCGTGGGAGTGGAGGACAAGACAGACATGTCAGAAGATTATGAAAAGTTTCATGAAATTGCTCCATTCACAGTGAATATTGACCCGAGCATCTAGTTAAATGATGAAGATTGTCCATGGTTACGGCGCAAAGGGACACACGTGAAGAAGAAGTTTTATACCCAAAGATCCCACTCTGGGATGTGACCGGCTTCACTGTCATCACTTTCTTCTCTAGTGAGTTTCTGGACATATATATCTGGAAAGTCCCACTTCGGACAAACCGGAGGGAATCTTTGTAATAGTTAGGTACTTATGTGTTTTGGCATTTGAAACGCGAAGAAATATTATGTACAAACAAATTATTTCATGCATTATATAGGACTTCATTTGCTATATAAAATGGACAATCTCTTTCGAAATATCAGGGTTTCGGACGAAAACTTATCTCTTACAAAGGCATTTCATTTTTTTAAACTTATTTCAACTCCAGACTTTTTGTGCGTTCAGTATACACCATTCAAAGCCACGTCATCAATTTTCAACCCTTTCTGACTTCATTTGCTATTTTTCATGCATTTACTGATTTTTTTAGCTAAACGACCCTGAAATTGAAAAGCACTACAAATGATCTCTGAAAAGGTTGAAAGTTGGCATGGTATCATCATTTCACTGACATAGCATGTGCTAAATAGTTGAGAGGGTTACGGTAAAAAACTGGATGCACTTCATGTACAAAATGGACAATCTCTTTCGAAGTATCAGGGTTTCGGACGAAAACTCATCTGTTACAAAGGCATTTCATTTTTTTAAACTTATTTCAACTCCAGACGTTTTATGCGTTCAGTATGCACCATTCAAAGCCACATCATGAATTTTCAACCCTTTCTGACTTCATTTGCTATTTTTCATGCATTTACTAATTTTTTGAGCTAAACGACCATGAAATTGAAAAGAACTACAAATGAACTCTGAAAAGGTTGAAAGTTGGCATGGTATCATCATTTCACCCACATAGCATGTGCTAAAAAGTTGAGAGGGTTACGGCAAAAACTGGATGCACTTTGTGTACAAAATGGACAATCTCTTTCAAAGTATCAGGGTTTTCGACGAAAACTCATCTGTTACAAAGGCAATTCATTTTTTTAAACTTATTTCAACTCCAGACTTTTTGTGCGTTCAGTATGCACCATTCAAAGCCACGTCATCAATTTTCAACCCTTTCTGACTTCATTTGCTATTTTTCATGCATTTACTAAATTTTTTGAGCTAAACGACCCTAAAATTGAAAAGCACTACAAATGATCTCTGAAAAGGTTGAAAGTTGGCATGGTATCATCATTTCACCCACATAGCATGTGCTAAAAAGTTGAGAGGGTTATGGCAAAAACTGGATGCACTTCGTGTACAAAATGGACAATCTCTTTCGAAGTATCAGGGTTTCGAACGAAAACTCATCTGTTACAAAGGCATTTCATTTTTTAAACTTATTTCAACTCCAGACTTTTTGTGTGTTCAATATGCACCATTCAAAGCTACGTCATCAATTTTCAACCCTTTCTGACTTCATTTGCTAGTTTTCATGCATTTACTGAATTTTTTGAGCTAAACGACCCTGAAATTGAAAAGCACTACAAAATGAACTCTGAAAAGGTTGAAAGTTGGCATGGTATCATCATTTCACCCACATAGCATGTGCTAAAAAGTTGAGAGGGTTATGGCAAAAACTGGATGCACTTCGTGTACAAAATGGACAATCTCTTTCGAAGTATCAAGGTTTCGGACAAAAACTCATCTGTTACAAAGGCATTTAATTTTTTTAAATAACCTAAGAATTACCAAATTGAATATAATGATAAAACACACTAATATTAAATAGCAGAAAAAAGAATCACTGAAAAATCTATTTTTACAGTAAAATTATTCACAAACTAGTGATTCACACAAATTTCAAATAATTCAAATTTAAACTATTCAAATTTGAAAACTACTGGCACTAACAGAAAGTTTATAATTTTTTAATCTAAAGCAAAAAGATTCACTCAGAAACTCTAAATAAAGCAAAAAAAACTCAGAAACAAAAGAAAATAAATAAAGCAGAAAACTAAAAAATAAAAAATAAATAAATAAAAAAAAAAACCCGCCTACTGGGCCGCCACGGCCTGCATACGACTAGAAACCCAACCTCTAGTTGGGCCAGGATGTAGGCCCGCAAGGCCCAGTAGGCCCAACAGGGCAGAACAGATTCAATAGGCCAACAAAGGCCTGCTTAGAGAGGAGCTCGAGGGAGATGCCGCGGCGGGGCTTATAAGCTGGTGCGGGCGCCTCTCGCTAAGCGAGGTGGGACTAAACTTGCCCTGCACCGCGCCTGCGCGAGCACCAGCCTTTAGTCGATGTTGGTGGCTCCAACCGCGACTAAAGGCCCCCCTTTAGTCGCGGTTGGAGCCACCAACCGCGACTAAAGGCCTGGCCTCCCGCCGCTCTGCCTGGCCAAATTTCACCCTTTAGTCCCGGTTGGTGGCTCTAACCGGGACTAAAGGTGCCTCCTATATATACAACACTTACGATTTTTTCACTCCATTCTCCCATCGACACCGAACCAGATGCCGCCAGGCTGCCGCCGTCGCCCGCGCCTCCGCCTCAGCCTCCGCCGATCGACGCCGCCAGGCTGCCCCCGAGCCCGTCCTCGTCGTCGTCGCCGCCGCCGCGCCTCTCCTCTCCGATCCGACGCCGCCCCCGACGCGCGCCGCCCGCACCTACGTGCCTGCCCCAACGCCGCCGTCGATCGCCGCCCACGCCGCCCGCGCCCGCCGGCCTCGACCGTCGCCGGCCTCGACCTCGCCCACTGTGAGCTCGCGCCGCCCAGGCCCTCCGGCGAATTTTTTTCACTAGCATGTTTTAGATTATTATTAATTAGTATGTATATATGTCTGTTTAGATGCTTAGTTATAGTATTAATTAGTATATATGTATAGCAATTTTGACATTTTTCATAGGAATTTTGATATTTTTTTCACTAGATGATTAGATGTATAGAAAAACTAGAGGAATTTTGATATTTGAGGAATTAATTAGTATAATATATGTATAGAAATTTTGACATGTTGATCCAATGTATAGAAATTAGTATATATATATATATATGTATTTATACAATGTATAGAAAAAAGTTGAGGAATTTTGACATTTGATCCAATATATAGCAATTAGTATATGTATGTATACAATGTATAGAAAACATTTGAGGAATTTTGACCAAGCATAGAAAAAATTTGCATAGAAAACAGTTGCATATTTTAATGTTGTATTTGCAAAAGTTTGTTATGTATTTGCAAAATAAAGTGAAGAATAATTACAAAAATCACAATCAAGCATTTAAAAAATGTTAAATTTGCATAGAATTTGTTGTCGACATCAACGATGCCCGGCCCGCATCCTCGTCGTCGACTCGTTGGCGACGGCCTCCTGCTTCAGAGGCGCCATGTTCAGGACTGGGCTCCGCCAGGCTGGCACTGGGAGGTGCTACCTTCAAGGGCACGCATCTTGGTGAGGAACCCGCCTCCCGTCGTCGACCCAGAGCTTCTTTGGTGGCGGGTGCGTGGGCCACATTCGGTGCGGAGGCTGGCGTCCCCCGCGGAGGTGGTACGTCACCATGTCAGGGAGGAGGACGAGCACGTCCGTCGCTACATGGTTGCGTTGGATGTCAGGTTCTCCAATACCTGGCAGGTTCTTCAGCGATCTCACCCGAGCTATGATCCCATGATCGTTCCTTCTCTTTGGGTGTCCACCGCGAGTGATGTTAGCTAGTGATGTTATATATATGATAATATTCGAGATGTATTAGTGATAATACTCGAGATGTATTCGAGATTATATTCGATAATATTCGAGACGATGTATTGAGATTATATTATTCGATAATATTCGAGACGATGTATTCGAGATTATATTCGATGATGCATATTATCTGGATTATTCGAGATGTATATTATCTACTATGATTCAGTTTTTCCTTATTGATTGCATGCATTCTAATTTGAATACTAAATTATTTTATCTTTCTTCTGGGTTAGTTAAATAAAAGTTATGGACAATACCGGCAGAGGAGAAGAGACTATGTTCGACATCATACGCTCCCCGAGCCCAGATGACAATGAAGAAGATGACGGCTCGCAATATCTGAACAATATGGGTGAGGGTACGATATTTGATGAAGACGAACGAATAGATGAAGTCCACAACAATGATGACGAAGGAAATGTTGTTCTTCAAATAACAAAGACCGGCGAGGTACATTTATATAAGGCATCTGGTGATCATCACATGTTTTAATTGATTTCTATATATATTAACGAATCGATCTTTCTTCTTTTAGCCCTCCGGATCGAGCAAATCTTCTACAAGCAGCAGGACAGTTCGAGGCCCGGCCAAAAAGTTGCAGGCTGGCGTAAAGTACAACATCGATGCCATCAAACCAAATGGCGAACCGCTTGAACCTAAGAAGAATGCGAACAAGTTCATTCGTCAATGCGGAGTTATTGTTAGGGACCAAATCCCGATCTCCGTTCAAGAATGGAAAAAGGCAGCAAAGGAAGATCCAGATGTTACTTTTGTCTCCGAAAGAGCAAAAGATCTGCTTTGGGAATCGCTCATGTCACATTTCACCCTACCAGATCGTTTGACAGATGCAGATCTGGAGAAAGTCAAGAAGAGTGCTCTTAAGAAGATGGCGATAGCATTCAAAAACCACAAGAAAAAATATATGGGCCGCGTACGTCAAAGCAGGAAAGCAGACTCCAAAATTCAAGGGAACACTGGAGAAGGCAAGAGATCACTGGGACGCTTTCATGAAGTTAAAGGAATCGGAAACGGCCCAGGAACGGTCGAGAAAAACAAGATTAATGCTGCGAAAAAGAAGTGGCACCATAATCTGGGGCCAGGTGGCTACGAGGTGGCCCGGCCTAAGTGGGATATCGCTGAGCAAGAGACGATTGCTGCATGGGTCACTCCAGTTACATTGAGCTGGTTTTGGAGCGGGCAAGTCTTAAAGAAGCTTCCGACGGTTTACTTCTTGCAATAGAACATGCTCGAACGGGGGTGTTCACGCCCAACAGAGAGAACGACGAGCTTACGCGCGCCCTGAAGAATCCTGAACACCCGGGAAGAGCATGAGGCAACGGCGTTGTTCCATGGTTTGAGGAGTTTGCGGGTTGGAACGCGGATTACAGAAGCCGTGCGAGAAAGAGGCAACAGGAGGAGGAGAAGAGGAAGCTGGAGGAGGAGAAGAGGAAGGAGGAAGTGATACATCTCCATCGTATCTACTTTTTCCAAACTCTTTTGCCCTTGTTTTGGACTCTAACTTGCATGATTTGAATGGAACTAACCCGGACTGACGCTGTTTTCAGCAGAATTGCCATGGTGTTATTTTTGTGCAGAAATAAAAGTTCTCGGAATGACCTGAAACTTCACGGAGATCAGTTTTGGAATAAATAAAAAATATTGGTGAAAGAATCAACCGAAGGGGGCCCACACCCTGTCCACAAGGGTGGGGGCGCGCCCTCTGTCCTTGTGGGCTCCCTGGACGTCCACCGACCTCAACTCCAACTCCATAAATTCACGTACAGGGAGAAAAAAAACCAGAGAGAAGGATTCATCGCGTTTTACGATACAGAGCCGCCGCCACCTCCTATTCTTCCTCGGGAGACAAGATCTGGAGTCCGTTTGGGGCTCCGGAGAGGGGAAATCATCGCCGTTGTCATCATCAACCATCCTCCATCACCAATTTCATGATGCTCACTGCCGTGCGTGAGTAATCCCATCGTAGGCTTGCTGGACGGTGATGGGTTGGATGAGATTTACCATGTAATCGAGTTAGTTTTTTTAGGGTTTGATCCCTAGTATCCACTATGTTCTAAGATTGATGTTGCTATGACTTTGCTATGCTTAATGCTTGTCACTAGGGCCCGAGTGCCATGATTTCAGATCTGAACCCTTTATGTTTCCATGAATATATTTGTGTTCTTGATCCTATCTTGCAAGTTATAGTCACCTACTACGTGTTATGATCCGGCAACCCCGGAGTGACAATAGTCGGGACACTTCCCGGTGATGACCGTAGTTTGAGGAGTTCATGTATTCACTAAGTGCTAATGCTTTGGTCCGGTACTCTATTAAAAGGAGGCCTTAATATCCCTTAGTTTCCATTAGCACCCCGCTGCCACGGGAGGGTAGGACAAAAGATGTCATGCAAGTTCTTTTCCATAAGCACGTATGACTATATTTGGAATGCATGCCTACATTATATTGATGAATTGGAGCTAGTTCTATGTTATAACTGTTGCATGATGAATGCCATCCGACATAATTATCCATCATTGATCCATTGCCTACGAGCTTTTCACATATTAATCTTTGCTTTGTTACTTTTCCATTGCCACTGTTACAATTGCTACAAAACTGCTACTGTTACTTTTGCCACCGTTACCGTTACTTCCATACTACTTTGCTACTAAATACTTTGCTGCAGATATTAAGTCTTTCAGGTGTGGTTGAATTGACAACTCAGCTGCTAATACTTGAGAATATTCTTTGGCTCCCCTTGTGTCGAATCAATAAATTTGGGTTGAATACTCTACCCTAAAAAAATGTTGCGATCCCCTATACTTGTGGGTTATCAAGACCTTTTTCTGGCGCCGTTGCCGGGGAGCATAGCTCTATTCTCTGAGTCACTTGGGATTTATATCTGTTGATCACTATGAGGAATTTGAAAGATCAAAGAACCAAGATTTTTCCCTCCACTATGAGGGGAGGTAAGGAACTGCCATCTAGCTCTGCACTTGATTCACCTTCTGTTTTGAGTAAACTTGCGACACCTACACCTGCTATTGATTCCGATATGTCGCATGTTATTGATGATGCCACTTCTGCTATGCATGATTATTATGATGAAACTACTTCTATGCTTGATAATACTGTGCCACTTGGTGAATTTCTTGATGAACAACTTGCTAGGGTTAGAGAGAATGAAATTACTGAAACTGATGATATTATTGAAACTGAAGATTATGATTCTCCCCCTAGGTATGAATTGCCTGTTGTACCTGAGGGTTATGTTATGGATGAAGAAACTGCTAGAGACTTCTTTGCTTGCAATGATAGAGATGATCTTAAGAAACTGTTAGCTAAGCTGAAAGAAAAATCCTTGAATGCTAGAATGAAATATGATCCCAATTTTGCTACTTCACCTATCTTTGTTACTGATAAGGATTATGAATTCTCTGTCGATCCTGAGTTAATCACTTTGGTTGAATCTGATCCTTTCTATGGTTATGAATCTGAAATAGTTGTGGCACATCTTACTAAACTGAATGATATAGCCATCCTATTTGCTCATGAGGAAAAAATTCGCTATTACTATATTCTTAAGTTGTTTCCTTTCTCATTAAAGGGTGATGCTAAGTTATGGTTTAATTCTCTTGCTCCTGGTTGTGTGCGTAGTCCCCAGGATATGATATATTACTTCTCTCAAAAATATTTCCCTGCTCATAAGAAACAAGCTGCTCTAAAAGAAATATTTAACTTTGTGCAAATTGAAGAAGAGAGTCTCCCACAAGCTTGGGGGAGGCTTCTCTAGTTACTTAATGCTTTGCCTGATCACCCTCTCAAGAAAAATGAAATACTTGATATCTTTTATAATGGACTAACCGATGCTTCCAGAGACCACCTGGATAGTTGTGCTGGTTGTGTTTTCAGGGAACGAACTGTTGAGCAAGCTGAATTGCTTTTAAATAATATATTGAGTAATGATAATGATTGGACACTTCCTAAAACAACTCCTAAGCCAACTCCGAAGAAAGGGGTATTCTATTTCTCAGTCCCGAAGATATGCAAGAGGCAAAGAAATCTAGGAAAGAAAAAGGTATTAAAGCTGAAGATGTTAAGAATTTACCGCCTATTGAAGAAATACATGGTCTTGATAACCCGACACAGGTAGTAGAGGTAAACTCTCTCCGTAGATTTGATGAAGGTGATATTCCTCATAATAAGTCTGCTAGTCAATGCTTGGATGAGTTTGATAATTTTATTGTTAAACAAGAAAACTTCAATGCTTATGTTAGTAGACAATTGAAACGAAATGCTTACATGCTTGACCACTTGGGTGATTATATGAGTAGAACTGTTAATGATCTTAAGCTTATTAGTAAACATGCTTCCATGGTTACAACTCAAGTAGAACAAGTACTTAAAGCACATGATGATTTGCTTAATGAGTTGAATAATAAGAACAATGATAATGATGTTAGGGTTATGACTAGAGGTGGTAAAATGACTCAGGAACATTTGTATCCTGAGGGCCATCCTAAGACAGTTGAGCAAGATTCTCAGAGAATTAATACTGATGCACCTAGTCCTAATAAAAAGAAAAAGAAAATTGATAGGACTTTGCATGCTTCTAGTGAACTTGCTATAGATACACCTGAGAATCCCAATGATATTTCTATTTCTGATGCTGAGACACAATCTGATGACGAACATGAACCTAGTGATAATGTTAATAATGATGTTCATGTTGATGCTCAACCTAGTATTGATAATGATGTAGAGATTGAACCTGCTGTTGATCTTGATAACCCACAATCAAAGAATCAACGTTATGATAAGAGAGACTTCATTGCTAGGAAACATGGTAAAGAAAGAGAACCATGGGTTCAGAAACCCATGCCCTTTCCTCCTAAGCCATCCAAGAAGAAGGATGATGAGGATTTTGAGCGCTTTGCTGAGATGATTAGACCTATCTTTTTGCGTATGCGTTTGACCGATATGCTTAAAATGTTTCCTTATGCTAAGTACATGAAAGATATTGCTACTAATAAAAGGAAGATACCAGAAGATGAAATTTCCACCATGCTTGCTAATTATACTTTTAAGGGTGGAATACCAAAGAAACTTTGAGATCGAGGAGTACCAACTATACCATGCTCCATTAAAACAAACTATGTTAAAACTGCTTTATGTGATCTTGGAGCCGGTGTTAGTGTTATGCCTTTCTCTTTATATCGTAGACTTGAATTGAATAAGTTGACACCTACTGAAATCTCTTTGCAAATGGCTGATAAATCAACTGCTATACCCATCGGTATTTGTGAGGATGTGCATGTTGTGGTTGCAAATGTTACCATCTTAACGGACTTTCTTATTCTTGATATTCCCGAGGACGACAGTATGTCGATCATCCTTGGTAGACCCTTTTTGAATACTGCAGGGGCTGTTATTGATTGCAATAAAGGCAATGTCACTTTTCATGTTAATGGTAATAAGCATACGGTACACTTTCCGAAGAAAAAACCTCAAGTTCATAGTATCAACTCTATTGGAAGAATTTCAACTATTACTATTGGAGGTTTTGAATTCCCTCTTCCTACTGTCAAAAAGAAATATGATATTCTTATTGTTGGGGACATGCATATCCCTGTTGAGGTAATCTAGTGTTATTCAAAAATTCTCCAGTTTCATGTCATTTGGAAGAAGTTTGTTAATAAGACTTGATCAACCTTGTTAACAGATTCCTTTTGATGAGCATGAGATGGATGAATTTAGAAGGCACAACTTTCTGTACCTACTTTTTACTTTCTGTTATTTAGAATGAATAAAGCAAAAATAGTATTTTCCGTCTGTTTTCTGAATTATCCGTGAAATAAAAAATGTCCCAAAAATAAAAGTTCTCCAAATGCCCTGAAAATTTAGTATAATTTTTTATAGAATATTTGAGAATTTCTTGCACTGAGAACACACCAGGGGGACCCACCACCTGTCCACAAGGACGGAGGGCGCGCCCCCCAGTCTTGTGGGTCCCACGTGGCTCCCCTCCACTTATTCCAGCACCCATCCACTTCATCTTCCTCCAGAAAAAATCATCCCATAGCTCAAACTCATGTTCTTGCTCATTTTACTGCCATTTTCGATCTCCTTGCTCAAAGCTCCATTCACAAAACTGCTTTGGGGGATTGTTCTTCAGTATGTGGCTCCTCCAATGGTCCAATTAGTTTTTATTCTAGTGCTTTATTTATTGCAAATTTTTGCTACTGTGGTGACCCTGTTCTTGAGCTTACATGTCAAATTTATATGGTCCAAAGTAGTTTTGATGCATGATATAGCCTGTAGGCACTTGTAGGAGTAGTTGCTATCAGTTTTGTTGAGTTTGGTTCACTTTTATTTTGAGTCACTAAAAATTTCAGAGGAAGAAAATGATGAGGAGATTGTTGAGAGCCTCTTCGAGCCGGGGTTGGAAGGAAAAATAAAATCAGGAGAAGGAAAAGCCCAAGTACAATCTTCCTCGTGCCGCGGAGATTCGGCCTTGTGAATGGCCATGTGATGCATTCTTGGAAGCGGCCGGAATTTATGAGGATTTCTATTATTTGGCTGAGAATGCAGGCATCACCGACTTCCTCCACGACCAGTGTGATCAGTATCGCCTACTCACTAATACTTTCGTGCAAAATTTTCATTTTCATGCTAGGAGATCACCACCCACGGTAGAGTTTCACTTATATGATGAGCATAAGGAGATGACGCTTTATGACTTTTGTGAGGTTTGTAAATTACCTTATGAGGGTAGCGTCGAGGAACCACGTCCTAGTGATGTGGAAGATTTTATTAATGAAGTTACCGTAGGGGAAAGGAGAAAGGTGTCGGAAGCGAGAGTAGCTAGTTTACATTTTCCTGTTTTGCGCTACTACTCATTATTTGCTGGGAGATGTTTAATTGGTCGCGGGGAGAGTGGAGGCCTTAGTGCTCCGGACCTTGCCATTTTACGCCATGCTTTACTTCGCGATATAACTTTCAGTTTAGGCGCTATGGTTGCTAGAGGGTTGAGTCTCAACCGTACTAAGGGTCCTATTTTCGGAGGTATCTTCGCTTCTCGACTTGCTAGATGCTTCGAGATACCCATTAGGCATAATGAGAAAGAGGAGAAACTGCTACCCACTATATACTTAGATTATGACAGCATGGTAGCACATAAGTTTATTCGCTATGATGAGGAAAAGAGACTCATTTATAACTTGATATTTAGCGAGGATACTTTTCAGATTATTACCTTGCCTGCACCTGCTTTGTTCGATATTCATTCAGGCAGGTACTTCATTTTGCCCGAGGACATTCATGCGTACTGGGAGGGGACGCGATCCCCACTCTGAGCCAGAGCCATCACCTGATCCATATCAGGAGTCTATTTATCAGTGGGAGCCACAGGAGCTCGCTAACCAGTGGAACCCCCAGGATCCTCCTCAGTACACCGGAAAGGGCTACTTTGATGCATGGGCTTAGACCAACTTAGGCCAAAAGCCTAAGCTTGGGGGAGTACGTATTTCTCACCGACATTACATTCATGTTCACACACTCATTCCAGTTGTCGGTGTTCATACTTTTTCATTGTATTATCCATGTTAGTCTATTTCTTTTTCCTGCTTTCTTCTTGTGTGTTTGAAAACCTTTGAGAAAAACAAAAAAAATTAGTTGTAGCTTAGTTTACTTTCCATGCTTAGTTGTAGTATTAAAGAAAACCCAAAAAGATTTCTCATTCTTCTTTTACTTGTTGGGAGCTTTCCCGTGTAAATAGTTTTTCTCGTTCTTGTTTTACTTTCTTCAGAAAAACAAAAACTCCAAAAACATTTCAGTGTGTTTCTTTGAAATTCTTTCCTTTCCTTTGGGGGTCGAGGAGAGAATACCACGATGAAAATGTTGAGTGGCTCTCATATGCATTATTGTTGATCTAACAAAGAGCCCATATTACCTGGTCTTCTCCTTTGAATAAATATTTGCAGATTCCAGCTTAGTTCAATGCACGTGCACTATTATTATTCACACAGTTCGATCGTGCAAGTGAAAGGCAATAATGATGATATATGATGAAACGATTGAGATGAGGAAAAGCTAGTATGAACTCGACCTATCTTGTTTTTGTAAATATGATTAGTTCATCGGTCTTGATTCAGCCTATTATGAATGAAACATGTTTGCAATGACAATTAGAGATTATAGTTACTCATGCCAAGCTTAATTAGCTAGGGGTTTATAATGGTTTACCTTGCGTGCCAACATGCTTTTAAAATGGTTGTGATGTAGTATGATAGGATGGTATCCTCTTTTGAATGATTCGAGTGGCTTGACTTGGCACATGTTCACGCATGTAGTTGAAACAAGATCAACATAGCCTCCACGATATTTATGTTCATGGTGATTTATATCCTACTCATGCTCGCATTCAATGTTGGTTACTCTCAATGCATGTTTATGACTGTTGTCGCTCTCTAGTTGGTCGCTCCCCAGTCTTTTGCTAGCCTACACTTGTACTAAGCGGGAATACTGCTTGTGCATCCACTTCCATAAATCCAAAGTTATTCCATATGAGTCCACCATACCTTCCTATATGCAGTATTTACCTGCCGTTCCAAGTAAATTTGCATGTGCCAAACTCTAAACCTTCAAATGATAATATGTTTTTTATGCCTGAATCGCTCATGTAGTGACTGGGGGCTGTCAGTATCTTCCTTGCTAGGTGGGTTATTCTCACGATGAGTGGACTCCGCTCATCATTCACGAGAAAATGGCTGGTAATCGGGATGCCCAGTACCATGCTCAAATCAAATCAAAATAAATTAAAACAAAACTCCCCCAGGATTGTTGCTTGTATGGATGGTACCCGTTGTTTCGGACCAGCCGTGGAGTGTGCTTGTTGGTTGAGGGGGAGTAAAAAACTTTACCATTCTGTTTGGGAACCACCTATAATGTATGTATCATGGAAGATATCAAGATCTCTTGGTCGTTATGTTGACAATGAAAGCATACCGCTCAAAATTATATTCATCTCTGTTTCAAAAAGCTCGAGCTCTGGCACCTCTGCAAATCCCTGCTTCCCTCTGCGAAGAGCCTATCTATTTACTTTTGTGCTGAGTCATCATCCTCCTATAAAAGGCACCAGTTAGAGAGCACCACTGTCATTTGTATGCTTTGCTATTAATTGATATTGAGTATGACTGTGACTGGATCTCTTTTACCATGAATTACAATGTCTAGTCAGTCCTTGATCTTCAGGGGTGCTCTGCATTTATGTTTTGCGGTCTCAGAAAGGGCTCGCAAGATACCATCTTGTTATATCATATCATGATTGTTTTGGAAAATTGTTGTCATCCGAGATTTATTATTATTACTCGCTAGTTGGTTGTGCCATTGATATGAGTAAAAGTGAGACCTAAAGGTTATTGCGAATGTGGTTAGTTCATAATCTTTGCTGAAAACTTGAATGCTGGCTTTACATATTTGCAACAACAAGATCAAATAGAGTTTGTAAAAGTTTTTCTTTATCACTTTCAGTTTGTCAACTAAATTGCTTGAGGACAAGCAATGGGTTAAGCTTGGGGGAGTTGATACGTCTCCATCGTATCTACTTTTCCAAACTCTTTTGCCCTTGTTTTGGACTCTAATTTGCAAGATTTGAATGGAACTAACCCGGACTGACGCTGTTTTTAGCAGAATTGCCATGGTGTTATTTTTGTGCAGAAATAAAAGTTCTCGGAATAACCTGAAACTTCACGGAGATCAGTTTTGAAATAAATAAAAAATATTGGCGAAAGAATCAACCGAAGTGGGCCCACACCTTGTCCACAAGGGTGGGGGGGGCGCCCACCCCCCTGGGGCGCGCCCTCAGTCCTTGTGGGCCCCCTGGACCTCCACCGACCTCAACTCCAACTCCATAAATTCACGTTCGGGGAGAAAAAAATCAAAGAAAAGGATTCATCGCGTTTTACGATACGGAGCCGCCGCCACCTCCTGTTCTTCCTTGGGAGACCAGATTTGGAGTCCGTTCGGGGCTCCAGAGAGGGGAAATTGTCGCCGTCGTCATCATCAACCGTCCTCCATCACCAATTTCATGATGCTCACCGCCGTGCCTGGGTAATCCCATCGTAGGCTTGCTGGACGGTGATGGGTTGGATGAGATTTACCGTGTAATCGAGTTAGTTTTGTTAGGGTTTGATCCCTAGTATCCACTATGTTCTAAGATTGATGTTGCTATGACTTTGCTATGCTTAATGCTTGTCACTAGAGCCCGAGTGCCATGATTTCAGATCTGAACCCTTTATGTTTCCATGAATATATTTGTGTTCTTGATCCTATCTTGCAAGTTATAGTCACCTAGTACGTGTTATGATCCGGCAACCCCGGAGTGACAATAGTCAGGACACTTCCCGGTGATGACCGTAGTTTGAGGAGTTCATGTATTCACTAAGTGCTAATGCTTTGGTCCGGTACTCTATTAAAAGGAGGCCTTAATATCCCTTAGTTTCCATTAGGACCCCACTGCCACGGGAGGGTAGGACAAAAGATGTCATGCAAGTTCTTTTCCATAAGCACGTAAGACTATATTTGGAATGCATGCCTACATTATATTGATGAATTGGAGCTAGTTCTGTGTCACCCTATGTTATAACTGTTGCATGATGAATGCCATCCGACATAATTATCCATCATTGATCCATTGCCTACGAGCTTTTCACATATTGATCTTTGCTTTGTTACTTTTCCATTGCCACTGTTACAATTGCTACAAAACTGCTGCTGTTTCTTTTGCCACCGTTACCGTTACTTCCATACTACTTTGCTGCAGATATTAAGTCTTTCAGGTGTGGTTGAATTGACAACTCAGCTGCTAATACTTGAGAATATTCTTTGGCTCCCCTTGTGTCGAATCAATAAATTTGGGTTGAATACTCTACCCTCGAAAACTGTTGCAATCCCCTATACTTGTGGGTTATCAGTGTTATTTTTGTGCAGAAATAAAAGTTCTCGGAATGACCTGAAACTTCACGAAGAATATTTTTGGAATAAATAAAAAATATTGAGGAAAGAATCAACCGAGGGGGACCCACCGCCTGTCCACAAGGGTGAGGGAAGCGCCCCCCTGGCTTGTGGGTCCCATGAAGCTCCACCGACCTCAACTCCAACTCCATATATTCACGTTCGGGGAGAAAAAAATCAGGGAGAAGGATTCATCGCGTTTTACGATACGGAGCCGCCGCCACCTCCTGTTCTTCCTCGGGGGGCCAGATCTGGAGTCCGTTTGGGGCTCCGGAGAGGGGAAATCGTCGCCATCGTCATCATCAACCATCCTCCATCACCAATTTCATGATGTTCACTGCCATGCGTGAGTAATCCCATCGTAGGCTTGCTGGACGGTGATGGGTTGGATGAGATTTATCATGTAATCGAGTTAGTTTTGTTAGGGTTTGATCCCTAGTATCCACTATGTTCTAAGATTGATGTTGCTATGACTTTGCTATGCCTAATGCTTGTTACTAGGGCCCGAGTGCCATGATTTCAGATCTGAACCTATTATGTTTTCATGAATATATATGTGTTCTTGATCCTATCTTGCAAGTTATAGTCACCTACTATGTGTTATGATCCGGCAACCCCGGAGTGACAATAGTCGGGACACTTCCCGGTGATGACCGTAGTTTGAGGAGTTCATGTATTCACTAAGTGCTAATGCTTTGGTCTGGTTCTCTATTAAAAGGAGGCCTTAATATCCCTTAGTTTCCAGTAGGACCCCGCTGTCACGGGAGGGTAGGACAAAAGATGTCATGCAAGTTCTTTTCCATAAGCACGTATGACTATATACGGAATACATGCCTACATTATATTGATGAATTAGAGCTAGTTCTGTGTCACCCTAGGTTATAACTGTTGCATGATGAATGCCATCCGACATAATTATCCATCATTGATCCATTGCCTACGAGCTTTTCACATATTGATCTTTGCTTCGTTACTTTTCCGTTGCCACTATTATAATTGCTACAAAACTGCTACTGTTACTTTTGCTACCGTTACCGTTACTTCCATACTACTTTGCTACTAAATACTTTGCTGTAGATATTAAGTCTTCCAGGTGTGGTTGAATTGACAACTCAGCTGCTAATACTTGAGAATATTCTTTGGCTCCCCTTGTGTCGAATCAATAAATTTGGGTTGAATACTCTACCCTCAAAAACTGTTGCGATCCCCTATACTTGTGGGTTATCAGGAAGCAGACCGCCTTCAACTGGTAGAATCAAAGCACGCTGAGTTGGAACACGCTTTCAGGCGGCAGTAGGAGCAGATCGACTCACTTAGCCAGGAAAGGGCGTGTCAGCTGCAGCAGCAAGCAGATCCAGCATTGGATAGCACCGTCCCATCTATGCCGAGAAGCAGCGTGGGTTCCACCCAGGCCGATGATGCACTGCTGGCTAGATACCCTATGGATGATATCAAAGATAGGACTACTTGTGAGCTACACATGAAAGTGAAGAACATATCCATGAAAGTGGCAGACGGCTATGCTTTAACAAATCCCCCTGAAGCAACTTTCCATTGCAATCCGATTCCAGCTGGCTATGCTCGTGTCGGGGTTGATGAAGTGATGTCAGGATATTACGAGGTAGAGCTTGACATTCCTGGAGGTGACGAGGAACGCACACTGGGAGAGGCCATACATCGTATCATTCTATGGAAAAAGGATTGCATCGTCTTTCCAAGGCCACCGACTCCTACTGCAACAAGTCCGCCACCGCGTCAGCCGACTCCTCCTCCTCCATGTCCGGCGCCCCATTAGTCGACTCCTGCTACTCCAAGTCCGGCGCCGCGTAAGTCGACTCCTATTCCTCTAAGTCCGGCACCGCATCAGCCGACTCCTCCTCCTCCAAGTCCGGCACCGCGTCAGCCGACTCCTCCTCCTCCAAGTCCGGTACCGCGTCAGCCGTCTCCGCCGCCTCAGCAACAGCGGAAGAGAGGCGCCGCAGCTACGGCGGCTAGCGGTACAACAGGCAAGAAATACAAATATGGTCCAAGACTCAAGCCTCTTCCGAAGTTGCCTTACGACTATACTGAGAAGGAAAACACGGCCATAGTGGATGCCCAAGTGAAGGCCCATTTTGCACCGACCCCCCCCCCTCCCCCCGCCGCCAAAGGAGAAAGTACCTGAGAAAGTCATACAACACTTTATTGATAATGCTCAACCGGCTGTGAAGCATAGGGACTCAGACTATGTGCGCTCTATCAAGAAGTTATATCGTGCACAAAAATAGAAGGAGTCGAGCTCGAGATCGAGCCAAGCAGTTGGCAAAAAAAGCAGGAAAACTGTTCCCCAGCTGGGAGAACAGGCAGTGCAATCGATTCCCCCGCTCATTGTACAACCACATGTGAGTACCGCCGATCAGCTGGTAATAACCGAAGATCATAGAAGGCAGGCTAAAGAGGCCGGTGTCACTGTTCAACAACTCCTAGGCATCGAGGAATTCCAAACGTTTATAGAGGACGAATTAAAATGGAAATTTGTCCGCGGGCAACCTCTGGTCAAGCCTGAGGAGATCCCGCTTCTATCAACGAGAACGTATCAATTGCATGAGTGGTTCCTGAGAGAAGTAAAGAACGAGCGAGAGTCCCTCATGGTGAAAGTCAAGGAAGAGCATTACTTTCATGCAAAAGATTTGTGGGTTGAGTTTCAAGAAATGTAGAAATGTTTCAGTTATTCAATCAAGACGCACTCGACAAATCTATCGTCAGTTGCTATTGTCCGTAAGTGATTTCTTTCTGTAATTTAAGTCTCTAGCTAGCTGTGCTCGTTCATTACCTGTAATTATCCTCACTATATTCTTTTCTGTGGTATTATGCAGAATGAAGATGTATGAAATGAAAAGAGGTGGACGCTATGGCATTGGGTTCATTGACCCAAATACCATTAATCAAGAGACATGGTCACAAGAATGGTCGAGAAAAGACACAGAGAAATGCTTGCTACAGTTTTTGAAGCGACTAAACACCCAACCAGAAATACTACTTCCTTACAACTTCGGGAGAGTGACACTGCCTTTACTACAAATTTTGTTTTTGCTTACTAGATGTTGGTAAGTAGTGTAGTTGATGAGTTATGCACATGCCCGCTTAATTATACAAACATGTGCGCATGCAGTTTCCACTGGATCCTGCTAATCATTGAAGTTGATGAGGGAAAAATTCAAGTACTGGACTCACTATATAAAGAAACATCCGAATACACAATCGTGAGGGGGATGGTCGACAGGTAATTTCAATCATTATCGCACTATGTCGGCCTCTTTAGTTCATTTCCTGATATCAACTAATTAATAACTCCTTTATTCATTTTCTTTGCCAGCGGGCAGGGCTTGGCAAAAGTTCATCGAAGAGGTTGAAGGCGAATGGAAACAACAGCTGAAATGGGTGCGACCCAAGGTAATTAAGTAGTACTAGCTAGCTACGTCCGTGCATCTCTTTAATTCTAGTTTCAATACCATTATCATGCTTGATTAATTATTATCTAATTGACTTTTATTCTCGTAAAGTGCCTGCGCCAGGCGCCGGGGAATAATTTATGCGCATACTACGTTTGTGAGAACATTCGCATTATGATGTCCGAAAGGAACAAAGATGATAGACAACTTTGGATACGTTTGGCAGAATACTATTCACAATTTTTATATCATTATCTAATATATATACACACAACTAATACATTCATATTGATCTCCTTCCTTTAAAGATGTCGGAGATGCAGGACAGGCTTCTACCAACGGATCACGTACGAGCAATTCAAGAGGAAATAGCGGGATTTTTGCTCGACGAGATCATAAATACCAAAGGAGAATATCATTACACCTAATGCCTCCATGTAATGATCCGTAAATTGTAGGAGAAATTGTATATACCAAATTGTATATATATATGTGTATGTGAATGGTCGTACAAGAAATTCGATGATATATATATGATCGATTCTACGAAAAATTCTATTTATATATATATGCATAATGTGTACAGTATGTAGTAGCGTAAAATATGTTTCAAATGAAAAAGAATTAAATGAAAAACACAAAATTAAAAGGAAAAATAAACCATAATTTATAAACCCCTAATCCTTTTAGTCCCGGTCCCAGCCCCCGACGCCGGCTCGTGCCACGTGGTGGGCCTTTGGTCCCGGGCCGTGTTGAACCGGGACTAAAGGGGGGACCTTTAGTTCCCACCTTTTAGTGCCGGTTGCTGAACCGGCACTAAAGGCCCTTACGAACCGGCACTAAAGCCTTGTTTTCCACTAGTGTACCTTGACCATGGTGCCTTTGCCGGATCTAGTAAAATGATCGATTTCGGTCAAAATATGTGTTAAAATAATAGACTGATTTTTTTCTACTAGTCACCTATCGCCTTGCACCAGTACTTAGCGCCATCAATGTGCCAGGGATAGACTCAAAAATAAATTCACCATGTGCACGTTTATTACCTCTAGTCCTTGACCACCAATATATATCATCTTTGTTGTTTACATGGTGGCCTAAAAGTCGGTTCACACACACATGATAAGTGACACTTCTCTATATATTGAGAAAATGATAAGTGGCACTTTGTACTCGCGATTTGTTATTTGTAGTGGAGATAGTGTTGGTCATCCGAACCCCAGTGTTTGGCTTCTTTTGTTGGTTGAGCGGTTCAAAGAAAAATCACTCAGTCAGTGTGAATGTGGAGTGCGCAAGCATGTCTTTAGAATCAGTGGTATGTGAAACCATCCTTAGTCTATTCCCAGGTCACTCGTCCGGTTGTGTTTCTCATGGAACAAGATTTGATTCACATGTCCTTAAAACCGTTGTCTCTGCTAAGTTAGGTCATGATGACCACCGGTTGCAATGCAGTTATTGTTGTGTTAGTAGAGTTGATTTTGCCACTGCCATTGCAATTACTAGTCCTTTCATATACGACCAACCTTGTGATTGTTCAACAGTACAACCACGTGCTCTATTAAGCTCTTTGATTATTGTGTACATCACTAATTAGTTGGATGAGACTGCGAGACCACAAGCCATGCTAGGCTATTAAATCTACGCAACTAAGATTGACAATGGACTCACCTTATTCACTTTATAAATTATTCGAAATGAGTGGCCTCAGGATAATATGAACCTTTGCTTTGTCAGTGTTGACAACAAATTTGTATGGCTGCACTCCCCTACTGTCGTCCTTTGAGACGTAAACTCTTCTATTTAAGCCTTCCTCCTCTCTCGTGTTTTTACCCTTGGACAGTATTTAGTTCAGCTTCAAGCTTACATTTTTTTCCTTTTCCCCTATGAAGATTCTCCATGTTGTCTAAAATTGGTTGTCCGATAGTGAAATGGTTTTCATCATCTTTGTTGCATTGGGTTTGATTCCCGACTGGTCATGGAAGTACATGTTCTTGCACATCCCCTAGTATTCATCCATGCTGAACTTAGAAAGAATATACATTGCTCAAGAGAAATCTAGATGTTCTGTCGACCGCCATACATGGTGGTTGTGGATGCATCCTTTCATGGTGTATCTCATTATACTCTTCATCCATACACACTCAATGGATCCGTCAAATGATCTTGGAGGCTCGTTTTAGGATGACTTCACAGACGCATGTGTCTTGGCAGCCTCAGAGGATTTTTGAGAGTGGTGCATTGTATGTGTCCTTTGATGCTTGGTGGTGGTGGAACACTAGCATCGACTACACGACTACTCTTCTCCATCCTAATACAAGCAGTAGGGAGCTGCTTCAATCACTATGGATTTTCCAGGCAATGACACCACAATTTTCCCTCATTGGTTGGGTCAACAGATAGTAGACGTCTTAGCTGCGAGACAAAAGCCTTGTTCTGGTTTCGGTTGGATCTAACCACGACAAGTCGTGTGTCATTGCCTATTTGAAGGTTTTTCTTCAATATTAGTATGCCTCCGGTGAAATATAGCGGTCACTTGTTGCTTCAGGCAGATGGTAGTGAGGTAAATTTAGCGATAAAATCATGTGTTTTGCCTTCAATGGCAGATTCAATAAATGTTGGTGTACTGGTGTTGCTACCTTGTTGAGTGTTGTCTTGATTGCTCCATCCTCAACTAAATTTGTCGCTTCTTTTCGGTGGTCTGAATTTAGTAGTGAATTGCAAGATTAGCATGTTGTCATTTAGTTAGTGGTGGGATTTAGCGATGTTAGCCGATTTCTGTTTGCATATTGTTTCGGCCTCGGGAGTCATGAGCTTCACATGAATAAAATGAGTTATGTCTATCCGACGATTCTAAGGCTAGGATAATGAGCCTTCCGTTGTGTACAAAGTGTGTACACGTTGTTATTAATATTTGGTCACACTGTCTTGTAGCTAGTCAGTGATGATTTTTGAAAAGGGAAATATATTAATATCACGAAGATATCAATTACACCTAGTCTCTGCACCTACAAGATGTCACCAGACATCGAGGATGTACACAGCCAAAGAAGAAAAACAAAAAAAGAAAGGAAAAACAAAGGTCCTGCCACAGCGATCAACTCCTCTCAGCAGTAGCACACCAACCACCACCAAATACAACGCCGAAAAAACATAGGAGGTCTCCATAAGCAACGCCTTCAAGAAGGGGAACCGTCCACAAGCGCCTTCCTTGCCCGATCCAAGATCTTCGATTTCACTCGGAAGGAAGTCCGAGCTCTCGAAACAATTCCTTCAGCAAGACAATTGCCAGGCACAACCAATGAAGGCCAGACCTTAGGCTTTCACCCTGAAAATCACGACTCGGCACCCAAAGAGCACCACCAAAAATGAAATCCTGCAATGCTGCCGCCCCCACTTAACAGTGCTGCTTCTGAGAGATATCAAACACCTAGCTGACTCCATCGCCACCAAGGCCCCGTCCGACTAACTGATCCTCCGATCTCAGCCACCATGACCTTCTCCATCGCTGTCTATTCCATGGAAATCGAGAGGCCGACATGTCCCATGGTATCAACAAACTCTAGAGCTTCGCGCTGCGCCCTCAAAACCTCGTAGGCTGATCTGGACGCACACGACCGGATACTGTCCGATCCAAATCTCCTGGGCAAGATCACCGTCAGCAGTTCCGAAACCCGTAGATGACCAGATCAAGGAGGACATATCATGTCGAACATTGTCGTGATGCTAGAAGAGCATGAGGACTGCCACCTTTATTCATGGCAGCAAGCCCCCACGCCGCCCCGAACCAGCCTGCCGCCGCCTGGCCGGCCACCATCGACACCACCACGGTGCCTACCCGGCGCCGTCAGGCCCCCAACTGTGCCACCATAGCCGACGTCAGATATGGACGATAACCGAGATCCACGGCCACCACCCCCGCTCGCATCTAGCAGAGAGCAGCAGGCACGCCAGATGCCCGCGCGATACCCCTGAGCTGAGCTCGGCCGCCGCATCATCGCAACGCGGTGCCTGCGAACGGATCAAAGCACGTCCGCCAGATCCGCCGTGGTGGAGAGCCGCCCGTGCCCATCGCGTCCACGAGAGCACCCGCGCGAGACTGACCGTCGGACCGAAGTGCTCGAGGAGCCGCTGCCGGCGTCACTCGGGATGAAGGTATGACAGTGCGAGGGGGAAAAACCGCCCCGCCGCCACCATCCCGGAGTGCGGCGCTGCTTCGTCGGCCGGCGCTTCGGCGGCGGCGTGGCGTGTGGCAGAGGAGGCGGGGACGGGCGATGGCGGCCGGTGTTTTCCCCCCGAGTCACCAGATGACCCCGATCTTACCCACGTCAGGCGATCTCAGTGACCATAGAAGCATATTTCACTCGAGATAGTCCCGACACAAGAATATCATAGATTCTATTGAAGAAAATCAATAAAATAATAGATTGAATTTTTTCTAATTGTCACCTATCATGGTTCATAAGTGCACTGTACTTAGAGCTATCAACATGGTGGGGAGAGACTTCAAAGTATCTTTGCCATGTGAAAGCTTATTACCTCGGTCCTGACCACTTGTAGTATATAGTAGATGTATGTGCCACACGCACGGATGCACGCAATGTCTATGAGTCTAACGCCACTCCTCATAGGTTATTTATGTTTTGTGAGCGTTTGAAGACAAAATCACTTGGTTAATACGAATGTGATGCATGCAAGCACGCCTTGGAAATGAGTGGCATCATGGAAACATCTCTTGCATTGTTAGTCCAAATGGCATTGATGGCTTGCCTGGGTGGATCCATCGTGGCGAGAGACTAGGCTCCCTCAAGCGCTCCAAATCCATTGACCGGGCATGCATCGGCTACTGGGCAAAAAGCTGCATCCCATCACATCAGCTCTGCGGCATAACCATGGCTGAAGACACATAGAGCCAGCGAGGAACT
This sequence comes from Thinopyrum elongatum, assembly GCA_011799875.1. Lineage (NCBI taxonomy): Eukaryota > Viridiplantae > Streptophyta > Magnoliopsida > Poales > Poaceae > Thinopyrum > Thinopyrum elongatum. The sequence goes on from CM022301.1 coordinate 495,961,057, forward strand.
CGTTGCATACGACATCCCACCATTCCGTTTCTTATCGAGTGTGGCAAGTATTCACGTGTCCTTCAAGGCCCCTTGGCCCTTCGGAAAAGAAAGTTGTTGCAAGGCTCACCATTGGGGTTAGCAAGTGTTTATCATTATGATGTGGGAAAATAGCATGCAAACACAATTGTGTCAAAAGAAAAAAGACTAGAGCCTATAAAGTATTTAAAAGAAGTTTTTGATGGTAGAATTGTTCTGGTATATAACTTATGTTTCGTTGGGACAGAGGGAGAGATTAATTAGGTGAGGTCACAGAATGATTTCTCTACTTCCTACTCGGGGTGCTTTTATTTTAGTACCTTTTTACACATGTTTGGGTGTTTTAGGGTTTATCATTTAGATTAATAATTGTTTAATACAGATCCATATAAAAATGTAGAATTTCTAGATTTTTGTTCAAAACTTTTAAAATATAATTTTGGAATTATTTAAAATAAAGTGCTCCGATGCACCAGTACTCCAAAAGTACACTTTCATCATGCACCCCTCTTCTCATCAAATGATTAATAAGAGTATTTATGTCCATCCACATATATCAAAAGAGTTAATGAATTAATCCTTTGATTTGTTTTGCTCATTAGCTACAGTGAGCGGCATCAGCGCCGTGTTGGTACACGCGCATGGGAGGTGGATTTAGTATGCTTCCGGCATGTCTTCCAGGAGCTCCGGACCGAGCGCTTTGAGAGTAGTGTCGAGTGGACACTAGATGTCGAGCGGGCTGAGCGGCACGAGCGCCGCCTTACGCAGTTCGATGCGTATGCGGTGGGTGTGGTAGTAGTACGCATCCACATGCCCTCGAGGAGCTCCGACATCGAGTCCTTCTAGGAAGAGGCGATGCAAGACAGACTTGCAGAGCCACACCGACACCGAGTGGGCATACCCGCGCTCGGGCGGTGGCAGGGAAATTTCGGTCCTCGATGACGACGAGCATGCCGGCAAACATGTCGACGGTGTAGTCATGCAAGAAGCGATATCTCGGGTCCCGGTGGCACCTCTCCACGTCCAAAGTTAATTGGGAAAGACAACCAAGTTGAAGGTTAGGTTAGCAGAAACACTCTTTTTTTTTTTTGCAAAAACATCCATCTCACCGTTATCCTTTTACAAAACGTCACGAAGTTGTTGGGCGTGGCGGAGGAGAGGGGTAGACGGGGATTTGGAAAAGAAGAGAAACTAGTCAACACACACATGTGGCGTTTTTTTTTTTTTTTGTAATATCAGCTCTGGATGAGCGGGCCCCACTTATTAGATTCATCATCAGAACATGCTAACCCGCCGATCAGTCATAGTTACAAAAGATTATGTAGGCTGGATGTTTTTTTTTTTTGCAAAAAATGGTTTATATTAACCTAGCTTTTTGATGTGTTTTTTTTTTGCAATTAACTCCCATGTGCTTGCTAGTCGTTGCATCCCCGCAAATCCTCTTCAATTGTGGATTCGAGAGCCTCCTCATGGAAGATGTGTCGGCCCAGCCTGCCCGCATGGAACTGAACAAGGTAGCCATTTTGCTGTAGGTAATGCATGGAGGATCACGAGGGTAGACAATGTTGGCGATGTGGCATTGATGAAGAGTGTGGTTCTTGGGCAGTCCATCTATTACAACCGCAGAAATGCCCAAGAAAACACCTTTAGAGCATCTTCAGTCGGATCACCCCACTCAACCAGAACCTTCGAATCCAACCCATTTATTTGGGTTTTTCGGAACCCCTCATATCTATCTGATATGTGAGGCAGATACCATGTCAGATCGCCCCGCATTGGCCCACTCCAACCCCAACCTCGAACAACCCAGGTGTGCCTAGAAAGAGAAACAAAGGTAAAGCACATATGTGCTTCACGGTGTAGCGCGGAGTACTTCGTTGTAGGTCACATGTGTGCTTCACCGCGAAGCATAGGTGTACCTCGAAAAGGAAAAAAAAGTAAAGCACATATGCGCTTCATGGTGATCACATGTGTACTTCGTCGTAGAGCACTTGTGCTCCAGCGATGAAGTTGAAGGAAATATGCCCAGAGGCAATAATAAAGTTGTTATTTTATATTTCCTTATTCATGATAAAGGTTTATTGTTCATGCTAGAATTGTATTGATAGGAAACCATAATATATGTGTGAATACATAGACAAAACATCATGTCCCTAGTAAGCCTCTACTAGACTAGCTCGTTGATCAAAGATGGTTAAGGTTTCCTGACCATGGACATGAGTTGTCATTTGATAACGGGATCACATCATTAGGAGAATGATGTGATGGACAAGACCCATCCGTTAGCTTAGCATAATGATCATTCAGTTTTATTGCTATTGCTTTCTTCATGTCAAATATATATTCCTTCGACTATAAGATTATGCAACTCCCGAATACCGGAGGAATACCTTGTGTGCTATCAAACGTCACAACGTAACTGGGTGATCATAAAGATGCTCTACAGGTATCTCCGAAGGTGTTTGTTCGGTTGGCATAGATCGAGATTAGGATTTGTCACTCCGAGTATCGAAGAGGTATCTCTGGGCCCTATTGGTAATACACATCATAAGAAGCCTTGCAAGCAAAGTGACTAATGAGTTAGTTACATGATGATATATTACGGAACGAGTAAAGAGACTTGCCGGTAACGAGATTGAACTAGGTATGTGGATACCGACGATCGAATCTCGGACAAGTAACATACCGATGGACAAAAGGAATAACGTATGTTGTCATAACGGTTCGACCGATAAAGATCTTCATAGAATATGTAGGAGCCAATATGAGCATCCAGGTTCCGCTATTGGTTATTGACCGGAGAGGTGTCTCGGTCATGTCTACATAGCTCTCGAACCCGTAGGGTCCGCACGCTTAACTTTCGATGATGATTTATTATTATATGAGTTATGTGATTTGGTGACCGAATGTTGTTCGGAGTCCCGGATGAGATCACGGATATGACGAGGAGTCTCGAAATGATCGAGAGATAAAGATTGATATATAGGACGATAGTACATATTCGGACACCGGAAGTGTTCCGGAGTGTATCGGGTATTTATCGGAGTACCGGAGGGGTCACCGGAACCCCCAGGGGAAAGATATGGGCCATATGGGCCATAAGAGGGGAGCACACCAGCCCACAAGGGGTGGCGCCCCCCCCTCTCCCAAGGAAGGAGGCCGAGTGGGAGAAGGGAAAGAGGGGATTCGGACCCCCCCTTTCCTTCTCTCCTTCCTCTTCCCTTTTCCCCCTCCGGCAATTATGGAAGGGGGGGAGGCCGAATTGGGGAGGACCCCAAGTAGGATTCCTCCTACTTGGGGCACACCCTTGCTGCTCCCCTCCCCCTCCCACCTATATATACATCGGGAGGGGGCGCCTAGAACACACAACAACAATTGTTAGCCGTGTGCGGCGTCCCCCTCCACAGTTTACGCCTCCGGTCATATCTTCGTAGTGCTTAGGCGAAGCCTTGCGCGGATCACTTCACCATCACCGTCACCACGCCATCGTGCTGACGGAACTCCTCTACTTCCTCGACACCTTGCTGGATCAAGAGGACGAGGGACATCATCGAGCTAAACGTGTGCAGAACTTGGAGGTGCCGTACGTTCGGTACTTGATCGGTCGGAGCTAGAAGAAGTTCGACTACATCAACCGCGTTGTCAAACGCTTCCGCTTTCGGTCTACGAGGGTACGTAGACACACTCTCCCCCTCGTTGCTATGCATCTCCTAGATAGATCTTGCGTGAGCGTAGGAATATTTTGAAATTGCATGCTACGTTTCCCAACAGTGGCATCCGAGCCAGGTCTATGCGTAGATGATATGCACGACTAGAACACAAAGAGTTGTGGGCGGTGATCGTCATACTGCTTACCACCAATGTCTTATTTTGATTCGGCGGTATTGTTGGATGAAGCGGCCCAGACCAACCTTACATGACCACATTCATGAGACCGATTCCACCGACAGACATGCAACTAGTTTTGCATAAAGGTGACTGGCGGGTGTCTGTTTCTCCTACTTTAGTTGAATTGAATTTGACTGCGGCCGGTCCTTGTTGAAGGTTAAAATAGCAAACTTGATAAATCTTTGTGATTTTGATGCGTAGGTAAGAACGGTTCTTACTAGAAGCCCGTAGCAGCCACGTAAAACATTCAACAACAAAGTAGAGGACGTCTAACTTGTTTTTGCAGGGCATATTGTGATGTGATATGGTCAAGACATGATGTGATATACGTTGTTGTATGAGATGATCATGTTTTGTAAGTTATCGGCAACTGGCAGGAGCCTTATGGTTGTCACTTTATTGTCTGAAATGCAAACACCATGTAACTGCTTTACTTTATCACTATGCGTTAGCGATAGTTGTAGAAGCAATAGTTGGCGAGACGATCACGACGCAACGATGGAGATCAAGGTGTCGAGCCGGTGACGATGGAGATCATGACGATGCTTTGGAGATGAAGATCAAAAGCACGAGATGATGATGGCCATATCATGTCACATATTTTGATTGCATGTGATGTTTACCTTTTATGCATCTTATTTTGCTTAGTACGGCGGTAGCATTATAAGATGATCCCTTAACTAAATTTCAAGGTATAAGTGTTCTCCCTGAGTATGCACTGTTGCGACAGTTCGTCGTGTTGAGACACCACGTGATGATCGGGTGTGATAGACTCTACGTTCAAATACAACGGGTGCAAGATAGTTTTGCACATGCGGAATACTCGGGTTAAACTTGACGAGCCTGGCATGTACAGACATGGCCTTGGAACACTGGAGACCGAAAGGTCGAACGTGAATCATATAGTAGATATGATCAACATAGAGATGTTCACCATTGATGACTACTCCATCTCACGTGATGATCGGACATGGTTTAGTTGATTTGGATCACGTATCATTTAGATGACTTCAGGGATGTCTATCTAAGTGGGAGTTCTTAAGTAATTTGATTAATTGAACTTAATTTATCATGAACTTAGTCCTGATAGTATTTGCATGTCTATGTTGTAGATCAATAGCTCGCGATATAACTCCCCTATATTTTTTGATATGTTCCTGGAGAAAACTAAGTTGAAAGATGATAGTAGCAATGATGCGAACTAGGTCCGTGATCTGAGAATTATCCTCATTACTGCACAGAAGAATTATGTTCTTGATGCACCGCTAGGTGACAGACCTGTTCCAGGAGCAGATGCAGACGTTATGAATGTTTGACAAGCTCGGTATGATGACTACTTGATAGTTTAGTGCGCCATACTTTACGGCTTAGAACCGGGACTTCAAAAACATTTTGAACACCACGGAGCATATCAGATGTTCCAAGAGCTGAAAATTGGTATTTCAGACTCATGCTCGTGTCGAGAGGTATGCGACCTCTGACAAGTACTTTGCCTACAAGATGGAGGAGAATAGCTCATCCAGTGAGCATATGCTCAGAATGTCTGGGTAGTACAATTGCTTGAAACAAGTGGGAGTTAATCTTCCTGATAAGATAGTGATTGACAGAGTTCTCTAGTCATTATCACCAAGCTACTAGAACTTCGTGATGAACTATAATATGCAAGGGATGACGAATATGATTCCCGAGCTCTTCGCGATGCTGAAATCGGCGAAGGTAGAAATCAAGAAAGAGCATCAAATGTTGATGGTTAACAAGACCACTAGTTTCAAGAAAAAGGCAAAAGGGAAAGAAAGGGAACTTCAAGAAGAATAGCAAACACGTTGCCGCTCCCATGGAGAAACCCAAAGCTAGACCCAAGCCTGAAACTGAGTGCTTCTACTGCAAAGGAAATGGTCACTGGAAGCGGAACTGCCCCAAACATTTGATGGATAAGAAGGATGGCAAAGTAAACAAAGGTATATTTGATATACAGATTATTGATGTGTACCTTACTAGTGTTCGTAGTAGCCCATGGGTATTTGATACCGGTTTAGTTGTTAAGATTAGTAACTCGAAACAGGAGTTGCAGAATAAACAAAGACTAGTTAAGGGCGAGGTGACGATGTGTGTTGGAAGTGATTCCAAGGTTGATAAGATCACCATCGCACACTCCCTCTACCTTCGGGATTAGTGTTGAACCTAAATAAATGTTATTTGGTGTTTGAGTTGAGCATGAATATGATTAGGTCATGTTTATTGCGATACGGTTATTCATTTAAGTCAGAGAATAATTGTTGTTCTGTTTACATGAATAAAATCTTCTATGGTCATACACCCAATATAAATGGTTTATTGAATCTTGATCGTAGTGATACACATATTCATAATATTGATGCCAAAAGATGCAAAGTTGATAATGATAGAGCAACATATTTGTGACACTGCCGTTTAGGTCATATTGGTGTAAGGCGCATGAAGAAACTCCATGCAGATGGACTTTTGGAATCACTTGATTATGAATCATTTGATACTTGCGAACCATGCCTCATGGGCAAGATGACTAAAACTCCGTTCTCTGGAACAATGGAGCGAGCCAATGACTTATTGGAAATAATACATACCGATGTATGCGGTCCGATGAGTGTTGAGGCACGCGGCGGGTATTGTTATTTTCTGACCTTCACAGATGATTTGAGCAGATATGGGTATATCTACTTAATGAAACACAAGTCTGAAATATTTGAAAAGTTTAAAGAATTTCAGAGTGAAGTGGAGAATCATCGTAACAAGAAAATAAAGTTTCTACGATCTGATCGCGGAGGCGAATATTTGAGTTACGAGTTTGGCCTTTATTTAAAACAATGTGGAATAGTTTCACAACTCACGCCACCTGGAACACCACAGCGTAATGGTGTGTCCGAACGTCGTAACCGTACTTCATTAGATATGGTGCGATCTATGATGTCTATTACCGATTTACCACTATCGGTTTGGGGTTATGTATTAGAGACAACTGCATTCACGTTAAATAGGGCACCGTCGAAATCCGTTCAGACAACACCGTATGAACTGTGGTTTGGCAAGAAATCTAAGCTGTCGTTTCTTAAAGTTTGGGGTTGCGACACTTATGTCAAAAGGCTTCAGTCTGATAAGCTCGAACCCAAATCAGAGAAGTGCGTCTTTATAGGATAACCTAAGGAAACAATTGGGTACACCTTCTACCAAAGATCCGAAGGCAAGATCTTTGTTGCAAAAAATGGAACCTTTCTAGAGAAGGAGTTTCTCTCGAAAGAAGTGAGTGGGAGAAAAGTAGAACTTGATGAGGTAATTGTACCTTCTCTTGAATTGGAAAGTAGCACATCAGAGAAAACCGTTCCGGTGATGCCTACACCAACTAGAGAGGAAGCTAATGATGATGATCATGAAACTTCGGATCAAGTTACTACAGAACTTCGTAGGTCAACCAGAACACGATCCGCACCAGAGTGGTACGGGAATCCTGTATTGGAAGTCATGTTACTAGACCAAGGCGAACCTACAAACTATGAAGAAGTTATGATGAGCCCAGATTCCGACAGATGGCTTGAGGCCATGAAATCTGAGATAGGATCCATGTATGAGAATAAAGTGTGGACTTTGGTGGATTTGCCCGATGGTCGGCTAGCCATAGAAAATAAATGGATCTTCAAGAAAAAGACTGACGCTGATGGTAATGTTACTGTCTATAAAGCTCGACTTGTCGCAAAAGGTTTTTGACAAGTTCAAGGGGTTGACTACGATGAGACTTTCTGACCCGTAGCGATGCTTAAGTCCGTCCGAATCATGTTAGCAATTGTCGCATTTTATGATTATGAAATCTGGCAAATGGACGTCAAAACTGCATTCCTTAATGGATTTCTTAAGGAAGAATTGTATGTGATGCAACCAGCAGGTTTTGTCGATTCTAAAGGTGCTAACAAAGTGTGCAAGCTCCAGCGATCCATCTATGGACTGGTGCAAGCATCTCGGAGTTGGAATATACGCTTTGATGAAGTGATCAAAGCATATGGATTTATACAGACTTTTGCTGAAGCCTGTATTTACAAGAAAGTGAGTGGGAGCTCTGTAGCATTTTTGATATTATATGTGGATGACATATTGTTGATTGGAAATGATATAGAATTTCTGGATAGCATAAAAGGATACTTGAATAAGAATTTTTCAATGAAAGATCTCGGTGAAGCTACTTATATATTGGGCATCCAGATCTATAGGGATAGATCGAGACGCTTAATAGGACTTTCACAAAGCACATACCTTGACAAGATTTTGAAGAAGTTTAAAATGGATCAGTCAAAGAAAGGGTTCTTGCCTGTGTTACAAGGTATGAAGTTGAGTAAGACTCAAAGCCCGACCACGGCAGAAGATAGAGAAAGAATGAAAGTCATTCCCTATGCATCAGCCATAAGTTCTATAAAGTATGCCATGCTGTGTACCAGACCTGTTGTGTTCATTGCCAATAAGTTTGGCAAGAGGGTACAAAAGTGATCCAGGAGTGGACCACTGGACAGCGGTCAAAATTATCCTTAGGTGCCTTAAAGAGGACTAAGGAAATGTTTCTCGGTTATGGAGGTAATAAAGAGTTCGTCGTAAAGGGTTACGTCGATTCAAGCTTTAACGCCGATCCGGATGACTCTGACTCTCAATCTGGATACATATTGAAAGTGGGAGCAATCAGCTAGAGTAGCTCCATATAAAGCATTGTAGACATAGAAATTTGCAAAATACATACGGATCTGAATGTGGCAGACCCGTTGACTAAACTTCTCATACAAGCAAAACATGATCACACCTTAGTACTCTTTGGGTGTTAATCACATGGCGATGTGAATTAGATTATTGACTCTAGTAAACTCTTTGGGTATTGGTCACATGACGATGTGAACAATGGGTGTTAATCACATGGTGATGTGAACTAGATTATTGACTCTAGTGCAAGTGGGAGACTGAAGAAAATATGCCCTAGAGGCAATAATAAAGTTGTTATTTTATATTTCTTTATTCATGATAAAGGTTTATTGTTCATGCTAGAATTGTATTGATCGGAAACCATAATACATGTGTGAATACATAGACAAAACATTGTGTCCCTAATAAGGCTCTACTAGACTAGCTCGTTGATCAAAGATGGTTAAGGTTTCCTGACCATGGACATGAGTTGTCATTTGATAACGGGATCACATCATTAGGAGAATGATGTGATGGACAAGACCCATCCGTTAGCTTAGCATAATGATCGTTCAGTTTTATTGCTATTGCTTTCTTCATGTCAAATATATATTCCTTCGACTTTGAGATTATGCAACTCCCGAATACCGAAGGAATACCTTGTGTGCTATCAAACGTCACAACGTAACTGGGTGATCATAAAGATGCTCTACAGGTATCTCCGAAGGTGTTTGTTGGGTTGGCATATATCGAGATTAGGATTTGTCACTCCGAGTATCGGAGAGGTATCTCTGGGCCCTCTGGTAATACACATCATAAGAAGCCTTGCAAGCAAAGTGACTAATGAGTTAGTTACAGGATGATGTATTACGGAACGAGTAAAGAGACTTGCCGATAACGAGATTGAACTAGGTATGTGGATACCGACGATCGAATCTCGGGCAATTAACATACCGATGGACAAAGTGAATAACGTATGTTGTCATAACGGTTCGACCGATAAAGATCTTCGTAGAATATGTAGGAGCCAATATAAGCATCCAGGTTCCGCTATTGGTTATTGACCGGAGAGGTGTCTCGGTCATGTCTACATAGTTCTCGAACCCGTAGGGTCCGCACGCTTAACGTTCGATGACGATTTAGTATTATATGAGTTATGTGCTTTGGTGATCGAATGTTGTTCGGAGTCTCGGATGAGATCACGGACATGATGAGGAGTCTCGAAATGGTCGGGAGATAAAGATTGATATATAGGACGATAGAATTCGAACACCGGAAGTGTTCCGGAGTGTATCGGGTATTTATCGGAGTACCGGAGGGGTTACCGAAACCCTCAGGAGAAAGATATGGGCCATATGGGCCATAAGAGGGGAGCACATCAGCCCACAAGGGGTGGCGCCCCCCCCCCCCAGGAAGGAGGCCGAGTGGGGGAAGGGAAAGAGGGGATTCGGCCCCCCCCCTTTCCTTCTCTCCTTCCTCTTCCCTTTTCCCCCCCAGCAATTATGGAAGGGGAGAGGCCGAATTGGGGAGGACCCCAAGTAGGATTGCTGCTCCCCTCCCCCTCCCACTTATATATACATGGGGAGGGGGCGTCTAGAACACATAACAACAATTGTTAGCCGTGTGCGGCACACCCCTCCACAGTTCACGCCTCCGGTCATATCTTCGTAGTGCTTAGGCGAAGCCCTGCGCGGATCACTTCACCATCACCGTCACCACGCCGTCGTACTGACGGAACTCATCTACTTCCTCGACACCTTGCTGGATCAAGAGGACGAGGGACGTCATCGAGCTGAACGTGTGCAGAACTCGGAGGTGACGTACGTTTGGTACTTGATCGGTCGGAGCTAGAAGAAGTTCGACTAAATCAACCGCGTTGTCAAACGCTTCCGCTTTCGATCTACGAGAGTACGTAGACACACTCTCCCCCTCGTTACTATACACTCCTAAATAGATCTTGCGGGAGCGTAGAATTTTTTTTTGAAATTGCATGTTACGTTTCTCAACAGAAGTACGGGGTGTGCTCTATTGTGCTTGCCAGTGCAGCACACATGTGGTATCTGCGGTGGACCTATCAAACCGAAAAGGAAAAAGAACGGAAAAATTAGCGATCCCCTATCTTTTCGTCACGTGTTGAACATAAAGATCAACCTCGACGCGTGATATTGCGCCACTTGTCACATACGTCAAAAGATGCTGGACGATCCAAGGGGTACCTTTAACCAATGATTTCCGTTCATTGAGAGGTCTTGCCCAAACGCATCTGACGAGTGAGCAATCTTGCACGGAATGTGGACTAACAGATTTTTTTTTTTTTTGAGACAAATGTGGACTAACAGATGGAGCGAGCAAATCGGACTTTCTGCCATGTTCCTTTAGGCCCGGACGTAAAGAAAGGGCCCGTTGTGTACAGTACAGCCCACTAGGCTCATCCGCCTTGTCTCCATCGTTCTCCCCTCACTCCCGACTCCAAGATCCCCAATTTCGCCATGGCGGCGGCGGCGGCGGCATAGGGACAGCCAGCAGACATTTGTGTGCCTCCTCCGAATTAGCAGCCTTCTTCTCCCTACCACCATCGCTGTATATGAACACAACCACCCACCGCCTCTCCCCCCTCCCTCGTACTGCTGTAATCCCAAACCAAAGAAAATGGTTGGAGGGCGCTGCACGGACGCCTCCGCCAAGACGGAGCATCCGCACCATGCAGGTGGCGGCTGCGGTGACGCGGGTGGCGACGAAGGAAGCAACGGCGGTGATGCGGGTGGGGGAGGCGGCATCGGGCATGCCGGCGACCGTCTGAGCGCGCTGCCGGACGACCTCCTCCACGCCATCATCTCGCGCCTCAAGGCCCTGCAGATGGTGCGCACGTGCGTGCTGTCCACGAGGTGGAGGCACCTCTGGCGCGCCGTGCCTTGCCTCGACGTCGACGAGGAGGAGACCGGCGCCTACAACAATTTCGACAACTTCACCAGCAACCTTCTGCGCAGCCATGACATCGTGCTCCTGGAGGACTTCCAGCTGCACGCCTCCAGGACTTCTGACTGTTGGGTCCGCCGCGCCATAGGTCAAGGCGAGGCATGGCCTTGCCGGCTCAAAAGGTTGCATCTCTTCAGCCTGCTTAATCTGAAGCTGACAGATCTTGGGAGCCTCATCAGCTTCCGCTGCCATGCTCTGGAGGACTTGCAACTGAGAAACTGCAGCTTTTTGCTCACCAGCAATGCTAAGATCGTCTCCTCCTCACTCAAGAAATTGGCTGTTGTCGATGCCTACTACATGGTGCATGACGATGAGATTTTTGCGTTGCTTATAGAGGCTCCTGCTCTTGTTTCTCTACGCCTGGACGGGGAGCTTGATCACATTGTTGATATGACTGAACCACATACCGTGATGTCTCTTGTCGACGCGTCGATTCAGCTTCCGAGGGTTGAGCAGCGCGTGAATCACCAATTGGGTATTCTTGGTGCGCTGTGTAACGTGACAACCTTGTGCTTGTCGCATTTTGCGGTCATGGTATATTCTTCTTCTTCTTGACATACCCTTTTATTCAGTTTGCATCTCCTATATCTGCAACAATTTAAGGATAAGAAAATGATTGCCTGGGTTTCAGTTGTTGTTCTATGTGACTCGTGAGGATCTTCCTGTATTCAAGTTTGAGAACCTGAGAAGCTTGTTGCTAGATGATTGTCATATCAGCGACGACTTCCTCGGGCTGCAGCAATACCTGCACAACTCGCGTAACATGAAGAAACTCACTTTGCGCTGTTGCAAGGTGATCCTACGTCTTCTTTCATGATCTATTAGCATAACTCAATGTTGTCTGTAATATTAATTCTTTTATGCTGTTCAACAGGTCTTGGATTATAGGCATAACAAGGCGATGAGAGAACACCTGCACAAATCTTGTGAGGACCTGGTGGATTTCAACTGTGAGAACCTTAGGCTTAGTGAAATCATATACAGAGATGGTGATACTTCTGTCCACCTACTGGTCAAGTTTTTGATGGGCATGCGGACGAATCTACCAAACAACAAGATCGAATTCACTAAAGTTGATTAGCAGAACTGTGTGTCAAATACGTCATGTTGTCTACGGTTTGCTGATTCGCCCAGGTTGCATGTCTGACCAATTTGAATCATTAGCTTTTCCTTTTACTAGTAGTTCGTCAAGTGTGCAATCCATGTTATATAAATATATATTGCAAGAACCATGTAAGTATGCATTGAAGCATGTCATCTCTGTTAGTTGGGCAATTTATGGAGAGAAAAAACTTGAACAGGGGATTGATTAACTCTGTCTTATTTGAAGCAAAGATACTCCACTTCAAATATATTGGATGGTTGAGATAGTTTGATTCACCAACTCATTACTTTTAAACTAATATACACAAATGTATTCTTGGTTGAAGTGGAAGTATCTTGTATCAGCTAGTCTAGGTGATTTAAGGTTGTTACCTTTGGGATGTGGTATTGACATTTCCATTTAAGTTCTCTTCTGCGGATGTTTTTGCTTACCGTGACTCAAATGACACAAGCTGTTTCATCATGTACAAGGGACATCATACAAGGGACATTGGTAATGAAGCAAAAGGCCCTACTTCATATCTTGCGGTCATACCTGAAACTGAGACACTGCGTGTGTAGGTTGGTTCCGATTACTTTTTCGGACGAGGTGATACAAAATTATATATTGGATGGCCGAGATGGTTTATTGGTTGAAGTGGAAGTATGTTGTATTGCCTCATCTCGGTGATTTTAGGCTTGTGCCTTGTGGGATATGTTATCGACTTTTCAGCTCTGTTTTGCGGCAGTTCTTGCTTACTGTGATCCGAATGGCGCGAAGGCAGTACTAAACATCAAAACTGTTTGCAGCGACGCTAGATCAGTACCCAAGACAATGCTACTATCCACTGTAAATAGAATGATGTTATTCATCAGTGGAGTATTGCATTACTGGACTGGGTTTGTACACAAAAAGCTTCAGTTAGCTGTTGATTGCACCACCCGTTTATTGGAAGTTGAAGTATGCCAGAAAGTCAATGTTTCAGTCACACTGATAGAAGGTCTGATAATGGTTTAGAGAAAATCTTTACATTATACATATCATTTACAGGAAAACAAAGGCTTGGTTCGTTAATAACTGATCTTGCCAATGTACCTATCCTTACTGTATGTAGTCATGAACTAATTTCCGTGCACGCATCCATATCTTGCCAAAGTCCAACGGTTTATTATTAAGAATATGCATCGATGTTTCTGCACTAACAAGGTGTGTCGATGATCAGGTTATGACTTTGACGTTGTGTGGTGATGGTGCGGTGCAGTGTGTACACTGAACGACTACTCTTTTCCAATCAGATACAAGCGGTAGGGATGTTCATCGACCACCATGGCTTTGTGAGACAACAATTCATCAGTTTTCCTTTGTTGGTTGGGTCGAGCGATGGTACGCGTTTGAGCTCTGAGGCAAAAGCTTCGTTCTGGCTTTCATTCATTGGATTTAACAACGACAAGTCATATGTCATCGCCTACTGAAGGCTTGTCTTGGAATATTAGTATGCCTCCAGTGAAATATATCCTTCACTTGTTGTATCAGGCAGACGATAGTGAGGTGAACTTTTCGATAAAATCATGTGTTCTGCCTTCTGTGACTGGTTCAACGGAATGTTGGTGCAGTGGCGCTACGTCTGAATGTGTTGTCTTGGACTCTTGGTGCCCTGATCCATATACTACGTTAGTTGCTTCTTTTCAGTGGTTTAAACCAAGTAATAAGCTGCAAGATTAGCATGTTTTCGTTTAACCGGTTGTGAGATTTGATGATGTTAGCTAGTTTCTATTTGCATGTTGTTTTCAGCTTTGACGTCTTGAGCTTCATAGGAATAAAATGAATTGCCGAAAAAGGCTTTCGCCCCGCTTTATGATTCAAAGGATGTCATAGTGACCGTTCCGTTGTGTACACAGTGTATGCAAGTCGTTATTTGGTCACATGGGCTTGTAATTAACTAGTCAGCGCCGTAGAAGCATATTTCACTTAAGATTGAAATAACTTAGGCCTGGCCTTGATCACATAAATGAGAGGTTCCACTACAAATTAGTAAAATAATTGATTTCTTCTATTTGTCATCTATCATGGTTCATAATTGCGCCTGCCAACATGTTAGGCAGACTCTTGAAAAATAACTTCGCCATGTGCAAGCTTATTACCCTGGTCCCTGCTCACTAGTAGTATATAGTAGCACCATCTTTGCAGTTCCCCCCCACACACACACACACACACACGCGCGCGCGCACACACACACACACGCGCACACACACACACACACACACCCATCCTTGCTACCTGTGATTAGCAATGTTTGTGAGCCTACACCTCCTATGTTCCTTTGTTTGGTCAGCGCATAAAGGAAAAAAAAACACTTGATTGATGCAAATGTGGTGCAAGCAAGCACGGCTTGAGAATGAGTGGCATCGTGAAAGCATCTTTAACATGCATAGTCACATATGCATGAATGGCTTGCCTGCCGGGTGTCCGTCCAGGCGAGATCTTAGCCTGGTCCTGCGCCGGTTGCAGCCTGACGCCAGGCAAGTGCTCAGAATCCAGCGGCTGGGGCGGGTCAATGGCTGTGAGGTGAACTTGAGATGGAGTCATTTGTTTTGACGCACGCAGACTGGTTCAAGCAATGTTGCTGTACTGGTGTTGCTACCATATGAAATCATTGTCTGAGTTCCGATGCATATACTACTTGTGCCGTTTTTATCGATAATCAAAATTAAATGGCCGATCCCTAGAATTGTGTTGTCATGCCACCAATATCAGGATTCCTGATTTTAGCTAGCCACCATGTGTCATTTTTTCTATCTGCACGGTGCTTTCTACCTTTATATCACACAAGCATCATATGAATGAATATATTGTGTGCATCGAATGATACATAGGATCGGATAGTGAACTCACCTAGTGTAATTTTTATGCGAAATTCGTCACACGTAGATCTTCAATTTATTGGGAATTCGTTTGACGACCGTTCGATTCTAATTCACTTCTATCCTTTATCCCGCCTCTGGATCGATACCATCCATGAGTCTTTTATTCTTTATAAAAAAAAATCTTAAAATGCATTGTGACTTCCACTTTTCTGATTCAATTGTCTACAAAGTGTCTGCGGGCCATTGTTGATATTTGATCACACCGGCTTTTAGCTAGTGATGTAAATGGAGACCAGGGCATAGTTAAGCTAACTCGGTCCACTACCTTGATCACTGTGTCTTCGTTGGATCTTGTAAAACGATAGATTCCACTCAAAATATAGAAAAACAATAGACTGATTTCTTCTACTAAGTCACCTATCTCCATGCACCAAAAAGGCCGTGTACTTATTAAATTCTAAAAAAAATCATTTGTATAGTTTGATACTCATAACAAAGGTAGGGAAGGAGGAGAGAACTGCATTGACCAACAAAAGCCTGCCATCCTAACTCATAACTGGGAACAAATGCCTAGCCTTTTGAGGATCCTCTAAATGATAGGCATAAAGCATTCCATTTTTGGGTTGGAGAACTCAAAGGAAATTCAAAATATGTAAATTGAAAAGATCCCACCCGATAGTGCAAAATTTCAGTGAGGTTCTGAATGTGATTTTCTGGCACATTAATTGGCACCATGCTAGACTTCCGATAATCCACTTTAAGGCTAGAAGAAGAGGCGAAAGTGTCCATAAGCTACTTCAAGTGTGTCAATTGCAAATGATAGGCTTTGAGCACAATCAAAGTATCATTAGTATACTTAAGAACAACAAGATCTTGACATGACTACCAAGATATAGGAGCTTGTAACCTTCCAGTCAACATGGAATTGTTTTGGATAGTTTGGAGAAAATATTCAACCACAGAAAATAAAAAGGGAGACAAAGAATCACCTTGCCTTTAAATCGAGATCTAGACACCTCATTTAGAAGGATAGTTGAAGTACCGAGGGGACAATAGGTTTGAACCTAAGACACCATCTAGGGCCAAACCCTTTGTCTTAGGCTGCCAAAATGATCAAATTCTCAATTTTGTGAAAAGCTTTCTCAAAATCTAGCTTTGAAACAAGTATGACCTCCAGAGCGTTATGGCACCGATGCAAATATTCATATGCCACTACAAGAAATATGTCAACTTATGACCTTCTGTCAGTGACCCTAGAAGAATTGGTCATAAATCTACGACCATTTGAGACCAATTGGTCAAAAGCTGTTCGGGGGGCTCCAAACCCTAAACCATAACGACCATTTTGGTCAGAAATGTTATAATTTCCTTACACGAAATGGTCGTAAAGCAAACAGCACTGGTCCGCTGCCTTATTTCTAGCTGATAACGACCAATATAGATGGTCATAGCCTTGTAAATTGTGGTGCATTACTATGACTAGGCGCCACCTCATCAGTTTTGCCTATGTGTCAATTTTTGCCCTAGGTTGTGAAGCAGCCTATATTTCTGTCATTCCCAAAATTCCCAAAAAAATTAGGAATTCTTTACTATCCAAATCATTGCCTCATGACAATATTCAAGTCCATTTGCCTAGTAAATCTTCCTCGGCAAATTTCCAAAGTTTTTGTTCAGCTAGAACCGTTGTGAAGGAAGTACTAGCTAGGCATATCCTAATGAGCTGAATTTTTGCCACATCTTCTATATTCCCAAATCATAGTTCTCCACAAAATTTGAGCCCCATCTAACAATCCATGTGAGCTCACCATCCAATCTTTGTTTCTGGTAATATTTTCCGTTTGTGAAGCAACTATATTTTATGGTAATTTACAATTGCTGAAAATTTACCAGGACATGACCCTACCCATATAACCTCCCTCCACCAAATTTTAGCTCATTTAATCTAGCCAATTTCCTTCAACATTTTTCCCAATTTTCTATTTAGTGGAGAGCACTGTGAAGGAAGTACCATTTTTATTTATCCAAATGGTATGAATTTTTTACAGTGCCTTCATATGCTCAAATTATCATCCTTCTCCAAATTTCAGATCAATCCATTCATTCATTTGAGTCCAGCTTCAACATTCATATTTTTGTCCAATGTGGTACTTTGCAAAGCAAGTGACACCTAGGCTCCTCCATTTGAGCTGCAAATTTTCCAAGACAGTGTCCTTAGTAGATGATCATCCTCGGCCAAACTTCAGGCCCATTGGCCATGTGCATTTTCCCTACCACTAATCAAACACTTGGCTGCTAATTCATGTTTGAGCTTAGTTCAGTCTCCTCGTGAGATTCTTCTATTGCCTTCTTCTTTCTAACACCTACCGGGGGAGTGCCCAACCCACTAGACATGCCTAGGCCGCCCAGAACGCGTGGCAACGCCACGGTCACGCGGTGACCACGCGGCGGGCATGCGAGTTTACGCGCTCTGGAGTTGGGGCCCTCGGCCACCGTCCAAGCCTCAACGTATCACCACCAAACCATGTATTTCTGATTAAACAGATTCTTATGTACCTAGAAATGATTTTTGAAAAAAAATAAAGAGCAAACTATAAGGCAGCTGCAGTTCAAATTTGACCCGCTTCCTACTGAATCGGCGGAAAATTGTCTTTTTCACGAGAGGTGTATAAAAGATTTTCACACCCAACCATTTTATCAATTGTACATTAAATATGGCCTAATATTTTAGAAAAATGATCTGGTCTCATTTTGCAACAAATATATGGTAGGTCCTTCACAAAAAAACTCATTTTGGGCACTCAAAAAATGGAAAATAAATTTTTCGTCCAAAGAAAATGAAAACTTCCTTAGGCAACATTGTTTGCCATTCCAATATGCACCCTTGTGCACCATATGAGATCATTTGATCAAACTATGTCATGAATGTGGCCATAAGATTGATCATTTGGCTTGAAAGGCATGAATCTTCACACATGATAGCTCGTTTCTAAGAACACTTTTTAAAAAGAATTACCGTATTACAAGTTTATTATTTTTCCTGGTAACTTGGTCACATATAATGACACAATGCGAAGGTTTTCCAATTTTATTTTATTTTTTTTGAATTTTTTATGCCCGTTTCAAAATGCGGTCAAAACGGCGGGCATGACCGTTCCTAGCTAGTGGTTGAATCTTGGAAAACTTTTGGTGTTTCTCTGATTAAATAGATACTTATGTACCTATAAATGATTTTTGGAAAAAATAAAGAGCAAACTATGAGGCAGCTGCAGTTCAAATTTGACCCGCTTCCTACTAAATCAGCGGAAATTTGTCTTTTTCACCAGAGATGGATCAAAGATTTTGACACCCAACCAGTTGGTCAATTGTGCATTAAATATGGCCTAGTATTTTAGAAAATTGATTTGGTACAATTTTGCAACAAATATATGGCAGGTCCTTCACAAAAAACTCATTTTGGGCACTCGAAAAATGAAAATTGATTTTTCGTCCAAAGAAAATGAAAACTCCCTTAGGCAACATTGTTTGCCATTCCAAGATGCACCCTTGTGCACAATATGATATCATTTGAACAAACTATGCCAAGAAAGTGGCCATAAGATTGATCATTTGACTTGAAAGCCATGAATCTTCACACATGATAGCTCATTTCTGAGAACTCTTTTTAAAAAGAATTGCCGTATTAAAAGTTTATTATTTTTCCTGATAACTTGGTTACATATAATGACACATTGCGAAGGTTTTCCAATTTTTTAATTTTTTTGAAATTTTTATGCCCGTTTCAAAATGCGATCAAAACGACGGTCATGACTTTTCCTAGCTAGTGGTTGAATCTTGGAAAACTGTTGGTGTTTCTCTGATTAAATAGATACTTATGTACCTATAAATAATTTTTGGAAAAAATAAAGAGCAAACTATGAGGCAGCTGTGGTTCAAATTTGACCTGCTTCCTCCTAAATCGGCGGAAATTTGTCTTTTTCACCAGAGGTGGATCAAATATTTTGACACCCAACCATTTGGTCAATTGTGCATTAAGTATGGCCTAGTATTTTAGAAAATTGATTTGGTACAATTTTGCAACAAATATATGGTAGGTCCTTCACAAAAAAACTCATTTTGGGCACTCGAAAAATGGAAAGTTGATTTTTCGTCCAAAGAAAATGAAAACTCCCTTAGGCAACATTGTTTGCCATTCCAAGATGCACCCTTGTGCACAATATGATATCATTTGAACAAACTATGCCATGAATGTGGCCATAAGATTGATCATATGGCTTGAAAGCCATGGATCTTCACACATGATAGCTCGTTTCTGAGAACACTTTTTTAAAAGAATTGCTGTATTACAAGTTTATTATTTTTTCTGGTAACTTGGTTACATATAATGACACAATGCAAAGGTTTTCAATTTTTTGATTTAAAAAAAAATTCATGCCCATTTCAAAATGCGGTCAAAACGGTGGGCATGACCGTTCCTAGCTAGTGGTTGAATCTTGGAATTTTTTTGGTGTTTCTCTTACTAAATAGGTACTTATGTACCTAGAAATGATTTTTAGAAAAAATAAAAAGCAAACTACGAGGCAGCTGCAGTTCAAATTTGACTCGTTTCCTACTGAATCGATAGAAATTTGTCTTTTTCACCAGAGGTGGATCAAAGCTTTTGACACCCAACCATTTGATCAATTGTGCATTAAATATGGCCTAGTATTTTAGAAAATTGATTTGGTGCAATTTTGCAACAAATCTATGCTAGGTCCTTCACAAAAAAAACTCATTTTGGGCACTCGAAAAATGGAAAATTGATTTTTCGTCGAAAGAAAATGAAAACTCCCTTAGGCAACATTGTTTGCCATTCCAAGATGCACCATTGTGCACAATATGATATCATTTGAACAAACTATAACATGAATGTTGCCATAAGATTGATCATTTGGCTTGAAAGCCATGAATCTTCACACATGATAGCTCATTTTTGAGAACACTTTTTAAAATAATTGCCGTATTATAAGTTTAATATTTTTCCTGGTAACTTGGTCACATATAATGACACAATGCGAAGGTTTTCCAATTTTTTTTTTGAATTTTTCAAGCCAATTTCAAAATGCTGTCAAAACGGCGGGCATGACCGTTCCTAGCTAGTGGTTGAATTTTGGAAAACTTTTGGTGTTTCTATGATTAAATAGATACTTTTGTACCTAAAAATGATTTTTGGAAAAAATAAAGAGCAAACTATGAGGCAGCCACAGTTAAAATTTGACCCACTTCCAGCTGAATCGGCGGAAATTTGTCTTCTTCACGAGAGGTGGATCAAATCTTTTCACACCCAACCATTTGGTCAATTGTACATTAAATATGGCCTAATATTTTAGAAAATTGTTTTGGTCCAATTTTGCAACAAATATATTGTAGGTCCTTCACAAAAAAACGCATTTTGGGCACTCAAAAAATGAAAAATAAATTTTTCGTTATTCGAGGGAATAACACTACTACTTATTAGGAAACTTAACAAACATTGTCATAAAAAGAGAAGGAAACTTACCACCGGGCGTCGTGGTGTTGCGTTGGAGCTCACGCTGCAATGGAGCTTCGCCGGGCGCCGTGGTGCTGCGTTGGAGCTCTTGGCGTGCCGTTGAGAGCTGCAACGGAGGTTCGTGGGAATGTTATCGGTGCTGCATTGAAGATTTTTCATGCTCGGTGCTGTCGTGACAGATCGATGTGATCAAACGATCACCAATGCACAGGTCGAGCGGCTGCTAGGTGGATGATTTCTACACAAAATCATCTGGCTGACTGGTAGCGCCTATTGTTAATCGATTACGACCAATTTAGGTGGTCATAACATCATCAAAGCCTGTACTTCGTTCTGATTGGTCTATGGACATGTCACGCGGATCAAGCATCAGAGACCGTCGGATACTGCCAGATCCAACGGCCCACACCCCCTCAACCTCTCACCCACCCACCGCGAGCTACCCTAAAAAAAAAACCCACCACAAGCTCCTCTCTCTCCCCCGCGCAGCGAACCCTAGCCCCTCTCTCCCCCGCACACCACTCCTCCTCCCTTCCAGATCGCAGCCGCCACCTCCTGCCTTCCAGATTGCCCCATCTCTCTCTCCCCACGACTCCTCGCCGCCGCCACCTACGGCGGCCGATCCCGGCGACTTCCGGCGGCGATCTGCAGCTCCCAGCACACCACCGCGACCCCGTCACCTCCGCTCCATCCTCCCCTCGGAACAGATCCGACGCGCACGTCCCCATCGACCAGATCGACCGCACCCTCCCCCCAGGTGCGCGACAGATTGGCATCGCGGCCGGCGGGCCTAGGTGCGTCCCTCCACTCCATCTCCTCCTCCTCACAGCCCTCGCTCACTTCCTCAACTGGTGTTCTCTTCCTCCCAGATCCAGGACACCGTCCTCGCTCGAGCATCGGGACACCATGGGCGGGATGGCCTCTTCCTCCCCTACCCCTTGGAGCCTCGGATCCAAGAAAGTTGGTTCTTGGATTTGGACCTCCCTCCCGCAATGGCGGCGCTTGTGGAGCTCTTCACAAGATCCTATTCGTCCTTGACGCCTGTGGACTGGGAGGCGGAGTCCTACCCGACGTACGCCGACTACGCCGTGCTCCCCATCCTTGTCGTCTTCTTTCCCGCCCCACGCTTCCTCCTCGACCGGTTCGTCTTCAAGGTAAACTGCTTGGCTGCTTTCCTCTTAGGTTTTAGTGGTTCGCTGGATCCGAAATGCCCGTGCTAAGCTGCAGTTAGTTGCTGGATAAGCATTCCCCCTCTAGTTTCTTGCTTCAGTATTGCTGGTTCTGGTCTTGTTCATGGATCAGTTTTCTCATAAAACTAATGTGCCTGGACAACAGTTTGTGTAACTACGCATGTTCTGGCATGTCAATTTGTGTACTGATGCGAGGTTCTATAACTATGTAGTATCAAATTGTCAATCAATCAATAGACAGAAAAGCAAATAGAAACTAGAAAATACAGCATCATAGCAATAATGTACTGCATTTTGGTTGAGATTGTGCTGGATTGGACTCGATAAAGCTGTGGTCATCGTGACTGCCTTTTGGAAAGTTGCCTCCAACTAGTCTCATACAACTAAGATGAATGATTCATGCTCAATTCTGTATGTGTTTTACTAAAGTCATCAGATAGTTAACTCACTGTGAGATGTCCACTCTTGTTTTGTTAACAAACATGAACTGTTAAGTCATCTATTCCTGGCTGTTGCTTTTGTTCAATATATATGTGTGCTTTCTGTTCTTTTGCAATGTTCACAAACTATTCTGTTTTGTTAATTATATGTTCGATGAGCAACCAGAGCTTATAGTGCTGATTCTGATGATTATGTATGTTCATAGGGATTCGAAAGAGAGGTTGCAAAGGCTACAACCGAGGAACAGAAGAAGAAGAAGAAGGCGGTACTGCACCCAGCCCTCTGCTCCTGCTTGGAATCTCTGCGGTATCTCCCGGGCGCGGTGCGTGTGATCTGACTGGGTTGGGTTGGTGTCTGGTTGCAGGACAAGGTGGTGAACTCGCTGTTCGAGAAGAGGCCGAAGCAGTTCGGCATCGTCGGCGCGCTGCCGCCCAAGAAGGACCTCCACCGGTTCGTCAAGTGGCCCAAGCTCATGCGCATCCAGCGCCAGCGCCGCATCCTCAAGCAGCGCCTCAAGGTGCCCCCACCGCCCCGCCGCCCTCACTGGAGCACAGCAGCGCCTCCCTTCCTCCCGCCCTGGCGCGGCCGGTCCCGCCGCCCGGAGCCACGCCGGGGACCGGTCCATAGGCAGGCAGCCACTATGCCTTCCTCCCTCTTCACTCGTGCCCCCTCCCCGCTACGTCTCGCATCCTCTGTTCGTTCAATTTATGTTTTCTATCCCCTGTGTCAGATGAGTGCCTGCTGTACTAAATTAGATGTTGTGAGAGTACACGCAACAATGGCTGAGTAGTTGTCGCGTGATTTTTCCAGCACGTGTTCGAGTTCACTTGCGATGGGATTTTGCCTGATAGGTGTTTGTGGTAATATCCGTATATGTATTCCACATCATTTACATTAACAATGATATATTTCTGTAATAGTGAAGAAATACCTTCTTGAGTTTTATATGAAACTGTACTACTAATTGAGCGGCAACATCACTGGAGTTAGCCGTTCTTGAGTTTCATGAACTTGATATGAACAAATTTGATTAAGAAATCCTGATGCTTATTCATTTAACCTGATGGTCTTATATTGTTATGGGTCGCACGCGCCAAACACGTCCAGAGTCTTCTTTCCTCCAGCAGCCACTGATCTATAGCTAGGCAGTGAAGTTCCCTATAACTAAAATGGTAGGATGCACAAGTTTATAAGTCAGGTTTGTTCAGTTTAGGTCTTCTGGATGAAGCATGGCAAGTATATTTTATTAATCTCCAGTAATAATTTAGGATAATCTCAAGTACATTCATTCATGCGACATTTTTCAAGTATAAAACTAGCTTGTCTACAACATAAAGTTGATTGTGGTGCTGAATGATGTTTGTTTCGCATCTTTTGGCTTCATTGATGAATGTTTTATTCTCATCTTCGAGCAGAGTTCGGTCCGAGCCAAGTTTATCTATACTCGGTCAGCTCGGGCGGCTCGCTAGCCCAGACGCAGTTGTTTTTGCCCATTTGTGTTGTTGCTTTAGTAGCAGCCTCTGCTTTCTTTTACGTAGTAGCTGAGCACCACTCTTACTCTGCACTTCTCTCCAGATTCTGCTACAATTACAAATTTACAATGCATTCATGCATGAGCAGTGCATGTGTTGTCTGTCCATGAGATCAGGAATAGTTTGAACAAATGAGCCGTATGGTCTTGTTGGAACTCATTGATGCATCAGAACTCATTTGGAGGGCTACCTACTCATTTGGATGCAATATCATGCTTGCTCTTTTGAAATCGATAATGATGCTCTGAATGTTAGTTCTGTTGCCATTGTGGATTAGCTTCTGCCACTCAAATGCTATTGACAAGTTGCATCCCTTGACTCCGTAGATCAGTGGAATTATCATGGGTAGTATACAACCTGAGATGTCCGATTGTATACAAACTGCACCTCGAAATTGATATGTTCCAGGCTGTGTCTTTGATTGTAAATGTTTCTTCACTATAAACTCTTCTATCTGTGATAAGTGCAACTAGAAGAATTTGTTCCATCTAAAATTCTGTAATCCCTATTAGCTGAAACTTGAGCATTACAAAGTTTCATTTCTAAGTTCAGTTTGTTGATAAGTCATCCTCCTCCTGTTTCTGGATTTATCGTGCATACACAACACTAAATGAAAATAAACTACATGCGATATACTCAAATAGCACTAGGGTCTGAGACTATTTTATGGTGTTGTGGATATACTTTGTGATTTACAGTTACTGATCTGCGTTCTGGTGTCATATTATGGTCTAATATATTTTGTTTTGACTCTTTCTCTGTTGCGAGGAAAGTGGTGAGGAGATGTTGATGATGCCTACTTGCTTGGCTGCTACGGTGATGCATGCATCGGTGAAGCAAGCACACATGCAAGGCTGGCCCCATGTATCTTCCTTGGCTGCGAACATCATCTACAGGTACGACAAATGTCCCACCTCTCTGTGTCGTTTTGCTCCTCTTCTCCTTGCGTCCGAGAAAATTGGTGCTTAATATGCTATTGATTTACAGTGTCTGTTCGTTAACACCAAGTCTAAACTGTTGCTTTGATTTTTCCTGTTACTTAGGATAGCAGTATGACCAGGACAAGCTACAAGCTCCCAGTGCGTCTGATCCAGGGTGCATTAGGGCCAACCTGTTACGGAAGATGGCCATGCTCACCAGCCCCTCTGGATTAAAATAGGCATTCCTTTCTGCCTCTTTTTGGATTCACTCATATTTTGCCTCGTGGATTGATGGATTTGTCCTATGGTACTGTAATTGTTAAGTCTGGTCCTCATTTACTTTCTGTAATTGATTGCCTGCTTGACGAGGCTGTACCAACTGTCTAAATTTTGAATGCATGCTAGCTAAGGCTTTATTAAGCCCTTGGCGTTGATTGAGCGTTTGCTCCTCTAATGTTCATGAAGTCCATTGTTATATACCTCATTGTAGGATGGCAAGTTGTGGCAGCTGGAGCATGTCTCATAAGAGAGAGCAATGAAATCCATTGTACTGTTTCGTCAAAAAAAGTACATTGTACTGTTATGACAGTAGCAGATGTGCCATCGTTTTCTTATTGTATATTCCCTTCGTTCCTGCTATATTCCTGTGTAAGGAAATGTATTCCTGAGATGATTTTTTGTGTTATGTAAACCTGGGAGATGTGTTATGTGATGTGATATGATGGTTGACTTGAATTTGACCTGGAGTTTTCCTAATTTGAATGAAATAATGTTGGATGTATGTGTGTGATTGGGCTAAAGTCGGCTTGGGACAAACAATTCTCAACATTAAAAGGCTGGTCCAAATTGGACAAATAATTGGGCCGAAAAAGGCCACATCCCAACAAGCATCGAACAATTTCAAAAATGAAATGGAAAAAGTCTTGTAAAAAAAAGAAATGGACTACAAAAAGGCCGAGGGCCAAAAAAATTGCATGAATCTCAAAAACAAAAAAGGCCGAATTGTTGGGCTAGGCCCATGTAGTTAGAGAAAATTAACAGAATATATATATATATATATATATATATATATATATATATATATATATATATATATATATAAGGCTGAATTAGTGGGCTCGGCCCATGTAAAGCGTCGAATTGGACCGGGCTGATTCTAACCAACGACCAATTCATTTCGTCGTAATGTTGCCACGTCAGCTTGCCACGTCGGATCTGACGTGGTGTGGGCAGACAACCAATGACCAAAACAAAAGGTCGTAGGACCAACGACCTTTTGTTTTGGTCGTTACCTTCTACGACTTTATCACAAAGAAGGTCGTTAAGTTTCATTAAAGATGGTCAGCTTTTGACCAATTGTTTTTGGTCATAAAAAGGTCGCAAATGAAAAACAACGACTATTCAGCGACCAATAGTGATGGTCGCAAGTTGACATATTTCTTGTAGTGTGCCCAAGCAACACAATCTTGAATGATTCATTATTTGAGGAAGCCATAGTGCTTTGTGTGAACCAGCTCTAAAATAACCTTATGTAGTCTGTTAGCTAGTAATTTAGTGATCAATTTAATTGTGCATCTGATCAGGAAAATATGTCTGTAAGCATTCACAAAAGTAGAACCATCTTTTTTTAGGGTCAAATAAATTTAAGAACTATTAATACTTTGCAGCCAAAGTTCATCTTTGTGAAACTGGTGGCAAAGATCATATCAATCCTTTTTTATAATGGTCCAACATTTCTTAATGAAGTATGTGCTAAAACCATATGGACCAGATGATTTATTTTCAGGTAACTCAATATCATTGCATTTTGACAGCTAAATCTAAGACACTGTCATTGCAATGCTGGTATTGTTTTATTAGTAGAGTTGATTTTGCCACATCCATTGCCAATACTACTCATTTCAAATAGGATCAACCTTTGTGATTTCCCAATAGTATGACTACATGCTATAAGAAGCTGTTTGATTATATCATCACTACAAAAAAACCACTTCCGTGATGAAACGTGTTTGTCACAGTAGGTCACGTTTTCTGTCATGCATGTACATCCATGATGATTTTATGACAGAATCAAGATAGTCATACATGTGCTGGCATAGAAGTGTTTCATGACAATACCAAAATTATCATCACGGAAGTGTCCACTTCCATGACGATAAATTGCGCGTCATGGAAGTGTTTTCGTCAAGGGTAACCGACATGTGGCATCCACCGTAATGGGTCGCCGTTAAGCTATCGGGTTCCGGTTTGGATCTGATAACCCGTTAACAGCCCGGACCAATGGGGATTTTCCACGTGTAAAATTCTCATTCGCTGGAGGATCCACGTGTTGGCTTAGCGCTAGGACAGATGTCATCCACTCATTGTACGGGAGGCGCCTATGATACGGTGAAAGAGGCTGGCCTAGTCAAAATTAGCAGGCCGGCCCATATAGGGCCTACTTGTGTCTGGTCCATTTAAGCCCACGGCCCATACGAGATGTGCCAATTCGGCTCGTCAATGGCCTATTAACTATTTGACACCATTGCAGCCCATCGTCAGTTCGAGCCCGTTAACAGCCCGCTATATATTTGGTCTCAATATCGGCCCGATGTAGTTTCGGCCTGTTGATACGTCTCCATCGTATCTACTTTTCCAAACTCTTTTGCCCTTGTTTTGGACTCTAATTTGCGTGATTTGAATGGAACTAACCCGGACTGACGCTGTTTTCAGCAGAATTGCCTTGGTGTTATGTTTGTGCAGAAATAAAAGTTCTCGGAATGACCTGAAACTTCACGGTGAATATTTTTGGAATAAATAAAAAATATTGGCGAAAGAATCAACCGGAGGGGACCCACCGTCTGTCCACAAGGGTGGAGGGCACGCCCCCTGCCTTGTGGGTCCCCTGGACCGCCACCGACCTCAACTCCAACTCTATATATTCACGTTCGGGGAGAACAAAATCAGAGAGAAGGATTCATCGCATTTTACGATACGAAGCCGCCACCACCTCCTGTTCTTCATCGGGAGGGCAGATCCGGAGCCCGTTTGGGGCTCCGGAGAGGGGAAATCATCGCCATCATCAGCATCAACCATCCTCCATCACCAATTTCATGATGCTCGCCGCCGTGCGTGAGTAATTCCATCGTAGGCTTGCTGGACGGTGATGGGTTGGATGAGATTTATTATGTAATTGAGTTAGTTTTGTTACGGTTTGATCCCTAGTATCCACTATGTTCTAAGATTGATGTTGCTATGACTTTGCTATGCTTAATGCTTGCCACTAGGGCCCGAGTGCCATGATTTCAGATCTGAACCTTTTATGTTTTCATGAATATATATGTGTGCTTGATCCTATCTTGCAAGTTGTAGACACCTATTACGTGTTATGATCCGCATACCCCAAGGTGACAATAATTGGGATTCTTTCCGGTGATTACCGTAGTTTGAGGAGTTCATGTATTCACTAAGTGCTAATGCTTTGGTCCGGTACTCTATTAAAAGGAGGCCTTAATATCCCTTAGTTTCCATTAGGACCCCGCTGCCACGGGAGGGTAGGACAAAAGATGTCATGCAAGTTCTTTTCCATAAGCACGTATGACTATATTCGGAATACATGCCTACATTACATTGATGAATTGGAGCTAGTTCTGTGACACCCTAGGTTATAACTGTTGCATGATGAATGCCATCCGACATAATTATCCATCATTGATCCATTGCCTACGAGCTTTTCACATATTGATCTTTGCTACGTTACTTTGCCGTTGCCACTGTTACAATTACTACAAAACTACTACTGTTACTTCCATACTACTTTGCTACTAAATACTTTGCTGCAGATATTAAGTCTTTCAGGTGTTGTTGAATTGACAACTCAGCTGCTAATACTTGAGAATATTCTTTGGCTCCCCTTGTGTCGAATCAATAAATTTGGGTTGAATACTCTACCCTCAAAAACTATTGCGATCCCCTATACTTGTGGGTTATCAAGACCTTTTTCTGGCGCCGTTGCCGGGGAGCATAGCTCTATTCTTTGAGTCACTTGGGATTTATATCTGTTGATCACTATGAAGAATTTGAAAGACACCAAAACTAAGATCTATCCCTCTACTACAAGGGGAGGTAAGGAACTGCCATCTAGCTCTGCACTTGATTCACCTTCTGTTTTGAGTAAAGTTGCGACGCCTACACCTGCTATTGATTCTGATATGTCGCATGTTATCGATGATGCTACTTCTGCTATGAATGATGCTTATGATGACACTACTGCTTTGCTTGATAAAACTGTGCCACTTGGTGAATTACTTGATGAATATCTTGCTAGAGTTAGAACTATTGATTATGCTGAAGATGATGATATTTCTGAAACTGATGAAATTATTGAAACTGAACACTTTGAGACACTTGCTAGACCTAGCTCTCCTAGATATGAATTGCCTGTTATACCTGAGGGTTATGTTATGGATGGAGAGGTAGCTAGGGACTTTCTTGCTTGTAAGGATAGAGATGATCTTAAGAAATTATTATGCAAGTGGAAAGAAAAATCTTTGAATGCTAGAATGCAATATGATCCTAAGTTTGCTACTTCACCTATCTTTGTTACTGATAAGGATTATGAATTCTCTATCTATCCTGAGTTAATTACTTTGGTTGAATCTGATCCTTTTCATGGTTATGAATCTGAAACTATTGTGGCACATCTTACTAAGTTGAATGATATAGCCACCCTATTTGCTCATGAGGAAAAAATTCACTATTACTATATTCTTAAGTTGTTTCCTTTCTCATTAAAGAGTGATGCTAAGTTATGGTTTAATTCTCTTGCTCCTGGCTGTGTGCGTAGTCCCCAGGATATGATTTACTACTTCTCTGAAAAATATTTCCCTGCTCATAAGAAACAAGCTGCTTTAAAGGAAATATTTAACTTTGTGCAATCTGAAGAAGAGAGTCTCCCACAAGCTGGGGGGAGGCTTCTCCAACTACTTAATGCTTTGCCTGATCATCCTCTCAAGAAAAATGAAATACTTGATATCTTTTATAATGGACTAACCGATGCTTCTAGGGACCACCTAGATAGTTGTGCTGATTGTGTTTTCAGGGAACGAACTATTGAGCAAGCTGAATTACTATTGAATAATATTTTGAGCAATGATAATGATTGGACTCTTCCTGAACCAACTCCCAAGCCAACTCCAAAGAAAAGAGGTATTCTATTTCTCAGTCCTGAAGGTATGCAAGAGGCAAAGAAATCTAGGAAAGAAAAAGGTATTAAAGATGAAGATGTTAAGAATTTACCAGCTATTGAAGAAATGCATGGTCTTGATAAACTAACACAGGTAGTAGAGGTAAATTCTCTCTATAGATTTGATGAAGGTGATATCCCTTATAATAAGCCTGCTAGTCAATGCTTGGATGAGTTTGATAATTTTATTGTTAAACAAGAGAACTTCAATGCTTATGTTAGTAGACAATTGAAACGTAATGCTTACATGCTTGATTGCTTAGGTGATTATATGAGTAGAACTGTTAGTGATCTGAAAATTATTAGTAAACATGCTTCCATGGTTAAGACTCAAGTAGAACAAGTACTTAAGGCACAAGATGAATTGCTTAATGAGTTGAATAGTAAGAACAATGATAATGCTGTTAGGGTTATGACTAGAGGTGGCAAGATGACTCAGGAACCTTTGTTTCCTGAGGGCCATCCTAAGAGAGCTGAGCAAGATTCTCAGAGAATTAATACAGATGCACCTAGTCTTAGTAATAAGAATAAAAAGAAAACTAATAAGACTTTGCATGCTTCTAGTGAACCTGTTATAGATACACCTGAGAACCCAAATGATATTTCTATTTCTGATGCTGAGACACAATCTGGTGATGAACATGAACCTAGTGATAATGCTAATGATGATGTTCATGTTGATGCTCAAACTAGTGATGATAATGATGTGGAGATTGAACCTGCTGTTGATCTTGATAACCCACAATCTAAGAATAAACATTATGATAAGAGACTTCGTTGCTAGGAAGCATGGTAAAGAAAGAGAACCATGGGTTCAGAAACCTATGCCCTTTCCTCCTAAGCCATCCAAGAAAAAGGATGATGAGGATTTTGAGTGCTTTGTTGAAATGCTTAGACCTGTCTTTTTGCGTATGCGTTTGACTGATATTCTGAAAATGTCCCCCTATGCCAAGTATATGAAAGATATTGTTACATATAAAAGAAAGATACCGGAAGCTGAAATTTCCACCATGCTTGCTAATTACACTTTTAAGGGTGGAATACCAAAGAAACTAGGAGATCCACAAGTATTAACTATAACATGCTCTATTAAAAGAAACTATGTTAAAACTGCTTTATGTGATCTGGGAGCCGGTGTTAGTGTTTTGCCTTTCTCTTTATATCGTAGACTTGATTTGAATAAGTTGACACCTACTGAAATCTCTTTGCAAATGGCTGATAAATCAACTGCTATACCCATCGGTATTTGTGAGGATGTGCCTGTTGTGGTTGCAAATGTTACTGTCTTAACGGACTTTGTTATTCTTGATATTCCCGAGGACGACAGTATGTCGATCATCCTTGGTAGACCCTTTTTGAATACTGTAGGGGCTGTTATTGATTGCAACAAGGGCGATGTCACTTTTCATGTTAATGGTAATGAGCATATGGTACACTTTCCGAAGAAACAACCTCAAGTTCATAGTATCAATTCTATTGGAAAAATTTCAACTATTATTATTGGAGGTTTTGAATTCCCTCTCCCTACTGTCAAAAAGAAATATGATATTCTTATTGTTGGGGACATGCATATCCCTGTTGAGGTAACCTAGTGTTATTCGAAAATTCTCCGGTTCCATGTTATTCGAAAGAAGTTTGTTAATAAGACTTGATCAACCTTGTTAATGGATTCCTTTTGATGAGCATGAGATGGATGAATTTAGAAAGCATAACTTTCTGTACCCACCTTTTACTTTCTGTTATTTGGAATAAATAAAGAAAAAATAGTATTATTCGTCTATTTTCTGAATTATCCGTGCAATAAAAAAAATGTAACAAAAATAAAAGTTCTCCAAATGCCCTGAAAATTTAGTATGATTTTTTATACAAAATTTTAGAATTTCTGGCACTGAGATTGCACCAGGGGGCTGCACCAGTGGACCACAAGGGTGGAGGGCGTGCCCTACCACCTGGGCACGCCCCCTGCCTTACCCCCTGGGCACGCCCCCTGCCTTGTGGGTCCCACATAGGCCCCCCTCACTTATTCCAGCACCCATCCACTTTGTCTTCCTCTAGAAAAAATCATCCCGTAGCTCAAACCCGTGTTTTAGCTCATTTTGCTGCCATTTTCGATCTCCTTGTGAAAGCTCCATTAGCAAAACTGCTTTGGGGGATTGTTCTTCGGTATGTGACTCCTCCAATGATCCAATTAGTTTTTGTTCTAGTGCTTTATATATTGCAAATTTTTGCTGCTATGGTGACCTTGTTCTTAAGCTTGCATGTCAAATTTATATGGTCCAAAGTAGTTTTGATGCATGATAGAGCCTTTAGGCACTTGTAGGAGTAGTTGCTATTAGTTTTGTCGAGTTTGATTCACTTTTATTTTCAGTCACTAAAAATTTCAGAAATATTCAGAGGAAGGAAAATGTTTAGGAAAATATACCAAGGTGGTTCATCGAAGAAGCAAGCAAGAAGGCTCGCGATACGTGAGCCGGACTTTGAACCACCAAGAGAAGCTTCGGTGCGGCCGTGCGAATGGCCGTGTGGCACCCCGGCTCAGAGCAACCGGTTTACCTTGCATTGCCAGCCCAGAGATCAAGTCTTCTGGCAACACACAACAACTTGGCACAGAAAACATCCACTTTATTGATGCTAGCGGAAACATAGGTGCGATATTACATCAAGTAGCGAGGCCAAGCGGCACACCCGGTGCGGCTAAACAATATGTACATTATTTAGTGAACATGAAGGGGGCCTCGATCACGACAACTACGCGGCAGCGGATCGACGACGAAGCGGAACTCCATAGCACAGGGACACCGATGTGGACACGATCTAGACACGGGAAGCATTCCGATCCGGTAAGTCTTTCCTGAAATCTGGCATGACACGCCAGGTCAGTACATTGAATGTACTTGCAAGCTCACAACAAGCATAAGCATAATGGCAAACAATATCATGACAATTAAGCAGGTTAAATGCAATGCGACAACATACTACGAATGCAGTGAATCAAACTTGTGCTCCGAGTCCCTCGGACTCTCTTACCGAACGGGTTATCTCGTAACCATCATCATCATACGGTGATCACTCTCGGATCACAAACGAACCAACACTTTGGTTCCCACGATAACGACCATCTTCATGGTCTCACAAATCTCATCACTTAACCAGTGCCAAGCATAATCATTTAGTGTGCCAGATTACTTAATCATGTTGATCCATGGTGTGACTTACTCACGAGCTATGTCCGTAACTGAGGACGCGGCTATCGATAGATTAGTAAACACTCTGCAGAGGTTAGTACACTGTACCCACATCACGAAAGCCATGGCCTCGCACTCCCATTCGGGTGGACCAACGGCATTCCGACAGAACCCTCCCATGGCCATGACACTCTCCCGGCCACTCCGACTAACTCCCCACTGAGCTAAGTCATGGGTGGCCCCATGTCTACCAAAGACATCAACGGCCACCGTCGTGGCAAAATAACGGTCCCAAACAGGGACAAGGTACCATAACAACAACGGGCGCACAAGGTTATGTCTGCTTACCGGGCCAGGGTAGCACACGCCCATAACCTTCCCTCGTTGGAGGTACCGACCAGAGGCATGACAACGGGCCGAATAACGGCCTTCCCATAAAGGCAAATGTGGTTGCACTGGGAAAACTTGATTCAGTGGCACCATGACTCAATCAACATTATGTTCAAGTTGGATTAACATCAAGTTTAACTTTGAAATAAAAATAATAACTCGAGTCACAATATGCCATGAACATGTAGCTATCCGACATGCATCATATTCACATATCACTAAAAGTAAATGGATCAACATCATAGAATCATTCTACTTGCACTACTCATCACTTAAACTCACTGGTTTCAACTTACTGGTTTTAAATGTCATCATTCTAGTTATGCCTTTAACATATAAAAAAAATCAATAACTCACATATGGAAATAATACCGATCATACCCATATCACAACCATACTTTAAAAACTAACTATACTAACTCATATTAGTCCATGCATTCAAACTCTACTGTAAACTAAGCATTCCTAACATGACAAAGTAACTAACATAAACCATATTCATTAAATAATTAAATGCATTAAATAACTCATATTTAAGTTGGAAAAATCATAAATATTGAAATGACACCATGCAACTATTGGTGTGGCTTGCCTTAGTTCAGAGGAGGGTCACACTCCTCCTGGTTCTCTTCAAGACAAGCTTCTCCCTCTGAAAACAATTAAAACAATAAAAAGAAAACATCAAGAACACTTCTGAAATTCACTAGAAATTCTAGGCAGCAGAGAAAAATCTCATCTTTGGTGTGCTGCTAGAGAATTTCAACACAAACACAATGCAAAAAGAATCAATTCATTTGGACTTATGGTTTAAAAGTTGTGGCTAGTCAAAGTTTCTAGTCAAAATATTTGAATTAAATTCAAATAAAAGAAACCAGGGGGGTGACGTCGAACACGTATTCTAAGAATACGCCTCCACTCGTACCGCTTCGGGCGCGAGTGGAGAGGCTGACAGTGGGCCCCGCCTGCCGGGTGTGGAGAGAGGTGGAGAGAAACAGAGGGGTGGCGGTGCTCCACCGGAGCTCACGCCGGCGAGGAGGGCTCATCGGGCGATTTGAGAGGGAGGGATGGCTAGAGAGGGTCACGGTGCACCTGCCTGTACCGGTGGCACGTCGAGAGGTGGTCGGAACAGCTCGGAATCTTCCACTCCAGCGGCGGCTGCGGTCGGGTCTCGTCGGAGTTGAAGAAGACGGCGGGAGGGGGCGATTCCAGGGGCTCCAACGGGGTCAGCTGGCACCAACGGACCAACAGGGAGTCACCTGAAGAGAAGCTGGAGCTCGAGGAGTGGTGGAGAGGTGGGGGCAAGCAGAGGGGATCGCTGACGAGCTCGATCTTGAGGACGGTGGCCCGAGGCCTACCCGGCCGGGCTGCGGCTCTTCTACTGCTTGTGGTGGATGGCGGACTGGATGGATGAGCTCGGAGAGGCCAGGGGTTCGGTATTTAAAGGCGGAGGGGGTTGGGGGTTCTCGGCTCCACCGGAGCTCTCTGGAAGGCGGCGCACGGCGACGAGGAGTGCCAGGGAGGGGTGGAGAGGGCTCAGCGATCACGCGGCAACTGTGGAGCTCGCGGACGAGCACAGGAACGCGGGCGCGGACAAAGACAGTGGCACGGGTGCACTGTGGCTTTGGCCGCGTCGTCCCTGTACTCGCTGCGGCGGCTCCGGCGTCGGTGAGCGCCAGGGAGAGGTCAAGCGCGATGAGTCGGGGCTGGTGGCGCAGTGCGGTAGTCGGCGGCGAGCGTTGAGACGGGCTCGCACTGAACAGGGGCTCGGGCGCAGCGCAGAGCGCGTCGAACGCGTGCCAGAGCCCATGTCCACACGCGGTCACCATGCTAGCTAGGCCAAACCGACACCCAAGCGATGCCAAACCATGTCCATCATGTTGTCCGTGCAGTGTTTAGTCTAGGAGACGAGATGGCACACTGCCAGGCTGACCGGATTGAACAAGAGATCATCAGCAAGTTTCTGGACAGAAGTTTGGACACTGTTTTTGGAGAGGTTCTAGAAGGAGTTTAGGGCTAATCCCTTGGGGTTAAGGTTTTCTTAGGAGGGTAATGAAGCTCAAGAAAAATCAGCTTCATTGGATCAAGGAATAATATACTTGCTGTACAAACTGCATTTTGAGGCCAGAACAGAAAAGATTTTCTATAGAAAAAATATTCCAAATAATTATGAAATATTTTTGCACAGGTAGGTGTGCCAAGGTTCAAAGAATATTTGGGAATTTTCTCAGATTTTTGTGGGCAAGAAAAATGAGGGTTGCTTTGGAGCATATGTTGCTCAGGTGATTTTCAGAGAAGGAAATGAATATTTTTCATTTATGAAAAATATTCCTTGGGCCATTTTGGGATATATCAGAGAGGAAATGATGGTTTTAGAGAGAGATTGGTCACTTGGGTGAAAACCAAGGACATGCCCAAGTGATTAAGTCCAAGTGAGTTGATTCAAAAACCCAAATTCAAATTCAAATGGCCAGAAAATCCAGAAAAAGAAAGAGGGCAAAAACCAGGCTGTCACAAACCTCCCCCACTTAGGATGAATCTCATCCTCGAGATTTGGTTGCTTGGGAAAACAATTCTAGATAGGCTGCCCTCAAAAATTCCTCTCGTTCCCAAGTTGCTTCTTCCTCGGTATGATGCTCCCACTGAACCTTATAAAACTTTATCACCTTACCGCGAGTGACTCTTTCTGTCTCATCCAATATTCAGAACGGTCTCTCCTCATAGGTTAAATCCTTAGCAAGCTCTATCTCTGCCATATTAGTCCTTTTCTCGGGTGGCGAGATACACCTTCTCAGCTGTGAGACATGGAACACATTATGTACTTCTGACAATTCCGGTGGCAATTCCAACTGATATGCAATGGTACCAACTCGGGACATAACTGGGAACAGACCAATATATCTGGGTGCCAGTTTTCCTCGGGTCTGAAATCTCTTGACTCCTTTCATAGGTGTGACTCGGAGGTACACATGCTCTCCAGGTTCAAAGTTGATCTGACGGTGCTTTGCGTCATAGTAACTCTTTTGTCGTGACTTTGCCAACTGCAGTCTGTCTCGAATCTCCTTGACTTGCTTTTCAGCCTCCATCATTAAGTCAGTTCCGAAAATGCGGCTATCACCGGTTTGAGACCAGTTTAGTGGAGTGCGGCACTTACGGCCATACAAAGCTTCATATGGTGACATCTTCAGACTGGTCTGGAAACTGTTGTTGTAGGAGAACTCAGCATACGGCAGACAATCTTCCCACTTGGGTCCTTGGGCCAAAGCACATGCTCGGAACATATCTTCAAGTATTTGATTTACTCGCTCAGTCTGCCCGTCTGTCTGAGGATGATAGGTTGTGCTGTACTTTAGGGCAGTCCCCAAAGCTTGATGGAGACGTGACCAGAATGCTGAGGTAAAGAGAGAACCTCGGTCTGAAGTGATAGTTCTTGGCACTCCATGCAAACTGACTATTCTGGACAAATACAACTGTGCGAGTTGATTGGCTCAGTAAGTGGTTCGGATGGGAATAAAGTGAGCTACCTTAGTCAGCGTGTCCACCACAACCCATACTGCATCATTGCCTCGGTGAGTTCTTGGTAGACCGGTGACGAAATCCATGCAGACATCATCCCACTTCCATTGTGGAATGGGTAGAGATTGAAGTAGTCCAGCGGGTTTCTGGTGTTTCGCTTTCACTTTGTTGCATATATCGCAGCAAGCAACAAAATAGGCGATGTCTTTCTTCATTCCATCCCACCAAAATATCTGTCGCAGGTCTTCATACATTTTGGTACCTCCTGGGTGAATCGAGTACGAAGATTCGTGTGCTTCTGCCAAGATCTTCTTTCTCAGGTCTGCTTGCTCAGGTACGCAAATCCACCCTCGAAACCTTAGAGTACCTTGCTTATCCTTAGAGAAATCCTGGGTCTTTCCTTCTTGCATACACTTGACATGGTGTTGCAGGGCTGCATCATCTTGCTGGGCCATGCAGATTTCATCCACGAGGGTAGGAGCAACTTCCAACATATTGGCAAGATCAGCATCAACGATAACCAAATTAAGTTGAGCGATCTCTTCTTGGAGTTCGGGAGGCAAGGACTCCATCAAGGCATTCAAACTGGCAAGCTTGCGGCTGAGAGCATCGGCAACAACATTGGCCTTACCGGGATGGTAATTTATTCCAAGATCATAATCCTTGACCAACTCGAGCCATCTTCGCTGTCGAAGGGTTAAGTCTGGTTGAGTGAATATGTACTTGAGACTCTTGTGGTCGGTAAATATTTGGCATCTTTTGCCAATAAGGTAGTGTCTCCAAATTTTCAAAGCGTGCACAACTGCGGCCAATTCCAAATCATGTGTAGGATAATTCCCTTCGTGGGGTCGTAGCTGCCGAGATGCGTAGGCTACAACTTTGCCATCTTGCATGAGTACACATCCAATACCTCTCCTGGATGCGTCATAGTATACATCAAAGCTGCGGTAGATGTCTGGAAGGGTCAACACAGGCGCTATTGTCAGTCTGGTCTTTAGCTCCTGGAAGCTTTTCTCACAGTCCTCAGTCCATTCAAACTTCTTATCTTTCTTTAGGAGTTTTGTCATTGGCTTGGCAATCTTAGAGAAGCCTTCAATGAAGCGGCGGTAGTATCCGGCTAATCCAAGGAAACTCCGGATCTCTGTTACTGTCGTGGGTGCCATCCAATCAAGCACGTCCTTCACCTTACTTGGATCTATGGCTATGCCTTCTGCTGAAAGAACATGCCCCAAAAATCCGACATGCTTGAGCCAAAATTCACATTTGCTGAATTTCGCATATAACTGATGGTCACGAAGCCTTTGCAAGACTGCTCAGAGATGTCCCTTGTGTTCTTCCTCACCTTTCGAGTATATGAGAATGTCATCGATGAAGACCACCACAAACTTATCCAAGAAGTCCATGAATACCTTATTCATCATATGCATGAAGAAGGCAGGGGCATTGGTGAGGCCGAAAGACATGACTGTATATTCATAAAGACCGTATCGAGTAGTGAACGCGGTCTTAGGAATATCTTCCTTCTTGATTTTGAGCTGGTGGTATCCGGTCCTCAAATCAATCTTGGAGAATACTTTTGCCCCACTGAGTTGATCGAACAAATCATCAATCCTCGGAAGTGGATATTTGTTCTTGATAGTGACATCATTCAACTGACGGTAATCCACACACATATGGAGACTGCCATCTTTCTTGTCCACGAATATTGCGGGTGATCCCCATGGTGAAGAGCTTGGACGGATGTATCCTTTCTGAAGCATCTCATCAAGCTGTTTCTTTAATTCCACTAATTCTGAGGAAGGCATCCGATAATACTTCTTGTACAACGGTGCGGTCCCGGGCACAAGGTCAATTGCAAACTCAAGCTCTCGGTCTGTCGGCATTCCTGGTAATTCCTCAGGATATACATCTGGAAACTCACTGACCACAGGAATTAATTCCAATTCTTCTGCTACAGCGGTAAAGACCATGTCTTTCTTGGGTATGCTTCTTCGAGCAAAGAATTTTGTAGTCCGACCTTCCTGACTTGTCAATGTGACTTCTCTGGTCGCACACTTGATTCTGGGTCAACCAATTCATTCCCAAAATAATATCCAACTTGGCAGACTCGATGACTATCAAAGAAGCTGGGAAGGTGACTCCCTTGATACCAATCTCCAAATTTCGGCAGACCAGATTGCTTCTGAGCACGGATCCCGGGGATTGGACCATCATACTTTTTCCCAAAATCGAGCAAGGAAACTTGTTTTGGGCAACAAAACTCCATGAAACAAAGGAGTGGGAAGCCCCAGAGTCGAATAAAATTATTGCAGGTATGCGATTAACAGGAAACATACCGATGACGACTTCTGGGTCCTCTTGGGCTTCATCTACGGAGAGGTGGTGAACTTGCCCTTGGATGGTCTTCTGGCCATGATATGGTCCCACGTGGTTGACTTGCGGCCTGAATGGAGCATTTGACTTGCCGCCCTTCGGACATTGTCTGGCATAATGTCCGGTTTGCCCACAATTGAAGCACGAATTGTTGCGTTGACATTCTTCGCGCACCGGGCTGGTTACGACATTCTTGACTTGAGTAGTGGTCTTGTTCACGTTCTGCTGCCAATTGGGCTTGTACTCAACTTGAGTCTGCTGCCAGGTACGAGCCTTCTGCACTGGTTGTCCATCCTTCTTAGGCTCGAACTTGCGTTTAAGATCATTATTGGTGGGCTTATTGTCATTCACGAGCTTGTGTTCTCTTTCTGCAATGAGGGCTTTGTTTACCAGAGTCTGGAAATCCAGAAAGTTGAGCATACTGAGCGTGCACCTGAGGTATTGATTCAGTTCTCCAAGAAATCTGTCGATCTTCCTTTCTTCCGTAGCCACGTCATAGAGAGAATAACGGGCCAAATGATTGAACTTATGCAGGTACTCACTTACTGACAGGCTTCCTTGGGTGAGAGCGAGGAATTCGCACTGCTTGACCTTCATAATACCGGCGGGAATATGGTACTTGCGGAAATGATCCTTGAATTTAGTCCAAGTAATTTCTTCGTCCGCAGGCCACATAGCTTTAGCATTATCCCACCATATAGCGGCAGCTCCCTCAAGATAGTGTGTAGCAAATGGAACCTTGTCAGCTTCTTCAGTGCGAGCAATCTCAAGCGTTTTCTCAATAGTCCGCAACCAATCATCGGCTTCTAAAGGATCAATAACTTGACAGAAACTGGGAGGCTTGGTCCTCTGAAAATCTGACAACTTGGAGTGATGACCATATGGATTTCCATTCTGCCCAACCATAGCTTGCACACTTTTCAACAGCTCAATCAGATTGTTGTTCCCTCTTTCTTCGAACATGCTCATGATTTGTTCAGTGGATGGCGGATGTGGCGGTGGAGGCGGTGGTGGAGGATACGGCTCAGGGGAATGCCCTGCCTGCCTTGCCGAGCGACGAACAGGGACATCCTCACAAGCGTGACTGCTGCTGCCTCCCCGCGTCATCCTACTGTTTGTTTTTCCCAATATAGAGCAAGCGGGATGAGCAACATCCAAAAATGTGAAGAGAAGCAAGTGACAAACCCGAAAGGAAGCAGCGAAAACCAAGGCGAATAAAAAGCTCCAACATAATTATACATAGACTCATACATGAAAGGTAAACATCACGACGGGTTCGCCTACTCTCATACATGCAACGAAACATCATGACATGCACGGCTACACCCATACATCAACCTCATGACAACTGCGGATACACTGATGCTCTAGTGCTCTGCTGGTTCCGCTGGCTCTGCTGGGTCCTCTCCTGAGCCGGACTCGGATCCTGAACTGATAGTGGAAACCTCCGGGTTAAAAGTGACACGACGGCGCTGCCTCGAGGACTCTCCCTCAGGGGCAGGTGCAGGGTGAGACCGATGCATAGGGGCTGCAGGAGTAGCGATAAGGGAAGCCCACGCAGCAGGGGCACTACGAGGAGTCACGGTCAGAGTGGTTGTGGCACTCTGAGTGGTCGCCGGGGTAGCAGGGGAAGCAGAGACTGGAGGAACAAACGGGGTAAATCCGACAGCAGGTGGAAGGTTCCTATTATGAGCGGCGGCAAGAGCTATACAGGCTCGGGTTAACTCTCGGGCCAACTCGTAGATCAAGACGTAGCTAGCGGTGATATAGCGAGAAAGGTGGCTAGAAGGACGATCACACGCCGGATCAATAAAAGGGAAGTGGATGCGCCCGTTCTCGTGCAGAGACGGGTAGAAGTAGAAACCTGGATGAGTCTGCATGCGAACCTCATTGTAGCACAGGTCTACAAGAGCCTCGATTGTAGCAAACTGGATGGCCTGAGATGGTGTGGAAGCGAAACCACCCTTAGAGGAACGAGTGTAAGCGCCGGAATGGGAACTGTGGTGTAAAGTGACCTTCGCGTAATACTCGTACAATGAGCCTGCCAGGTGCTCCTGATACACCTGGTATACTGGATCAGCACCCTCTGGGTAGAGTCGACGCCACATGTTCTGAAGCAGATGCGGTGAGGTGTAGGGCGCTGGCTCGGACTGATACAGGTACGGAACCGGAGCCATCTACACCCACAATCATTAGACGGTGAGCAACAACAACAAATAGAATGCATGCAATGCAGCAATCAATTGCTACTACTACCGGCACTCAAAACTAAACTAGCTACCGTTCCAACTAGCGCGTCAACGGTCTAACGTGTCCTACAGTTAGCACGGCTCTGATACCAAGCGTTGTGGCACCCCGGCTCAGAGCAACCGGTTTACCTTGCATCGCCAGCCCAGAGATCAAGTCTTCTGGCAACACACAACGCTTTATTGATGCTAGCAGAAACATAGGTGCGATATTACATCAAGTAGCGAGGCCAAGCGGCACACCCGGTGCGGCTGAACAATATGTACATTATTTAATGAACATGAAGGGGGCCTCGATCATGACAACTACGCTGCAGCGGAACGACGACGAAGCGGAACTCCATAGAACAGGGACACCGATGTGGACACGATCTAGACACGGGAAACATTCCGATCCGGTAAGACTTTCCTGAAATCTAGCA
Organism: Thinopyrum elongatum; assembly: GCA_011799875.1. Classification (NCBI taxonomy): domain Eukaryota; kingdom Viridiplantae; phylum Streptophyta; class Magnoliopsida; order Poales; family Poaceae; genus Thinopyrum; species Thinopyrum elongatum. Next base: position 496,003,539 of record CM022301.1, read on the forward strand.
TGACACGCCAGGTCAGTACATTGAATGTACTTGCAAGCTCACAACAAGCATAAGCATAATGGCAAACAATATCATGACAATTAAGCAGGTTAAATGCAATGCGACAACATACTACGAATGCAGTGAATCAAACTTGTGCTCCGAGTCCCTCGGACTCTCTTACCGAACGGGTTATCTCATAACCATCATCATCATACGGTGACCACTCTCGGATCACAAACGAACCAACACTTTGGTTCCCACGATAACAACCATCTTCATGGTCTCACAAATCTCATCACTTAACCAGTGGCAAGCATAATCATTTAGTGTGCAAGATTACTTAATCATGTTGATCCATGGTGTGACTTACTCACGAGCTATGTCCGTAACCGAGGACGCGGCTATCGATAGATTAGTAAACACTCTGCAGAGGTTAGTACACTGTACCCACATCACGAAATCCATGGCCTCGCACTCCCATTCGGGTGGACCAATGGCATTCCGACAGAACCCTCCCATTGCCAAGACACTCCCCCGGCCACTCCGACTAACTCCCCACCGAGCTAAGTCATGGGTGGCCCCATGTCTACCAAAGACATCAATGGCCACCGTCGTGGCAAAATAACGGTCCCAAACGGGGACAAGATACCATAACAACAACGGGTGCACAAGGTTATGTCTGCTTACCGGGCCAGGGTACCGCACGCCCATAACCTTCCCTCGTTGGAGGTACCGACCAGAGGCATGACAACGGGCCGAATAACGGCCTTCCCATAAAGGCAAATGTGGTTGCACTGGGAAAACTCGATTCAGTGGCACCATGACTCGATCAACATTATGTTCAAGTTGGATTAACATCAAGTTTAACTTTGAAATAAAAAAATAACTCGAGTCATAATATGCCATGGACATGCAGCTATCCGACATGCATCATATTCACATATCACTAAAAGTAAACGGATCAACATCATAGAATCATTCTACTTGCACTACTCATCACTTAAACTCACTGGTTTCAACTTACTGGTTTTAAATGTCATCATTCTAGTTATGCCTTTAACATATTAAAAAAAATCAATAACTCACATATGGAAATAATACCGATTATACCCATATCACAACCATACTTTCAAAACTAACTATACTAACTCATTTTAGTCCATGCATTCAAACTCTACTGTAAACTAAGCATTCCTAACATGACAAAGTAACTAACATAAACCATATTCATTAAATAATTAAATGCATGAAATAACTCATATTTAAGTTGGAAAAATCATAAATATTGAAATGACACCATGCAACTATTGGTGTGGCTTGCCTTAGTTCAAGGAGGGTCACACTCCTCCTGGTTCTCTTCAAGACAAGCTTCTCCCTCTGAAAACAATTAAAACAATAAAAAGAAAACATCAAGAACACTTCTAAAATTCACCAGAAATTCCAGGCAGCAGAGAAAAATCTCATCTTTGGTGTGCTGCTAGAGAATTTCAACACAAACACAATGCAAAAAGAATCAATTCATTTGGACTTATGGTTTAAAAGTTGTGGCTGGTCAAAGTTTCTAGTCAAAATATTTGAATTAAATTCAAATAAAAGAAACCAGGGGGGTGACGTCGAACACGTATTCTGAGAATACGCCTCCACTCGTACCGCTTCGGGCGCGAGTGGAGAGGCTGACAGTGGGCCCCGCCTACCGGGTGTGGAGAGAGGGAGAGAGAAACAGAGGGGTGGTGGTGCTCCGCCGGAGCTCACGCTGGCATGGAGGGCTCGTCAGGCGATTTGAGAGGGAGGGATGGCTAGAGGGGGTCACGGCGCACCTGCCTGTACCCGTGGCACATCGAGAGGTGGCTGGAACAGCTCGGAATCTTCCTCTCCAGCGGCAGCTGCGGTCGGGTCTCGCCGGAGTTGAAGAAGATGGTGGGAGGGGGCGATTCCAGGGGCTCCAACGGGGTCAGCTGGCACCAACGGACCAACAGGTAGTCGCCTGAAGAGAAGCTGGAGCTCGAGGAGTGGTGGAGAGGTGGGGGCAAGCAGAGGGCATCACCGGCGAGCTCGAGCTTGAGTTCTTGTTCTACTTTCTTCAGAAAAACAAAAACTCCTAAAACATTTTAGTGTGTTTCTATGAAATTCTTTTTCCTTTCTTTGGGTCGTAAGGAGAAGCCCATGATGAAAATGTTGAGTGGCACTCATATGCATTATTGTTGATCTAACAAAGAGCCCATATTACTTTGTCTTCTCTTTTGAATAAATTTTTGCACATTCCAGCTTAGTCCAATGCACGTGCACTATTATTATTATTATCCACACCGTTCGGTTGTGCAAGTGAAAGGCAATAATGATGATATTTGATGAAATGATTGAGATGAGGAAAAGCTGGTATGAACTAGACCTATCTTGTTTTTGTAAATATGATTAGTTCATTCTTCCTGATTCAGCCCATTATGAATGAAACATGTTTGCAATGACAATTAGAGATTATAGTTACTCATGCCATGCTTAATTATCTAGGGGTTTATAATGGTTTACCTTGCATGCTAACATGCTTTTAAAATGGTTGTGATGTAGTATGATAGGATGGTATCCTCCTTTGAATGATTTGAGTGGCTTGACTTGGCACATGTTCACGCATGTAGTTGAAACAAAATCAACATAGCCTCTACGATATTTATGTTCATGGTGATTTATATCCTACTCATGTTTGCACTCAATGTTGGTTAATCTTAATGCATGTTTATGACTGTTGTCGCTCTCTAGTTGGTCGCTCCTCAATCTTTTGCTAGCCTTCACTTGTACTAAGCGGGAATACTGCTTTTGCAGCCACTTCCATAAACCCAAAGTTGTTCCATATGAGTCCACCATACCTACCTATATGCGGTATTTACCTGCCGTTCTAAGTAAATTTGCATGTGCCAAACTCTAAATCTTCAAATGATAATCTGTTTTATATGCCTGAATAGCTCATGTACCGACTGGGGGCTGTCAGTATCTTCCATGCTTGGTGGGTTATTCTCACGATGAGTGGACTCCGCTCATCATTCACGAGAAAATGGCTGGTAATCGGGATGCCCAGTCCCATGCTCAAATAAAATCAAAATAACTCTAAACAAAACTCCCCCAGGATTGTTGTTAGTTGGACGGTACCCGTTGTTTTGGACCAGCCGTGAAGTGTGCTTGTTGGTTGAGGGGGAGTAAAAAACTTTACCATTCTGTTTGGGAACCACCTATAATGTATGTATCATGGAAGATATCGAGATCTCTTGGTCGTTATGTTGACAATGAAAGCATACCGCTCAAAATTATATTCATCTCTGTTTCAAAAAGCTCGAGCTCTGGCACCTCTGCAAATCCCTGCTTCCCTCTGCGAAGAGCCTATCTATTTACTTTTATGCTGAGTCATCATCCTCCTATAAAAGGCACCAGTTAGAGAGCACCACTGTCATTTGTATGTGTTGTTATTAATTGATATTGAGTATGACTGTGACTGGATCTCTTTTACCATGAATTACAATGTCTAGTCAGTCCTTGATCTTCACGGGTGCTCTGCATTTATGTTTTGCAGTCTCAGAAAGAGCTAGCGAGATACCATTTTGTTCTACCATATCATGATTATTTTGAAAAAGTGTTGTCATCCGAGATTTATTATTATTGCTCGCTAGTTGATTATGCCATTGATATGAGTAAATGTGAGACCTAAATGTTATTGTGAATATGGTTAGTTCATAATCTTAGCTGAAAACCTGAATGCTGGCTTTACATATTTGCAACAACAAGATCAAACAGAGTTTGTAAAAGTTTTTCTTTATCACTTTCAGTTTGTCAACTGAATTGCTTGAGGACAAGCAATGGGTTTAGCTTGGGGGAGTTGTTACGTCTCCATCGTATCTACTTTTCCAAACGCTTTTGCCCTTGTTTTGGACTCTAATTTACGTGATTTGAATGGAACTAACCCGGACTGACGTTGTTTTCAGCAGAATTGCCTTGGTGTTATTTTTGTGCAGAAATAGAAGTTCTCGGAATGAGCTGAAACTTCACGGAGAATATTTTGGAATAAATAAAAAATATTGGCGAAAGAATCAACCGGAGGGGACCCACCGTCTGTCCATAAGGGTGGAGGGCGCGCCCCCTGCCTTGTGGGTCCCCTGGACCTCCACTGACCTCAACTCCAACTCTATATATTCACGTTCGGGGAGAAAAAAATCAGAGAGAAGGATTCATCGCGTTTTACGATCGAAGCCGCTGCCACCTCCTGTTCTTCATCGGGAGGGCAGATCTGGAGTCCGTTCGGGGCTCCGGATAGGGGAAATCGTTGCCATCATCATCATCAACCATCCTCCATCACCAATTTCATGATGCTCACCGCCGTGCGTGAGTAATTCCATCGTAGGCTTGCTGGACGGTGATGGGTTGGATGAGATTTATTATGTAATCGAGTTTGTTTTGTTAGGGTTTGATCCCTAGTATCCACTATGTTCTAAGATTGATGTTGCTATGACTTTGCTATGCTTAATGCTTGTCACTAGGGCCCGAGTGCCATGATTTCAGATCTGAACCTATTATGTTTTCATGAATATATATGTGTTCTTGATCCTATCTTGCAAGTTGTAGATACCTATTACGTGGTATGATCCGCATACCCCAAGGTGACAATAATTGGGATTCTTTCCGGTGATTACCGTAGTTTGAGGAGTTCATGTATTCACTAAGTGCTAATGCTTTGGTCCGGTACCCTATTAAAAGAAGGCCTTAATATCCCTTAGTTTCCATTAGGACCCCGTTGCCACGGGAGGGTAGGACAAAAGATGTCATGCAAGTTCTTTTCCATAAGCACGTATGACTATATTCGGAATACATGCCTACATTACATTAATGAATTGGAGCTAGTTCTGTGTCCCCCTAGGTTATAACTGTTGCATGATGAATGCCATCCGACATAATTATCCATCATTGATCCATTGCCTACGACCTTTTCACATATTGATCTTTGCTACGTTACTTTGACGTTGCCACTGTTACAATTACTACAAAACCGCTACTGTTACTTCCATACTACTTTGCTACTAAATACTTTGCTGCAGATATTAAGTCTTTCAGGTGTGGTTGAATTGACAACTTAGCTGCTAATACTTGAGAATATTATTTGGCTCCCCTTGTGTCGAATCAATAAATTTGGGTTGAATACTCTACCCTCAAAAACGGTTGCGATCCCCTATACTTGTGGGTTATCACCTGTTAACGGCCCATTCAAGGGATGGGCCAATTTTCAGGATGTACGTCTTTCGGCCTTTTACGACCCATTTAAGTGTTGGGCCAATTTCCAGCCCGGTGTGTCTTTCAGCCTGTTAACGGCCCATAAATGGGTTGGGCCATTGCAGTCGGAACTGAGTTTTGGCCTCTTAACGGCCCATGCTCTTCATGGTCCAATACCAGCCCGGTTTCTCTTTCAGCCTGCTAAAGGCCCACAACACAGTTGGGCCATATACAGTCCGACCTGATTTTCGGCCTCTTAGCGGCCCATGCTCTTCATGGTCCAGTACGAGCCCGCTGTCTCTTTCGGCCTGCTAAAGGCCCACAATACAGTTGGGCCATATGTAGCCCGACCTTAGTACCGGCCTGTTAATGGCCCGTGAAATCGAATGGGCCCACTTATTTCCCGCTTCGATGTCAGCCTGTTAACGACCCGGGAGGTAACAGGGCCAAGCATTAATTGTTGGCTCGTTTCAATTATAGCGGCCCAATAGAGCTTTCGGCCTGGTTAGGGCCCATCAACTTAATGGACCCGCTAAAGTTTGAACATGTCTGTAGGCCCAATTAGATAACATCGATTTCGGCCCAGCTATAATTTGAGCCCATTACGACAAGCAATTATGGACATGACCAAAACCGATCAATCAAAGGCCTACGAGAATTTTGGCCCATGCGAGCCCATTAGGGAAGCCCATTAAGGACAGTGGGCCGCTATCCTTCATATAGGGCCCACGACTGTTCGTGCTAGCTATTAATTTCACTGCTTTTTTGGCTTCCTAGTGACCAGTTAGCTGGAATGCGAGGCGCGCTAAGCAAACATGCGGCATACAAGGAAAAACGTAGCACATCCAACATATATTACAGGAAATTATATCCACTGGGAAATCAAAGATTGATGCCAATGCAAATAGATGAACAGAACTTAACGATCTACAGCCTCACAATCGGCAACCTCAGCGCGGATGACGCCCATAAGCATGTGAGCAAGTTCTTCCTTCTTTGCTACACTGTCTCTAAAAACACTGATCAGATGTTTTTGCGCAAGAATGTGCAGCTCTGATTCCTCCACAATTTCCATCATTGCTTTAGCCAGTAATTGGTTCACAAACATACATTTTTTCCGTTGGATTTGAGACAGAGGAAACTGAACAGATTCAGATGGCGATTTTTGGCAGGCTTGTATTATTGATAGTGGAGAGTGTCTCAACCACTGCATCATAACATAAATTAGGAGGGGAACCGAAAAAATTAATCAAGAGTTATTGCCATATTACCTGGCCTAGATTTATTGGAAAGAAACAATTGGGTTGCCTTGCTCTTTTCAGAGCTTGTCTTCTTATCTTCAGCAGCCTGCACCAAATTAACACACTAGCATTACTATCATTGGCCAGGTCAGATAATAGGAAAGCAACGTTGACACAATGAACATTTGGGCAACCAGACCACACCAGCCTACACCAAATTAACACAATATGACATAACTATCATCAGCCAGGTAAGGTAATAGGAAAGCAACATTGACACAATAGATGATTGGGCAACCAGAACAGCACTACAATTTAGTAATGTGCATGATATGAGATAGTATACTCATGCAGCTCAGTATGCAAAACTACCAGACAATTTTCCTTACAAAAATCAACATTGTCGCCTTTAATTATACATTTTGCTACAAGTAAATTTAGATCAGATAAATGTTGGATTCACGCTGATTAACAAAATACATGCTGATGTAAAAATATAGTGATATACAACACGTACTTACATCAGCATTGGAGCACAGAGAATTCCCGCAAGATACTTTCCTCGAACACGATCCCAGTTTAGAAGTCTTCTATCCTTTAAGTTTATTTTCTAAAAGAGAGATGGGTAAGAAACATGTAGAAAATATGATCTGAATGATATAAAATTTCATGATGCGAAGATACACACACGCTTCTTAGAATGGAGTTGACATATTTTTGCTGGACTGGAGCGGACTAGTTCTTTGGCCACTGGAATCTGCTTATTATCAGTAGGAGTTGGGTTTCTTTGTGCTGGAGTAGTATCTATGAATACTGGGGTTGGTTTAGTATCTCCTGGCGTTTAGATCTTTTGCAAAGACCTTGTTTGTAACCCTTCAGATTCTAACATAGCTGTCTTCCCCTTGCATGCCTTATATAGAAGAATGGTGCTTTAGTTATAAAACATGCTACCACAGAGAGATGGAATAGGTACTGAAGAATAGAAATGCATAAAATATTGACATGTATTTCCTCCATCCGAAAATAAATGGATGTGTCTAGGCGTATTTCAGTTCTAGATACATCCATTTTTATCCATTTCTGTGACATGTAATCCGGACGGAGGGAGTATGATGTAAGAGCTAGGGATACGACAGGACAACAGAGTAAAAAAAACACTAGTTGAATGTAAAAATGTATGATAGTGGAATACGTATAGAAAAACACTAAGGCAAAATATGCGTGTATGATTGGGAAACTAAGATGGCATTGCAACAGACCACTAGAACAACACTTTAATGTAAAAAAACATGGTATGGTAGACAGATGGAGTACATACTGATGAATAACAATGCATAAGATATTCAGAATTATGATGTCCAAACTAAGCAGATGGCATTGCGACAGAGTAGAATGACAGTACTTGAATTTTAAAACATGTTATCATGAATGGAATAGGTACAGAAAAACAGGAAGGCATGACATATTTACATGCATGATCAGCAGGCTAAGCACATGGCATTGCAACAGAGTAGATGCACTCCAGGACATTATATGCATGTTGTACCCATATCACGGGCCAAGTTAGAGCAAGGACCTTGTGGGGTGAATAGGATTCATCATCTTTCTGCAAGTCTTCTGAAGAATTGCCTTTACATATTCCATCATATTGGGTATCATTGACATCAAGTTTGTTGGCCGTTACATTGCTCCATGAGGATCTTGTGGATATATCAGTGTGTTCAATTATATCTGACATGCATGGAAGACAACTAGTAGTTAGATATATGTAATGAGTGCCTATAGGAGACGACATAAATAGTAGGACTGAGATTAACTAGCAGCAATAGGTCTAAAAAACTAAAGGGAGAACACAGATGAAAGTAATAGAATATGTATTGATTAACTAGATGTCACACAAAAGTATTAAAGAACAACATAGGTAATACTAGAAGTGGTATAATCACCAGCCTGTGGGATAGCATTGGCAGATGGATGATAACTATCGAACAACGTTACCTAAAGAACAAGTCTCTTATCTGAACTATGGAACAACGTTAACTCCTGAACAAGACTCTTAAGAGATCAGCCTGAATATACAGTGACATGTGATAATCTATTTTCCATGCTTAGATGAAAAACAAAGCCATAAATGTTGCAAACAAGTAAGATGAGGGTACAACCTATCTAGCCGCCATCCATAGGAGTGAGCATCATGTGCTGACTTGTCGATGGCCCTGCAGTTGTTGTGGCTATCCATGTCGGGCACGCACATTCGATGCAGGAAACTGTTGGGTGGGGACTATAGCTCTCTTCTGGTGTATGCTTCCCTTGTTGGTGCAGCTGCAGTGAGAAGGAAGACAGTGTGGCTGAAGATGCAGAAAACGCATAATGTTAAGAACGACACATATCTCTGATCTGAAGAAATACCCTAAGAGATCAACAGTAAGTTACGAGAGTGGTCACACGTCTATTGACTGAAAACTAAATTGGGGTCACACAATTTTATTTTATTTTGGTACTGTCCGATCTACACCGGATGGCTTGATGGCCGTCTTGTGCCTCCAGGCTGACACTGTTCAGAAAATCTTCCCCGAAGAGCCAGCGACAACCGGCAGAGCAGCCTGCCTCCGCCATCCCTGGCCGCGAGAGCTCCGACCAAAACTCCGCCCCCCGCCCCACCGCACTGCCGTGGTTGAGTCGTCCCTGGCCAAACCACAAAGACTCCGCATCATCCAGATCCGACGGCAGCAGTACCTTCAACACACGCAACTATAAGATAGCCACCTAAGCGCTACTTCCGCAGCGAACTTGCGCCCCTGGACCCCTATGATAGACACCGAGGCACTGCTGCCCTAGCCAACCGGCAGCCTAGGAGCTCCGCCGCCTCGAAGGGGTGCTGCTTCCCATTGGGAATCAACTGGCCCAGAATAAAAGTTTAGGCAACTAAAGCCTAAATAAAGTGATTTAGGCTAAGTGTATGACCTATCTTGCGGCCCGGTGAAGTAGGCAGCTCCAGCTGCCAAGCTGGTGAGGCCAGCGCGGTTGCGGTGCCTCCCGACGGCAGGAAAGCAGATATGTCGCGAGGGTTGACGACTACGGGGAAGCGGCGCCGGGGCCCTGGACGTGTCCGAAGTTGGAACCGCTCTGGCGACGTGCACAATGCGCGAGTGAATTGGCTCCGGTACGGTTCACGCGGTCATCGTCGAGGCAGCTCTGGCAGCACGGAGTAAGAGGCATACGGCCCAGTGCACAACGACAAATGGATAGTGGCTCTAGCATTGGGAAGGAGGGTGGCGGTGAATTTGGTGTGGTGGGGGGCGCCATGGAGGAGGGGCTGAGGTTTCGCGGCTGGGGAGAAGGTAATTTGGCGCCCACGCTGTATGAATGGGGAATTGGGCGGGGGAACCATGTCTTACAGACGCACTTGTCTGAAATGTGGGGGAAGTTACAGTTCTACCCCTGCCCTTTGGCTTCTGGCTTGGGTCTGTATCTTGAGGGTCGGGGATAGTAGGGTAACTTTGCTTCTCCCAAATAGTGGGCGCCAGCAACTTCGGGCGAGGAGGGCGTGTTTTGAAATAGTGGGCGCGAGCGATTTCGGGCGAGGAGGGCGTGTTTTGAAATAGTGGGCGCGACCGATTTTGGCCGAGGAGGGCGTGTTTTGAAATAGTGGGCGCGCGCGATTTTGGCTGAGGAGAGGGTGTTTGCCGCCCATGGTTTATGAATTATTCGGCGCCTGCCATTTCGTCCGTGGAGGGGGCGCGCTTGGATGAAGTTACAAACCTACCCTTGATGTACAACTGGCCAATTGATGCGTGTCGCACATAGGCCGGTAATTTCGCGTCTCCCATTTATTTGCTCAAGCGAATTCCAGCGAGTAGAGGGTGTTTAGCGGTTCATTAAAATTTTAGGAGAACGAGCATCCACGTCTACCTTACCAAGTCGATTCGAATCAAATTTATTAGCTTGCCACTTCTTTTTTAGATGGTGTGATGATGCTCGGGACTAATGTGCGTTTACATTCTCGTTGTTAATGATTTACTATTTCACAAAAAGTTGACCCACTCAAAAACGGGAATCAAACCCAAAATGAAATATCTCGATTCAACGAAATAGTTCGTTCACCTGGTCAAAATTGTGTTCTAAATCCAAAAATAAACACCTCAATTGAGTAGCATGTTGTATTATAGTACTCCATGAACATGCTGAAAGTCAAATTAATGAACTTGTTTGATATGCATATCTTCGTTCATGTGTGGATTGCAAACACGATGTTCTCCAATTCGAATATTTGAATGCAAATTTATATCGAAACATGGTTTATATTAGTCTTTGATGCCTAAACGCGACCTCCCCCTCTCCCGGACTCTTGTTCTCTCTCTAGCTGACAATCTTCATTTCTATCGCACGCATACAAACACAAACATTGTCTGTCCCTCTCCCTCTCTCTCCCTCTCTATATTTATATCTGTATCTCTCTCTCTCTTTGTCAGTCTTTCTAGTTCGCATGCGCACTCCATGTATAGGTCTCTCTGGCACACAATGTATGATTCTCTAGTCCAAGCTAAATATCTAGGGTGCATTCATCGTATGCACACAAATTCCCTAGCTCGTTGTTCGTAACTCTCACGCACCACTCCGCCGTCTCGGGGCTCTTTCCTCTCTCTCTCTCAAACTCTCCATCTCCCTAGGTCACACATACACATGCATATCTCACTCGCACTAGATAGACCCATCTAAAACTCTCTCTCTCTCCCTCATTCTCTCTCCATCTGACATGCACACACACACAATCTCAGGCCTAGCAAAGTATGACTATCTCTCACTCCATTGTAGGCACACGCAGTCCTCCCTATGTATATGACTATTTCTCAATTTCCATCACAAACATACTGTTCGCACCCGAACATGTCACCGTGTACCTCCGACGCCAAGGGTGATGAACCGCAGCTCACGTCGAAGGAGACCCGTCCATAAGCGCGGTACGCAAGCAATCCGGCAGGTGCTTTTCAGGACCCGAAGCCCCGCTCGCCTGGGAGGGACCCCGTCAGGGCACGCAGAGGCTATGGGCTGCCCTAGGTCGGCCTAACCGCCCCTAGGACCTCGTGGATTCGCTTCCTCCAATCTTGAAGAACGACGAAGAACGAGAAGAAGATACAAGGGAGAAGGATACAAAGTAGATCAACATGAAAAAGTAGTAGATTGATTGTTCGATTGTGTGTTGTTCAATCGGCCGTCACCCCTTAGGTATATAAGAGGCGGATGGACTTCCCGTACAAGAAAAGGGCTCCAAATCACGTCCAAATCTTTCCAAAATTAACCGAACTCGGATTTAGGTAAGTCTGAAATATCAGTTCGGTTTTTAGGTCCCACAGGCCATAAACGACCTCGGATGAAGATGAGCCCAAAAGCAAACTTGGCCGTTTCGACGAGACAAAAAACCTTCGTGTTGAATGTTTTTTTGATTCGATGCCATATTCAGGGCCAAATCACTTGCGCAAAACAGGTAATTATTCATGCAACTCATCAGACATAGTCACATGTGTGTCTGGTCCCGGGCGTCATATTTTGCTCACTGCAGGGTCGTGCTTTGCGGGCTCTAACTTTTACATACGACCTTAGATTGGGACTGTCATGGGTTTATCACCGCAGATGCCCTAGTGAAAGGACTTAGGTGTGGAGCCATCGCAACGTAGGTTAGCTCGAAGGGGTTGAACGGGACAAAGGACACAAAGGATTTACACAGGTTCGGCCCCTCACAACGAGGTAAAAGCCTACGTCATGCTTCTAGTTGTATTGCTTGAGTTTCGATTACAAGGGAGCAAATACCCTTGACCTAGCTCTCGATCGATTGTTTCTTGAGTTAACCCGCGCCGCCGGGTCTCGCCTTTATATACACAGGTCGAGGTCCGGCGGCTTACAAGAGTCCGGGTCAGATCATACAGCGTAACCGACCCTATCTCTAGCTACCTCGCCTTGTTAGGCAAGCAACCATCAGGCGGCTCACACCATTGGGCCTTGAGTCGCCTCCGGGTCATGGGCCTTCAACAGCCCGCTTGTAAGCCACCCTCGGTCTTCTTATCTTGTCTTCTTAAGCCTTACTGGGCCTTCAATATTAAGTCGCCAGTAATATGACCCGGCCCCTCCTGGGCGGGTCATACCACGGGGTTATATCCCCAACATTAGGCCCCAGATTGATTTGAACTTGTTCATGTCGATCTCCATTCTTCAATCGGCGACTCCTTTGAACTTGTTCAACTCTCAACCTGATAAGCTCACATATAACCCGCCATAACAAAGGGATGACGTCACATCATTAATTTTAGAAAAAACCTCATGACATCATAACGGATCTTTTATTAATCATCCATTCCGAGAATCGAAGCGCCCTTGTTGTTAAGATAATGATCATGCCTCCTCGATTTCCATGCCTGCCAATTACTGTTCACTTTTCCCCTTATAAATAGGCAGGTTTTTTTTCCTTTTACCCCGTTCCCCTTTCTCCTTCCTCTCGCCATCAGTCGCCGCACGAGCTCCGCCGCACCGTCGACCGTCACAAGCTGCATCAACCTGGCCGCTGCATCAACCTGAATGAACCAGAAAACTACAGCGCCCCTCCGCTGTCCATCAACTTCATCAGGTACTCGCCTCTCTTTTCTTTCAATCTGCATTAGGTTTTCCTTAGTTCGTCGACGTTCATCAGTGTTCATAGTGCCTGCTCATAGTTCTTCCTTCATATTCCTCAGTTGAATCCCAATACCACACTGAAGTCATGCGGAAGTAGTTCTAGCATCTGCCTCTTCATTATAGATTCATCCTATCCCTTCCAGATTCATTTTCAATACGCCAGTTCTTCTGCGCCAGTTTAGGTTTAGCCAATTTCCTATGATTTTCGAACCGTTGTAGATCCAAAAATATAGTTGCAATCTGTGAAAACTGTTTATGCAACACTCAATAGAATTGTAGCACTTCCATCAATATAGTCACTAACTCGCCGTATTGTATGCGGCAGCTTACACCATGCTCTTATGACCCGCCATCCTCTGGACAGCTTAAAAACTTGTAAAAACAACTTTGTGCTATAACACTTTATTTACCGTATTTATTTCCTGATCACAGTTTCATTATCTCCGGCTCAACATGACAAAGACACCCACCACTTGCGATTGGACCCCTTCCAAAGTCACCGAAGAGACCCTCAATGAATATGTTACCATGGGTGTTTTAGCCGCCAAGGAAATCATTCATTGGCGGGTTCCTGGTTCTGAATGCCCTCCTGAGCCTGAAGAAGGCGAGGTTGTAGTTTTTACAGATCATCTGCTCCGCGGCTTTTCACTGCCCGGCTAAAAATTCTTTCGTGACGTGCTGCACTTTTACAACCTCCATCCTCAAGATATTGGTCCCAATTCTGTCTCCAATATATGCAATTTCCAAGTATTCTGCGAAGTATACCTTGGTGAAGAACCTTCTATAGACCTATTCAGAGACTACTATTATATCAACCGCCAAACTGAGATGACTGATGGGCTTAGTCTTGAACTCAGAGGTGTTTTGATCCAAAGGCAGAGGGACGTGACCTTCCCATCAGCCGCCCTACCAAGTCATCCTAAGGACTGGAATATCACATGGTTCTATTGCAAACACACCTCTCCAGAAGGAGAAAATCCCCTGCCGGGTTTTCGTCCATATCGGCTCCCCACCAGCGGCCCGCTGCCAGGTCGAATGACTGCCGCGGAGCGTGGTCTTTACTCTTCCACTCTTTCTAAGATCCGGGCCTTCATTGCGAACGGCTTAACTGGAGTTGACCTTGTTCGCTGCTGGGTCTTGTAGAGGATTCTTCCTTTAAGCCGCCGCCCCGGCTTAATGTGCACATATACTGGAGATACCAAAGATCCACTGCGCTACAATCCCACTAAACTGAATGAGAAGGAAATCAATGAGACTGTCAAGATGCTCCTTGGCGAGTCATTGGCCAATTGCAGCAAGACGGGTCTAGCTCCTTATTATACTCTTAACCCGCCGCCAGCTGTAAGTATCCTTGCATATATATTACTTTCTTTTGTCTGCCTCTCTGGTTTTGATTTTATTACTCATATGCCCCCCAGGCCGACTCTTCTTTTTGGAAAAGGAAGATACAGAACACTACTGCCTCAACAAAAAGGGTCAAAACAACCACTCGCGGCCTGGGTCGTCCTAAGGAGCCCACGGCGCAAGAACAGCTTGAACTAGATGACTCAGAGGTAGAACTTGACTCACTTGGTATTTTCTTTATGCAACTTATTGATGCTGATTCTCCTCAGGAGGAAACGGAGACAAGCCAACCTGACGGCGCTGAGGTAATCCCTGTCTCCTCCGACTTAGAAATTTTGCCAAGAGAGAAAACACGGCGGGTTGCCAGGAAAGTACGGTTTTCCCATCCTCTTGCTCACTTAGATCCAAACTTTCTTTTGAAGAAACAGCAACACGAGACCAGACGACTTACTCGAAATAGCGGCCAAGAGGAGCTTATGGCCGGCTTGCCCAACACGCCGCCGGTTCATAAACGTCGTCATGAGGTGCCTCATAGCCCTACTTCCTCTCTTTCACGAGCCGGCCTCATACGGCAACCTCTTAACTCTGCTAACTCGGCATATCAGGATACTTCTCACTCATATGGTGACTCAAATGGCTCACAACTCCCCACATTTTTGGTTAACCTGGCATAAGTATTATTACTTGTTGAATAATGTACTTTGCCCATTCCTACTTAACAAACTGTATAATTTTCCTTATAGGGCTAAGGCGAAAATGGGCAAGAAACAAAAACCTGGCCCTTCCAAGATTATAGAAGCTTCTGAACAAGAGAAACAGGCGCCAAAAGCTGGTGAAGCCCAAACCCAGGAACTTGAAGATCCTGAGAGCCGGCAGGACGACCCGCCTCCTCAAGCTGATCTTGTCAATCCTGACTCGGCTGCGGATGTTAATAACGACCCGACGACCAATCAAGACCCAGCAAGTCCTAAGCCGCTTTCTCCTGTCAAACATTCAGACAAGCCTTCTGTTGATGACCATATTGAAGATGTAATCACCACTGGAACAGTTTATCAGCCGCCCGGTGTCTCCACAATACTAGCCAAACATTCCACCAAGGATGAAGCACACTTATCTGACAAAAATAAGCCCAAGCTTGATCTTGAGAGCTACTCAAAGCTGAATGCTAGTGAATTGTACTCTGGTTATCTGAGCCGGCTTCATGCAAGCCGCGACCTGGAGGCCAGTTTGGTCAATATGATGCAACAGAAATATGAGGTATGAAATCATCTCCTCCTTTAATTTTATGCATGTACACATATATTTGTCCAGCCCCCAAGTCTTAATCATAGGAAAGTATCATTGAATATGCTTAAGACTTTCAGCAACATGCAAGTTCAAATTTTTAGGTTGTGACCTCTTAGAACCAGCTTGAATAAACCGTATTGACCATGCTGTTATCTACTCTCTTTCGCAAAATAACCCATTAGAACCCTCAAGGGCCGGCTTATCATGCAAGGATGAGCCGGGTCTTCCATATAACTCTAAAAAGTTCAGGTCATAGCCCTCAAGGGCCGGCTTATCTTGAAAAGATGAACCGGGTCAATTGCATTAAGCATAATCTGAGAATTGCCATTCGTAACCCTCAAGGGCCGGGTCATCTGCTGAAGATGAGCCGAGTCTTATGCACTGAGTTTTCAAAAGAACTTCATCACACATTAGCCCCCAAGTGCCAAGTATATTGCTTGCAATGTGCTTGGGACTTTAAAATACTCCTTATATCCATGCTAAATAGTACCTATGGCCTTCAATGCTCACTTGTAGGACACCTTAAGCTTTAATGACTCGCAGCTGGGCGAGTTAAGAAAAATGCTCAAACATCAAGAGTCGGAGACACAGAAGGCTGAGACCAAGTTGACACTTAGCTTGGAAGAAAATGAGAACCTCAAGGCCAGTTTCAAAACCGAAAGAGCCACCTGGGACGAAGAGAAAACTTCATTATTACAAAGGGCAGAAGCCGCTGAGTCTTCCTTGAAGACCACCACTGCCGAATTGTCCGGCTTAAAGCAACGAATTTCACAGATGACATCTGCTATCTTTGGTAAGCAACGCTGAATTATTTAGCCTTTCATCCTCCATTTATTTTGACTCGTGTGGCGACTCATCTATATGTTTGTTCAACAGGCCCCATGAGCTCCAATCTTGGCCAGGATATGCTCATAAAGCTGAAAGCCGTATATGCCCTGGTTGAACAATTATATACTGGCACTCAACAGACTCTTGTGGCTATCTCCAATGGGAAACAGCCGCCGACCCTCATCAGGGAGGTGCTAGCCAAATTGTCCATAATGCCCCAAAAATTGGAAGAGATAAAATGACCAGCCGCCTGTGCTGGTGCCATTACTGCTCTTAGCCGGGACCAAGCATGGCAAGCTGAACTAGACCCAGTAGAAATGGCCACTAGCTGTCCAGGCCTCAAAGAGGATGGGTCTCCTTTTGATCAGACAGATTTTACGAAATGTGTAAAGGAGATGCATCCCTTGGCGTGCAAACTGGCCGAGGAGACTGATTTGTCCAGGTACCAGCCGGCGTACAACATGGAAAATGCTAAGTTCAAAGCACCGGCTTATGATGTCATGGATCTCACTCCTCCAACTCGTAAGCATACTTTTGCTCCTGATGTAGATCCGTCTCCCATTATCAATGATGAAGCTATATTCGAAGCCTTAACTGGCATCGACTGGACGTCACCTGACATCTAGATGGGCGAAGAAGGAGAGCTGGAGCGGGATGACCCGGAGTCATCAACCCGCCGTGACGAAGACCACTGATACCAAGCAGCTCTCAAGCCAGGACATAGACATACTGTTGAACTGTGGAGTCATCAACACTTTGCTCCAAATTTGCATGTCCGTGGTGGCCTTGTAATAGGCTAGATTGAAAACAATGATCTGTCATGCCATCGTGCATGTTGGCTTTCAACTGTTGAATCGCCAATTTGATATTTGTGATTTGTGACCCGCCGCTGTGATTTCTTATAATATCATTCATATGGGTCACATCAGTACTTCATATTTCCTGCACACAAGTTAAACAACCTACGCCTTGGCGGTTTACGCGAAGGCGGGTAACAACCCCAATATGATAGTATTTGAAATATTTATAGAAAGACTAGCACGGAGGCCATCAAAGCCCAAATATACTGGCGACTTAAAGTCAGAAGCCAGGGCGGGTTATCAAACCTCGCATATTCAGTGAGGGTGGCAACCCAAAGATTTGTAAGTGCATGATTCCAATTGCACAAACCAAAGCATATTGGTGACTTAAAGTCCATAGCCAGGGCGGGTTATAAAACCCAAAATACTCAAATATGAGTCATATAATCAGGGCCGCATGACCCGGATTGTCAAAAAATGCACTTAGAAAAAGTCTTAAGGAAACATAAATCCAAAAGAGTCAAAAAAGATAGTCAAACTCTGTCAAATAATAGTCTGGCCGACTCACAAATATATAGTCAAAAAAGATTGGTTAACAAAACCATGTGCTTTCAATGGACGCACAACCTTTGGTACTTAGACCACCTGATTGCTTTAAATGCAGCAACAGCCGTTTTGGCACTCAGGCCCACAGGATTGCTTTCAAGAGGCAGCAACAACCGTTTTGGCACTAAGGCCCACATGATTGCTTTCAAAAGATAGCAACAGCCGTTTGGGCACTAAGGCCCACATGATTGCTTTCAAGAGGCAGCAACAGCCTTCTGGCACTTAGGCCCACATGATTGCTTTCAAAAGGCAGCAACAGCCATTTTGGCACTAAGGCCCACATGATTGCTTTCAAGAGGCAACAACAGCCTTTTGGCACTTAGGCCCACATGATTGCTTTCAAGAGGCAGCAACAACCTTTTGGCACTTAGGCCCACATGATTGCTTTCAAGAGGCAGCGACAGCCTTGGTTATACCTAGCTCATTGTAAGCCGGCTTTCATGTGATACAAGCCGCTGTTTTCCTCTTAACAAGTTCAGGGTCTTTTAAAAAAGATTGACTGTTAGGAATTTGGCGGATCATCAATAGAATAGCCAGTGGCAAACAGGCAGGAGAAAACATTAGAAGAAGTGGCATTCAAGCCGGCCAAAAGGGTGTGAAAGCTTAAACCAGAACAGGTGGAAGCCCCCAAGTGACCTTATGATCAATCAATAAAGGATTAGATATTTAGAAGTGAAACGACAGAGGCCCCATAGTTCAGGGTTGCCGGCTTTATTATACTAATCACAAAAAGTATATACAGTGACAAGAATATGTACAAGAGTAGGAACTGGCAGCTTAAGTGTAGTACGGCCGAAGATGCATGATATTCCATGGACGGCGGGTCTCCTCCTCCGACTTGCGAGAATCCTTTTGCTCACGTACATCAATGAGGTAATATGACCCGTTGTTCAGGTTCTTACTGACCACAAAGGGCCCTTCCTAAGGTGGGGATAGCTTGTGCATATCTGTCTGATCTTGGATGAGCCGGAGCACCAAGTCGCCTTCCTGGAACGTCCGGGTCTTCACTCTGCGGCTGTGATAGCGATGCAGATCTTGTTGATATATCGCCGAACGAGCCGCCACCAGGTCTCGCTCCTCATGCAAACCATCAAGTGCGTTCTGACATGCTATTTCATTATCAGCTTCAACATAAGCCGCCACACAGGGCGAGTCATGACGGATATCGCTAGGAAGAACCGCCTCTGCCCCGTAGACCATGAAAAAAGGTGTATAACACATTGACCTGTTGGGGGTGGTGTTAATACTCCAAAGCACGGAAGGTAACTCCTCCACCCAACAACCCAGTGTTCGCTGCAAAGGAACCATAAGCCGGGGCTTGATACCTCTCAAGATTTCCTGATTTGCCCTCTCAGCTTGACCGTTAGACTGCGGGTGAGCCACAGAAGAAACATCAAGACAAATATGCTCCTGTTGACAGAATTCTCTCATAGCACCTTTAGATAGATTTGTACCATTGTCAATTATGATACTATGAGGGTAACCAAAGCGGAAGACCAGTTTTTTAACAAACTGAACTGCTGTTGCCGTATCACACTTGCTGACCGGCTCTGCTTCGACCCACTTGGTAAATTTATCAACCGCCACCAAGAGGTGGGTTTTCTTATCCTTAGACCTTTTGAAAGGTCCGACCATATCTAGCCCCCAGACCACAAACGACCAAGTAATTGGAATCATCCTCAATTCTTAAGCCAACACATGAGCCCGTCGAGAATTTTTTTGACATCCATCACACTTACTGACAAGATCCTCTGCATCAGCATGGGCTGTTAACCAGTAAAATCCATGACGAAACACTTTAGCCACTAAGGATTTAGAGCCGGCATGATGACCACAATCACCTTCATGGATTTCCCTTAAAATCTCATGGCCCTCTTCAGGAGAAACGCAACGCTGGAACACACCTGTGACGCTGCATCAGCGTAACTCACCATTGACAATAGTCATTGACTTAGATCACCGGGTTTATCTGTCTGGCCAGAGTTTCATCCTCAGGTAACTCGCCCCGGGTCATATAAGCCAAATATGGAACTGTCCAATCCGGAATAGCATGAAGAGCCGCCACCAACTGCGCCTCCGGGTCAGGAATAGCAATATCCTCTTCTGATGGCAATTTGACTGAAGGATTATTCAACACATCAAGAAATACATTAGGGGGCACCGGCTTACGTTGAGACCCAAGCCGGCTCAAAGCATCAGCCGCCTCATTCTTCCTTCGATCAAGATGCTCCACCTGGTAACCTTTGAAGTGACCAGCAATATTGTCAACCGCCCGACGATAAGCCTCCATGAGCGGGTCCTTGGAATCCCATGTGCCTGAGACTTGCTGAGCTACCAGGTTTGAGTCGCCGAAACACCTGACCCGGCTTAAATTCATCTCCTTGGCCATACGAAGGCCATGAAGCAAAGCCTCATATTCAGCTACATTGTTAGTGCAAGGAAACATTAGCCTTAAAACATAGCAAAATTTGTCACCTCGTGGGGAAGTCAAAATAACTCCAGCCCCCGATCCTTCTAACTGCCTGGACCCATCGAAATGAATAGTCCAATATGTGTTGTCAGGCTTCTCCTCAGGCGTCTGCAACTCTGTCCAATCATTTATGAAATCCACAAGAGCCTGAGACTTGATTGCTGTTCTTGGCACATATTTCAAACACTTGGCAAGCCGGCCAGTGGCCTCCCTATTTTGAATAATATCTCCTAACGGAGCAGAGCTGAACACAGTAATAGGATGACCCAGAAAATAGTGCTTCAGTTTACGGCTTGCCATGAACACCCCATAGACCAACTTCTGCCAATGTGGGTATCGCTGCTTGGACTCAATTAACACCTCACTGACGTAATAAGCCAGCCGCTGGACTGGGTACTCTTTGCCCATTTCCTTGCATTCCACTACAACCGCCACACTAACAACCCTGCTATTGGCAGCCACATATAACAGCAAAGGCTCTTTCTCAATCGGAGCTGCAAGGACGGGCGGCTCAGCCAACTGTTTTTTGAGTGCCTCAAACGCCTCACTAGCAGCATCACTCCAGACAAAGTGATCTGTTTTCTTCATCATCTGGTACAGAGGAATTGCCTTCTCTCCCAGGCGACTTATGAACCGGCTCAAAGCTGCAATACGACCCGCCAAGCGCTGAATGTCATTGACACACGTCAGCTTAGTCAAGGAAGTAATAGCCTTAATTTTCTCCAGGTTAGCTTCAATACCTCTCTCCAAGACCAGAACACCCAAAACCTTTCCTGCAGGCACAACAAAAACACACTTGGCCGGGTTAAGCATCATTTTATATACCCGAAGATTATCAAAATTCTCCGTTAAATCATCCAACAGAGTCTCCTTCTTTCTGGACTTGACAACAATGTCATCCACATAAGCGTGAACATTCCGCCCAATCTGGTCATGGAAACAATTCTGGACACAACGCTGATAAGTCGCCTGGGCACGCTTGATCCCAAAAGGCATAGACACATAGCAGAAAGCCCCAAAAGGTGTAATAAAAGCTGTCTTCTCTTGGTCTTTAACTGCCATCTTAATCTGATGGTAACCAGAATAAGCATCCAAGAAGCATAAACGCTCACAACCTGCCGTGGCGTCTATAATCTGATCAATACGGGGGAGAGCGAAAGGATCAGTCGGACAGGCCTTATTAAGGTCCGTGTAATCAACACACATACGCCAAGTGCCATTTTTCTTAAGCACCAGCACCGGGTTAGCCAACCACTCCGGGTGAAAAACTTTAACGATGAACCTGGCCTCTTCTCCAATGGCCTTACGTCGCTCTTCGTTGAAACGGCGAAGAAACTGCTTCACCGGCTTAAATTTAGGATCAATATTAAGAGTGTGCTCAGCGAGTTCTCTCGGTACACCTGGCATGTCTGAAGGCTTCCATGCAAAGATATCCCGATTCTCACGGATGAACTCGATGAGCGCGCTTTCCTATTTAGGATCCATATTAGCACTGATGGTGAACTGCTGAGATGAGTCGCCAGGGACAAAGTCCACCTGTTTGGTATCATCCGCCGACTTGAATTTCAACAAAGGATCCTGCTCAGTAGTTGGCTTCTTCAAAGGGGTCATATTAGCCGGGTCAATATTATCTTTGTAAAACTTGATGTAACACCCTGGATTTTGCCCATTTTCTTTTTCTTTTGATTTTGGTCCGGATTCGCTTTTTGTGGCTTAGTAGTCTTGCAACCTGGAGGGATCACCCTTCATTCTTCTTCCCGAGTGGCTTGCCAACCTCAAAACCATCCCAAGACCATGTCATTTCCATCTTGGACCAATCCAAATATTCTTTTTCTTGGGAATATTCCTTTTTCTATTAAAGGAATAACCCCGTTTGCTCTGAGTTGCGAAGCAACTCACATTTCCATCATTCCCAAAATTCCCAAATAATTCCCAAAAATTGTTTGGGTCATATCTCCCACAAATATGTCAAACTATTCCTTGCCATACCCAAAAATATTTCACAAATATTCCTTTTCCGATTCTGCCCTATCTGTCAGATTGAGAAGCAAGTACCCTTTATATTTGATTGATTGCTCTCAAACTTTTTGTGCACTCTTTCCAACCCATATCATTGCCACATGCCAAAGTTCAACTTTATTTGGATAATAAATCTCTCCTAGCTAATTTCCAAAGTTTCTGGGCAACCGGAATCTTTGTGAAGAAAGTGCTAGCTAGGAGTATCCAAATGAGTTGAAATTTTGCAAGCATCTTCATATTCCAAAATCATGAATCTCCACCAAATTTCAACCCTATCCAAGCATCTATGAGAGAACAGCATCAAATCTTGGTTTCTAGTCATATTTTCCTGTTGTGAAGCAACTATATTTTATATTGCTTCATAATTGCTGAAAATTTACCAGAGCCTTATCCTACCCATATTATCATCTCTCCACCAAATTTGGGCTCATTTCATTTCACCAGTAATTTCCTAGAATTTTTCAAAGATTCTGTCCAGTGGGGTGCTGTGTGAAGGAAGTACCACTTTGGTTTATCCAAATGGTATGAAATTTATACAGTATCCTCATATGATCAAATTATTCATCTCCTTTAAAATTCAGCTCAATCCAAGCCAGTGTGTGAGTGCCACTTCGAGATTGGCATTTCTGGCCAGTAAGCTCATTTGAATAGCAAGTGTTATCTACCCTCCTTCAATTGAGCTGAAACTTGGCCACAATACTCACCTTAGCATGTTATCACTCTGAGCCAAAAGCCCTGGTTCTGGCTTCTGTTGGATTTCTCTCAACTCCCATCAAACACTTTGCTGTTCTGGACAAAACCTGCAAGCTGTAGTCAACTCATGTGCCACTATGCTTGTTTCTTTCCTCCTTGACCTTATATGTTGAATGACCCATTGAGTAGACATGGTTAGGTTGACCAGAGCACGTGGCATCGCCGCGTTCACGCGGTGACCACGGGGCTGGCAGGTCAAACAGCGCGCCCTGGAAACTACGGCCACTGTTTTCGTCAGTTTTCTCTGCCTCTCGCGTCTCGCTCATGTCCAGTAGCTAGCTCGTGCCCGAGCGGTCAATTGCCATCTGCTGCCCCACCTTATCTCGCCATGGTTCTGTCGCTGCCATGCCCGTGATCTGTCACCACGGTCGCTGCCATGTCTGAATGCCCCGAGCTCTCCTCGATCCTTCCTGACCTCACCTGAGCATTCTCAGCCCTCCGAGACCCCTCTGGATGCTGCTCCGCTCCTCCAGGAGAGCTCCCGAAGCTCCGGGACGCCGGCGTACGTGTCACCGCGTCCGCGCCCGAGCCCCGCGCCGCCCCGCCTATATATAGGCCACCCCGAGCCTCCCCTACCTCACCAAGCTCCTCACCGAGCTACTCTAGCCCTCCCCGTCCACTCAAATGAGCTCGAGGAGCCCTCTCCGGCCGCCATTGCCGCCACGGCCGCCGGCGGCTTCCTCCTAAATTGGAGCTGCCCCGAGCTCCTCCGCTCTTCCCTCCACCACCATCACCCTCTCCACCTCCCGGCGAACGTCTCCACCCCTTCTCCCTCGCCGGAATCCTCCTGTGGCCGTGCACCCCCGCCAATGGCCGCCGCCTCCCGTCTCTGCCTCCGGACGTCGCCGTCGTCCAAGCCTTCTCTGGCGCCGGGAGATGGGCCAGCTGGGTGCGGCACCTCGCGGTGAGCTCGCCGGTGGCCTCGCTTCGGCCAGAGACGGCCGGAGCCGACCGGGCCGGCACCGGTGGCACCCTGTTCTGCCCCTCCTCTGGCCCGTGCGGGAGCGGGCGAAGTAGAAGACGACCGGGGGACAGGCGGGCCCCGCATCGCCTGACCCCACCTGGCAGTGACAAGAAGAGTCAACGCCCGGGCCCGTGGGATTTAAGTGGAGGCGCCCTTCCGAAACTACATTTTCGTCCTCAGAAGGCGTATTTCCTTTGCACTTCAGCCTAGATTACGTTTCTCAGTTCTGAAAGCGTAATCTTATAAAGGGCGCTTTATGTTTTTTTAGCCAGGGACCCGTTTGTAGAGTTATTTTTGCAGATTGGTCCCTGAACTTCGTCGGGCTACAACTTTTTAACCGAGACTCCGATCGAGGTGAATCCAACGCCCACGTCTTCATCTCGTCAAGCCCGTCGTGTTGGTATCATCTTCACTATGTGGTCCCACAGTGGAAATGACCCTTTTGCCCTTGTCCGTAAACAGCCCCTCCGAGAGAGAACTGTTTCCGGCAGTCAACTCCGTGACCATTCCGCACTCCTTTCCGATGATTCCTTCACCCCCAGGCAAGCCACAACTCTCATCTGCATCATCGCATTGCAATGTCATAGTTTGACTATTTGCTTTATCAGCAAGTATGAGTATCTGTGAAATGAATTGGATTATGCAATGATCGAGTTAATTCTCGGATAGGTGACTACCATGTTGAGTACCAGATTATTAGTGACTAGTAGCTTACCCACTTGTTGATACTGTGATGTTGAGATCACTGTCTATGATTATTTTGGAGTTCATCCGGCAGTTCGTAGAGATGAATTAGTAGCAGTGGCTTAAGCATATTGGTTCTTGGATTGTTTATTCGGGGATTAGATATTTCATGGTTGACCTTGAGTCACCTGTCCGGACTTATCCGTGCAGCCACATTTGCCGGTATGGGACGGCCTTGACTTGGTCTGATCGCGTGCTCTTTCACCGGTACCACCCGACAGGGAAGGTTATGCATGCGCGCTACCCTGGCCCGGTAGGCGGCGATAACCTTGTGAGCCCAGTTGAGTTTTGTGCCGGCGTCCCCGTTTGGGACAGTTCAGTTTGGCCACGACGGTGGCAGGTGTCACGTGGTGACACAGGGGCCACCCAGGGCTTGACTCCAGGGGAGGATGATTGCCGGTGGTACGATGGGAGAGTCACGGGTCAGGCAGGTTTCGTTGGAGCAACGCTGATCCACCCGAATGGGATCACGAGGTCAGTGCTCCATAGTGTGGGTAAAGTGCGCAACCTCTGCAGAGTGTAAAATCTATTCGAATAGCCGTGTCCACGGTATTGGACAGTCCGTCCAGACCTCACTAGGTGGTCAACCATGGTAGTGATGATAATGATGGAAGAACTCGTCGTATGATCAGAAGTACTCGGTGGTTCATGAGTATTCTGAGGGTTGTGAGACAACCCGGAGGAGAGTAAGTTTGTCAGACTTGTCGTGCAGATGGAATCAGGTATTTGATATGTTAGCCATGGGATGGCTGTGAGTTGAGTGGTCGGATGACCACATGCTTGGGGATTGGACTTGGTATAGGTTCGGATTGGAGCCTGAGATTATTTGAAGTATGGATTTAATACGCTTTACCTTACTGCAGTCATTTCAGTAGCTACCTTGCTAGATAACCATGCTGGTTAATTTTGGATTGCTATGATGTTGTCTTGCTTTAATGCTGATGTTTGCTGTGAGCTTGCGAGTACATTCAAAGTACTCACCTGGCGTGTCATGCCAGTTTGCAGGTCATGCCGTGATTGCTTGCTTGCCGAGGATCCTGTGCTTGCGATCTAGGATACGCGTTCTAGCCAGAGTCCCTGCGGAGTGGAGTCCATCACCGTCGTCGTTGTTCCGCTGCCGAGAGAGTTACTCCGCTGTTAGCATAGAGCTACCCCGGGCAGGCATAGTGTTGCCGTGCCGATGTAATCCTTGTACCCTTTGTAACCATATCCATAGTAATAAAGAGCTGATTTGTTCTATGCCAACAGTGCCGTATTCCAGAAGACTTGTCCTTGGGCTGGAATACGGGGCGTTCCGGTTTACTCTGAGCCGGGGTGCCACACTTGAGCTCCTCCGTAGCACAAGCCGACTCAGCATATGCAGCATCTCCTTATTCACACTCTAAAGTGACCTTTCGATTACCATGGACTGTAATAGTACCCTTATATCATGGCATCTTAAGCTGCAAGTAAACATAACAAGGCCGTGCCATAAATTTGGCGTAAGCCGGACGCCCAAACAAGGCATGGTACGGGCTCTTTATCTTAACCACTTCAAACCACAATGTCTCTGCCCTGTAGTCATAATCATCACCAAAAGCTACTTCCAAGGCGATTTTACCAATCGGATATGCCGACTTACCAGGGACCACACCATGGAAGACCTTAGAGGATGGCTTAAGCTCCTTATCAGTAAAATTCATACGGCGAAAGGTATCATAATAAAGGATATTGATGCTGCTGCCTCCATCCATGAGCACCTTAGTGAATTTATAACCCCCAACTTGAGGGGCTACCACCAACGCTAGCTGACCCGGATTGTCAACCCGGGGCGGGTGATCCTCATGACTCCATATAATTGGCTGCTCTGACCAGCGTAAGTATTGAGGTACCACCGGCTCAATCGCACTGACCGCTCGTTTATGAACCTTCTGATCTCGCTTGCAAAGACTTGTGGTGAAGACATGATACTGGCCACCGTTAAGCTGCTTGGGGTTGCTCTGGTATCCTGACTGGTGCTACTGGTTACCCTGACCAGACTGTTGTTGGTTATAGCCACCCTGATTACCTTGTCCCTAATATCCAGAATTTGAGCCGCCGCCGCCAAAGCTGGGCCCCTGTGAGCCGGATCCTGACCCGCCAGGCGGGCCATTATTGCCACCATGACCCTGATTAAAGCTAGAATTTTTGTACTCTTTCATGATGAAGCAATCCTTCCAAGCATGAGTCGATGACTGACCAGACAGACTATGCTTTGGGCAAGGGTCATTAAGCAGGGCCTCTAGATTAAATTTTGGTCCTCCAATCTTACCCTTACGACATTGGTTTTTATGCTGAGCATTGATGTTAGCTACCAAATCCGACCCGCTGTCGTTTTGCTTACGCTTGCCACCGTTATCCTGGTTATGACCAGTCCCGGGTTGCTGCTGACCCTTACCATTACCACCTTTCTTCCCCTTGTTGGATTTTTCATCGTCAGATCCGGGGTCTTTGGTGTTATCGGAATCAGCATACTTGATGAGAGCCGCCATGAGCTCTCCCATGTCATTGTAGTGATGCTTAAGCCGACCCAGCTTCTACTTAAGAGGCGTGAAGTGACAATTTTCTCCAAAATCAGAACAGCAGAGCCTGCTGCGATGCTATCTGATGAGTGGAAGATGGCTGAGACCCGGCGAACCCAATGGTGAGCCGACTCATCCTGTCGCTGCACACAGTTGTCCAGATCAATAATCGACATCGGCTACTTACATGTTCCTTTAAAATTATGAATAAAGCGTGCTTTTAACTCAGCCCATGAATGAATGGAGTTGGCAGGTAGCCCTTTCAACCATGTTCGAGCCGGCCCATCCAACATCATGGTGAAGTACTTGGCACATATAGGATCGTTAACATCTAACATCTCCATGGCCAGCTCATAGCTCTCAATCCAAGCCTCAGGCGGGAGATCAACTGTATAATTAGGTACCTTATGGGGGCCCTTAAAGTCCTTGGTTAGACGCTCATTGCGCAAAGCCGGCACTAGACACGGCACCCTAACTAACCTGGAGGTCATCCCCGCCTCCACAGATGCAGTAGGATTTAACTTAAACTGCTGGTGAGCCCCTAACTGAGCCTCCACCTCCGCCTCACGACGGGCTCTAGCTTGATCCACAAGGGCTTGAGCATCATTATGATCACGGGGTGGGTTATGTCCACGGGGCGGGTCATCATTGCGGGGCGGGTTACGACGCCGTTCGCTGCTGGAAACTGCTGGCGACTCAATACACCGGCTATAGCTTCGACTCTGGTGTGGTGTCAAATGAATTCGCTCACGACTGTATGAGTAAGCCGCCTGTTGTGCCACAGCCGTCTGAAGAAGCTCCACAGCGTTCTGGGTCTCTATCGCAGCCGGAGACTCGCCCTCGATTGGAATAGCCACCAAACATGTGGCCGCAACAATCATGTTATCCATCGGGTTAGAGTAGTGACCAGAAGGTGTCGGTACTAGTTGAGGCGGGGTCAGATTCTGACGAGGCGGGTCTGGCACACGAGGCTGAGCCGCCGCTCCGGTCCCCGGTGCCTCAGCAGCCCAGGTCACACCGGGCGGGTTACTCAGTCCGGCTCCGGGTGTATTAAAAAGGTTCCGCCCCTCGAACTACGAAGGTAAATGGCTCTGGTGCCTCCTTCGAAGGACAGTGATGTCTACTACGCAACCTTCTTCTTGTAGACTCGTGTTGGGCCTCCAAGCGCAGAGTTTTGTAGGACAGTAGCAAATTTTCCTCAAGTGGATGACCTAAGGTTTATCAATCCATTGGAGGCGTAGGATGAAGATGGTCTCTCTCAAACAACCCTGCAACCAAATAACAAAGAGTCTCTTGTGTCCCCAACACACCCAATACAATGATAAATTGTATAGGTGCACTAGTTCAGCGAAGAGATGGTGATACAAGT
This sequence comes from Thinopyrum elongatum, assembly GCA_011799875.1. Classification (NCBI taxonomy): domain Eukaryota; kingdom Viridiplantae; phylum Streptophyta; class Magnoliopsida; order Poales; family Poaceae; genus Thinopyrum; species Thinopyrum elongatum. Next base: position 496,032,399 of record CM022301.1, read on the forward strand.
GCAATATGGATGGTAGATATAGGTTTTTGTAATCTGAAAATATAAAAACAGCAAGGTAGCAAGTAACAAAAGTGAGCAAAAACGGTATTGCAATGCTTCAAAACAAGGCCTAGGGTTCATACTTTCACTAGTGCAAGTTCTCTCAACAATGATAACATAATTAGATCATATAACAATCCCTCAACATGCAACAAAGAGTCACTCCAAAGTCACTAATATCGGAGAACAAACGAAGAGATTATTGTAGGGTACGAAACCACCTCAAAGTTATTCTTTCTGATCGATCTATTGGGCTATTCCTATAAGTGTCACAAACAGCCCTAGAGTTCATACTAAAATAACACCTTAAGACACACATCAACCAAAACCCTAATGTCACCTAGATACTCCAATGTCACCACAAGTATCCGCGGGTTTGATTATACGATATGCATCACACAATCTTGGATTCATCTATTCAAACCAACACAAAGAACTTCAAAGAGTGCCCATAAGTTCTACCGGAGAGTCAAGACGAAAACGTGTGCCAACCCCTATGCATAAGTTCACAAGGTCACAGAACCCGCAAGTTGATCACCAAAACATACATCAAGTGGATCACGTGAATATCCCATTGTCACCACAAATAAACACATGCAAGACATACATCAAGTGTTCTCAAATCCTTAAAGACTCAATCCGATAAGATAACTTCAAAGGGAAAACTCAATTCATTACAAGAAGGTAGAAGGGGAGAAACATCATAAGATCCAACTATAATAGCAAAGCTCACGGTACATCAAGATCGTGCCAAATCAAGAACACGAGAGAGAGATCAAACACATAGCTACTGGTACATACACTCAGCCCCGAGGGTGAACTACTCCCTCCTCATGATGGAGAGCGTCGGGATGATGAAGATGGCCACCGGTGATGATTTCCCCCTCCGGCAGGGTGCCGGAACAGGGTCCCGATTGGTTTTTCTTGGCTACAGAGGCTTGCGGCGGCGGAACTCCTGATCTAGGTTTATTTCTGGGGGTTTCTATATTTATAGGAATTTTTGGCATCGAGAACAAGTCAGGGGGTCCACGAGGAGCCCACAAGACCGGAGGGTACCCCCAGGGGGGTAGGGCGCGCCCTCCACCCTTGTGGAGGCCTCGTGGCTCTTCTGGCCCAACTCTTTTGCTTCGGGGGCTTATTCTGGTCCATAAAAATCACCGTAAATTTTCAGCTCGTTTGGGCTCCGTTTGGTATTCCTTTTCTGTAAAACTCAAAAACAAGGAAAAAAACATAAATTGGCACTGGGCTCTAGGTTAATAGGTTAGTCCCAAAAATCATATAAAATAGCATATAAATGCATATAAAACATCCAAGATGGATAATATAATAGCATGGAACAATCAAAAATTATAGATACGTTGGAGACGTATCAGACATCATTTGACGCATTCTGATCCAGATCCAAACGAAAAGCCTCTGCCCTTATCCGCTGCATTTCGGCCTCCAAGGCGGCTCGCTCTGTGGCCATCCTGACATTCTCTGCCTCAAGGTCCTCTTGGGCCTTGGTCACCTCGTCCCACAGCTTTGCAACCTCCGCGTTATGCTGCACTTGATTCACCGGAGTTACTTCTGTGGCTAACAGAGTCGCCAAAGTATCCAATAGTTGAGATAGGACTTGAGCCGGCGGGCACACGGGGCCGCTCGCCCCAGCCGTCGTGGCAGCAGTTGAGCCGGACGTCATGGCCGCGGCAGTTGAGGAGTTTAACACTGGCTGCGTGCCAGCCATGAAAATACAAGCCCTGGTCGGCGGCTCATAGGGCTCCAGAATACTATCACCATCGGAATAGCCCCCAAGCCCGCCGTCTTGCAGTTGATAGATTGACTCGGTTTCACCAGTTGAGGACTCATCGCCTGAATAGATGGCTGTCTCTCCACCAGACATAGATCCTTCCTCCAGATCCTCTCCATGAACAAAGCCAATGAAGGTGCACTTCCGGTCGGGTTGAACCCTGGCGGGTTGCGCGCGCCGAGCCGTCTCGATGATGTCAATGCAGGAATCCGGCTCAGGCTTTGACTCGCCGATTTTGCCGATGAAGACGTGAATTCCACTGAAGGGGACCCGGTACCCGTACTCAATTGAGTTGGCCTCGGGGCCCCAGCCGGCATCGTCGATGTAGATCTTGCCGCGGCGACTCTTAGTCATCCGACCCACGGCATACCCTTCGATCCCTGAGAAGCTGCCCTTCAAGAACTCGAAACCACCATGCGCTGGCCCCACGGTAGGCGCCAACTGTCGTGGGTTTATCACGGCAGATACCCTAGTGAAAGGACTTAGGTGTGGAGCCATCGCAACGTAGGTTAGCTCGAAGGGGTTGAACGGGACAAAGAACACAAAGGATTTACCCAGGTTCGGCCCCTCACAACGAGGTAAAAGCCTACGTCCTGCTTCTAGTTGTATTGCTTGAGTTTCGATTACAAGAGAGCAAATACCCTTGACCTAGCTCTCGATCGATTGTTTCTTGAGTTAACCCACCATCGGGTCTCGCCTTTATATACACAGGTCGAGGTCCGGCGGCTTACAAGAGTCCGGGTCAGATCATACAAGGTAACCGACCCTATCTCCAGCTACCTCGCCTTGTTAGGCAAGCTACCATCAGGCGGCTCACACCCTTGGGCCCTGAGTCGCCTCCGGGTCATGGGCCTTCAACAGCCCGCTTGTAAGCCGCCCTCGGTCTTCTTATCGTGTCTTCTTAAGCCTTACTGGGCCTTCAATATTAAGTCGCCAGTAATATGACCCGGCCCCTCCTGAGCGGGTCATACCATGGGGTTATATCCCCAACAGGGACGATCTTTATATCAAAATTGATCGTTTCGACGAGACGAAGACAATCCATGTATAAGCTTTTCTCATATGAGGCCGTCTTTGTGGCTTAATTGGCCGAACAATACTTTGAACACAAAATCTTAGTACTTCAAGCATAGTTTCGGCCCTTGAGATGATATCGGATGGCGATGGCCCAAACTTCAAAGATGTTCATATCGACAATACGGAACTCTTTCATGTAGATCACTTCTCCATTTGAGGCCATCTTAAATAACTTCTTGACCGTGCCAAAATCTGGTGTCAACACATGCCCCCTGTTTTCCGGCAGAGCTTTCGTGCCAGAAAATACTTTGCCTAGGGTAATGTTTAAGCATGATGTCAACACTCCATCGGCTGTGCATGCTAAGTACGATAATTTTTATCGTCCATATGCTCGGGCTTGTTGCTACTTGGGTAGAGCCTCTTGGATAATAGTAATCTGAGAACAACCATTGGATGTCACAAAGGCCTCCACGTAAGTTTCTTATGTCAATCCTGACCTTGCTTTGTCCAGGCACTCCCTGGGAATATTAGAACCGTTCGGCAATAAGCCGGTTGCCGAACGATTATGACCATGCAAAGGAATATCGTCAATTGTTCGGCGACTCAACTCATTATTGATCAAAGTACACCATCAAGCCTCCGCCGAACAATGTTTGTCTCCTGACTTGGATCCTGCAAATAACTAACACCAGGAGTCGAAGCTTTTTTATGCACTAGACCCTTGATTAGTGGCTGACTCAGTAATTAAGTCGGCCTTGCCAGTATTGTCAAACACTGAGCATCGGCTATAGGAGTAGGAGATCAACCATGGTGAACACCGTTAGCCAGATGCCAGCTTTGCCAACACAATGAACTCTGAGGGCAATATGCAAATATCGGCCAGGCATTCTCATCTCAAAGGAGCTCGGGAGTCCGTCCACAAAAGTGTAAATAGCCAAAATAAGTTAGATGTTTCGGCTGAGGATAAACTCCATAGCGTTGATTTTGATGGTACGATTGAAGAGTGTGGATGACACGCCTCCTGGAGTCTCCTATAGTGAGATGAAAATTGTCGTCCTCGCCTACAGGCTTTACGCTTGTACTCCCTTACTTCTGCTTGTTTCGCAACCGGAGCTGGTACATCATTCTCGCCTCGACGGCTTCCCTTGGGGACCCATGACATGTTCCTCTTCTCTAACTCTTTGGCCCTGAGCCGCTTCAGTTTTCTTTCTTGCCAATGTGATAAGCCAGGTGAGCATCCCGGCTGTGATTTTGTTCTGTGCAATGGCAATTTCTTTCTATCTTTGTGCATCTTTTGCTTGGCCTGTCCAAACTTGGCGATTGAATCCTTGAAAGTTACTTGCTTCACTTTCTTGTCCTTAGTAGCCAACATAGACTCGGCTGGCTTTTTGTCATCTACAGTCGGATCTGAAATAGCACACTTGCGGCCATCCTTTTTCACTCAGTACACTTGCTTGATCACGTCCATCTTCTTTGCCGAGCTCCGGACCGATTCTTTTTGGTTGAGCCGGTCTTTAACATGTGGTTGTTGAACAAACGATGATCCTCTCAGAGCTGCATAATTTTGGTGAGGTGGTTTAGAATATGATGGACGGTGTGCCCTTGATTTATATTTGTTCCATGATTTATATGAATAAGAGTTAGCATGGGGAGGTATCCATGACATCGACATTGGTGGCCCAAAAGGAGGATACGGAGTCTGCTTGCTCAACTTCTTCCTTCGCCAATCCCGGTCTTCAAATTTATGCCTTCGGGGTGACTTCGATGCTTTTATTTCACTCGGCCGATAAGTACTCTTTGCCTCACTTATCTTCTGATATTTTTCTAATAACTGTGTGAAAGTGACTTTCAACTTTTTACCTTTGTGCTTACCATGGGCTTTGCTTTCTTTAGTTGTGCGTGCATCGGTCTTTGAATTTTCTCATTGCCCCCTAGTGCTAGATGTCGCCATTGTAGCTTTGATGGAATTCCCGTCTTCAAGATTGTTGTTGATGCACTTTTTAACAATATCCTTGCTCGAAGACTTGACCCTGTCATCATTGGTGTGTACCTGTTGACCTTTGATGAATCGGCTTGAGATAGTCGAGTCAACATTTGATCGCCATCAAGACCAATCTGATCTGACTGGCCATATGCTCGTGCTTGAACAAACTTCAATCGTCCTGTGTTGGCTGATTGTGCAACTTTATGAATCACATTGCAGTGTTTAAAATTTTGCTCGAACGAACATTGCATTCGCTCTTGTCTTGATGGCTCGACATCATGATCAATAATAATAATAGGATTAGTCACTGATGCTTTACATCGGCTTTCAACTAAACAACAGAGTGGTGTCGGTTTAACATCATCCAACTCGGCTATGCATCGATTTTCATCCTCCTTTTCTGATGCTCTTGAATCGGCTATCCTAGAGGACTTTGAACCTGGCTTTATATTCCAGCAACCAAAATAACTACAGAATATGCGTCTCATCTGAGACCAAAGGTTAGCCAGGCATGAAACAGACAAAGCTGTCCATATGAATATAAAGTTTAGTCGGCATGACGGGAACAACTTTGATTGCGATGAGTTGCCACTATTAGCCTCTATGAATGGTGCCATGTGTTGATGAGCGTGATTAGTGACAAGATAATTCAAAACAAACAGATTACTCATCTTGATTGTTCTTTCAAAATTAATTAGAATCTTACTAACGTGTGCATCAACAATATGATTTTGACCGAATCAAAAATTGAGTAAACTGTGGGCTAGGTGTACCTTTGTGAAGTCATTGGAAGGAGAAGATGGTTGCACCACTAGAAAAATACCTTGCTCCACTTTTGAATAATCCTCCGACGCCTCTTCCTCTTTTTCTGGATCTCGTGCCTCATCACTCGGATTTCCCGAGTAGATTTCACTTGGATTTCTCGAGTAGATTTCACTCGGATTACCCGAATGGATTCCACTTGGCCGCTCTTCATCAGCTAAACTTCGTTCAGCTACATGCTCTGGTTCTTGATCTTCATCACTAGCCAAACTTTGTTTGGCCATATAACTTTGCTCTTGATGCTCATCAATTTCTTTGGCACGGAACTCATAGGGCAGCATGTAAGCTCCCTCACATCCAGAAAAAATCGAGCACGGCCAATTTGTTGCATTTACCGTTCCTTTGCTCGGTGAAGCTTGCATCTTCTGTTCTGGTAGACGCGACAATAATTGGCTTGATGCACTCGGCTTTAGCCGGCGATGCACTCGTCTGGAACGATGCACTCGGGTGGCATGATGTACTCGGCTGGCACGATGCACTCATTTGGCTCGGTGCAACGCACTCGGCCTTAAATGTCTCGGTGCTCAATCCGGTTTCAATTGAATCCACCATTGTCTTGTCACTAAAGGAACCATTCAACTCGGCTGTAGACGACTTAGTCATATTTGACTCGGTTTCACCCGAATCAACCGTATTAGCCGAGTGAACCCTTTCTTGCTGATTTGCTTGCAAAGCTTCTTTCTTGGCTTGCCTCAACGTCACAGAGGAGCCATCATGATTGCTGAATGGAAGAAGGGACTTGACATATTATTGCAAATATTCCTCTCCACGCCTCTTCTTGAGTGCTTCATAAGCTTGTCGATATTCTGCTGGTAATTCCTCAAGAGTTGGCGTAGTAAAGCCATTGATGCTATTCCCTGTGAGAGTTGGCTTGACCCCGTCCATTCGGGCGACATATTTTTCTTTAGACTTAGCCCTACTTGGATCCGCTTGCCCCCCAATGCTCTTAGGATCTTTCGGCAATGAATTTATGTTGCCGAAATTTTGCAATTGTACAGGGGGTGTATAACATGCTGCAATGATAGGTGAAGACGTATGCACTGTTGTCGAATATTTTATCTCGCTAATTTGATCACCTGGCAACACTTCGTCTTCTTTCAAAACCCTAGCTCGTATTGCCTCATAATCAGGAACCAGCCCCCTTTCATGTTGTTCAAGGCAAACCGTGCTAATCTTCTTATTTTGGGCTAAACATTTTAATGCAGCCAAAGCCACCTCATCTCCTGCAATATGCTCCTATAGAATCTCCATTCACTCGGCCATAACCACGAAGGTGAGCCGAGTCATGAATGTTTTTAGTTGCATATCCCGCTGAACAATTAATCTCATGAGGTGTAGTATATGATGACTGAGGATAACCAGCCAAATAACTATAGGAAGCATGGCCGATTCCCCCGTCCATCGGCATGTTTGGGGATGAACCCGCATATCGCGAGTCGGCTGCCGATGGACAAAACCGTGAGATGCCCTCATGTACATGAGATGTCATATATTGATCACTCGAACAAATCGTGTTGTTCACTGGCATATTGAAAGGTGTTGCCGATGCACGAAAGTTCAGATTCATAAGTTGCATGTCGCGGTTCTGTAAATTCCAAGTTTCTCCAACGGAATAACTAGTCGGCCTTTGCTCGTTAGGGCTAGCCTACATGACATATCCATTGAAAGATCTAGCAACATCAACATAATGGCTATTTGCATCTACGTAAGGAGATTGATGATACATGTTACCGTTGTAGGTTGCAACCACTTGATGACGCCCTCCTCGTAGCAAGAACAGGCTAGAGACTGTTCAAAGCTTCTTCCCAAGCGGAGTCACCAAAAAGTGTGTTTGCACACGAACACGTCACCATGTACCTCCGACGCCGAGGGTGATGCACCGCAGCTCACGTCGAAGGAGACTCATTCGTAAGCGCGGTACGCAAGCAATCCGGCAGGTGCTTTTTAGGACCCGAAGCCCCGCTCGCCTGGGAGGGACCCCGTCAGGGCACGCAGAGGCTATGGGCTGCCCTAGGTCGGCCTAACCGCCCCTAGGACCTCGTGGATTCGCTGCCTCCAATCTTGAAGAATGACGAAGAATGAGAAGAAGATACAAGGGAGAGGGATACAAAGTAGATGAACACGAAAAAGTAATAGATTGATTGTTCGATTGTGTGTTGTTCAATCGGCCATCACCCCTTAGATATATAAGAGGCGGATGGACTTCCCGTACAAGAATAGGACTCCAAAGCATGTCCAAATCTTTCCAAAATTAACCGAACTCGGATTTAGGTAAGTCTGAAATATCAGTTCGGTTTTTAGGTCCCACAGGCCATAAACGACCTCGGATGAAGATTAGCCCAAAAGCAAACTTGACCGTTTCGACGAGACAAACAACTTTTGTGTTAAACGTTTTTTGATTCGATGCCATATTCAGGGCCAAATCGCTTGTGCAAAACAGGTAATTATTCATGCAACTCATCAGACATAGTCACATGTGTGTCTGGTCCCGGGCGTCATATTTTGCTCACTGCAGGGTCGTGCTGTGCGTGCTCTAACTTTTGCATACGACCTTGGATCGGGACGATCTTTATATCAAAATCGATCATTTCGACGAGACGAAGACAATCCATGTATAAGCTTTTATCATATGAGGCCGTCTTTGAGGCTTAATTGGCGGAACAATACTCTGAACGCAAAATCTTAATACTTCAAGCATAGTTTCGGCCCTTGAGATGAGATCGGATGGCGATGGCCCAAACTTCAAAGATGTTAATATCAACAATACGGAACTCTTTCATGTAGATCACTTCTCCATTTGAGGCCATCTTAAATAACTTGTTGACCGTGCCAAAATCTGGTGTGACATACGCATTGCCTCTTTTCCTCACTTGGTCTATCTCGATTTCTCTCGGGGCATCTATCTATCTATCTATCTATCTATCTATCTATCTATCTATCTATCTATCTATCTATCGCGCACACACCTTGTCCCTTGATCTCCCACCCATATAGTCCCCTCACGATCTCGAGGGATCTCTCTATCACAAACAGACCCTCTCTCCCTCCCCATGCTTCCATATTCTCCATACGTCCCTCTCGACCTCTGTCCCTTGTTGGCCAGACCTCTATTGGACAGGTGCTATAGGGGGGTCTCTCTCCGTTGCAAACAACCACGCACTAGCTATCTCCGTGCATCTCCTCACCTCACTTTTCTATCTCGGAGATGCATGCGTGATATGTTTGCATAAGACACGCACACACACTCTCTCTATTTTATCGTTTGTTGTCCCTTTCTCTTTCACACACACACACTTTTTGCACACTCACTCTTTCTCCTTCACACACACTTGATCTCTCTCGACTTAGGTACTCTCTTCGGTCCATAGCATATAGATTTATTGAAAAGTCAAACTTCACAAAGTTTGACCAGGTACATGGAGAAAAACATTTACATCTAGAACGACAAACATATATCATTAGATTCATCACAAGATGTAGTTTCATATGATGTATCTTTGGTATTGTAGATATAAATAATATTTCATGTAAACCTGGTCAAAGTTTCCAAAGTTTGACTTCTAGAAAATTTATATGCACTGCACTATCGAACGGATCGATGGAGTATCTCTTTCCCTCTCAGCTATCTGATGCACCACTCAGCCGTATCGGGGCTCCTCTATCTCTCTCAAACTTTATATCTCCCTGGTTCACATATACACATATCTCGCTCGCACTACAAAGACCCATCTATCAATCTCTGCCCTTGTTCTCTCTCCATGTGACACGCACCCCCCTAAGTACCATAATCTCTCACTCCATCATAGGCACACGCACTCCCCCGTAAGTATGACTATCTCTCACTATCCATCAGGAACACAGGTATTATCTCCTTCCATTCCTACGTCTATCTCGATATCTCTCGAGGTATCTTCTATTGTGCACACACCTTGTTAGTCGATCTCCCACCCATGTAGTCCCATCACGATCTTCAGGGGATCCCTCTATCACAAACACACACTGTCTCCTCCCCATGCCCGCATTTTCTACATACGTCTCTCTCGACCTCTTTCCCTTGTTTGCCAGACCTCTCTCCCTTGTTTGCCAGACCTCTCTTGGCCACATGCTAGGGGTCTTTCTCTCTCGGTTGCAAACAACCACAAACTATCTCCTCACCTCGCTTCCACTGTTGTCGTGGATTTAACACGGCAGATGCCCTAGTGAAAGGACTTAGGTGTGGATCCATCGCAATGTAGGTTAGCTCAAAGGGGTTGAATGGGATGAAGGACACAAAGGGTTTACCTAGGTTTGGCCCCTCGCAATGAGGTAAAAGCCTACTTCCTGCTTCTTGTTGTATTGCTTGAGTATCGATTACAAGGGAGCAAATACGCTTGACCTAGCTATCGATTCCTTCTTTCTTGGGTTAACTCGCCGCCGGGCCTCACCTTTATATACACAGGTTGAGGCCTCGGGGCTTACAAGAGTCTGAGCCGGCTCACACAACGTGACTGGTCGGGTTTCTAAATCACCTTGCCTTATCAGGCAAGCTATCATATGGCGGCTCACTCCTTCGGGCCTTCAGTCACCTCCGGCTCTTGGGCCTTCAACAAGCCTGCTCATGAGCCGCCGTCTTCAGGTCTTGTCTTCTTGGGCCTCTTGGGCCTTCTTATATCAAGTCACCAACGGTGCAATCCGGACCCTCCTGGGCGGGTCACACTGTGGGGTTATATCCCCAACATTAGGCCCTAGATTGATTTGAACCTGTTCATGTCAATCTTCATCCTTCGGTTGGCAAATCTCTTTAAATCTTTTAATATTTAACCTGACAAACTTTCGTGACCCGGCATGACGAAAGGTGACGTCAGGTCATTAATCTTAGAAAAGATCCTATGACATCACAACGGATCTTTGCATTGATCAGCCATCCCGAGAATCGAGGCGCCCCTATTTGTTAAGATAATGATCATGCCTCCTCGATTTCAAAGCCTGCCATTAGACTATTCACCATTTCCCTTATAAATAGGCCCGGGGGGGGGGGGGGTCCTTTTTCACTTTTACCCCCGTCCCTCTCTATTCCTCGTCTTAATCGCACCGACCACTGCAGCTCGAGCTCCGCCGCCGCCGTCGACCTTCACGAACAGCTCCGACCTGGCCGCTGCATCAACCTGAACGAACCAGAAAACCGCGGCGCTCGCCCACTCACCATCAGGTGCTTCTTCCTAGCCCTTTCAGATCTACACTAGGTCTTCAGTCTTTCGCAAGTTCGTCGGTGTTCGTCGCAGTTCATCCAAGTTCTTCACAGTTTCTTCCACCAATGCTTAGTTCAACCCAAAAGTAGGATAGAAGTTGTGCGGTAGCATTTTTAGTATATGTTTCTCATCGTAGATTCATTCCGTCCTTTTGAGATTCAACCTTCAGCACACTAGTTCCTCCACAACATTTTAGGGTTAGCTATTTTCTTCGGCTTTTTCGAACTGCCGTAGATCCGTAAACATAGCTGCAAACCTGCGGAACCTGTTTGCTCCATACTTTAGTAAAATCTCAACTGCCTTGATTTGACAGCCAATTGACCTGCCATTCACTATCTGGGCGGTTTAAATATAAATCTCTGTAACCCGCTAGAACTTAGCCGGCTTATTTATAATGCATAATTTGTCCAAAAATCCAGAACCTTGTATGAACCATCGGCAATGTTGGCCCGCTCATGTTTATTAACTTAATCCTGATCTTGTAACCCGCCAGGGAAAAACAATCAGCTTAATCACAAATTCTGTAATCACTGGGCGGCTCTTCATTATAATATTAACCCGCCACACTTCATTCTCAGGCACTCACTGTCGAAAATGACTAAGAGCACCACCTCTTGTGATTGGGTTGTTTCCACCGTCACCGAACAATCCCTCAATGAGTACGTTGAGATGGGCGTTTTACCCGCCAAGGACGTCATCCACTGGCGAGTCCCAGGAGCTGAAGTTCTGCCTCAACCTAAGGAAGGCGAGGTCGTGGTCTTTGCAGATCATCTTCTTCGTGGGTTTTCACCACCTGGGTCCAATTTTTTTCGAGACGTTCTGGATTTCTACCAGCTGCACCCCCAAGACATTGGCCCCAATTCTGTGTCAAACATATGTAACTTCCAAGTCTTTTGTGAGATCTATCTTCAAGAGGAGCCCAACATTGATCTATTCAAAGAATATTACTACTTGAATCGCCAGACCGAGATGACAGACGGGCCTAGCCTTGAGCTGGGCGGGATTTCAATCCAGAGGCGGAGGGACGTCGTCTTTCCTGCAGCTGCACTGCCCAGCCACCCCAAGGACTGGAACCAGACTTGGTTCTATTGCCAGGACACTTCTCCGGCGGGTAAAAACCCTCTGCTGGGTTTCCACACTTGCAGGCTCAGCCCTAGACATCCGCTTCCCGACCGGATCAGTGCGGCAGAACGAACAAAGTAACAACTACCTTTCCAAAGATAAGGGCCTTATTAGCCAATGGTCTAACTGGTGTTGATTTGGTTCGATGCTGGGTCGCCTGGAGAATCTTGCCTTTGAGCCGCCGCACCGGCTTAATGTGCCAATATACATGTGATGTGAAAGACCTACAGCGGTTTAATCAAACACGTCTTGAGGACCAGCAAATTAATGAAATGACCAAGACATTGCTCGGGGAGACCCTCGAAGACTGCAGCAAGACGGGGCTAAACCCCTTCTGCGTTCTCAATCCTGCTCCCAACGTAAGTATTTTAATCCCTTTAATTCATTTATCACTTTCTCATAAACCGCCTATCTTCTCATTGTCATTTGTGCTTTCAGGCGGACTCTCCTTTCTGGGCCAAGAAACTACATGATAAGCTGGCCAAAAAGACCAGAGCAAAGTCCAAGGCCTCAAAAAAGCCCAAAGGAAAGAAACAGGATGTCGAAGACTTGTTTGCCCTTGACCATGAGTCGGAGGTAGAACTTGATTCTCTTGGCTTCCTTTTTATGCAACTTATTGACGCTGACTCCTCTTAGGATGATGTGGAGACCAGTCAGTCAGACACCGTAGAGGTAACTATAATTTCCTCCGACTCAGAGCCCTTGCCAAGACAAAAAATTTGGCAGGTGACCCAGAAAGTAAGATTTTCTCACCCTTTAGCTTACTTGGATCCCGACTTTATTTTGCAGAAACAGCAACATGAGGCGAATCGTGCAACTAGGAGCAGTGGTGGTGGTGACCTTGCCACCGGTTTACCTAACACACCTGCACCTCGAAAGCGCCGAAATGAGGTACCTCACAATCCATCCCTCTTATTTCCAAAGGCGGGTCTCATTCATGAACCACTTAACTCTTTCTATTCAAATTATCAGGGAACAACTCATTCATCATCCGGCGAGTCTACTGGAACCCAGATGCCTGTCTTCAGAGTCTCCCTGTGTAAATACTTGCACTTGTTTCTCCATGAGCCATAATATATACTCATCGCTTGCATTTTTCCCACAGAGGCATAGCAAAGGCAGGCAAGAAACAGAAATTGGGCGGCTCTTCAAAAAATCCCCAAACCACTGAGCCGGAGCAGCAAATGTTAGAAATCCCAGAAGCCACAACTCAAGATTCTGACGATGTTGCACGCAATCCACCACCGCAAGTGGATGTTATGGTTCTTGAGACGGCTCATACTGAGGCTGATCCAATCGGCAATCATGACCCGCCGAGTCCTAAGCCGCCCAGCCCTGCCAAGCTTAATGAAAAAATTCCTTCTGACAAAGCCACTCATGACGTCATTATTACTGGCACAGGCTATACAGAGCCGGGAAATCCCACTGCCTTGGCCAAACACAGTGCCAAAGAAGAACCTTCAGCTGCCGACAAGGGAAAATTGCAACTGGATCTGGAGAGTTATGCCGGCTTCAGCGCAAGCGATATCCATGCCGGTTACTTAAACCGCCTCCATACTAGTCGTGATATGGAAGCCGGTTTAGTGAAACTTATGAAGGAATGCTATGAGGTACATTGCTGACCACTTTCCATACGTATTTATTTTAGCCGCCAAGTCTAGAGGATAGGAAAGAATGGAGTATACTGTAGACTTAATGATAATCTTTGATCTGTAGCCTCTCCAGGTTAACTTTTCCGTTAAAACTTAAATGTGTAGCCCCCAAGGGCCGGCTTAAATTGACAAATTGAGCTGGGACTTGTAGTCACTGTAACAAATCCAAACATGAAGCCCCCAAGGGCCGGCTTAAACTGAGAAGTTGAGCCGGGACTTATAGTCACTTAAGAAATCCAAGCACATAGCCCCCAAGGGCCGGCTTAAACTGAGAAGTTGAGCCGGGACTTATAGTCACTTAAGAAATCCAAGCACATAGCCTCCAAAGGCAGGCTTGAACTGAACTGAAAAAAAGAATTGGCCCACGTTAGCCCCCAAGTGCCAAGTAGAGTACTTGTAGTGTGCTTGGGACTTAAACAGAATACCAGCACCAATAATTAATCCTTGCTGTATAATCATCACTGCATCATTGTATTGCAGGCAGAATTGAGTATGCAACAGTCACAAGTGGGCAACTTAAAGAAAAGTATCAAGACCCAGCAAGCAGAAACCGCCAAGGCCAAGGCAGAATTGAAGGCCTCACTGGAATCAACTGACAAGTTGAAAACATACTTTGACACTGAAAGAGCCGGCTGGGAAACTGAAAAAGCTGTGCTAGTAAAAAGGGCCTAAGATGCCGAGGCTGCTCTTAAACCGGTGACTCAAGATTTATCCAGTTTAAAGCAATATATTATTCAAATGACAGCCGCCATCTTTGGTAAGTATAACATGTTAATCTATTTCTTGAATCCCCCTGTCATCTCTTATGTGTATAAAAACATCTAACCCGCCAGCAACTCTTGTCTTTAGCAGGCGCCAGGAGTGCCGGCCTTGGCCAAGATATGCTTCTGAAGCTAAAGGCCATTTACTCTTTAACTGAACAGTTATACAGTGGCACCCTCCGTAGTTTTGTGGCTTTGGGGGGCAATAGAACACCACCGAGTCAGATCAAGTCTACGCTGGATCACTTATCAACTGTCCTAGGCCAGATCGATGAACAAAGGCTATCAGCCGCCCGAGCCGGAGCTATCCTTGGACTCGGCCGGCCCAAAGCCTGGCAATCAGAGCTTGACCCAGAGGAGATAGCCACCGCGTGCCCGGAATTTAAAGATGATCAGTCACCTTTTGAAGAGAAGGACTTCAATCACTGCGTTCGAGAGATGCGACCCGTGGCTTGTAAACTTGTGGAAGAATTAAATTTGAACAACTACACGGCGGCTTACGACAGCAACAATCAGAAGATTAAGCTGCCGGCCCATAACATTATCAGTCTCATGCCTCCTCGGCGTAAGCATATTTTTGCTCCTGATGTTGATCAATCTATTATACTCAATAATGAAGCAACTTTTGAGGCTTTGACCGACATCGACTGGACATCACCTGACCTCTAGATGATCGAAGAAGAAGGACCAACGCAGGATGACCCGGAGTCGTCGACTCGCCCGGAAGCAAACCCATGATGAGCCAGGCGGCTCTCAGGCCAGGGCATGAGGTCTCCTCTCCAGAAAAACACTTGGCTTCAAACTTATGGGCTTATAACAACCATGTAATAGAGTAGTTTGTTTGAAACAATGATCTGCCTTTTCATGCCATCGTGCATGCTAACTGTTAAGACACCAAGTTTAATCTTTTATGGCAGGCTTGATCTGATAGCTCATGCGAATCATCACAGTAATTGTACTTGTGTGTCAAACGCCGCATGTCCTGAAAAGCGACTCATACTACCGGCTTACATTGCCGTATCCAGTAAGGGCGACAACCCAAATATTTGTAACTGCTTGGCTCCAATTGCGCAAACCAAAGCATACTGACGACTTAAAGTCCATAGCCAGGGCGGGTTACCAAAACAAAAATGCTCTAGCATGAGTCATATATAATCAGGGCTACATGACTCGGATTATTGAAAAATGCACTTTGCAGAAAAAATCACAAATCCAAAAGACTCAGAGAAAAGATTCAAAAAATCACAAACAATTGTTTGGCCGGCTCACCAAAACACGGCTAGATAAATTGGCTATCAAAGCCATGTGCTTTCAATGGCCGCACAGCCCCTTTGGCACTCAGGCCTTATGTTTGCTTTCAAGGCCGCAACAGCCGTTTGGCACTTAGACCACATGATTGCTTTAAAGGCAGCAACAACCGTTTTGGCACTCAGGCCACATGATTGCTTTCAAGGCCGCAACAGCCGTTTGGCACTCAGGCCACATGATTGCTTTGAAAGGCAGCAACAACCGTTTTGGCACTCAGGCCACATGATTGCTTTGAAAGGCAGCAACAGCCGTTATGGCACTCAGGCCACATGATTACTTTCAAGGCCGCAACAGCCGTTTTGACACTCAGGCCACCTGATTGCTTTCAAGGCCGCATTAGCCATGGTTTTACCTAGCTTACTGTAAGCCGGCTCTCACATGACATAAGCCGCCGTGTTAAACTTAACAAGTTCAGGGTCTTAAAAAAGATTGACTTGTTAAAAGTTGGGTGGGTCAGCTAGTGGAACAACCAGTTGCAAACAGGTAGGAAAATCCTATAAGAAGTGGCATTCAAGCCGGTCAAGAGGGTATGAAAGCTAAACCCAGTGGTTGGAAGCCCCAAAGTGACCTTATGATCAATTAATAAATGCTCAGATACTCAGAAATGAAATGACAGAGGCCCCATAATTTGGGGATGCCGACTTTATTATATTGATCATAAAGAGTATATACATTGACAAAAGTATGTACAAAGGTAAGAGCTGGCGGCTCAAGTATAGTACGGCCGAAGATGTGCAATATTCCACGGACGGCTGGTCTCCTCCTTCGACTTACGAGAATCCTTGTACTCACGTACATCAATGAGGTAATATGACCCGTTGTTCAGGTTCTTGCTGACCACAAAGGGTCCTTCCCAACGTGGGGATAACTTGTGCATATCTGTTTGATCTTGGATGAGCCGGAGCACCAAGTCGCCTTCTTGAAACATCCGGGTCTTAACTCTGCGGCTATGATAGCAACACAGATCTTGTTGATATATCGCTGAACAAGCCACCGCCAGGTCACGCTCCTCATCCAAAGCATCGAGTGCGTTTTGACATGCTATTTCATTATCAGCTTCGACATAAGCCGCCACACGAGGCGAGTCATGACGGATATCACTTGGAAGAACTGCCTCTGCTCCATAGATCATGAAGAAAGGCATATAGCCTGTTGATCTGTTGGGGGTGGTGTTGATACTCCAAAGTACCGAAGGTAACTCCTCAACCCAACAACCCGGCGTTCGCTTCAAAGGAACACTACTAGGAGAAAGCCTACTAGTAGCGCTTGAAATACCTATAGCAGTAGCGCTGGGTCCAGCGCTACTACTAACGCGCTATAGCTAAGTTGTAGCAGTAGCGCTGGTCAGGGTAGCACTACTAGTAAGTATGGTTAGCAGTAGCACTGCCCTGACCAGCGCTACTGCTAGCTATCTGTAGCGCTGCAGAAAGGCAAGCGCTGCTGCTAATCCAGTGCTACTGCTAGATGCCTTCCAGCGCTGTTGCTAGTATTCCTACTTTCACAGATTTATACCCCCTCTACGTATTTCTGATGTATTTGTACATGCTCTATACAGTAGTTTCATCAGATCATAATAAACATACACTATTCTCATCATATCATACACATACAGTAGTCTCGTCATACCATCATCATCATCATCATCATCATTCAACACAAATATCATCACATCTCAAAAATAGCGATACACAAGTCATGTCATGTCTCGAATAAATGCAACTGCATGGTCATGGCACACACACAAGTTTCATCATCTCTATCTAAACCATGATGTAGAAGAGAAGAGCGATCAGCATGAGCAAGAGCGCGACTATGTAGTACTTCTTGAGGCACCGGCGGTTTCGCTCCCGCTCTTGCTGGAGCGTCCACCTCAAGTAACTACTTTCCGCTTCGGCTCTACTATCGAACCCTCTGTGGCTAGCACCCGGGTACTTGTCCACCTGGTCCTGAGCGTCTGGCCAGTGGTCGTACACTCCCGGAACCCTCCCAACGAACACGACATAGTAGTCCTTCGCCAGCTCTGGTCTATGTACCTGCATCGTCAGTTGATGAATTGAACGATAATTTGCAACATAATGTACTTAAGAAAACAAAGAGGCATAATTAGGAAAATTCAAAAAACCTATAGTAAACATAAATAACGAAGTTCCTCATACCCAAACTAATTAACTAGAGCGATCTACGCTAGTTCAGGACCACGGTTTAATTACATCACATAGTTTCGCCGTGCATAAATTCAAAGTTTTGCCATAGAAAGATAGTAGTGACACATTGTCATCGACAATCAGTCCTCCATGTCGGCGGTCCAGTCTTCATAGTCAGGGAGGAAGCACCCGAGCTTCTTGAAAGGCTTCAGGTCTAGACGCTGAGTGAGTAGCAGTGCTCGGACATCATCCCGCGTGATTGGCCCATGGTAGAAAATCCCTGTTAGTTCGAGGACCTGCTTCATGATCACTTGGGCAAGTTCACACTGTACGTGATAAAATTCAGCTCGGATTCGATGATCCGGTGTCTTTCCTATGCTTGTGGCCCAGTTGACAATCTCGGCATCGTTGGTAGTAGCTGACATGCGAAGGCGTTGATTATCCCTTCTGTACTCGATCAGGTGATGCATGAGGTAGAATCCATCAGCCTTACTGGTGTATGGTTGCTGGATGCAGCAGAAGTCGGTCTTATGGCTAAAAGTCAGCCCGTTCTTCCTGTGCTTTTTCACCTTGATATATCCACCAGACAGGCTGAAGGTGAACAGGGCACTATCGAGAACACTCTTTATGTGCGTGTAATCCTTTTTCTTGATGTTCTTCGATGAGTCCAAGTACATAGCATGGGAGTATTCTGGGTATAGAACGATGAGGATGGTGCCCCCCTGCTGCGCAAATTAAGTACACCTCAAATTAGCCTCCATGCTTGCAAAGCTATGATTAAAACTTACGAAAGGATATGCGCGGATGACTTACGTGGGATGATAAGGCAGGAGAATCGCTTCCTTGTCCTTATTAGCGATCATGAAGTCACTGATATACTTGCTCGCATAGTCACGGTGCTCTTTGCAGACTGCCAAGAAGCTCTGTGCATATAGTATGGGTCCGCGATGCAGATATATTTATGTTCTCGATCCTGATGAAGTAGTTGAGATACAGCGCATACATGTGGATGAACTGGAAATCCAGTTTGGTCATGTGGAACATGTCATAGATGTAGTCAAATCGCAGGATGAACTTATCCGCGGGCCATCTCTCGATGTACAACTTCCCACCCGGCACCTGAGCCGCGTAAAGCGGGTATCATGGTTTTTCCGAGATGAGAAGGCTTTTCTCTCTGGCCAGCACATCATCATGGAGTCTCCTTAGATCATTGTTCAGTATGTGCTCTAGCGCTTTCGCAGGTAGGATCGGCAAGCCGGCGACATGGAAACGCTTCGCACCTTCGAGAGGTATTCTGTCTACCACCCGGGGCTTCAGAGGCGGCTGGCTACTTGATGCAGCTCTGGTGCCTTTAGGGCCTTTCATGTCCGGTCTCCTCCTTTGCTTCTTGGCGGGTGGCGGTAGTGAGCCACCATACCTTCCCTAACCACCACCCCCAGTGTCGTCGGGCTAATCAGTGGACGGCCCTCGGGTTGTTGCTGGGTAGAGGCGGCATCTGGAGGCATCTCCTGCGAGGATCGCTTGAAGAGAGGCTTTTTGCATTTCACCTTAGGATGTCCCGGCTCTGGCAAATCAGGCAGCATCAAGTCATCATCTCCACGCTCATAGCCTGAGTCTTCGTCGTCCTGAGCCATCAATCCTCCATCATCATAGGCGGTATTGAAATACTTGTCTGGGTCATCATCATGCTCCTCCATGTCATCATCAACATTTGCTTCTTCGACAACGGGGGCGACGTCATCTGGCACTAATGGAGGCTCTCCCTCACGCCGTCCGCTATCACCCGCCATGACAGGTGCAGGTAATTTGGTAGGTGGGGTGGTGTTCATACCTTCTTGAGAAGCTTTCGTTGGTGTGATACTGGGTGCCTCGACACGAAGAAGAGTCTTCGGCCAAGGCAAGAACCAGCTCTTGCATGCGCCAATCCGCTTAGGGGTCTCCTCGGCATCGACTGGTAACGGAGGAGGCAAATCCTGGAAGCCCGCTAAGACACTGGCCACGTTAACCTTGAAGACGCCATTAGGCATCTCTCGGTTGTGGAACATGCGGTCCTTCGGCTTCACCATCATTGCCTTTCCCACGGCCACCTTCTGGCCCTTGATGTCGTAGAGTAGGGTGCACGGGGTATCGTAGGCCTACGAAGAAGACATGTCTGCGACATCAAACATCCGAAAGGCAACTGAAATGGAAGACTATAGACATGCTGGTGAAAAGGGTATGACGCGTAATTACCGTGAGGGCATCGAGCTCAGCCATAGACGAAGGCCCACCGAGCATGCCAGAGACGAAGGTCGGGCTGCTATGAACAGTAGCGGGACCTTTTGCAGTTGCTTGAGCAGGTGCTGGTGCTGTGATGTTCACCAATTGCTCTCGACGTAGCTAGGAAGGGGAAAGTCCTCTGGCCCTTTATTTGGATTGCTCTTCGACCAATCGATAATTGCCGGAATCAAGCTGGCCACCGCATCACTGACCGCTGCATTGACTACTCCGAGCAACTCTTCTTTGGTCTCAGTTTTGGTCTTATTGACCGCAATCGCGACCTTCTCGTCGATGGTCTACTGAGTGACCAACTGTCTCTTCCTTCTTTCCTTTGGCTCCTCGCGGTAGCACGTCTTCCACGAGGCGCCATCTCCGACGCCGTGCACACATCCATAGGACAGCGGTTTGTCCTCCGGGACCTTTTTCAGTATGTTCAGGGCCCGGTTGAATGGGGTGTCCTACTTGGGCCTCGCCGACGACTGTGATGACTCGTCACTTTCGGCTGCCTTTTGGTGCTGCTCTTTCTGCAAAAGGAATGTGGATGGTTTACTAATGTGACAAAACTTGTAGTCGAATTGATTGGAAGCTAATATGATAATGTGGTAATATAACAATTACCAGAAGTCTCATGAACTCCCTCGTGTTCGGGTCCGTGTAAAAGATATTTTTACGTGGTCCCACTTGTACCGGGCCCTGATCCAGTCACGCTCCAGCGGGTCGGTGAACTCCGCCAAGAGGTCTGGGATTCCATGACTTTCACGTACGACGTCCTCCTTGGCCCATACGTGCCTCTTCCCCTCGTAACCACCGCTTCCGAGGCGGTGGGGAGGTGTGTTCCTGGCCTGGAGCACCTTCATTTTCTCCGACCTTGCCTTGACTTCTTCCTTAGCGCAAGTCTCCTTGAATTTTTCTAAGTCCTGTTCCTTTATTGACGGATTATCAGCATGAATCTTGGACCACGGTTCATTCTTCGCAATCGCTTTTTTCACCCAAACTTTCCAGGTGGACAAGTCGTTGGTGAACGTCACCATCGCCTTGTCATTTATCTTTGTCATGGCGTCGTCGTCCCAGGGTTCTTTGCTTTCATCCCGGCCAGGGAACAGGAACCTATTGTGCAAATTCTTTAGGAGCATGTTCTTCATATATGGTATCTTCTTCAACTTCTCGTCGTTGATGTTGGCGGTTTCCCTGAGGATGCATCGTAGTTGATTGCCCCAGCACGAGCGTGCTTCCTCCGGCGCCGTTGGCTCTAATTTCTTGGGGTGCATCTCCGTGACCACAATTTGTCCGGTGCCGAGCTCGTTTGGTCTTCGTGACCTCTTCTGCTTCCGTGCTTTACCGGCTACGATAGCATCGTTGCCGGTCTTGGGGGTGGTGTCGGTGCTGGTGCCGGTGTCGGCGTCGGTGTCGGGGTTGGTGCCACTGCCGCCACCATGCACCCCAATCTGGTGTTCTTCCAGGTAATCGAAATAATGATTTGCTGCCTCGATGGGGTCTTCTTCGTGGCGAGCAGAACCCCGGCTTCGGCGTGGCTAGACATGCTTCCTATTCAACAATTGTAAATAAAAGATATACTGAAGAGAAAAAAGGGGCCTATATTTGGTCAGAATGTTGATTCATTCCCCTTCCGGCAAATCCCGGCACTCCATATGTCCTAGTTTCTAGCACAAGTCATGCCGAAAATCAGGTAAATTTTCGGCATGACCTTTGCTAAAAAGTGGACATATGGAGCGCCTGAAATTTGCCAGAACGGAAATGAATCAACATTCCGGCAAAACATAGGCCACTCGGATATTCTTCGACATTCAACCAACATTGCAAAATCATATAACATCAATGACATATATCATTTGCGAAATATATCATTCAAGCAAGTACATAGAGTGAAATGACCTTACTAAACATTGCAAAAAAGTGGTCTTTTCAAAAACCAAAAACCTTTGCAAAATGACCTCACTAAACATTTGCTATTATATATACCTACAAAAATTATTAAATGCTCTCTCTCTGCTACTGCCCTAACCAACTAAATTGCCCTATAAACTAATTTGCTACTATTTTTTTCCTAAATGATCTCTCTCTCTGCTACTGCCCTAAACTAATCTGCTACTGCCCTACCACAGGGCATATCATGCTCCTAAAACATCATCTAGGGTTTTATATCATGCTCCTAAAATTTTGTTACTGTTTTTTAGTGCAATTTGCTACTGTTTTTTTTCAGTTTAGTGCATTTTTGCAGCTAGGCAATTTGCTACTGTTTTATATTTATAGTTAAAAAAGTCCACTATTTTATTTATCGCTAAAAAAGTCCACTGATTTTGCAATTTTAGGGAGCTACTGTTTTTGATAAATTGCCTAGCTACAAATAATTTGCTCCTGTTTTTTGTAGCTACTTTTTTGCTAATTCAGCTAAATTTGATACTGCCCTAAAATACACATGATGATTTGGACTATCTAGAATCCTATGAACTTGAATCAATGTCTTGTTATGTCTATTTCCATAACAATCTTTAGTTAACAGTAGCTAGGGTTCATCTGTCCTAATTTTGCTAACAGTAGCTAGGGTTCATCACAGAGAGAGAGAGAGAGAGAGAGAGAGAGAGGAGGGCAGGGGAGAGAAGAGGAAGAGGCTTACGGGCTCGGGCGGTCGGCGGTGAGGCCGGGTAGGGGAGAGGGCGGCGACAGCAAGGTCAAGGGCGGCGACGGCGGTGAGGTCGAGGGCGGGCAGGGGAGAGGGCGGTGGCGTCGAGGTCGAGGGCGGGCTTGCGTGGTGACGGTGACGTCGAGGGAGGGCTCGGGGGATGGCCGGCGTCGAGGTCGACGGCGGGCAGGGGCGACGGCTGGCGCGGTGATAGAGTGGGGGGAGAAGTTGGAGGAGAGGGGGGATGACTTGGTGAAATTTTGAGCCCGCGCGGGGGGGGGGGGATAACTCAAAATAGCAGTAGCGCTGGACTGGGAACCAGCGCTACTGCTAACTTAGCTATAGCGCTGGATCCTAAACCAGCGCTACTGCTAACTATTCCAATTATTATTATTTTAATTCTGAAATACAAATAGCAGTAGCGCTGGATTAGGTTCCAGCGCTATAGCTAAGTTAGCTATAGCGCTTGTTCCCATACCGGCGCTACCGCTATTTTCCTTTGCTAGTTTTTAGTTTTCTTTTCTTTTTATTATTTTCCTTTTCTAGTTTTTAGTTTTCTTTTCTTTTTATTATTTTCCTTTTCTTTTCTGTTTACTTTTCTTTTTATTTTGTATTGCTTTCTCCCTTTTGTTTTTGTTTTTTCTTTCTCCTGACGACGGTGTCTCCCTCCCACACTACGCGAATATCACCGGAATCATGCATACACTGATCGATAACGGTTACTTAAGTGCGAAAACAAAATAGATACATATATATAAATGATGGTTTTTCAGCTGCGTCGACGACGTTTCACATTGAGCTTCTTCCCTTTCTTGTTCGTTGCCGAATAATTGAGCCCCTCCTTGTGACTTTTCCAGAACCATGGAGTACGATCTTTCTTATGTAATGTAGTATTGATTCTTCTTTTCACGTATGCTTCATCATCATCGTCATCTTCCCTCATCGGGTTGCCGTATTGGTCGTAGTCTTCCTCGTTGGCGACTCCATCCATTCCGACGATGCTCCTTTTGCCTCTCCTCACGACAACACGGCTGGGATTGGTCGCATCGGTTATGAAGAAGCATTGTGTCACGTGCTTAGCGTGTACCCATGGCTCATTTTTGGCGATGACGTTAACGTTCATGTAGTTCTCTTCGCGTCAGGTATAGACATGGTAGTGAAATACTTGTTTTCTCTTACGACGTCCTTAGCCCATCTGACACGAAACATCGTTGCATCCTGCATTCCAGCATAGTCAAGCTCCCAGATCTCTTCGACCCTTCCGTAGAATCTTTCAGTTGTGCCGTTGGCGTCGGTCACGCATTCCATGTCTTTGGCCTCCGTGTAGAACGTGTACCCGTTGATATCGTATGACTGATAGGTCGCGAGTTTGGGCGCGGGTGTCGGTGTCAAAACCGGTGGATCTCGGGTAGGGGGTCCCGAACTGTGCGTCTAAGGTCGATGGTAACAGGAGACGGGGGACACGATGTTTACCCAGGTTCGGGCCCTCTCTATGGAGGTAATACCCTATGTCCTGCTTGATTGATCTTGATGAATATGAGTAATACAAGAGTTGATCTACCATGAGATCGTAATGGCTAAAACCCTAGAAGTCTAGCCTGTCTGATTATGATTGTGATTATCCTTGTCTCTACGGACTAAACCCTCCGGTTTATATAGACACCGGAGGGGGCTAGGGTTGTACAAAGTCGGTTACAGAGAAAGGAATCTTCATATCCGAACGCCAAGCTTGCCGTCCATGCCAAGGAGAGTCCCAGCCGGACACGGGAGAGAGTCTTCTGTCTTGTATCTTCATGGCCCATCAGTCCGGCCCACATTACGTAGCCCGGACGCCCGAGGACCCCTTAATCCAGGACTCCCTCGGTTGCACCTGAACCAGGCTTCATTGACGATATGTCCGGCACGCAGATTGTCTTCGGCATTGCAAGGCGGGTTCCTCCTCCGAATACTCCAAAACAGACTTCGAGCGCAGAACACGTGTCCGGCTCTGCAAAACAAGAACCACACACAACCCTAGAGAGTATAATATTTCACGAATCCAATCCGCTGACAACTTTTTATAACATGATACCACGATCCTTTAAGATGCGGTTTCCAGTGGCACGCCTAGTCACAGTAGAGATCGTGTTCCTTTATTACGGGATTATCATCAATACAGGCGTGGGTAATCCAACCGTGCCATCTGCTCGGCCCTTGGGAATAGGCAAGTTTTAAGGCGAGTGGGGAGGCGCTTGATATTCTTTGCCTTTATAAGGAGATAAGGATTCACCCCTTTCACCCACGCCTTCTCTTTCTCTGCCTCTCCATTCTCGAGCTCCAGCGCCCAAGTTCTCATATTTTCCGCCTCAAAGAAGCACTCCGACCATGTCCGGATCCGGAGCGCAAGGCAAGTGGATGGCCTCCTCCGTCAAGGAGAAGGACACCACGAAGCTCCGGGAGGCGGGGTATTTGGCCAAGGAAATCGCCCATCGGCTTCCGGCCAAGGGACAGATCATCCCCACCCCCAAGCCTCATGAGAGGGTGGTGTTCATCCCCCACTTCGTCCGCGGGTTAGGGTTTCCTCTCCACCCTTTCGTCCGCGGACTCATGTTCTACTACGGGCTAGATTTTCATGATCTAGCCCCAAATTCTTTCCTCAACATCTCGGCATTTATTGTCGTGTGCGAGGCTTTCCTCCGCATCCCACCCCACTTCAGACTGTGGCTCAAGATCTTCAATGTGAAGCCGAAGGTGGTGGATGGTCAACACGCAGAGTGCGGAGGCGCCTTGGTGAGCAAGATGCCCAACGTCACATGGCCCAAAGGTACTTTTGTGGAAACCGTCAAAGGGTGGCAACAACTGTGGTTCTATATCACAGAGCCCCGCGACGCTACCTGTGCCACGGCTCCCGAATTCAAGTCCGGAGCCCCAATGCGGCTCACCTCCTGGCTAGAGAAGGGCCTGAATTGGTCGTCGTCGGACGAGCTGACAGCGCTGCAGGCGCGTATCTAGAGCATGGTAGACAAGAACATCAAGCTTGTCAATGTGATCTAGGTGATGCTAGTTTGCCGGATCCTTCCATGCCAAAGCCGGACTTGCCATCTTTGGGAGTTCGATCCGGTCGAGCACCAGACCTTGCAATAGTTCTTCGGAACTACGCACGAAGACATCTGGAAGGTGCTTTTTAAGGCCAGCGAGAAATGGCCGGAGACGATCGAGGACCGCGGGCACGACCTGGCCCATCCCGCCAGTCCGGTAAGCTTTTCGTGCTTTCAAGGTGTATCCTTTACTTGCTTGCTCAGGGAAAATGCCTAAGCCTCCCTATTTATTTTTTTCAGGTCTAGACGAAGAAGGCAGAGAAGATCAAGTGTCCGGCTCCGCTGCTCGAGGAACCAGCCATCCCGCTTCTGACGAAGGTGCTGGTCCCGGCGCCCTACCAGGCACCGAAGAAGAAGGCCAAGAAAAAGGCCAAGGAGACCAGAAGTGGCCTCCATCGCAAGGGAACTTCGGACGCAACGTCCGAAGACGCCGAAACTCACTCCTCCGCCGCAGAGGACGACAAGGAGGAGGAGGAAAGCAACTCTCCCCTTGAGGGGGGAAGGAAAAAAGGGCGGCCTCCATAAATCTGGAGGCAGAGGCGTCCAAGAAGGGGAAGGTCTCCCTCGCGGATAACTCCGCGTGGGATGTCGACAGCAGCCCAGAGTGGCGCCCCCGAGATAAGCCCCTGGCCGGATCATGAGTACTCAAAGACCCTGATGCATTCATATATCCAGCCCCTTGTCTCCATAGTTTTAACATGTTGAATCATGTACTTGCAGTCCGGTTCGTTCCAACCTCGAGCGATACTCCTCCTCGTGAAATTCGCTGGACCCGAAGGTGATGGACAGTGGGTCCCTTCCGGCGGCCTCCTCTCCCAAGGCCATGGATGACACCGAGGTGTTGTCCCAAAGGATCCCAGGCCAGGGAGAGACGCAGGAGGCCGTCAGCGCGGCGCCAGAGGGTGAAACCTCGGCCGCCGGACACATGGGGGAGCAAATCCCCATGGAGCCTGGCAATGGGGGCCAGGTCCAATTCGGCCCCCAGCCGAATATGATCCTGGAGACCAATATGGCTCCAGAATCTGGCAAGTATCCTCCTTCGAAAGAAGGGGGTGTGCCCATTTCGCCGGTGACCTCTGTCCAACCAGAGGCACCGATCACCCTACTGGAAGCGCTGCGAAGTGCTTCCATTGTAGAGGAACACCGTGCCCTTATGGGTACGGTGATTGAGAAGATTCAGTCCGTGAAGAGCAGACTGACCGAAGCCTGCACAAGCCTTCTAACAGGTTTTGAGGTATGAAACGTAATTATGTAAAAAGAATATCATAGTATAGACAGTAGCCCCTGAGACACTGTCCGGTGGTCGAAAAGAAAAGCCGGACAGAGGATCAAACAATTTTCGCAGGAGACTAACCATACATGTCTATGTGAAAAAGCAGGCATCGCTGCTGGCTGCGACCTCTTGTGCTGCCGAAGTCTCCGGACTGAAGCAGAGTCTGGAGCGGGCCGAGGAAGAACTCAGCCATGTGAAAAAGCAGCTGGAGGACAAGCAAGGTATGCCATGACCTTCTGTATATCAGAAAGGGTAGATGATATGCATTGACCATAGTGGCATGATATTTGTAGGAGCGACGACTGAGGTGGAGGCCCTTAAAAAGGCGCTGGCCGAGGCCCAGAAGAGAGCGGCGGAGGAACAATCCGTCCGCGAAAAGCATGAGGCCAGGGTCAGTGAGGTCCAACAAGAGCTCCAGGACGCTGTAAAGAAAAGCGAGTCCTTGGAGCGCAAGATGACGGATCAAGAGTCCAAGCTTGCTAAGGCCCACCAAAGCACACAAGAAGCCCGGGTTGAAGCCCAGGGCGCCCTCCAGGAAATCCAAGAGGCTAGGAAAATCGCGGCGGGTAAGGCCTTTATAATGCAAAGCAAATTTGTGAAGGAAAGGTACATCTTACTGACCCAGATTTGGAGTTCTCTAGGAGCGTTTGCGGATCTGCCGCGCAACATTGCAGATGCTGCGGATTTCTTCTGAGCCGAAGAGGGGAGATCAACAGAGAAGCTGTTCTGGTCGCAATACCTTGCGCCAGCGCATCCGGTGCCCCTTAGCGATCAGCTGAAACAGCTGACCGAACTACATAGGGCGGCCAAATTGGACATGAAGGATTTGATAATCCGCTTATGGCCTGCCGAAGCCATACCCCAAAGCTACTTCAGGCTCGTGAAGCGACTGGTTGCTGCCTGCCCTCGGCTTGATGCTATCAAGCGGTCGGTCTGCATCGAAGGTGCGCGGATGGCCTTCGCCCGTGTCAAGATACAGTGGGTGAAGATGAACACCGTCAAGCTCGCGACCGAGGGACCGCCCGCGGGCAAGGAGCACCGCATGACCGAGCGATATTTTGATGATGTCCTGGAGGGATCCCGCATTGTAGCGGAGCAGTGTGCAAAAGACATTATCTTCGGATGAATATGTTATCCTGTCCTGCACAATAAAACGAAACTGATATGTAATATAATGTTAGTTGTTTATATCAAGATTTTTCCTCCTGTGCGGCCGTTTTGTTAAATCTGAGAGTTGGCCAGTCGTCGGCTTCAGCCCCCACGTAGGTAGTACAGGGGTGTTCGGGATAAAATCTAAACACTCTTTATCCAAAGTTTGGTCCTTGAAGGAGGTGTTTAGCGCAACGAACCAGGCAACCCGACTATGTGGCTTTATCACCCTCACTTAGCCATAGGAGTTTTATAGAAATTTAGGCGCAGCCCCTAGTATTCGTGAATCCGAACTAAGGTGCTGTAAACACCGGATCGGGTAAAGACCGATTCATCGCATAATGCAGAAAAAATCGCAAAAGATTTGTAACCTTCGAAGAGCTGACCGGCTCACGCCGCATCATGACAGTTAGTTTTCGGCTTTCTCTACTAAGGTGCTCATCCGGACGAACCAGGGCACAATCGCAGTAGTTCTCCCTTTACTACCCTAGCCGATATAGCGGAACGTAAGGTAGTAAGCACAGGAGCCGGGCAACCCAACTATTGACCAAAGACATGATTCGGAGCCAATGCATATAATGCTAAATTCGGGGTGCCGAACTATACTATAAAAAAGTGTTGGGACCTTGTTGCCGTATTATGGGGCGTAATAAAGCCCCTGGCAAATTTAGGCCGTACCAAAGTGTACGGGTGCAATGGATAAGATTATCAAGAAAAAAAAAGTAGTAAGCTAGTGCCGCAGAAGTTGGGCCGCGAACTGTTTCCATTACAAATTTATGGACACGTAAAAGCGTATAAGTAGTGCGATAAGCAATAGGGCTATTTTACATGCCATGACCAAGGGAGAGCTGCGTGAGGGTCCTGAGAACAGGTAGAGTGACCATCAAAAAGACATCCTAGAGATTCCCGCATACCGTAATGCTTCTTGCTATCTTGGTGTATCTATCCTTTGAAAGGACCGATGATCAGGCCGTCTTGAGGGGCCTGTGGAAAACCTGAAAAGGATGAAAAAGAAAGAGTGAGAGTACATGTATCCAGGGGAGGTCGAGCCGTATTATGGACCACAATATAGTTCTGCCTCCGTCTATGCCCATGGTATTTTAAGTGCGTAGTTATGTACGCGTGGTACGTATGCCGCCATTTGGCCGGGACAGAGATGGAGGCTAGATTGCTAGTCTAACTCTTGATGAGCCGGACTGTTATGCTGTGGAGTAGTCCAGATCTGCTTGACAGTGTCCAGGAGTTTGGCCGCTGAATTAAGATTCTGCTTGGCAAGGCCGCTCTGTACTTCCGCTGCCAAGGCTGCGGTGTGCTCCTCAGTACGGAGGGAGCGCTCCGTGTTTCCATTAACTGTTATGACACCGCGTGGACCCGGCATCTTGAGCTTGAGATAAGCATAGTGTGGCACCGCATTGAATCGAGCGAATGCGGTTCGTCCGAGTAGTGCATGATAGCCGCTGCGGAAGGGGACGATATCGAAAATCAACTCTTCGCTTCTGAAGTTGTCTGGGGATCCGAAGACAACCTCCAGTGTGATTGAGCCCGTACAGCGGGCCTCTACACCTGGTATGACTCCTTTAAAGGTAGTTTTTGTGGGTTTGATCTTTGAGGGATCGATGCCCATTTTGCGCACTGTATCCTGATAGAGCAGGTTCAGGCTGCTGCCGCCGTCCATGAGGACGCGCGTGAGATGGAATCCATCAACAATTGGATCGAGGACCAGTGCGGCTGAGCCGCCATGACGAATACTGGTCAGATGGTCCCTGCGATCGAAGGTGATCGGGCAGGAAGACCATGGGTTGAACTTTGTGGCGACCGGCTCCATCGCGTAGACGTCCCTGAGCGCTCATTTGCGCTCCCTTTTGGGGATATGAGTGGCGTATATCATGTTCACCATTTTAACCTGGGAAGGGAACTTCTTCTGCCCTCCTGTGTTCGGCGGACGGGACTCCTCGTCATCGTCCTCACTTTGCGACCCCTTCTCCTTGTGTTCGGCATTTAACTTGCCGGCCTGTTTAAAAACCCAACAGTCTCTGTTGGTATGATTGGCTGGTTTATGAGGGGTGCCATGAATCTAGCATGGACGATCGAGTATGCGGTCCAAGCTGGATGAGCCCGTATTGTTTCTTTTGTATGGCTTCTTCCGCTGGCCGCACTTGGAGCCACTAAAACCGGCGTTGACTGCCGTGTCATCGGCAGTGCCACCATTGCTTCGGCACTTGTGCCTGCTGCGTCGGGGCTTGCCATTGCTATTCTTGGCTTCAGAGGTACCGGCATCGCTTGTAGTGTTATTGCTACGAGCTAGCCAACTATCCTCGCCCGCACAAAATCGGGTCATGAGTGCCGTGAGGGCTGCCATGGACTTCGGTTTTTCTTGGCCGAGGTGACGAGCGAGCCATTCATCGCGGATGCTATGCTTAAAGGCCGCTAGGGCTTTGGCATCCGGGCAGTCGATGATCTGGTTCTTTTTAGTTAGGAACCTAGTCCAGAATTTCCTGGCCGACTCTCCAGGCTGTTGAACTATGTGACTTAAGTCATCGGCATCCGGAGGTCGTACATATGTACCTTGGAAGTTGTCGTGGAAGGCGTCTTCCAAGTCCTCCCAGCTGCCAATAGAGTTTTTAGGCAGACTGTTTAACCAGTGCCGAGCTGGCCCCTTGAGTTTTAATGGGAGGTATTTGATGGCGTGAAGGTCATCACCGCGGGCCATATGAATATGGAGAAGAAAATCCTCAATCCATACCGCGGGATCTGTTGTTCCATCATATGATTCGATATTTACGGGTTTAAACCCTTCTGGGAATTCGTGCTCCATTACTTCATCAGTGAAGCAGAGGGGGTGTGCGGCGCCTCTATATCGGGCCACGTCGCGACATAGCTCGGATTGAGTTCGCCGGCAGTCTTCGGCCCGGGCGTGGTTATGTTTGTCACGTCTGGCTTGATAGCCGTCGTTGCGCGCCAGGGCATGCCCCCGCGATCCGTAGATTGATCTGGATTGACCTGCTCTATTGTCCAGGTCCTGCCGCAGGTCATATGTATGACCCCGGGTTGTTATGTCTTTGCTTTTGCGGCGAGGTAGTATGGGCTGGTGTTCAGCTTGAGTTGCCGCTTTGTCCCGGCCACGTGGTGGTCGGTCAGCCGCATTATGTGTTGATGGCATGGGCATAAGTGCCTCGCTGTTGAATTGGGGTAGCAGTTTACGCCTCGGATAACTTTTAATGGGGCGCTCGAGTCCGTATTCCTCAGCTGCCAGGACATCAGTCCATCTATCGTTGAGTAGATCTTGATCAGCTTGAAGCTGCTGCTGTTTCTTTTTCAGGCTCTTCGCAGTGGCTATTAGCCGGCGCTTAAAGCGCTCCTGCTCGACGGGTTCCTCAGGCACGATAAAGTCTTCGTCACCGAGGCTCACCTCATCTTCGGAGGGTGGAAGATAGTTGCTATCCTCCGAGTCTTCGTTTATGGCCTGTTAATCAGGGCTGGCTTGCCCATCTTCCCTATCGTCCTGTTCGAAAGTTGGCTCGACAGGATCTTCTTTGTCTTCGGCCTCATCCGGAGTATTGTTCTCTCTTGTTCCGGTATTGCTATCTTTTCCACGGCGTGATTTAGAGCGGCGCCGCTGACGTCGGCACTTTGGCCGTGTCTCAGGAGTTGTATCCTCGAATGGATCTTTCTTGTTATCACCGTTATTCTCTTTGGGGGTATCCACCATGTACACGCCATACAAGGAGATGGCTGTCAAGCGCCCAGTAAATGGCGGGCTTTGGGCCTGCTCCTCTCCGGCATCGGCGTCCATACCGTCGAGGTCTTCGAAGTCATAATCGAGCATGTCGGTTAAATCTTCGACAGTGGCAATGAAGTGGGCGGTGGGTGGGAAGCGAAATTCTCCGTCCTTAGCCCCCAGTTCAAACCGGATATAGTTCGGCTGCGAGTCCCCCGCTAAGGAAAGGGTTTTTAATGAGTTAAGCACATCACCCAAAGGTGAGTGTCGAAAGATGTCCGCGGAACTGAACTTGACGATCGGCGCCCGATTGAGCTCGACGGGTGCGGACACACGCGGTTCGGAACCTGTTGCCAGAGACGAGTCCGAGGTTCCGGTGACACAGATCTCGTTCGAAGTTAGGTCTGTGTGCGGCTCCAACGCCGCTGAGTCTGCGGCTTCCGTGGCAGGGTTGAGCTTCCCGTCCTCGGATGGCGCAATCTGCTCCGGATCTAGGGCCAGGGCAGTTACAGGAGCTATCTCCCGGGTATGGTCCGATGACAAATTTAGGTCATGTTCATCGCAATGGCAGGGAGCGGCTGCCATGGGCTCGAATCCGTCGAAGATCAAGTCTCCGCGGATATCAGCAACATAGTTCAAGCTTCCAGACCAGACCTGAAGGCCAGGGGCGTAGTTGTCGATCTGCTCTAGATGGCCAAGCGAGTTGGCCGGCAGCATGAAGCCGCCGAATACAAAGATCTGGCCGGGGAGAAAGACCTCCCTCAAGGCAGCATCGTTGTGGATGATTGATGGAGCCATCGAGTCTTCTAGCGACGACACAGCGGAACTCTCAATGAAAGCACCAATGTCGGTGTCAAAACCGGCGTATCTTGGGTAGGGGGTCCCGAACTATGCGTCTAAGGTCGATGGTAACAGGAGACGGGGGACACGATGTTCACCCAGGTTCGGGCCCTCTCTATGCAGGTAATACCCTACATCCGGCTTGATTGATCTTGATGAATATGAGTATTACAAGAGTGATCTACCACGAGATCGTAATGGCTAAAACCCTAGAAGTCTAGCCTGTCTGATTATGATTGTGATTATCCTTGTCTCTACGGACTAAACCCTCCGGTTTATATAGACACCGGAGGGGGCTAGGGTTGTACAAAGTCGGTTACAGAGAAAAGAATCTTCATATCCGAACGCCAAGCTTGCCGTCCACGCCAAGGAGAGTCCCAGCCGGACACGGGAGAGAGTCTTCTGTCTTGTATCTTCATGGCCCATCAGTCCGGCCCACATTACGTAGCCCGGACGCCCGAGGACCCCTTAATCTAGGACTCCCTCAGCGGGGCCATGTGCTAAGGCGTGTGTGAGAAATCCGTCCGATTTGCCCTCTTCTGGGGGATTTTCAAGAACTTGCTCTTTGAACCAACGCAAGAAAGTGGCGTTGTGCTCTATAGTAACTTTGTCGTCCGTCTTGAGCATCCCCTTATCACGGTACTTTTTTGTGATGATTTCTTTGTGCCGTGCCACATAATCATCTACCATATCTAGGTGTTGTAGCACTACTAAGTTAGCCCTGTTAAAGTCGTTCCGTCGATCCGAGTAGTCCACGTGCAATTCCCTTCGGCCATTGTTGTGACCTTCTCCTCCGAGCCTCCCATCGTGCTTCTTGACGGGCAAACCAACAATAGGGTCTCCGACGCCTATATAATTCTCGCAAAAGGAGATGCACTCATGCGTCAGATACCCCTGGACGATGCTCCCATCGGGACGGGACATGTTACGAACGAATCCTTTGATGACCCCATTCATCCTCTCGAACGGCATCCTGCTGTGAAGGAATGTCGGCCAGAGGACGATGATGTCATCCATGATGTGGACACACAGATGCACCATCATGTCAAAGAACGCAGGCGGGAAGTACATCTCAAGCTCACATAGTATGACAACGATCTCTTCCTATAGACTTCGGAGCTGCTTCACACTTACGGACTTTCGAGAGATAACATCGATGAAGTTGCAGAGACCAGTAAGCGTGTCACGGACGTGCTTGTCCATTATCCCTCTAATGGAAACCGGGAGTATCTGCGTCATCATCACGTGATAGTCATGAGACTTCATCCCGCTGAACCTTTTCTTCTTGGTGTCTAGAAATCTGCTTATCTTCCCAAACCAGAACTGACTTTGATTCCCATAAGGCACTTGATAAATTGATCGATCTCCTTCGCACTTAAGGTGAAGCAAGAAGGGGGGCAATAATTCTCCTCCTTCTTGTTGACTTTTCTGCCCCTTTCCACCTCCTCTGTCTCCGTCTCCTCTGTCGACTTTTTACGGTGGAGATCTTTCCTGATCTTCAAATCTTCCAAGTCTTTCCTTGCCTTCGGCCCATCCTTGGTCTTCTCCGGCATGTTCATCAGTGTGCCAAGCAAGCTCTCGAGGATATTCTTTGTGATATGCATTTGATCAAGGCAATGAGGCGTGTCGTGATTGGGCCAGTACTCCAAGTCCCAGAAAACAGACCTCATTTTCCATACCTTCAGCAGCGGCTCCGACGCCTTTTTCATCTTTCCCGGCACGGGGCACTGTTCCCAGTTTTCAAAAGCTCATTGATTTCGGCGTCGCTCCTCTTACATGGAGGTCCTCGATGCTCAGCCAACCCATTGAATAGAACTCCACGCTTTCTCCACGGGTCATCCTTCTTGAGCCATGTATGATGCCCCATGTACACGATTTTCCCGGACCGGCCATCTTTCATTGACGTAAGCTGCTGTGACGTTGTATCATCCATGCACCTCGTGCATCCGCAGTATCCGTGGCACACCTGGCCTGAGGTGTACCCGTAACCGAGATAGTCATGCACCGTCGTCATCAGCGCGGCTCTCATATGGAAATACTCTCCTTTGCTGGCGTCCCATGTCCATGCTGGTGTTTTCGATAACGTGTCTAGCTCCTCTATCAGAAGCCCCATATACAGGTTAATATTATTTTCTGGTTGTTTCGGCCGTTGAATCAGCATGCTCATGTGTATGTACTTTGTCTTCATGCACTTCCATGGGGGGAGGTTGTACATCCATACAAAGACGGGCCATGTGTTGTGGTTGGTGTTGTGGTTTCCAAACGGATTCATGCCATCGGTACTCGCACCAAGCATGATGTTCCTTGGATCTTCTGCAGCAAATCCATATACGGCGTTGAATGCTCTCCACTGGCTACCATCTACGAGGTGTCTCAGCTTCGGATCATCTCCATCGTCGGGCTTCTTCCTCTTCGCGTGCCAACGCATGAGCTTTGCTTCCTTAGGATCTACGAAATACCGCTACAGACGGGGAGTGATCGAAAAGTACCATAAAACTTTCTGAGGAGCTTTCTTTCCTGCCTTCTTGTATCGAGAAGCATTGCACACTGGACAGCTGGTTTTTTCCGCGTGCTCCCCCCGATAAATGATGCAATCATTGATGCATGCGTGGTACCTAATGTGCGGCAAATCAAAAGGGCAAACAATTTTCTTGGCCTCCTCGACACTAGTAGGACACAGGTTCCCCGCGGGAAGAACTTTATTATGTAGATACTTCAAATGCTCATCGAGGCTTTTGTCTGTCCGTTTGTTTTTGGCCTTCGTCTTTAGAAGTTCGAGCTTGAAACTCAAGCGGGTCACCTCGGGATCGCAACCATCATACAATGGAGTCTTCGAGTCTACTTCAAGTTGCGCCAGCTTGGCCTCCTCTCTAGAAGCAGCTCTCTCGCTAGTCGTACTCTTGCGAAGGAGGTCTCGAACATGAGGGTCTTGCATGACTACACTTAGTTGCGTCAAAGACTGCGGTGTGATCGCTGCCTCTTCTCCGCCATGTCCGGACTCTTCTTCGCCGTGTCCGGAATCTTCCCCGCCACCATCATTTCCAGACTCTTCCCCGCCGCCATGTCCGGCACCATCGTCCTCGTGTTGATCGGTCATCTCTTTGTCTAGCCCCATGTCGTTATTCCCTGCCATGTGGACATCCTCATCATCATCATCTTCACTTATCCACCGAGTATAGCCATCCATGAAACCATTCATCAGCAGGTGCACCTTCAAACTGCCACGATCAAAAGGGTCCAAAAGGACTCCTTCTTTGCATCTTGTACACGGATATCTAATCCTAGTCTGATTATTTGCATACATGTCCATCACCGCGGATTGCATGTATCGCTCCACCTTCCATCCACTCACCTTCATGACCGACTGCACGGTATAACAAGCAAAAGGGTTATAAAGAAAATGCATGCATGCATCAAAGTCATATAAAAATTTGGCATGACCTTGCCTAAAAATAGGACATATCGAGTTTGCTCGAAATTCACCGAAACGGAAATAAATCGACATTTCGGCAAAACATAAGCAACTCGGGGGCATATCACTCGCACAAATCTCTCCATATCCCAAATACACATATTCCCCATTCTTGAAATGCACAACTTTTTACTTACCTATCTCCCGAGAGATCGAGACTGAGCACGGTTAATTAGATGAGGCCTTTCGCTACATATAGGGATCGAAAGTGTGGATGGCTAAATAGCTAGCTAGATCTAGTTGTTGGGGAGGAGAGATGACTCTAGCTAACTAATGGAGAGGGAGTTATGGTGGAGGGGGGCATTAATGGGGAGAGAAGAGAGGTAGGAGGAAGAGAGAGATATGAGAAGGCCATT
Source organism: Thinopyrum elongatum (assembly GCA_011799875.1). Lineage (NCBI taxonomy): Eukaryota > Viridiplantae > Streptophyta > Magnoliopsida > Poales > Poaceae > Thinopyrum > Thinopyrum elongatum. Next base: position 496,069,050 of record CM022301.1, read on the forward strand.
TATGGAGGAGAGTTATGGTGGAGGGGGGCATTAATGGGGGGAGAAGAGAGGTAGGAGGAAGATAGAAGAAGGGCAACAATGGTGGAGAGGGGAGAGGGGAAAGGAGGGAGAGAGGGTAAAGGGGGGGAGGAGGGGGAGAGGGGGGTGAAAAGGTGGCACCAGCCACAACTAGCAGTAGCGCTGTTTCACAGAAAGCGCTGCTGCTATGGTACTTAGTAGTAGCGCTTTCCAAGAAAAGCGCTAATATTAAGTGGGGCCCATTATCAGTAGCGCTGCTGTCAAATAACGCGCTACTGCTAAAATCTTAGTAGTAGCGCTGTATTCTGGACAGCGCTGCTACGACAGCTAGCGTCGGTGGCCTCGTCTGGTCCCACTTAGTAGTAGCGCTTTTTTATTTTCCAGCGCTACTGCTAAAGAGTTACTAGTAGCGCTGCCCTAGAACAGCGCTACTACTAATTAGTAGCAGCGCTTGCTACTTTCCAGCGCTACTACTGATGTCCTACCTATAAGCATTTCCCTAGTAGTGGAACCATAAGCCGGGGCTTGATGCCTCGTAAGATCTCTTGATTAGCCCTCTCCGCTTGACCATTAGACTATGGATGAGCCACAGAAGAGACATCAAGACGAATATGCTCTCGTTGACAGAATTCCTCCATATCGCCTTTAGACAGATTAGTGCCATTATCAGTTATGATACTATGAGGGTAACCAAAACGGAAGATCAAATTTCTAACAAACTGAACTGTCGTTGCCGCATCACACTTGCTGACCGGCTCTGCCTCAACCCACTTAGTAAATTTGTGAACCGCCACCAAGAGGTGGGTTTTCTTATCCTTAGACTGTTTGAAAGGTCCAACCATATCAAGCCCCCAGACTGCAAACGGCCAAGTAATTGGAATCATCCTTAATTCTTGAGCCGAAACATGAGCTCGTCGAGAAAATTTCTGACATCCATCACACTTACTGACAAGATCCTCCGCGTCAGCATGAGCTATCAACCAGTAAAATCCATGACGAAAAGCTTTAGCCACTAGAGATTTAGAGCCGACGTAATGACCAAAATCACCTTCATGGATTTCTCTTAAAATCTCACGGCCCTCTTCAGGAGAAATACAATGCTGGAAGACGCCTGTGACGCTGCATCGGTGTAACTCGCCATTGACAATAGTCATGGATTTAGATCACCGGGTTATCTGTCTGGCCAATGTTTCATCCTCAGGTAACTCGCCCCGGGTCATATAAGCCAAGTAGGGAAGTGTCCAATCAGGAACAGCATGGAGAGCCGCCACCAACTGCGCCTCCGGGTCAGGAATAACAAGATCTTCTTCTGATGGTAACTTGACTGAAGGATTATGCAGCACATCAAGAAACACATTAGGGGGCACCGGCTTACGTTGAGACACAAGCTGGCTCAAGGCATCAGCTGCCTCATTCTTCCTTCGATCAAGATGCTCCACCTGATAACCCTTGAAGTGACCAGCAATATTATCAACCGCCCGGCGATAAGCCGCCATGAGCGGGTCTTTGGAATCCCAAGTGCCTAAAACTTGCTGAGCCAGTAGATCTGAGTCGCCAAAAGACCTGACCCGGCATAAATTCATTTCTTTGGCCATTCGAAGACCATGGAGCAAAGCCTCATATTCAGCTGCGTTGTTAGTAGAAGGAAACATCAACCTTAAAACATAGCAAATCTTGTCACCTCGTGGGGAAGTCAAAATAACTCCAGCCCCCGAGCCTTCCAATTGCCTAGACCCATCGAAGTGGACAATCCAGTATGTGTTATCAGGCCTTTCTTCAGGCGTCTGCAACTCTGTTCAGTCATTGTTGAAACCCACAAGAGCCTGAGATTTAATAGCTGTCCTTGGCACGTACTCCAAACCATGGGGACCAAGCTCAATGGCCCACTTAGCCACTCGGCCTATAGCCTCTCTGTTATGAATAATATCTCCCAAAGGGGCAAAACAGACAACAGTGATAGGGTGACCAAGAAAATAATGCTTCAACTTATGACTGGCCATCAATACCCCATATACCAGTTTCTGCCAATGTGGGTAACGTTGCTTAGACTCAATTAACACCTCGCTGACATAATAAGCCGGCCTCTGGACTGGGTGCTCTTTACCCGTTTCCTTGCGTTCCACCATAATCACCACACTAACAGCCCTGCTGTTAGCAGCCACATATAAGAGCAAGGGCTCTTTCTCAATGGAAGCCACAAGAACAGGCGGCTCAGCTAACTGTTTTTTAAGTGCTTCAAACGCCTCGTTTGCAGCATCACTCCAGACAAAATGGTCTGTTTTCTTCATCTGCTGGTATAAAGGAATTGCCTTCCCTCCCAGGCGGCTTATGAACTGGCTTAAGGCTGTGATACAACCCGCCAAGCGCTGGACGTCATTGACACACGCCGGCTTAGCCAATGAAGTTATAGCCTTAATTTTCTTCGGGTTAGCTTCAATACCCCTCTATGAGACTAGAAAACTCAAGAGCTTGCCTGCAGGCACACCAAAAACACACTTGGCCAGGTTAAGCATCATTTTATATACCCGGAGATTATCAAAGGTCTCTTTCAAGTCGTCCAACAGAGTCTCCTTCTTTCTGGACTTGACAACAATATCATCCACATAAGCATGAACATTGCGCCCAATCTGGTCATGAAAACAATTTTGGACACAACGTTGATAAGTCACCTGCGCACTCTTGAGCCCAAAAGGCATAGACACATAGCAGAAAGCTCCAAAAGGTGTAATAAAAGCCGTCTTCGCTTGGTCTTTAACTGCCATCTTAATCTGATGATAACCAGAATAAGCATCCAGGAAGCACAAATGCTCACAACCCGCTGTGGCATCTATGATCTGATCAATACGGGGAAGAGCAAAAGGATCAGCTGGACAGGCCTTATTAAGGTCTGTATAATCCACACACATACACCAAGTGCAGTTTTTCTTAAGTACCAGCACTGGGTTAGCCAACCATTCAGGGTGAAAAACTTCAACGATGAACCCGGACGCCAAGAGCCGGGCCACTTCTTCTCCAATAGCCTTACGTCGCTCTTCATTAAAGCGGCGAAGGAACTGTTTCACCGGCTTAAACTTAGGATCAATATTAAGAGTGTGCTGAGCGAGTTCTCTCGATACACCTGGCATGTCTGAAGGCTTCCATGCAAAGATGTCCCGGTTCTCACGGATGAACTCGATGAGCGCGCCTTCCTATTTCGGATCCATGTTAGCACTGATGGTGAACTGCTGAGATGAGTCACCAGGGACAAAATCAACCTGCTTGGTGTCATCAGCCGACTTAAACTTCAACAAAGGGTCTTGCTCAGTAGTCGGCTTCTTCAGAGGGGTCATATCAGCCGGGTCAATAGTATCTTTCTAGAACTTGAGCTCCTCCGTGGCACAAGCTGACTCAGCATATGCAACATCTCCTTCCTCACATTCCAACGCAACTCTTCTATTGCCATGAACTGTAATTGTGCCCTTACGCCCTAGCATTTCAAGCTGTAAATAAACGTAACAAGGCCGCGCCATAAACTTAGCGTAAGCCGGCCGCCCAAACAAGGCATGATAAGGGCTCTTGATTTTAACCACTTCAAACCACAACGTTTCCGCTCTGAAATCATAGTCATCGCCGAAGGCCACTTCCAAAGCAATCTTACCAACTGGATGTGCCGACTTACCAGGTACCACGCCATGAAAGACTGTAGAGGACAACTTAAGCTCTTTATCAGTCAAATTCATTCGGCGAAAGGTGTCATTATAAAGGAAGTTGATGCTGCTACCACCATCCATGAGCACCTTAGTGAATTTATAACACCCACCATGAGGGGCTACCACCAACGCTAGCTGACCTAGATTGTCAACCCAGGGTGGGTGATCCTCTCTGCTCCATGTAATTGGCTGCTCTGACCATCTCAAATATTGAGGTACCGCCGGCTCAACTGCACTGACCGCACATTAATGAAACTTCTGATCTCGCTTGCAGAGGATCGCAGTGAAGACATGATACTGACCACTATTAAGCTGCTTTGGGTTACTCTGGTATCCTGACTGATGCTACTGGTTACCCTGACCAGACTGTTGATTATAGCCACCTGATTACCTTGTCCTTGATACCCAGAACTTGAACCGCCACCGCCGAAACCAGCAGGCCCCTGTGAGCCAGATCCTGACCCGCCAGGCGGACCATTATTGTTTCCATGATTCTGATTGAAGTTAGAATTCTTGTACTCTTTCATGATGAAATAGTCCTTCCAAGCATGAGTCGATGGCTGATCAGGCAGACTATGCTTTGGGCAGGGGTCATTAAGCATTGCCTCAATGTTAAATTTTGGCCCCCCGAATTGCGGTTTATCCTTACGACGCTGATTTTTATGCTGAGCATTGGTGTTAGCCACAAAATCTGACCCGCCATCGGTTTGTTTGTGCTTACCACCATTGCCCTGGTTATGACCATTATGCCCTGTCACATTCTGCTGCTGACCCTTACCATTGCCACTCTTCTTCCCATTGTTGGATTTTTCATCATCAGATCCAGGGTCCTTAGTGTTGTCTGAGTCAGCATACTTGATGAGAGCTGCCATGAGCTCCCCCATGTAATTGCAGTGACACTTAAGCCGCCCCAGCTTCTGCTTGAGAGGCATGAAGTGACAATTCTTCTTCAAAATCAGAACAGCCAAGCCTGCCGCAATGCTATCCGATGAGTGGATGATAGCTGAGACCCAGCGAACCCAATGGTGGGCCGACTCATCCTCTCGCTGCACGCAGTTGTTTAGATCAATGATCGACAAAGGCTGCTTACATGTTCCCTTAAAGTTCTGAATGAAGCGCGCCTTCAGCTCAGCCCATGAATTAATGGAATTGGCAGGTAATCCTTTCAACCAGGTTCGAGCTGGTCCATCCAACATCATGGTGAAGTATTTGGCGCATACAACATCATTAACATCTAACATCTCCATTGCCAGCTCATAGCTCTCGATCCAAGGCTCAGGTGGAAGATCAGCTGTGTAATTAGGTACCTTACGAGGGCCCTTAAAATCCTTGGGCAGACGCTCATTGCGTAGAGCTGGCACCAGACACGGCACACCAACTGTCCTGGAAATCGTCCCAACTCCGATGGATGTCGAAGGGGTTATCGAAAATTGCCGGTGAGCCCCCAGTTGAGCCGCCAATTCCGCCTCACGACGGGCTCTAGCCTGACCTATGAGGGTCTGAGCATTGTTTGGCATATGGTCATCTCGGGGCGGGTTAAGCCCGCGTGGCGGGTCATTATTATGAGGCGGGTTATGACGTCGCTCGCTGTTGGAAACCGCCAGCGACTCAATGCGCCGTCTATAACTTCGGCTTGGATGGGGAGTTGAGCGAACATGCTCATGACTGTACGAATAAGCCACCTGCTGTGCCACAGTCGTTTGGAGGAGCTCCACGTCATTCTGGGTTTCTATCGCAGTAGGAGACTCGCCTTCGATCGGGATAGCTGCCAGCCGTGTAGCCGCTGCTATCATGTTGTCCACAGGGTTAGAAAAATGTCCCGAGGGTGTTGGGACTCGCTGAGGAGGGGTCTGATCCCTACGGGATGGGTCAGGCACATGAGGTTGAGCCGCCGCCCCGGTTCCTGGCGCTTCAGCGGCCCGGGTTACGCCAGGCGGGTTACTTGTTCCTGCCCCAGGCGTGTTAAAAAGATTCCGCCCCTCAAACTGTGAAGGCAAACGGCTCTGATGCCTCCTTCGAAGAACAGCATTGGACGCATTCTGGTCCAAACTTAGACGAAAAGACTCCGCTCTTATCCACTGTGACTCGGCCTCCAATGCACCCCGCTCTGTTGCCATCCTAACGTTCTCCGCACTAAGATCTTCTCGAGCCTTGGCCACCTCATCGCGTAGCTTTGCAACCTCCACATTATGCTACGCTTGACTCGCTGGAGTTACCTCTGCAGCTAATAGATTCGCCATGGCATCCAAGAGCTCAGATAAGACTTGAGCCAGGGGCCGTGCAGAGCCGTGGCTGTTGATGAACTTAGCGCAGGCTGAGTACCAGCCATGAAAACAGCAGCCCTGCTCGGCGGCTCATAGGGATCCGGAATACTGTCACCATCGGAGTAGCCCCCAAGCCCGCCGTCTTGCAGCTGATAGATTGATTCGGTTTCTCAGGTTGAGGACTCATCACCTGAATAGATGGCTGTCTCTCCACCAGATATAGATCCTTCCTCGAGATCCGCCCCATGAACAAAGCCAACGAAGACATGCTTCCGGCCAGGTTGGCTCTAGGCAGGTCGCACGCGCTGAGCCGTCTCGATGAGGTCGGTGCAAGCATCCGACTCAGGCTCTGACTCGCCGATCTTGCCTATGAAGACGTGGATTCCGCCAAAGGGGACCCGGTACCCGTACTCGATTGAGTCGGCATCGGGGCCCCAGCCAGCATCGTCGATGTAGATCTTGCTGCGGCGACTCTTGGTCATCCGGCCTACGGCGTATCCTTTGATCCCTGAGAAATTGCCCTTCAAGAACTCGAAACCACCGTGCTTGGGCCCCACGGTGTGCGCCAACTGTCATGGATTTAACACGGCAGATGCCCTAGTGAAAGGACTTAGGTCTGGAGCCATCGCAACGTAGGTTAGCTCAAAGGGGTTGAACGAGACGAAGGACACAAAGGGTTTACCCAGGTTCGGCCCCTCGCAATGAGGTAAAAGCCTACTTCCTGCTTCTAATTATATTGCTTGAGTATCGATTACAAGAGAGCGAATACGCTTGACCTAGCTATCGATTCCTTCTTTCTTGGGTCAACTAGCCGCCGGGCCTCACCTTTATATACACTGGTTGAGGCCTCGAGGCTTACAAGAGTCCGAGCCGGCTCACACAACATGACCGGCCGGGTTTCTAAATCACCTTGCCTTATCAGGCAAGCTATCATATGGTGGCTCACACCTTCGGGCCTTCAGTCACCTCCGGGCCGTGGGCCTTCAACAAGCCTGCTTATGAGCCGCCGTCTTCAGGTCTTGTCTTCTTGGGCCTCTTGGGCCTTCTTCATATCAAGTCGCCAACGGTGTAATCCGGCCCCTCCTGGGCGGGTCACACCGCGAGGTTATATCCCCAACAACTATCGAAGATGCATGTGTGATATGTTTGCATAAGACACACACACACACTTTTTCTCTACTTTATCGTGTGTTGTCCATGTCTCTTTCACAGACGCACACACACCTTTTTCACTCACTCTTTCAATCTCACACGCACACTCTCTCTCTAGTTAGGTACTCTCTCACGTCCATAACATATGGATGTTTTGAGAAGTCAAACCTCAGAAAAGTTTGATAAGGTATATGTGGAGAAAAACATTTACATGTGGAACAATCAATAGATTCATCACAACATGTACTCAGTTCATATTATCATTTACCTTTTGTATTATAGATATAAGTAATTTCTTTATAAACCTGGTCAAAGTTTCAAAAGTTTGACTTAAAAAAATTATAGGCACTACATTATCGAACGGAGGGAGTAGCTCTTTCCCTCTCTGTACTATCTCTCTTTTTTTCTTTGGCATGGCTCTCTGTACTCTCACTCGATCTCTCTTTACCGAGGGATTATACGCTTACTGTGTCAGCGTATAGCTCCATATATGGTTTAGTTGACCGGTCAACCAGTCCACATGTTGCCTTGTCAGCTCGTGTTCTCTATCTTGGTGTGCTGGCCCATGTGGCAGTGGGTGAAAATAAATAAACTAGAGGCCCATCTGACACGCGGTGAAGTAAACAAAGTTGAAACCACTCGCGGTAGCACCCCGCACGCTAGTAAATTGAGGGCACACTTCTTCCGCGTGAAGGACGCACTCGCGCACACCACACCACTACGCGGCGGCATGCAAACAAGGATGCACTCGCGCAGACCCAACTCACAATACACACCAGCACACACGTACACCGGCGTCACCGCCGGCTGAGATGGACGGCGAGGCAGCCAACAAGCGAAGGCGTCTCGAGCCAAAACTGCATCCGGCGAGCCTGGACTTCATCAGCAGCCTCCCCGACGACATGCTTCTTGTCATCATCGCCCTCCTCCCCACCAAATCTACCGTGCGGACTACCCTACTCTCTTGGCGGTGGCACCCCCTCTGGGGCCGCGTCCCCCTCAACCTCACCGTCGACAGCTGCCTCTACGACGGGGATTATAAACGCATGGCCGTAGTCTCGAAGATCATTGCATCGCACCCTGGGCCAGCCAGACGCCTTAACATCCGCATGTTCAGTACCAACTGCAAGGTTCAAGCCAAGTTCGATTAGTGGTTCTTATCCCCGACCCTAGATCAGCTCGAGGAGCTCAGCTTTGAAGCTGGACGATGTCGCTGTCTGCCGCCGTCCGCGCTCCGCCTCACGCCAATGCTGCGTCGCGCCAGCTTCAGCTCCTGCAATTTTCCCCAGATTAATGCCGCGCCCGCCCTTCTTCTCCCTCAACTAAAGCAGCTTGATCTCTTCAACATTGGCATCTCGAAGAAGGCTATGGAACACCTGCTCCGCAGCTGTACTGCGCTCGAGTACCTTCATCTTCGGCAGATCCACGGGTTCATTAACCTCCACATCGCCTCGACGAATCTCTGATGGATTTATGTGTCTTGCTGGCCCCACAACAAGACATCAATTGGGAAGAGATTACTTGAGCTGTTCCACGTTATGGTCATTGAGAATGCGCCTTTCCTTGAGAGATTGCTTGTATCTGATCTAGAAAGTCCAACAAAAATCAGGGTCATTGATGCGCCGAAATTGACAGCTTTTGTGTACTCGTCTGCCAAATTCTCCGAACTCTTTATTGGATCCATAATCGTTGAGGTACAACACTCATCTTCTTCTCCGTCTTCTTGAAATTCACATTTTTAAATTTCTTCTTGATGTATTTATGACTGTGGTCCAGAAAATGATTCCCACAAGCTTGACCAGTCTGTGCACACAGTGAAGATCTTGGCAATAAAATCTATCGGCCCCAATCTGGATCAAGTTGTTGGATTCCTTAGATGCTTTCCGTGCACGGAGAAGCTACTCATCGAGGTGAAACTTCTTTCCTATTAGTAAACGGTAATCACAACGTAGCTCAATTTTTTCGTAATTTTCCCAAATTACGATGACAAGTGTAGTGTTCAAAAATGCATCTACGCACTGCACCAAAAGAAATATTTTTAGTATTTTTTCTCACGTGATCACCTGCATCATTTTTTTGTACTAGTATCCTAAGCTAGTCATAGTGGCAAGTAAATTAGACTAGTAACACCATGGTTAGCCTAAGAGAAAGTACTACCTCCGTCCTGGTTTACTCTTCATATTTTGTAGTATCAAAATTTGACCATAGATTTAATGGAAAAAATGTTAATGCATGTCAATAAAAATTATATCGCCGGATTCGTATTTGAAAAATATTTCAAATGGTATAATTTTTTGTGACATGCATTGGCATTTTCTTAGGTAAATCTATGGTCAAAATTTTACACTAAATACGAGCTAGTACAAAAGTGGGCTATAACGACCCTCCACTATGTAGGCCAAAACACATGCCAAATTCACTTCCGATGCATTTGGCATCGATGCCCTCCATTGCTCACCTGGTGCCCCAATCTGGATCACCTACTTTGCTTCGGTGCCAAATTAAATCACGCAATGAAAAAACACTTGCGTGGGAGAGGGAGAGAACTAAGGCAATAAAAAACACTTGATTGGGAGAGGGAGATGCTGGTGTAGTTGGTTTGATTGATTTGTTTATACACGTGAGTCTGTGTGCACAGCGGTGCCAACTCTCTCACATTGCTAGAGCGGTGCCAAAATCTTTTGATTTGAGATCGATGCGTATTATGTGGCATACTTTTGAGAAATATGGCATCGGCCACATAGTGGAAGGCAACAAATGCCAAAGCTCTTCACGTGCTCCTAGGTAAATGAGAGGAAAGAGAGAGAGAGAGAGAGAGAGAGAGAGAGAGAGAGAAAGAGAGAGAGAGTGAAATAATATCACTTGCCTTAGAGCCAACCCTATCGTATGAGAGAATGATATTGGTACCTTTTGATGACACGGCAATCTTATACAGCCAGCTGCTCTAATATGTTCTCTTCTTTTGTAGATAAAAAAAATCCGAAAGTGAAAAATGTGCTGCACTATAACAATCTCATCGAATGCCTTGATCTCCATCTTACAGAAATTGATTTGATCGACTACCGAGGTAGCACATCTGAGATTAAATTGGCCAGCTTCTTTGTGCTGGAGGTAAGTATGCTCAAGGTAATGAGGTTTGGCGTTCTCTGGCACAACAATGAATGGCGTGCTGATCACCGCAAGCATCTAAGCGTAAATGACAAAGGCTCCGCGGAAGCTAAATTTGTTTTTGCAACATCAAGTCACAAGAGACGCAAAACTTTATTTGCCCATTAATGACTTGTCAGGGCGGTGGATTTTAGTTTGTACGATAATTCTGCATCCACCTAAAGTAAAGAAAGTTCTTACGTAAACTTCCTAATAATTCCCTCTTCATAGGTGCAGCATTACTCCTAGCATTTGTAATATTAGTTTGAAACTTGTAATATTACGACTATCCGGCACGAGGTACTATGTTACGATAAATGTTTGCGTGCATAGGTGTGGCAACGATATACCCATTACCCGAGTACAATATTTATTATTACTCATGTCAATGCACGGAAAATTATGTCGAACACGGGTAGTTGTAAGCACGCTAGCTCTACAGCCATGATGATAGTGACTGCACACGGTGAGGCTAACTTTGGTATGCCGAACATGGCGCCTACACTCAGGTATCATCTCCGGCGCAGGGTCTTGTCACTTCACTATGAGGAGTAGCATGTAATAATTTGAGCAACGGTAGTACAATACTACTACATTGGTAGTACTACTAGTACTAGCACCACCTCCATTTGGATTTAGTATTTGACTAGCAATATCTAGTAATGCATGTCACAAAAAATATACTACTCCCTCTGTAAATAAATACATGGAGTATTGTTTTATTTGGTTTTGAATGTAGTTCCCGATGATATTATACACTCTCCCTTGCGGTAGATGGCTCAAATCTGAAATATCATCAATCAGACTACGATTGTACTCCCTCCGTACTGGTGCATTAGTCACATTACGAAAACCAAATAATCCTAAAACTTTTAGGCGCGGTGCATTAACTACCCACCTCGTTCCCTGTTTTTTGCCACGAAAAAAGAAATTAGCCAATAGGAGACGTGGGGTGTGTATGTATTCAATGACTTGAGACTACTTAGCACAACATGTGGTGCTCAATTCTCTGCATGCAATGACATTAATTACGAAATAAACATCAAGTTCTCTCGTTTTTCCCAACTTGGTCTCGGTAAGATGACTATATATAGTGCACCGGTACGGAGGGAGTAAAGGTCGAGGAGTAGATGGCCAACACACACATGAATGCAACATAGTCTGCACTTCTCATATAAAGGCTCCCCACCAGTCCAATCCATCTACGAAATCCTACGCACCTACGCACCCTGCAAGAGTGATCACTCCAATCGCAAGATCAGTTGACCAGAAGCTAGACCCATGGAGGCGATGAGCGCGAGCATGAGCCAGCTGTGCCAGATGGTCCACGATGCCGGCCTGCGGCCCGGCATTGAGGAACGTCTCTAGGTCGTTCTTGAGGCTGCCAGGGCGAGAGGCCTCTTGGACGGCAACTTCGTCTCCTTGTTCGACGAGGCCCTCGTCGGCTTCCTCGACAAGTTCACCGTCATGAAGAAGCTCGCGAACGACCTTGACGTACGGCTCCAGGCCATGTGCCCAGGTTCTTCGATGCCCGCTACCCTCAACGGCCTCTATGGTGACAACCTCGTCGACGCATTGGTGGCCCTACGACTGCCTTCTGTCGTGCCGGAGAATGTCCACCTCGAGGTCGCGCTTGCCGCACATTGCCTGGCTCAGCAAGACACCATCGACATAATCACCCACGTCTATGAGCAAATCATCCACAAGGAGTACTACGTGCCAGAGGAGGACCATAGGACACTGGCCTTCTTCGACCGCTGGGCAACCTTGGGCGGCATTGTTCAGAAGCACGTTGAGCTCGCCGCCAACGCCGCTGCTTCTCATCCGTCGGTTGGTGACCCGACGCACTAGGGCGAGAGGATGTCGTTGATGGATTTGTATACATCTTTATTTTTGTGCCAATTCCATGTATACTGTAATTTTCTTACCTTTTGCATCAACTTCATAACTTACGTACGTACCATGCATGAACCGCGCCACAACCAAACTTCTTATATATTAATATTGACGTGTAATGGGAATGTGTAGGTCCCATGCAAGAAATGGGAATGTATTTCAAACTTCTGGCCGTGGTGGTTCAATTTGCGAAGGCGCACACATAAACATTTAAGTGCTTCCATGCATCTCTCTATTAATTGGCTACTAGGAGGCGCCGTGCGGGTAGTACTACCTCCATCCTGGTTTATTGTTCCCCTTAGTGTTTTGTGCCAAATTTTGACTATGAATTCAATTTACAAAATGTTAATGCATGTCACAAAAAATAGTATCATTGGAAACTATGTTCAAATACGAATCCAACAATATAAATGTTTATAACATGCATTAAAAATTTGTCAATTAAATCTATGGTCAAAATTTGACACAAAATACGAAAGGACCAACAAATCAGGACGTAGTCTTTGAGTAGACTAGAGGCGTGCGAGCAGACCGCTGCGCAGGATCACCCCAGAAGGGCGTTCCGACTCGCCCCTCAATGCACAGTGGCTAGGCATATCACTTACATGTGGGATAGCATGTAAGGAAAGCGATGATGGCCTAAATTGGCAAAACTCCCCAGTTTATCACGCGGGAAAAGCCGAGCGCTAGCGTTTTGAATCGTTATTTCTATTTTTTGAGGGAAAATCATTTTTTCTATCTATCGGCCGCGCCAGGAGCAGAACCAAGTGTTGCAGCTTACTAGTCACTAGTACAAGTTCAAAAGGAAAATCCTGCCGTGTTCACGTCGCACCCCCACACGGTTGGTTCGGCACGCCGCTCAAGGGGGGAACGCGTGCTGTCTCGCATCTTCACTTACAAGTGTTGAGGAAACCGACTATCCCCAAACCCCCACCCCGCACGTCGCGCGATGGCTGAGTTAGAGAAACGAGGAGGGAGAAGAGATAGTTGTAGCACGGACTCCAAGAAATATGGTGTCAGATGGGAGTCGTGCTGGTGGCGTGTGCCGTACTCCTGGACGTGAATGCTTGTTCTGGCCCATGCCACCCTACTATATATCGAGGATTCGAGGTGCTGGTTACGTACATCGAACACATTAACATATGGCCCACCTCACACTGTGGCCAAATTTCCTGGAGTCTGTGCTGGGCTCAAAAGTGTTCTTTGTGAGGGTGGATGGCTGGTCTCAAGTTTAAAACTTGTTGTATTACGTATACGTAGACGTAGATAGAGATGGTGCAGCAGTTTTGAAAGTTTGAGTCCAAACATCAGAATGCAATTTCTACCGTTGATTGGACTCATCTGATGACCTAGGATGATGGGATATGTAGCTACAGTAAAAACACCCGCCCGCTGCGCGAAGAATGTGAAGATAATATAACTAGTAGGAGTAGTACTATTGTTGATTGGACTCATCCGATAACCTTTTGCAATGCACGTACAAATATGGATTCGGGATTTTTTTTTGCCTCGTTGCAGCACCCACTCTGAGAAGCGACTCGAAAGACATTCATAAATTAAGTAAGTTTACCACAGGCATATCATTTAGTATTACATACAACAGGTCATCAACGCACAACGACAACAAGGATACATTATAAATACTAAAGTTTTTCTCACACAACAAATAACAAAGCGATGAAATAAACTTTAGGTTAACCAATCCTTGGCATTAGAAACGCTTGCTTCGAACCATAAGTGATTCTCTGGGCAGGGCCAGCTATTGTCAATATCAAGGCCAACGCAAGACTCATCATCTAGGCTGAAGCGGCCTATATCAGGACGCATATTGTGATAGCCAGGGTAGGGAACCATAGCAATGTCCGACGTATAGATACATTTGCTTCTCATAAATGGTAGAAACATTGTGCCAACAGCAACTGGATCGCCTTTCACAATCATTGGATAGTTTTGTCCAAGGAAGAACGAGTTTTCTCCAAGACTATCAATACTGAACCAAGCAGAAGGTGCTCGCGCTAGCACACTAGTATCCATCCCGAATACTCTGCAACGGATGTTGGAATAGGTGCGGAGAGTGCAACCATGGGAGACAACACCTGCTTCCTTATTAACATCCGCAGTGCCCTGTATACAGACAAGAAGAGGTGATCCATCAGAATAAGTTTCCAGGTGCCACTGAGTATGTAGGTCCTGCTCGTGATCATCACCATCATCATCTCCCCCTTGGTTAAATTTTTTTCCAATATCGGTGGGGGAATGTTGACAGGACCTTGGAAACAAAGAAGGTTAATTAGTACGGGGATACTAACTCACATGCATGGTGAATGAAACAATTATAATTATAGTGGAAGACAAACGTACCGAAACAACAAGAATCCCATGCGAAAACAGTGCCAGAAGTGGTGGCAGCAAACACAAGACCCTCGTATTGAATTGCATCACAATACACAGCCGTGTACAGAAACTGATTTTTGAGCAATATCCATCGAGCCGAAGTATTAAGGATGGCAACAAGCTTGTTGAAGATAGCGACAACACAAGCATTCCTATAACCCCAAGAGCGAGTGGGAACTCGACAAATTGCTATCTTCTATAGACGACAGTCACCATGATCGTATTTGAATGTACGTAGAATACAGGTGTGCTCAACCTCAGGGCAGTCTGAGATTTTTGGAAGTGGAACCCGGTGACGAGTGTACACATTCACAAGTTCCAACTCGCAGTTGTACCCAATATAAACAACCCAATCTCCATTTGCGCCTACCCAGGCCTTACCCTCAAGCAATGGCATCTTAACATCACACGTAGTATTATCAAGCGGCATCAACTTACACAAGGTGAGGCTTCTGTTGGGGAACGTTGCATGGAAAACAAATTTTTTTCTATGCACAAGCAAGATCTATCCATGGAGATGCCTAGCTACAAGAGGGGAGACCATCTACATACCCTTGTAGATCGCTAAGTGAAAGCATTTATCATGCGGTTGATGCACTCATACTCTTCGCGATCCAATCACGATCCAACCGATCTAGTGCCGAACGGACGGCACCTCCGAGTTTAGCACACGTGCGGCTCAAGGACGTCTCCTCCTTCTTGATCCAGCAAGCGGGAGAGGATATGTAGATGGGATCACAACCAACACGACGGCGTGGTGGTGGAGCACCAACAGCGCTTCGCAAAGCGTCGTCGGGACGAGGCGGTGGAACTATGGAGTAACGGGAGAGAGAGGGGCGCCAAGGGCTTGGTGTGTTCTCTTGGGGTGCCCCTACCCTCTATATATAGGTGAAGGGGCGTGGGAAACAGCCCCTCCAAGCCCTAGGGCGCAGCTAAGGGGGAGAGTACTTGGACTCCAAGTCCAATCCTATTCCTCCTAGGACTCCTTCCTTTTTTGCCTTCCCTAGCCACATGGGCTTTTGAGGACTTGGTGCGCCTAGCCCAATAAGGCCAGGGCACCTCCCCACAGCCCATGCTAGCCCTTGGGTCGTGTTGGATCCACTTGTGGACTTGTGGACCCCTTCGAAATCCTCCGGAACCTTCTGGAAGCTTCCCGGTACAATACCGAAAAAACTGCACCTTTTTCCGGAACCCAAAATATGACTTCCTATATATAAATCTTTACCTCTCAACCATTCCGAGACTCCTCGTGACGTTCGGGATCTCAACCGACTCTGAACAACATTTGGTTACCACTCATCAAATATCCCAATACTACTCTAGCGTCAATGAATGTTAAGTGTGCGACCCTGCGGGTTCGGGAATAATGTAGTCATGACCGACACACCTCTCCGGTCAATAACCAATAGTAGGACCTGGATGCCCATATTGATTCCTACATATTCCACGAAGATCTTTTATCGGTTGAACCTTTATGACAACATATGTAATTCCCTTTGTCTGTCGGTATGTTACTTGCCTGAGATTCGATCGTCGGTATCTCTATACCTAGTTCAATCTCGTTACTGACAAGTCTCTTTACTCGTTCCGCAATACATATTCTTGAAACTAACTCCTTAGTCACTTTGCTTGCAAGCTTCTTGTGATGTGTATTACTGAGAGGGCCCAGAGATAACTCTCCGATACATGGAGTGACAAATCCCAATCTCGACTCACGCCAACTTAACAGACACCTTCGGAGGTACCTGTAGAGCATCTTTATGATCACCCAGTTATGTTGTGACGTTTGATAGCACACAAGGTATTCCTCTGGTATCCGGGAGTTGCATGATCTCATGGTTGAAGGAACATGTATTTGACATTAATAAAGCAGTAGCAATAAACTAAATGATCATATGCTAAGCTAACGGATGGGTCTTGTCCATCACATCATTCTCCTAATGATGTGACCCCGTTATCAAATGACAACTCATGTCTTTGGTTAGGAAACCTTAACCATCTTTGATCAACGAGCTAGTCTAGTAGAGGCTCACTAGGGACACGGTATTTGTTTATGTATCCACACTTTTATTTAAGTTTCCGGTCAATACAATTCTAGCATGAATAATAAACCTTTATCATGATTAAGGAAATATAATAATAACCATTTTATTATTGCCTCTAGGGCATATTTCCATCAGCTTCCTTCGTCCCCGTGCCAGCGAGCAGCGTCATGGCAAAGAAGATAGGGTAGATCAAACCGCTCCTGAACCCTTGGGTTCTTTGTAATGATGTTATTTGTTGAGTCGAGAATGGTCTTGAATGAACCGGCCATGCTAGCTATACGTCTCCAACGTATCTATAATTTTTTATTGTTCCAGGCTATTATGTTATCTGTTTTGGATGTTTTATATGCATTAATATGCTATTTTATATTATTTTTGGGACTAACTTATTAACCTAGAGCCCAGTGCCAGTTTCTGTTTTTTCCTTGTTTTTGAGCTTCGCAGAAAAGGAATACCAAACAGAGTCCAAACAGAATAAAACCTTCGCGATGATTTTTCTTGGACCAGAAGACACCCAGGAGACTTGGAGTGCAAGTCAGAAGAGCCACGAGGCGGCCACAAGGGGGGTGGGCGCGCCCCCCTGCCTTGTGGGCCCCTCGGTGATCCCCTGACTTAGATCTTCCTCCTATATATTCACATATATTCCCAAATCACCACAAGCATCCACGGAAACACTTTTCCACCGCCGCAACCTTCTGTTCCCGTGAGATCCCAGCTTGGGGCCTTTTCCGGCATCCTGCCTGAGGGGGATTCGATCATGGAGGGCTTCTACATCAACTCTATTGCCCTTCCGATGAAGCGTGAGTAGTTTACCTCAGACCTACGGGTCCATAGGTAGTAGCTAGACGGCTTCTCTCTCTTTGATTCTCAATACAACGTTCTCCTTGATGTTCTTGGAGATCTATCCGATGTAATCTTCTTTTGCGGTGTGTTTGTCGAGATCCGATGAATTGTGGATTTATGATCAGCTTATTTATGAATATTATTTGAATCTTCTCTGAGTTCTTTTATGCATGATTTGAAATCCTTGTAATTCTCTTCGAACTATCGGTTTGGTTTGGCCAACTAGATTGGTTTTTCTTGCAATGGGAGAAGTGCTTGGCTTTGGGTTCAATCTTGCGGTGTCCTCTCCCAGTGACAGTAGGGGCAGTGAGGCACGCATTGTATTGTTGCCATCGAGGATAAAAAGATGGGGTTTACATCATATTGCTTGAGTTTATTCCTCTACATCATGTCATCTTACTTAAAGCGTTACTCTGTTCTTCATGAACTTAATACTCTAGATGCAAGCAGGAGTCGATCGATGTGTGGAGTAATAGTAGTAGATGCAGGCAGGAGTCGGTCTACTAGACACGAACGTGATGCCTATATTTCATAATCATTGCCTTGTATATCATCATAACTTTGCGCTTTTCTATCCATTGCTCGACAGTATTTTGTTCACCCACCGTATTATTTGCTATCTTGAGAGAAGCCTCTAGTGAAACCTATGGCCCCCGGGTCTATTTTCCATCATATTACTTTCCGATCTACTATTTTGCAATCTTTTATTTCCAGATCTATAAACCAAAAACCCTAAAAATATTTACTTTAGCTTTTGTTTAGTTTTATCTATCTCTATCAGATCTCACTTTTGCAAGTGACCGTGAAGGGATTGACAACCACTTTATCGCGTTGGGTGCAAGTGTTTGATTGTTTGTGCAGGTATTGGTGATTTGTGCGTTGTCTCCTACTGGATTGATACCTTGGTTCTCTAACTGAGGGAAATACTTATCTCTACTTTGCTGCATCACCCTTTCCTCTTCAAGGGAAAAACAAACGCAAGCTCAAGAAGTAGCACTAGCCGTGGTGATGACATCACACCGATCAATGAGTTCCTCCACCACGTCATCTTTCAGATAGGGGCAAGAATAACGGAGTCATTTCCTGCCTGTTCCCTCCATCGAGAAGACGAACAATGGCAGAAGCAAGAGTCAAGGAAATGGAGAGAGGAAGAGCGTGGGACAGCAGTTCCAAATTGAGAGGGAAAGGCGAAGAGGCAGTGGACGGTTGCCATAGTACAGGAAGAGGCTAGTGGGGAGCGGATGGTCGCCACGGTATAGAAAGAGGCGCCCCGGCCTACATAGACGTCGGTTCAGAAATTATACAAAAGGACTCACCGTCGTCTCACTAACATGTTGGAATGGGACAACATGTCATCGAAACATGGTGTGTCATTTCTTGTGCAAAATGCGATCTGGCCGCGTTGGCCCGAGGTGTCGCATTATTTCTCAACTTTATTTTTTTAATGGCATGCCATTCAGTTTTGAAGCATAACTAATTGGTACTGTATGCAGAGAAAATATAAACTACTCTACCTCTAGTACTTAATAGTACTAGTAAAGTAGTATATAGGCTGGAGCTTCAGCGCTTGCTTGCTAAGGGCTTCCCACTTGCTTCTCACACTATAACCCTCTCTCCAGATCTAAAAAAGACGGTGGTGGCCCCTCTCTCTCCTGAAAGTTCCCTCCCTCCTCACCGGTGGTCACAGATCTGCCAGGATCCCACCCGCCGTTGAAGAAAAGGACGTGCAGCATTGACGCACTCGTCGTCGGTGAGCGAGGTCACACACTAACGACAAGGCCATCCTCTCAGACCTAGCGCCAGCGCGAGATGGCCTCCATCCCCAAGATCTCTGCCGTAGTTTGTGCGGAGGACGACGACCATGAGCGAAGCCACTTCCCGCTGACCCTTGAGTATGCTACCTCTTTTCGAACCATACCCTTATTCTATTGCCCCATCTGCCACATCGCTGCATGTGGATCTTTTTCCACTCCACCATCTCCCTAATTTACTATCCTCTGCTTTGCTGGTCACACAGACAAAAACCTTAATTTGCACTATTAAAGGAAACCCTACTTCATGCAGACTAATCCATGTCTGGGTTGAATAAGGAAAGAAAGGGAGAAAGTACTATCGAAGAGACTAGGTATCGAACCTGCATCTTAGTTGAAAAGGGGAAAATCAGTAGCTATGGAACGAGTCTCTTGTCTCTTGGTTGAAAAGGGGTAGAAAGGCATGACAACGCAATAGAGAATGACAAGGTCGATCGGTTTGTTGTCCTCACATAGGAAAAAGGTGGCTAAAGAGAACAAAAATGGGACTTAATCCACATATGCTGCCTGGATATTTGTTGCTCTGGGCAACCATCCCTCCCTCACCACTCTATGCGTCCATGGAGGTACATCGTACTGGTGCGCCCACTGTACGAATGGGCCCCCCACTAGTAGAAAACAGGGCATCAGTCCCGGTTCCAGAGGGCCTTTAGTCCCGGTTCTGCAACCGGGACAAAACGATCGGGACTAATGCCCACCACTTTTAGTCCCGGTTGGCTTACGAACCGGGACTAAAGGAGCTTCACGTGGCCACTGTGGGGCGCCCAGGCAGGAGGACCTTTAGTCCCGGTTGGTAACACCGACCGGGACTAAAAGGCAGCCACGCGTCAGCAGCTGCCAGGCGCTGGGGTTTTTTTTTGAAAGGAGGGGTTTAGGGGTTTTCATATTGTGTTTCCCCCTTTTATTTTTGTGTTTACCCTTCAATTCATTTACATTTAGGGTTTCATTTTTATTTAATGTTTTCCATTCTACTCGACGCTAGCTACTACATATAGAATGAAGGAACCATTACACAAGATCGTCATGAACATATATAGGAGAAGAAACCTCTCTTTCTCCGTGCTTGGTCGAACAACAAGTTTTCGTATATCTATCCGACGCGACTACATATATACAATGTAACATCTCTTACGATCCCTGACATCATCTACCAAAATCCATTTGTAATTCTTGATGGTATTCTCCGTCTTTAGGTATGACGTGGTCAAAAAAGAATCCCGCCAATTCCTCTTGAATTGCTCTTATGCGAGCATTTTGTAGGAGTTCGTTCCGCTTCTCCCAGATCTAATTTAAAGAAGGGGGTCAATACATATATATGAATGAAACTCAATACAATTGATGGTAATAAAATAAAATTGTGAATGTTGTTTAAGTACTTCAAATTGTTGGTCTGATAAGCCCCGCTCAGAGGTCGAGTGGCGAATGAACTCGCAAACATAGTATCCACATAAATTATTCCCGGGTGCCTGCCAGAAGCACTTTATGAGAATAGAGTTCAATCAAACTGATAATCAAGTATGATAATGTTATCGATGAAACTAGAATCAATGAGAGATGCGCAGAACTAGCTAGTACTACTTTTGGGTGTGAAAATCGCAGCTCCTTTTTCTCTAGACCCGGAACCATTCTGGTGAACTTTTTCCAAACCCTGCCTAGCAAAGAAAATGATTACTTGATATCAGGAAATGAACGAAAGTTGCCGATATGGTGTGATAATGATTGAACTTACTTCTGGAGCAGTTCACTCATGTCCGTCCACAGCTTAGGCTCTTTACGTCTCGAGTCTAAGACAGTTACTAGTCCCACGTCAAGCTTAATGTATAGCAGAATAAAGTGGAAGCTGCGCACGCATAACTCATCAATTACACTTAACCTCGAGTAAGCGAAACAGAATATGCACAAGATAGTAACACTCACTTCAAGTTGTAAGGAAAGAGTATTTCCCTTTTGTTTTGATGTCGAAGGAACGCGTTTAGCAAGTTTTCCTCAGTATCGGTGGGTCTCTTTTGTACAGTATATTCATTTATGGTATTTGGGTTAATGAATACAATGTCATAAATTTATCCTCTTTTGCATTCGACGATCTTCAATCTGCATAATATAGTGAGGATAATTATATATACATGCAATGAACGAGCTGAGCTAGAGACTTGATTACAGAAATAATACTTACAAACAATAGCAACTCATGAGAGTTATGTCGATGGTGTCTTGATTGTATAACTGAAATAATTCCACAAATTCAACATACATCAGGTCGACTCCAATGAAGTCGTGCTCATCTTTAATTACCAGCAAGATACTGTCAGTCCCATCCTTGCTGCAGGTTTCTAAGTACCAGTCATGCAATCTTCGCATCATCATTGGTAGATGCGGGAGCTGATCAGGTCTGACGAGAGGCTTCCCGTGCTCGTATCTAACGGGCGCTACTACCTCAGCCATTTCAAACTGTACATCATCGCCCAAGTAATCACCAAGAGTGGTACCGGGCGCTAGCCCCGGTTGATTAGCGATATCGGTAAACACCTAGAGCGGGGGGCACGATTGCTTTTCATGTTCGCCGAGCTGGGGAATTGTTTTTCCACTTTGTCTTGCAGCACTGTGATACGTCTCCGACGTATCTAGAATTTATGAAGTATTCATGCTGTTATATTATCATTCTTAGATGTTTTACAATCATTTTATAGCAACTTTATATCATTTTTTGGGACTAACCTATTGACTTAGTGCCCAATGCTAGTTCTGTTTTTTGCTTGTTTTTTTTACTTCGCAGGAAATCAATATCAAACAGAGTCCAAACGCAGCAAAAAATTTTGGAGAATATTTTTGCAACAGAAGACCCAGGATGGGCTAAAAAAGTACCAGAGGGGAGGCCCGAGGTGGGCACAACCCACCTGGGCGTGCCTAGGAGCCCAGGCATGCCCAGGGGGGTGGTGCCCCCTCGGTGACCTCCCGCACCACCTCTTCGCCCTATAAATTGCCAAATATTCCAAAAACCGTAGGGGTAACCCTAGATCAGAATTTCCACCGCAACAAGCCTCTGTAGCCACGAAAAACCAATCTAGACACCATTCTGGCACCCTGCCGGAGGGGGAAATCATCACCGGTGGCCATCTTCATCATCCCGGCGGCCACCACAATGAGGAGAGAGTAGTCCACCTTCGGGGCTGAGGGTTTGTACCAGTGGCTATGTGTTTAATCTCTCTCTCTCTCTCTCGTGTTCTTGAGATGGCACAATCTTGATGTATTGCGAGCTTTGTTAATATAGTTGGATCATATGGTGTTTTCCCCTCTCTATCTTGTTGTGATGAATTGAGTTTTCCCTTTGAGATTTCATTTTATCGGATTGAATACTTTTATGGATTTGAGAGCACTTGATGTATGTCTTGCTATGAATACCGGTGGTGACAATGTGGTATCATATTGATTCACTTGATATGTGTTTTGGCACTCAACTCGCGGATTCCCGAGGTGACATTGGGGTAATCTATGCATAGAGGTTGATGCACGTTATCTTCTTTGTTTCTCCGGTAGAAATCTTGGGGCACTCTTTGAGGTTCTTTGTGTTGGATTGAGTATTATGAATCTAAAATTGTTTGATGCATATCACATAATCAACTCACGGATACTCGCGGTGACATTGGAGTATCTAGGTGACATTAGAGTTGGTTGATGTGTATCATATGGTGTTATTTTAGTACGAACTCTTGGTTAGATCGATCGGAAAGAATAGCTTGGTGTTATTTTAGTACCAACTCTAGGATAGATTGATTAGAAAGAATAGCTTTGAGGTGGTTTCGTACCCTACAAACAATTTCTTCTTATGTTCTCTGCTAGATAGGAACTTTGGAGTGATTCTTCATCGCGCGTTAAGGGAAGGTTATATGATCCAATTATATTAGCATAGTTGAGAGATTGCACTAGCAAAAGTACGGACCCTAGGCCTCGTTTTCAAGCATTGCAATATCATTTGTGCTCACTTTTGTTACTTGCTACCTTGCTGTTTTTTATTGTTACTATTACAAAAATCAATATCTACTATCATTACTACGCTTGTATCACCATCTCTTCGCCGAACTAGTGCACCTATACAAATTTCCATTATATTTGGTGTGTTGGGGACACAAGAGACTGTTTGTTATTTGATTGCAGGGTTGCCTGAGAGAGACCATCTTCATCCTACGCCTCCCACGGATTGATAAACATTACGTCATCCACTTGAGGGAAAATTGCTACTGTCCTACAAAACTCTGCGCTTGGAGGCCCAACATGAGTCTACAAGAATAAACTTGCGTAGTAGACATCAAGCTCTTTTCTGGTGCCGTTGCCGGGGAGGTGAGTGCATGAAGGTATATCTTTAGATCTTGCAATCGAATCTTTTAGTGTCTTGTTTTATCACTAGTTTGGTTTATAAAAGAAAACTACAAAAAAAATGGGATTGAGGTGGCCTCATATTATTCGTCTTTATCATGTCTTTCTTGAAAATGATGGAAAGGAAAATTGTGCTCAATTGATAGAAAAAGAATTCAATAAAATGTTTGGCATAAATGATGAGCATGATTTCAATGTTATTAGTATGAATCTTTGAATATCCATGATGCTAATGATATGCAAAGCTACAAGCTTGGGGATGCTATATTTGATGAAGATGATATTTTTACTCCCCCAAGTTTTGATGAGAAAATTTATTATGATGAAAGTGTGCCTCCTATTTATGATGAGTATATTGATGAAAGTGGGTTTGGAAGAGTGTCAACTCCAGGTACTAATGATCCCACTATTTTGGAGGGTGTTGAATCTTATTGTAATAATTATGAAAGTGGATTTGGAGAGGTCATGACTTTATTTAGTGATGAATCCACTATTTTGGAAGAGGTTTCAATTGACTATGACAACAAAGTTGCTATATATGATGATTATGGTGATGACATGTATGCTATAAAGAATAATGATAACCATGAAACTTGTCATCATGATTTTAATTTTCAAGCCCATGATAGTTATTTTGTTGAGTTTGCTCCCACTACTATTCATGAGAATAAATTTGCTTACGTGGAGAGTAATAAAATTTCTATGCTTATGTATCATGAAAAGACTGCTTTATGTGATAGTTATATTGTTGAATCCATTCATGATGCTACTGAAAATTATTATGAGAGAGGAACATATGCTTTTACATATTGCAATAATATCAAGTTTCCTCTCTATGTGTTGAAAATCTTGAAGTTTTGCTTGTTTTGCCTTCCTATGCTAGTTGATTATTGTTCCCATAAGTTGTTTGCTCAAAAATTCCCTATTCACAGGAAGTGGGTTAGGCTTAAATGTGCTAGTCATATGCTTCATAATTCTCCCGTTATGTTTCAATTCTTTACTTTTATGTGAGCATCATTAAAATCATCATGCCTAGCTAAAAGGCATTAAAGAAAAGCGCTTGTTGGGAGATGACCCAACATTTACCCCTACTATTTTTTTTGTGTTCACATGATTAGGATACTGTATTAATCATGTTTTATACCTTTTGTTTCAATAAAGTGCCAAGTAAAGCCTTTGGGATAGTATGGATGATAGTTGACTTGATTCTATGCAAAAATTGAAAATTTTGCACTCAGTCCAGGAATTTTACAAATTCACTGGAACGTGATTTTGATCTGAATTTTTTACATATGATTTTCATACAAATTGTCTACTTTTTCCTAATTTTTAAGAATTTTTAGAGTTACAGAAGTATGGTTGGAGTACAGATTACTACAGACTGTTCTGTTTTTGACAGATTCTGTTTTCAATGCATAGTTTGCTTGTTTCCAAGTTTCTATGGTTTATATTGCTCAATATAAATTGTGGAAATGATAAGGTACAGTAGGAATTGTGTGAGAACAATTATGAATCTTGTCTTTGACAGTATCAAAGTGAATGGTTTGCTCTTTATCATACTAACCTATCTCACGAAGTTCCGTTAAGTTTTCTGTGATTGAAGTTTTCAAGTTTTGGGTGAGATATCGATATGAGGAGAATAAGGAGTGACAAGACCCTAAGATTGGGGATTCCCAAGGCACCCCCAAGTTAATATTCAAGGAAGATCCAAGTAACTAAGATTGGGAATGCCCTGGAAGGCATCCCCTCTTTCGTCTCCAACATTATCGGTAACCTCACTTGGAGCTATGTTTTCATTCATCACATGATATATGTTTTCCTTGGAGCATCATTTTATTTTGTTAGGATTTTCTTGATGTTATTTATAATAATGTTTTGCATCTTTCATTTCAATAAAAATGTCAAGGATAGCCTTTACCATGCATATTTTGCAAGTCTACATGTTGCTGTTTCAAAACAGAAAGTTTATCGCTGTTGCAAAAATTTCCGAGAAAAGTCAGAATGTGATAAATGTTGAAAATTTCTGCAAAATAAGCTATGATAAACTTTATACAGTGTGGAAAATTTTCATAATTGTTTGAGTTAAATAAGTATGGATACTTCTTCACCCATTACAGACTATACTGTTTAGACAGATTGCTGTTATGTTTGCATTGTTTGCATATGTTTGCTTGTTTAATGATTCTATTTGAGGATAGGACTATTAAATATGCAGAGGCATTTATTATGCAATATTAAATAATAATTTTAGTTATTTGTTACAGTAGAGAATGATAAGGTTTTTGCATTGATTTATACAAACTTATCTCACAAGTTCTTGTTGAGTTTTGTGTGGATGAAGTTTTTAAGATTTAGGGAAACCGTGATATAAAAGGAATTAAGGAGACACCAAATCTCAAGCTTGGGGATGCCCAAGGCATCCCAAGATAATATTTTAAGAAGTCTCAGGCATCTAAGCTTGGGGATGTCCCGGTAGGCATCCCACCTTTCTTCTTCAACAATTATCGGTTAGTATCGGTTGAGCCTAAGTTTTTGCTTACTCACATGAGTTGTGATATTCTTGGAATGTCATTTTGTTTTTTGTTTTGCTTGCTGCTTTATTAAAATACTTAGATCTGAAAGTTTTAAATAAGAGAGAGTCCTCAATTAGCTACCCATTTACTTAACTACTCGTTTGATCTTCACTTGTATCTTTTTGGAGTAGTTTGCCATTTACTCTTGTGCTTCACTAATATCCTATGAGTAAATTGTTGAATGAATTGAATATCACGAAGTTGAAATTATATGTTTATATCATGCCTAGTGGTAGCTTCACATTGGGTTTATAAAGTGAAATCTTTTGAAGCTTGACAATCACAATATTGGTCATACAAGCAATTCTTGAAGGATTAGTATAAGGAAGAGAACTTTCACATGCAAATATATTATCTTGGACATCTTCTATGATTGTGAATACCCATTAACTATTTTCAAACTTGAGAAAATTAGTTGAAGTTGGACAAGGAAGACAACGTAATGAGTTATGTTTGGGTATATTTGCATAGAAGTTATATTGTTATGGATCCTCCAACATGTAGTGTTTGCCTAGGATCTTTTGCTAGCAAAAAATTCGTACTAAGTAGAGATACTACTTGTGCATCCAAAAACCCTTAAACCCAGTTTCTTGCCATGAGTGTCCACCATACCTACCTATGGATTGAATAAGATCCTTCAAGTAAGTTCTTATCGGTGCATAAAGCAATAAAAATTGCTCCTAAATATGTTTGATCTTTTATTGTAAGGGAAAATTTGAGCGTTGTACGAACTTGTGATGGCAAAGTAATAAAAGCGACGGACTGCATAATAAAGGTTTCTATCATAAGGGGCAATATAACGTGACGTTCCTTTGCATTAAGAGCTTGGGCATCCAAATAAAAAGAGCATGACAACCTCTGCTTCCCTCTACGAAGGGCCTCTCTTTTACTTTTCAGTATTTACTTTTATGCAAGAGTCAATAGAATGCATTCTCATTTCAACCTCAATTATTCTCTAGTTGACAAGCATCATGTGGTGGGGAAATATCTAGGCATATATGACCAGTCAAATATATTTGATCATGATTTATTATTGTTCACAATTATCTCTATGATAAATGAGTTGGGAGGCGAAATATTAAGCCCCTATCTTTCTCTCTGTTCGATGGATGCCATTTGTTCTAAGAATATGCTTTGAGTACTAGCTATAATAGAAGACTATATGATGATTGAGTATGTGGAGCTCTTACTTAGAGTCTGTTGAATAAGTTGAATTGCAATTGTTTGGTGACTAAGAATATGGGTTGTTGAGTTTCAAGAGAATTCATTGTTTGAACCTTAACATGTGAATTGGTTGCTACTTTAACATGAGAAGTTTTATGAGAAAGAACTGCTGTTATGATGCTAGGAAAAGTGATTGAAATTATCATTGATCAAACTTATGCACTTTGCTAGCATTCACGCTTCATAAATTATTTCTTCTATCATTTACCTACTCGAGGACGAGTAGGAATTAAGCTTGGGGACGCTGATACGTCTCCAACATATCTATAATTTATGAAGTATTCATGTTGTTATATTATCATTGTTGGATGTTTTACAATCATTTTATAGAAACTTTATATCATTTTTTGGGACTAACCTATTCACATAGTGCCCAGTGCTAGTTGCTATTTTTTGCTTGTTTTTTTACTTCGCAGGAAATCAATATCAAACGGAGTCCAAACGTAGCGAAAATTTTTGGAGAATTTTTTTGGACCAGAAGACCCAGGATGGGCTAAAAAAGTACCAGACGGGAGGCCCGAGGTGGGCACAACCCACCAGGTCACGCCCAGGGGGGTTGTGCCCCCGTCGGTGACCTCCCGCATCGCCTCTTCGCTCTATAAATTGCAAAATATTCCAAAAACCCTCGGGGTAACTCTAGATCAGAATTTCCGCTGCCGCAAGCCTCTGTAGCCACGAATAACCAATCTAGACACCGTTCCGGCACCTTGCCGGAGGGGGAAATCATCACCGGTGGCCATCTTCATCATCCCGACAGCCACCACGATGAGGAGGGAGTAGTCCACCATCGGGGCCGAGGGTTTGTACAAGTGGCTATGTGTTTAATCTTTCTCTCTCTCTCGTGTTCTTGAGATGGCACAATCTTGATGTATCGCGGGCTTTGTTAATATAGTTGGATCATATGGTATTTTCCCTTCTCTATCTTCTTGTGATGAATTGAGTTTTCCCTTTGAGATTTCGTTTTATCGGATTGAATACTTTTATGGAATTGAGAGCACTTGATGTATGTCTTGCTATGAATACCGGTGGTGACAATGGGGTATCATATTGATTCACTTGATATGTGTTTTGGCACTCAACTCACGGATTCCTGAGGTGACATTGGGGTAATCTATGCATAGGGGTTGATGCACTTTCTCTTCTTTGTTTCTCCGGTAGAAATCTTGGGGCACTCTTTGAGGTTCTTTGTGTTTGATTGAGTATTATGAATCTGAAATTGTTTGATGCATATCGCATAATCAACTCACGGATACTCGCGGTGACATTGGAGTATCTAGGTGACATTAGAGTTGGTTGATGTGTATCATATGGTGTTATTTTAGTACGAACTCTTGGTTAGATCAATCGAAAAGAATAGCTTGGTGTTATTTTAGTACGAACTCTAGGATAGATTGATTAGAAAGAATATCTTTGAGGTGGTTTCGTACCCTACAAACAATTTCTTCTTATGTTCGCCGCTAGATAGGAACTTTGGAGTGATTCTTCATCGCGCGTTGAGAGAAGGTTATATGATCCAATTATATTAGCATTGTTGAGAGATTGCACTAGCGAAAGTACGGACCCTAGGCCTCATTTTCAAGCATTGCAATATCGTTTGTGCTCACTTTTGTTACTTGCTACCTTGCTATTTTTTATTGTTACTATTAAAAAAATCAATATCTACTATCATTACTACGCTTGTATCACCATCTCTTCGGTGAACTAG
This sequence comes from Thinopyrum elongatum, assembly GCA_011799875.1. Classification (NCBI taxonomy): domain Eukaryota; kingdom Viridiplantae; phylum Streptophyta; class Magnoliopsida; order Poales; family Poaceae; genus Thinopyrum; species Thinopyrum elongatum. The sequence goes on from CM022301.1 coordinate 496,098,182, forward strand.
TGCACCTATACAAATTTCCATTGCATTTGGTGTGTTGGGGACATAAGAGACTCTTTGTTATTTGGTTGCAGGGTTGCTTGAGAGAGACCTTCTTCATCCTACGCCTCCCACGGATTGATAAACCTTAGGTCATCCACTTGAGGGAAAATTGCTACTGTCCTACAAAACACTGCGCTTGGAGGCCCAACACGAGTCTACAAGAATAAAGTTGCATAGTAGACATCACACTGCTAGTACTTCCCGACCGCTGTGCTTCATCAAATGTCTTTTCAATACAGCGGTCATAGTGGGCGGAGGCAGTGGTGGTCGCCTAAGGGCATGCAGAGAGTGCTTCGCTTTCACCGGATCTATTTTCTCGTTTGGAGGTGGACGTTTCCGTTCAAAATGGGCCTTGACTTCGGCAGCCATGATGTCCTTGTTTTCCTCGTCAGTCCTCTCATATGGTAACTTTGGAGGAGCCATGAGGCTTGGACCAGCTCTGAATTTCTTCCCTGTTGTACTGCTAGCCGCCGGAGCGGCGGCGACTCTCTTCTGCCGTTGCTGAGTCGGTGGAGTCAGCTGACGCAGCGGAGGAGGTGGAGTCCGCTGACGTGGTGGAGACAGCTGAGGCGAAGGAGGATTCTGGTGAGGGGCCTCCTCCGTCGTAGTCCTCTGAGGTGCAGGAGATAGCTGAGGCGGCGGAGACTGCTGACGCGCCGGAGATGACTGAGGCAGCGGAGAAAGCAGAGCTGGACTGTGAGGAGTCTGCTGAGGGGCCTCCTCCGGCTGAGTCTGCTGAGGTGGCGTCCAGTTTGGAAGAAAGATATTTTCTTTTCTCCATAGACATGTAGTCCTTAAGGCATTTTCCAGAAGAATCTCCCCTTCACCTGTAGGGTACTCAAGCTCCAGCCCCTCAAATCCGTTCATTATGTCATCCACCCCGACAATAGAAAGCCATCTAGAACTGGAGCGAAATGGAAAGTTGCATCAGGTCAAGGAGGTAAGACATAGCCGACCGCCACCTTCAAGGTTAGGTTATGGCATTCTGTAATTAGCTCACAATGTTCATTCTCCGTGATACCATCCACGAGGTAGCGATTAGCCGTGATATCAGGCTGAACGAGCTCAGTGGAAGCCACGCTACTTTTCCGCTGAGATGGTGGGGTAGCTTCGTGGGCAGTATCGAATGAAGGATCTTCGTGCCGCTAAGATGGTGGGCCGGTAGCTCGCTGGCTCTCAAGTTCCTCTAGTTTCGCTAATCTTTGTTCCATCTACTGCATTTGGTCTGCTTCCTCTTTCTTCTTTCTCCCTCGGCTTCTATAAGTGGCACTGATGTCTGGAAACCCATACTTCCACGGAACTGAGCCAGATGTGCCTCGTGTTCGTCCAGGGTGTTCATGATTCCCGAGGGCCTTTGATAGCTCATCCTTCTCTCTGTCGGGATGGAACCTCTCTTCCTGCGCTTCCTTGATTGCTTCCTCAAGCTTTTTGACTGGTGTTTCAAGTTGAGCTTTCAAGAAAACACACTTCCCTAATTCTGGGTCCAAAGTTCCCCCAACCCCGAAGAACCAAGTCCTTGCCCGATTTGGCCAGTTCAATGTCGCTGGTTCGACCCCTTTAGCAAGCATGTTGTTCTCAGCTTTGTCCCACGTACGCTGGGCTTTGCTGTAGCCACCTGACCCCGTAACATGGTGATACTTCTTCTTTGTAGCATTTTGCTTATTTATCTGTGACCTTTGCTTAGCCTTCTCCTATTTCTTGTAGGCCACAAATGCAGGCCAGTGATCTTTTATCTTCTCATATTGACCGGTGAATTCTGGAGTCTCGTCTTTGTCGACAAACTTTGTGTTCAATAGTTTCTTCCAGTTCTTGAATAGTTCTGCCATCTTCTTAAGAGCAAACGCCTTGACCTTTCGTTGTATAACTAGGTTATTTGGATCCTCCTCTGGTGGTAGGCTGAAATTTGTCATCAGCGAGTTCCAAAGATCATCTTTCTGTCTATCATAGACATAAGAAACTTCACCGTCCTTCCTCTTATTCCATTCTTGGATGCTGATCGGGATGCTGTCCCTAACAATAACTCCACACAGATGTATAAATTTGTCTTTCGTCCGCTTGGGAGCAATCGGTTGGCCATCTCGAGAGGCTTCTTCGATCGTGAACCTTTTATCCTGGCCCAACCTTTTCTTCGGGCCTCGTCTCCTTACCGAAGTTTGGCTCGATCCGGAGGGCTAAAAGAAGAAAGAAGCGTTAATATATGTACATACAAAACAATTAATGCATCTAGTTAGCAGAGGCTTAATTAATACATATATACCTCACCGGACTTTGCAACAGTTAAGGCTCCAACATCGGCGAAGCCGTCATATCCTCCCTCCTCCATTCGATCACCGGAGCCGTCATGATCTCCTCCCTTCCCCATTCGATCACCAGAGTCGTCATCCTCTCTTTCCACACCATCGGTGTCATTGAGAAATGACAAGGTGATATCACCTCCATCACGGATTATACCCCCAACAACTCTTCTTTTTCTAAGTCTCTGTCCATAGTTTCTGTAAATATTACAACATGGCAATATACAACCATGAGAGATGGATTAGTGGCAAACATAGACCTAATCACAACAATGAATCATATGCATATGAGCAATGGATTAGTGGCAAACATCATGCAAAGTTGACAAGTTTTATAACACACAGTTTAGGACTCCTCCCCCCTCATGTCTGATGAGTCGTCCTATCTTTTGAGAGAGGATACTTTGCGGGCCGCCTCTCTCATGCCTGTCCGACGTGCAAATCATGTTTTCATATGCCTCAAAATCAAAGTTATCGGGGTTATGTTTTAACGACCTCCCCTCATGTCGAAGTTATCGGGGTTATGTTTTAACGACCCCCTCTCTCATGTTTTCGTATGCCTCAAAATCAAAGTTACATATCGGGGTTATGTTTTAACGACAAGATGAATACAAGATGAATACATAAGATTAATACAAAATGAATACAAGATGAATACAAGATTTAGATACATGGGTGAATACACAACTCAACAAATGAACCAACCATCATCCTATGAACAAAACTCAACATACAAAAAATGGACACCTTTTGTCGAACAACGGAGGGACGATCAGGGACCAACTCCACGGAGATGCAACACCACAACCTGTTACAGATTATGACTTGGTGAAAAACAGAGCACATACATGAGCAGAGTTAATCTGATGACACGTTGGGGACAAGAAATAAATATCCTACAGTGGTTATACATGGCAAGTAAAAGTATGGCATGGAAGTACTAGTTGCACATAACAAATGATGTTTACTGAACATGAGCATATGACCTCTAGATTAGTGGGATTCACCAAGGCAAGTTTCAAAGTTAAAACAGATTCTCAGACTTAGTGTAATTCAGTGTGGCAGAAACAGATTTAAGATGCACACTTGGAGGCAAGAATTAAATATGCTACAGGGCAAGAACATGGCATCAAAAGGTATGGCATGATAGAGCATAACATAAACAACAAAACATGGTTACTGATCATGTTCAGAAGAGTCATGGATATGATGGTAGCATCAAGAGAACATGGCAAGAAGATATAACAGATTTCAGACTGAAAAACTAGGCATGCAGACAACAACATCATGATGCTGAATTGGGAGGCACATAACAGCAATCATAACAACTTTAAAATTTATGAAACTGACAGGAGCATGTAGTAGACATAGCAATCTTCAAATAAAACATTGGCACAAGTTCATATGATGCACAGATCATTTACTATGGATTTTATAAAATGTAACATTCTGTTAACAGGCTGACAGATATAACATGATAGCAAGTTGAGAGCAACAACTAGACATGCTACAGCAAGGTAACATAGCAAAAAAAAAATGGCATCAAAGTACACATCACAAACACCAAATCACATGAAGGAATCATATCCACATGAGGTCTAGATTAGTAGCAACCAACAAGCAAAGTTGGCAAGTTATATAACAAACAGTTTAGGACTTGGTGAAATTAACAAGGCTGAAAACAGAAACAGTGACTAGGCATGTTTGCAAGCTCATGGCACTCACATCAGGGTATATGATGGCATGACAAAATTACTAGCAGCAAGTACACATAAAAATGATCCAATGTCATGTTGACAAGTTGCTCATATGGTGCATGCATTAATTCACATAAAAATGACAAGGTGACAAACATCAATAGTTTTCAGCACTTAACATCATTTAGCACTTAGGCAAAACCCTAAATAAGGTCAAAAGCTTGCCAAAAAATGATCATCCATCCATCTAAACATATCTATCTATCCATCTAACATCTCATACATATCTATCTATATCCATCTAACATCCATCGATGGTTTTCTTTTCACAGGGGAAGGGAGGAGCTCACTGGGGGCGGTGGCCTCGGGGCAGGGCTCGGCGGCCGGCGTCGGGGCAGTGCTCGGCGTCGGGGCAGGGAGCGGTGACCGGCATCGGGGGCCCGGGGAGGAAGCGCGGGCGGGGCGCGACGAGGGCGTCGAGGTAGGGCGCGGTGAGGGCGTGGACGACGGTGTCAGGGCAGGGCGCGGTGATCTCCGGTGCAGCAGCCTGGCGGTGTCGTGCTCTGGTTCAGCGTCGGGGGAGGGAATGGGAGAAAAACTCCTAAGTGCCGCTTATATAGCCAACCCCCCTTAGTCCCGGTTGGAGCCACCAACCGGGACTAAAGGTGTATTTCGCCAGCCGAAAGGGCAGGAATCATAGCCCTTTTGCCCCGGTTGGTGGCTCGAACCGGGACGAAAGGGGGGACTTTCGTCCCGGTTCGAGCCACCAACCGGGACAAAAGGGCTGGCGCAGCGGTGTCGAAAGTTTAGTCCCACCTCACTAGTTGAGATGAGCTCGGAGCGGTTTATAAGCGCGGCTACGGCTACCCTGTCGAGCTCCTCTCTAATGCAGGCAGTACATGCCTACCTCTGTGCCCTGTTGGGCCTGCTTGCACTGCGGGCCTGCATCCTTGGCACATATGTAGGGTTTCTAGTCGTATGCAGGCCGTGGTTGCTTAGTAGGCGGGCATTTTTTTTATTTTTTGCATATGTTATGTTTTTAAATTTTTAATGTTATTTTTTACATATGTTATTTTTAGTTATATTATTTTAATTGCATAAATTTTATGTAATTTTAGTTGCACAATTTTATATAATTTTAGTTGCATAAATTTTATATAATTTTAGTTGCATAAGTTTTATTTTTTATTGATTCTTTTTAGTTGATTCCTTTTGCTATTAGAGTTTAATAAAAGCTTTTTAGTTTGCTATAAAGTTTGTAACAAAAAAATACTTTATGAAAATTCTTTTTGCTATTAAAGTTTTTAACAAAAAAATACTTGATAATTTTAGTTAATATTATTTTGATTCTTTTTAGTTGATTCTTTTTGCTATTGAAAATATTATAGTTTTGTTTTAGTTGATCATAACAAAATATTTTAATTGATTCTTTTTAGTTCATTCTTTTTGCTATTAGAGTTTTATAAAAGCTTTTTAGTTCATTCTTTTTGCTATTAGTTCATTCTTTGAGCTTAATGAGCCTGAAACTGAAAAGCACTACAAATGAACTCTGAAAAGGATAAAACTTGGCATGATATCATAATTTCACCCACATAGCATGTGCTAAAAAGTTGAGAGGGTTACAGAAAAAACTGGATGCACTTCGTGTACAAACTAGACAATCTCTTTCGAAGTATCAGGGTTTCGGACGAAAACTCATCTATTACAAAGGGATTTTTTTAAAACTTATTTTAACTCCATACTCTTTGTGCGTTCAATATGCACCATTCAAATGCACATCATCAATTTTCAACCCTTTTTTGACTTCATTTGCTATTTTTCATGCATTTAATGATTTATTTTGAGCTAAATGACCCTGAAATTGAAAAGCACTATAAATGAACTCTGAAAAGGTTGAAACTTGGCATGATATCATAATTTCACCCACATAGCATGTGCTAAAAAGTTGAGAGGGTTAAGGGAAAAACTGGATGCACTTCGTGTACAAACTGGACAATCTCTTTTGAAGTATCAGGGTTTCGGACGAAAACTCATCTATTACAAAAGGGATTTCATTTCTTGACATGTAACTGCAGTGATATTCTAGATCAAAGCCATCTGATATGTTGTCTTCACTAGAGAGAAAGTCTTCACTTTTTCTTCGCCTGTGTCCCTTGCTTATTACGCCGTAACCATGGATAATATTCATCGTTTAACAGGATGCTTGGGTCAACCTTCACTTTGAAGGGAGGAATTTCATGAAACTTTTCATAATCTTCAGACATGTCTGTCTTGTCCTCCATTCCCACGATGTTTCTTTTCCCTGAAAGAATTATGTGGTGCTTTGGTATTCGTATGATGTATTCGCTTCCTTATCTTTTCTATTTCTCGGTTTGGTAGACATGTCCTTCACATAGAAAACCTGCGCCACATCATTGGCTAGGACGAATGGTTCGTCTGTGTACCCAAGATTGTTGAGATCCACTGTTGTCATTCCGTACTACGGGTCTACATGTACCCCGCCTCCTAACAGATTGACCCATTTGCACCGAAACAAAGGGACCTTAAAATCATGTCCATAGTCAAGTTCCCATATGTCCACTATTTAACCATAATATGTGTCCTTTCCCCTATTGGTTGCTGCATCAAAGCAGACAACACTCTTTTGGTTGGTGCTCTTTTTATCTTGGACGATCATGTAAAATATATTCCCATTTATCTCGTACCCTTGGTAAGTCAATACAGTCGAAGATGGTGTCCTGGCCAACCACTACTAGGGAAAAGCCTAGCAGTAGCGCTTGTTTTTTGCCTAGCAGTAGCGTGGGGTGTTGCGCTACTGATAAGGCGCTACAGCTAACATGTAGTAGTAGCGCGTGTTGTCCCACGCTACTGCTATACATGGCTAGCAGCAACGAGCTTCAGTGCAATGCGCTACTGCTAATAGCTGCAGCGCTTTTAACTAGGACGCGCTACTGGTAAGAGCGCGCTGCTGCTAACTTTATTCCCCTCGCTACTGCTAGTTTTATTAGTTTCTATTTTTTTCTGCATATTTGTTTTGTATTTGAACAAGCTTTATACAATAATCTTTAGCATATCATACACATACAAATGTAATCATAGCATATACATACAAATAGTCTCATCAAATCATGTCATCATCATAATCATCATCCAACACAAAGTGGTCTCTCGTCATCATCTAAAAAATAGCGATACAAGTCTCGATTACTTGCAACTACATCGTCATCCATCTAAAGAATGATATACGCGAGAAGAGCTATCACTATGAGTGAGAGCGGAACTATGCAGTACATGAGTTCGTATCCCTCTCTCGCATTAGCGTGAACCTAAACTAACTACTGGTTGTCGCTTGGAAACCGGTACACCTAGGCCTGACACTCCGGCCACTCTTCATATACTCCTGGCGTAGCACTTCTTCGCCATCGATGATCTATGCACCTGCATCGTCACATGAGTCGATGATATGCAACATATATAGTTGAGCAACAGAAAGATACAGACTTGGCAAAAATAGAAGCAACATATCATAAGCATAAATAACAAAGTTCATCATACCCAAAATGCCCTAACTAGAGTGATCTTCGCTAGTTGAGGAGGACGGTTTAATTACATCACAAATAAAGTTTCGTCGTGCATAACTCAAAGTTTCGTCATACAGAAAGTATGGACTAAACGGACACATTGTCATATATCGTCAATCACTCCAACATGTCGTGCCATCCATCCAAGTCAGGGAGATAGTCCCCGAGCTTAGTGAAAGGCTTCAAGTCATGATGATTTGGGCAAGTTCACGCTGGATGTGATAGGACTCAGCTCGAAGTCGATGATCCGGGATATCTCCTAGGTTCTTTGCCCATTGCAGAATATGGGCATCACCGGATGTAGGTGACATGCGAAGGTTCAGCTGATCCCGTCTGTACTCCAGCATGTGGTGGAGGACATAGAATCCATCACTAAGAGTACCACTCGGTTGCTGGATGCAGCAGAAGTCGGTCTTATGGCCGAAGCAGGGCCTGCGGTCCCTTGTCTTCTTGGTCTTGATTTCTCCACCCCGTGCGCCGTAGATAAAGATAGCACTGTCGAGAACAGACTTGATGTGGGTGTAATCTTTTTTCTTCATGTTCTTCGACGAGTCCAAGTAAAGAGTGTCGGAGAATCGGGGGTAAAGGATGATAAGGACGGCGCGCCCGTCGCTGCGCAAAATAAGTACACCTCAAATTAGCCTCCACCATGCAAATCAATGATTGAAATCGAAGGAAGGATATTCGCGCGGATGACTTATATGGGATGATAAGGCACGAGAATCGTCTCCTTGTCCTTATTGGCGACCATGAAATTGGCGATGTAGTCCCTCGTGTATTCACGGTGCTCTGGGCAGACTGCCAAGAAGGCCTCGTGCATGAAGTACGGTTCAGCGACACAGATATAAGGTATGTGCTCAATCCTGATGATGTAGTTTATGTGCAAGGCAAAAAGGCGGACAAACGTAAAATCCAGCTTTTTCAAGTGAAACATGTCGAAGATGTAATCGAATCGAAGGAAGAACTTCTCCGTGGGTAATGTGTCGATGTACAACCTTTGCCGCGGCACGTTAACCACGTAGAGTGGGTATCCTGGATTTTCCGAGGCGATTAGGCTTTTCTCTCTCTGCAGCACATCATCATGAAGTCTCCTTAGATCGCCGTATATGGCCTCTAACGCTGCCTTAGGTAGGATCGGATGACCGGGGATATGGTGTTTTGCCGCACAGAGGATAGGTATACGGTCTTGAACCCGAGGCTGCGGAGGCGGCTGGATCATAGAAGCAACTTTGTTGCCTTTCCTCGCTCTCTTCCTATGCTTCTTTGGTACTGGAGGGTCATCTATATTATGTTCAGCCTCCGGAGGCGGCAATTCAGGCACCGACTCATGACGCTCAAACCCTGAGTACTCATACTGCTGAGCCATCAATCCTCTGTCATCATAGGCGCCAGTATTGATAAACTGTAGAGTGTCATCGTCATCGTCATCCTCATCCATGGCATCGATATCATGCATTGCTTCTTTGACGGCGGCAACGTCATCAGTGACTAATGGAGCCTCTTCCTCACCCCGTCCGCTATCACCCGGCATGATAGGCGACGCTAATTGGGTAGGTGGGGTGTTGATGTTCATACCTTGCTGAGGCTGCGTGGTGGTGGGTGTGCTCCCGGCCGCCTCCAGACGAAGCAGACTCTTTGGCCACAACATGACCCACCTCTTGCAATCGCCAAGCCGCTGCGGCGTCTCGTCGTCATCTCCCCCTGGTACCGGAGGAGCCAAATTCTCATGGCCCGGTTTGACACTGGCCACGGAAACCTTGTAGACGTCAGGGGGGATCGGCCGGCTGTGGAACAATGGTTCCTTCGGCTTCACTATCATCGCCTTCCCCACGTCCACCTTCTGGCCGCTGATAGTGTACAGTATGGTGCACGGGGTTTCGTCGGCCTGCAAAGACATGTCTGCGATGTGAGACATCTAAAAGGCAACGGAAACGGGAGATTATACATTTATTGAAGAGGGCCGGTGTGACAGGTACCGTGAGGGCGTCGAGCTCAGCCAAAGATGAAGCACCGTCGAGCACGTCGGAGACAGAGGACGGGCTGCTGTGAGCAGGTGCGAGAGCCGGTGCAGGAGCTTGTGTGGGAGCAGGTGCTGGTGCAACGCTAGTCGAGCTGCTCCCAAAGAAGTTGGATTTTCCCTGCTCCAAGCGACGATAGCCAGAAGCAACACACCATACGAAGCTGCCATTTCCTCTTTTGCGGCAGCTACCGCTGCTTTGACTGTCTTGGTTGATTTCTTATCAACCGCAATCGCAACCTTCTTGTTGATGTTTTCTTCAGTTAACCTCCATCTTTCCTTTCTCTCCTCCGTGGTCTCACGATAGTACTTCTTCCATGTGGCACCGTCTCCGATGCCGTGCACGCATCCATACGACGGCCGGGTGTCCATCGGGAGTCCTTTCAATATGTTCAAGGCCCGGTTGAATGGGGTGTCCCACTTGGGCCTCGCCAACGCCTCAGACGGCGAGTCACTTTCGGCCGCGATCCTGTGCTGCTCTCTCTGCAAAAGGAACAAGGATGTTTACAAATATGACTAAACGTGCAGTCGAATTGATCAGAAGCTAAAATTAGGGGGTAATTAAAAATTACCAGCAGTCTCATGAACTTTGTCGTGACCGGGTCCGTCTCGAAAACCTTCTTGACTAGGTCCCAATGGTACCGGGCCCTGAGGACGTCACGCTCCTGCGGGACGGTGAACTCCGCCAAGGAGTCTGGGATGCCCAGACTTTCACGTTCCGCGTCCTCCTTGGCCCATATGGACCTCTTCCCCGCGTAACCACGGCTTCCGAGGTGGTGGCACCCCATGTTCCTCTCTTGAAGCCCCTTCATGTACTCCGACTTTTCTTTGGCAGCTTCGGCAACGCAAGCCGCCTTGAATATTTCAAACTGCTCTTCCGTAATTGTCGGATTATCCTTTACAATCTCGGAGTAGGGCTCCTTTTTGTCGATGATCCTTGCTTTCACTCTTACTTTCCAGGAGGACAATGTGCCGCTAAACTTGCCCATGGCGCGTCTGTTTATCTTCTTCATTGCCGGGTCTTTATATGGAGTTTTATATTTGCTTTCATCCCGGCCCGGGAACAAGAACACCTGGTGCAGCTTCGTTAGGAGGGACTGCTTCATATCTGGTATCTTCCATAGTTTCACATCGTTGATGGTGGCGCAAGCCCGTAGTATGCAGCCTATTTGATTGCCGTAGCACGCGCGTGCTTCCGCGGGCTCTTTTGGCTCAAAATTGCCGTCGTCCACCTCCGTGATCACCACTCTAGTAGTGATGAGCTGGTTTGGGCGCCGTTACCTCTTTGGTTTCGGTTCTATACCGGCTCCGCCAATCTCGGTGCCGGTCTCGGCGCCGGTCTCAGCGCCGGTCTTGATGTCGGTCTCAGTCTCCGATGTGACAGGTGGGCCCTGCAATAACCGTTACTCATCGAGAAGGTTCAAATAGGCGTCTGCCACCTCGTAGACGTTGAAATCACCAGAACCCTGTCCTTCATAGTTGCTAGCCATGTTTCCTATGATTAAATTTAGTCAATTAATTCAAGACCTAATAAAATGGATAATGACATAAAAAAAGGCCTATATTTTGCTAGAACGTTGATTCATTCCCGGTGCGGCAAATCCCGGGCACTCGAAATGTCCTAGTTTGTAGCACAAGTCATTCCGAAATTCATGGAAAATTTCGGCATGACCTTTGCTAAAAAGTGGACAAATCGAGCACCTGAAATTTGCCGGAACAGAAATGAATCAACATTCCGGCAAAACATAGGCCACTCGGAATCATTCCCTGCAAACAACAAAAGGCCACTTGGGCACAATCGAACCACTTCAATGTTGCATATAACAAGACCACTTAAGAACATGTACATGAGCATCTACAACAGTAGATAAACATGAGCAAACACAATTGAGGAATTTGCATATATCATGATCACTTCAATGTTTGACACTTCAAGAAAATCTACACAAATTTCAAATTATGAAACCTAGGACTCAATTCAAATTATGTCCTAAATTTCTGTCATAATAAAAAATCTGTAAAAATTAGGAACCTAGTACACTTGCAGCACTGATAGAAATTTATATTTTTATACTGAATTTTTCTCTAAAATAAACCCTACTGCCCTAATTAACATCTAGTTAAACCCTACTGCCCTAACCCTAGTTCCCTAGTACTTAAGCATCTACAAGTACTAACTAATTAGGTGAACCCTAGCTAGCTACTTAAGCATCTACAACTACTTAAGCACCCATTGATGAACCCTAGGAATTATACAACTACTTAAGCATACATTGGGTGCAGAACAACTATATAAGTACTTAAGCAACTATATATACAACCCTATAATATATTTAGTTAACTACTTAAGCATATACAAGTTTGTCCTAAAAATAATATTTAGTTAAGTACTTAAGCATATACAAATTTGTCCTAAAAATTCAGTTAACTACTAATTTCATTCATTTAGGTCATTCATTTAACTTCACCTAATTAACCTAGCAAAACCCTACTTCCCTAACTAAAAAACATCTAATTAACATCTACTAGTACCACTACTGCCCTAACCTAATTAACCTAAGTTAATTCCTAGGGTCCTGTTATATGCTGCTACTCTACTGCCCTAACCTAATTAACCTAAGTTAATCTAATTAACATCTACTAGTACCACTACTGCTAATTCCTAGGGTTCATAACTAAATTCACCTAAGTTAATTAACCTAGAGAGGAGGGCGTTGAGGGTGGCTCGGGGGAACGGTTGCGGGGAGGCAGGGACGTCGAGGGAGGCAGGGGCGGCGAGGAGTGGACGAGCTGGCTCCGGGGGCGCGCGGCTCCGGTGGCGGCGATGGCGTGCGGCTCCGGTGATGGCGACGAGGGAGCACGGGTGGCGAGGAGCGGACTAGGGTGTCGCTCCGGGGGCGCGCGGCTCGGGCGCAGGGGCGATCGACGGCGGCGATAGATCGATGGCGGGCGAGGGTGGGGGGAGAAGGGGAGAGGGGGAAAAGGACTTAGCAAAATTTTGAGCCCGCGCGTGTGCTTAAGTCAAACTAGCAGTAGCGCTGGCAAGGAAAACGCGCTATAGCTAAGGTAGCTATAGCGCTTTCCACTAAAACGCGCTACTGCTACTTGAAGCAGCTATTTATTTTCCTTTTTCTTTTCCTTTTATCTAAGGAACTTAGCTATAACGCGTGACCAGAAAAGCGCTACTGCTAAAGTAGCTATAGCGCTTTGTGAGAACAAGCGCTACTGCTATGCCTTTCTCCTCTATTTTTCTTTTTCTTTTCTTTTTCTTTTTTTCATTTCTCCTTTTTCTATTTCTTTCATTTTCATTTATTTTTCTATTAATTTTCTACTTATTTTCTCTTTATTAGCAGTAGCGCTCTACCATAGAAACGCGCTGCTACAACGCACTTAGCAATAGCATGTTTCACACAGGCTCGCTACTACTATTCCTAGCCTACCGGCAACAGTGTGGGAATTATAGTAGTAGCGCTTTTTTGCGCAGAGGCGCTACTGCTACAACTATAGTTGTAGCGTGCTTTTGTGATGAGCGCTACTACTAAGTAGCAGTAGCGCTTAGTTTTGACCAGCGCTGCTGCTATACCTCTGTGTATAAGGTTTTCCCTAGTAGTGAACAAGTACGGCTCATCTCCAACAATGTTGTTACCCATGAGATGTGTTTGCAACCAACTGCCGAAAGTCTTGATGTGTTCACATGCAATCCAGTCGTCAGACTGCTCTGGGTGTTTGGAGTGTAGAATATCCTTGTGTTCATTAACATACAGGGTCACCAAGGTAGAATTCTGTAGAACTGTGTAGCGTGCTTGAGCCCAAGAATGCCCGTCCCTACATATTATTGAATCTGCTCCTAGCGTGCCTTTTCCAGTCAGTCTCCCCTCATACCGCGATTGAGGGACACCAATCGGCTTAAGGTCAGGAATAAAGTCAACACAAAACCCAATGACCTCCTCTGTTTGATGGCCTGTGGAGATGCTTCCTTCTGGCTTAGCATGGTTACGAACATATTTCTTTAAGACTCCCACGAACCTCTCAAAGGGGAACATATTGTGTAGAAATACAAGACCCAGAATGGCAATCTCGTCGACTAGGTGAACTAGAATGTGCGTCATAATATTGAAGAAGGATGGTGGGAACACCAACTCGAAACTGACAAGACATTGGACCAAATCATTCTGTAACCTTGGTAGGATTTCTGGACCGATTACCTTCTGAGAAATTGCATTGAGGAATGCACATAGCTTCACAATGGCTAATCGAACATTTTCTGGTAGAAGTCCCCTCAATGGAACCGGAAGCAGTTGCGTCATAATCACGTGGCAGTCATGAGACTTTAGGTTCTGGAATTTTTTCTCTCCCATATTTATTATTCCCTTTATATTCGACGAGAAGCCAGACGGGACCATGATACTGAGCAGGCATTCAAAGAAGACTTCCTTCTCTGCTTTGGTAAGAGCGTAGCTGGCAGGACCATGATACTGCTTTGGATGCATGCCGTCTTCTTCGTTCACACGTTGTTGGTCCTCCCGTGCCTCCGGTGTTTCTTTTGTCTTCCCGACACGCCCAAGAAGCCTAGCTAGCAGGTTCACGCAAACATTCTTCGTCACGTGCATCACGTCGATTGTAGAGCGGACCTCTAGGTCTTTCCAATAGGGTAGATCCCAAAATATAGATTTCTTCTTCCACATGGGTGCGCGTCCCTCAACGTCATTCGTAACAGATTGTCCGCCAGGACCCTTTCCAAAGATTACTTGTAAATCCTTGACAATATCAAGTATATCAGCACCAGTACGGAGGACGGGCTTCTTCTGGTGATCTACCTCACCTTTGAAATGCTTACCTTTTTTTCTTAAGGCATGTTTGGTCGAAAGAAATCGCCGATGTCCCAGGTACACATTCTTCTTGCATTTGTCCAAATATATACTTTCAGTCTCATCTAAACAGTGCGTGCATGCGTTGTATCCCTTGTTTGTCTGTCCTGAAAGGTTACTAAGAGCAAGCCAATCATTGATGGTTACAAACAGCAATGCTCGTGGGTCAAATTCTTGCTGTTTGTGCTCATCTCACACACATACACCTTTTTTATTCCACAGATGTAAAAGTTCTTCAACTAATGGCCTTAGGTACACATCAATGTCGTTGCCGGGTTGCTTAGGGCCTTGGATGAGCACTGGCATCATAATGAACTTTCGCTTCATGCACAACCAAGGAATAAGGTTATAGATACATAGAGTCATGGGACAGGTGCTATGATTGCTGCTCTGCTCCCCAGAAGGATTAATGCCATCTGCACTTAAACCAAACCATACGTTCCTTGCGTCATCTGCAAAGTCCCACCACTTTCTCTTGAATTTTCTCCACTGCGACCCATCAGCGGGTACTCTCAACTTCTCGTCTTTCTTACGGTCTTCTTTGTGCCATCGCAACAACTTGGCATGCCCTTTGTTTCTGAACAGACGTTTCAACTGTGGTATTGTAGGAGCATACCACATCACCTTGGCAGGAACCCTCTTCCTGGGGCACTCGCCCACAACATCACCAGGGTCATCTCGTTTGATCTTATACCGCAATGCACCGCATACCGGGCATGCGTTCAAATACTCGTACTCACCGAGGTAGAGGATGCAGTCATTAGGGCATGCATGTATCTTCTGCACCTCCAATCCTAGAGGGCAGAGGACCTTCTTTGCTTCGTACTAATTGTCAGGCAATTCGTTGTCCTTTGGAAGCTTCTTCTTCATAATTTTCAGTAGCTTCCCAAATCCGTTGTCAGATACACCATTGTCTGCCTTCCATTGCAGCAATTCCAGTGTGGTTCCGAGCTTTGTGTTGCCATCTTTGCAATTTGGGTACAACCCTTTTTTGTGATCCTCTAACATGCGATCGAACTTCAACTTCTCCCTTTCACTTTCGCATTCTCTCTGTGCATCAACAATGACCCGGCGAAGATCATCATCGGGCACATCGTCTGGTGCCTCTTCATCTTCAGCTTCCCCCGTTGCAGTATCACCGTATTCAGGGAACATAGGATAGTTGTCATCATCCTCTTCTTCTTTGTTGTCTTCCATCATAACCCCTCTTTCTTCGTGCTTGGTCCAAACATTATAGTTTGGCATGAAACCCTTCTCAAGCAGGTGCAAGTGAAGGGTTTTCGAGTTAGAGTAATCCTTCATATTCTCACAGACAGTACATGGACAATACATAAAACCATTCTGCTTGTTTGCCTCAACCACTTCGAGAAAATTATGCAGGCCCTCAATGTACTCGGAGGTGCGTCTGTCACCGTACATCCATTGCCGGTTCATCTGCGTGCATTATATAATTAAGTGTATCAAAAACCATTACAGAACATCATGAATAGAGAAGTGACAAAATTAATACAAGTTCATCATCACATTAAAACCAAAGTATAGTAGTGATCAAATTTTATTACTGAAAAAATAAATACATAAAGTTCATACATAGTTCTCATAGAACAACATATGGCTCTCTAGAGCATCTAATTAAAACATACATTGAAACTAACATACAACTATGTAAAACATTTAAATGCAACAACAAATGCGATCATAATCGCAACTAAGGTAACAATTGATCCAACAACATAATGATACCAAGCATCATTATCAATGGCATATTTTCTAATCTTTCTAATCTTCAAGCGCATTGCATCCATCTGGATCTTGTGATCATCGACGACATCGGCAACAGGCAACTCCAATTCCATCTTCTCCTCCTCAATTCTTTTCAATTTTTCCTTCAAGTAATTGTTTGCTTTTTCAACTAAATTTAACCTCTCGACAAGAGGGTCGATTGGAATTTCTGTTTCACATACCTCCTAGATAAAAACATCTATGTCACGTTGGTCGGCATAATTGTCATAAACACTAAATGAAACAAATAGTTATAAAAGATAATATACCACATCCGAATCATAGATCGGACGAGGGTGACGGGGGCGGATACCAAAACCATGGCACTATATAATAACAAACAATAATGAAAGTAAGAAAATTATACAAGTATCTATCTAAATCGTACAAGTAAGAATTTTTTTCTTTTAAAAAGAAGATAGGAATAAGAGGCTCACCACGGTGGTGCCGGCAACGAGATCGGCGCGAGCGATCGACGGTGGTGAGGACGGGGAAGGGGACAGCACCCTACACATGTGCAGACTCTAAGAAGTTAATTTCAGCTCAAATTGTGCATCTAAATCAAAAGAACTCCCACATACACTCTTCCACTAAAACCCACAAACCACTCTACTTCTAGAGTATTTGAAATGAGCTAAACTGTGGCACCACGGCTCAGAGTAAACCAGAACGCCCCGTATTCCAGCCCAAGAACGAGTCTTCTGGAATACGGCACTGTTGGCATAGAACAAATCAGCTCTTTATTGCAATAGATATGGTTACAACGGTACAAGGATTACATCGGCACGACAACACTATGCCTGCCCGGGGTAGCTCTATGCTAACAGCGGAGTAACTCTCTCTCGGCAGCGGAACAGCGATGACGATGATGGACTCCACTCCGCAGGGACTCTGGCTAGAACACGTCTCCTAGGTCGCAAACTCAGGATCCTCGACAAGCAAGCAATCATGGCATGACTTGCAAACTGGCATGACACGCCAGGTGAGTACTTTGAATGTACTCGCAAGCTCACAACAAACATCAGCATTAAAGCAAAACAACATCATAGCAGTCAATATTAACAAGCCTGGTTATCTAGCAATATAACTTCTGAAGTAAAATGCAGTAAGGTAAAGCATATTTAATTCATACTCCGAATAATCTCGGGATCCACTCCGAACCTGTTCCCAAGTCCAATCCCATCATGCGGTCATCCGACCACTCATCTCACAGCCATCCCGTGGCTGACATATCAAATACTTGATACTATTTGTACCATAAGTCTGACAAACTTACTCTCCTCCGGGTTGTCTCACAACCCTCAGAATACTCATGATCCACTGAGTACTTCTGATCTTACGACGAGTTCTTCTATCATTATCCCTACTATGGTTGACCACCTAGTGAGGTCTGGTCGGACTGTCCAATACCGTGGACACGGCTATTCGAATAGATTTTTCACTCTACAGAGGTTGCGCACTTTACCCACACTATGGAGCACCTGACCTCGTGATCCCATTCGGGTGGACCAGCGTTGCTCCAACGAAACCTGCCTAACCCGTGACTCCTCCACCGTACCACCGGCAATCGCACTCCCTCGGAGTCAAGCCTTGGGTGGCCCCTTGTCACCTCGTGACACCTGCCACCGTCGTGGCCAAACGATACTGTCCCAAACGGGGACGCCGGCACAAAACTCAACTGGGCTCACAAGGTTATCGCCGCCTACCGGGCCAGGGTAGCGCGCACGCATAACCTTCCCTGTCGGGCGGTACCGGTGAAAGAGCACGCGATCAGACCAAGTCAAGGCCGTCCCATACCGGCAAATGTGGTTGCACGGATAAGTTCGGACAGGTGACTCAAGGTCAACCGACTAAATATCGCATCTCCGAATAATATTTCCATCATAGTTGACCTCCGATAACCAGTATGCTTAAGCCACTGCTGCTAATTCATATCTACGAACTGCCGGGTGAACTCCAAAGTAATCATAGATAGTGATCTCAACATTATAGTATCAACAAGTGGGTAAGCTACTAGTCACTAACAATCCAGTATTCAACATAGTAGTCATCTATCCGAGAATTAACTCAAACATTGCATAATCCAATTCATTTCACACATAACTCATACTTATGGTTAAAGTAAATAGTTAAACTATGACATTGCAATGCAATGATGCAGATGAGAGTTGTGGCTTGCCTGGGGGTGAAGGAATCATCGGAAAGGAGTGCGGAATGGTCGCGGAGTTGACTGCCGGAAACAGTTCTCTCTCGGAGGGGCTGTTTACGAACAAGGGCAAAAGGGTCATTTCCTCTGTGTGTAAACATTATGAAAATGACTCCATCAGAACGGGCTCGACGAGACGAAGACGTGGGCGTTGGATTCACCTCGATCGGAGTCTCGGTTAAAAAGTTGTGATAGTTTTTCTGCCAGGGACCTGTCTGTAAATAAAATCTTCACAAACGGGTCCTCAGCAGAAAAACAGATCGCGCATTTCTGAAAGATACACGTTCCAGAAGAGAAAACGCATTTGGGCCCGAAGAAGCACTAAAGTACGCTTTCAGAAAGTGAAAACGTAAACCCGAGTTTACGCCTCCACTTATCCACGCGGGCCCGGGCGTTGACTCCGCCTTGTGGCTGACGGGTGGGGTCCGCTGGGTGGTGGGGCCCGCCTGGCCTAGTCGTCTCCTTCCTCCTCGCGCTGGCCCGACCGAAGCAGAGGAGGGGCAGGGGAGGGGTGGTGCCGGCGGTGGTCTGGGCAGCTCAGGCCGTCTTCGGTCGAGCGGAAGGCACCGGCGGACTCGGGCGGCTGCGCCGAGCTCATCCAGAGGAAGGGTCGGCGCCGGGGAAGAGAGAAGGGACCATGGCAGCAGGCAACAGAGGCTCGGCAGCAGCGGCCGGACCTAGGCAGTGGCGGCCACAAGGGCTCCGGCGGCGTGATGCGGTGGTGGGAGGATCGCCGGTGAGTGGGGGACCTTGTGGAGAGGTCAGGGAGGAGAGGAGGGGTCGGTCTAGCTCAAATTTGAGCCGGAGGAGGGCGGCGT
Source organism: Thinopyrum elongatum (assembly GCA_011799875.1). Taxonomy (NCBI): domain Eukaryota; kingdom Viridiplantae; phylum Streptophyta; class Magnoliopsida; order Poales; family Poaceae; genus Thinopyrum; species Thinopyrum elongatum. The sequence goes on from CM022301.1 coordinate 496,117,484, forward strand.
CCATGGCGGTTAATAGAGGCAAGGAGGGCGGCTTGAGCTCCGGGGAGAGGACGGGGAGGCGTAGGGGAACGAGGTGGAGCTGGTGGTGAGCTTGGGAAGGCTCGGGGCAGCCTATATATAGGCGAGCGGCGAGGAGGGCCGGCCATTGCCATGGTGGCGCGTACTCCGGCTTCCCGGAGCTTCGGGAGCTCGCCCAGAGGAGAGGAGGGGGTTCTAGGGAGGTCGGGGAAGGGCGGAGAAGACTCGGGTGTGGTTAGGAGAGCTCGGGAAAACTCGCGAGCTCGCAGGCGATGGGACATGGCGGCGGCAGAGAAGACAAGGTGCGGGCGCGGCGGTTCTGCTCGATGGAGGGGACGTGAGAGGGCTCTGTTGGACATGATCGTTCGCGCGGGAACGACAAGGAGGAGAGGGGCCCCGACAAGAAACGACGCAGCTCATGACCACTGCTCGCCAGGGCGGCGGTCACCACGTGAACTTGGCCTTGCCACGTGTCCAAGTCAACTCCAACATGTCAACTCGGTCGGTCACTCGTAGGAAGAGGTCAAGGAGGCAAGAGACAGGCACAGAGAGGCTTGAGGTGACCACAGATAGCAGGTCTATCCAGAACAACAAGGTGTTTGGAGTGGGCTGGGGGAGATCAAGCAGGATCTAGACTCTGATATTTGGCATGGGGTGATAAAATGCTAAGATGATCATGTCTGCAGATTTGCAGCTCAATTGGATGAAGATACATAGCACTTGCTGTTCAAAGGGCCTCACTGACCAGATTTGCCAATCTTGAAGTAGCACTCACATATCACATGGGATTGGGATGAAATTTGGAGGAGATGATTGATATGGGCATATGAAGGTACTGTATAAATTTCATACCATTTGGATAAACCAAAATGGTACTTCCTTCACACAGCTTCCAAATGGACAGAATCTTTGAAAAATTCTAGGAAATTACTGGTGAAATGAAATGAGCCCAGATTTGGTGGAGAGGTGATAATATGGGTAGGAGAAGGCTCTGGTAAATTTTCAGCAATTATGAAGCAATATAAAATATAGTTGCTTCACAACAGGAAAATATGACCAGAAACCAAGATTTGATGCTGTTCTCTCATAGATGTTTGGATAGGGTTGAAATTTGGTGGAGATTCATGATTTTGGAATATGAAGATGCTTGCAAAATTTCAGCTCATTTGGATACTCCTAGCTAGCACTTGCTTCACAAAGGTTCTAGTTGACTAGAAACTTTGGAAATTAGCCAAAGGAGATTTATTAAACAAATAAATTTGAATTTTGGCATGTGGCAATGATATGGGTTGGAAAGAGTGCACAAAAAGTTTGAGAGCAAGCAATCAAATATAAAGGGTACTTGCTTCTCAATCTGACAGATAAGGCAAAATCAGAAGAGGAATATTTGTGAAATATCTTTGAACATGGCAAGGAAAGGTTTGACATATTTGTGGAATATATGACCCAAACAATTTATGAGAATTATTTGGGAATTTTGGGAATGATGGAAATGTGAGTTGCTTCACAACTCAGAGCAAACGGGGTTATTCCTTTAATAGAAAAAGGAATATTCCCAAGAAAAAGAATATTGGGATTGGTCCAAGATGGAAATGACATGGTCTTGGGATGGTTTGGAAGTTGACAAGCCACTGGGGAGAGGAATCAAAGGTGATCTCTCCAGGTTTCAAGACCACTAAGTCACAGAAAAGCAAATCCGGACCAAAATTAAAGGCAAAAGAAAATGGGCAAAATCCAGGGTGTTACATAAACTCGCAGTGAGAGATGAAACGATGAAGTTGCTAACCTTTTAGAACACTTGTGTAGTTGGTGCACCGCCAAACCTAGACAAATCTTGGGGAAAATGTAGCTTGGAGGTCGAGCTTGGAGAGGAGAAAGCTTAAGTGTGGCTCCGGCATTTCATCGAACACCTCATGTGCATATACAGGCAAAAAACAGAGTAGACCACATCTCCACCCTTCCACGGCCAAAAAACAGAGGAGATGGGGGGGGCGTGGATATATATAGGCAAAACTTTAGTCCTGGTTTGTGTATAAAACCGAGACTAATGGCCTACCCTTTAGTCCCGGTTCCAACCACCAACCGAGACTAAAGGGCAGCAACCCTTTAGTCCCGGTTGGTGGCTGGAACCGGGACTAAAGGTCCCAGCCGAACCAGGACAGATGCCTGCCGAGGCCCGGCCGGCAACCGAGCCTCTCGAATCGGGACTGATGCTCCCATTAATCCCGGTTCGTAAACAAACCGGGACTAATGCTCTGATCTGCCCAGGACCAAAGCCCTGTTTTCTACAAGTGCCCATGCTCTTATTGCCACTTTTTTGCTGTTTGTGATGCCACCGGTAAAATCAAGCAATGCTACTGCTAAAGTGATGCCACCGGTAAAATCAAGCAATGCTACTACTAAAGTGATGCCACATTTATCTAATGTCACAGTCAGTCTAATGCCACCGATAAATGTAAGCAATGCTATTTAATGTCACTGGATTATTTCAGGGTTAGCTGTTGATTGTGGATGTATTAAAGATATTTGAGCAAAGGCATTCTAATGTTGTTGCACAGCCAGTATACCAACGATGAAACTTGTTACTACCTTTAGGTTTTTGCACTGTTAATGCTTATAGATTACATACCTCACTTCATGATGTTATGATAAGTCAATTTTTTTTGTAAAGGTCACCAAAATGCAAAGGCGGTGATGGCATTTTATTTCAGTTAAACTGCATAAAAAATTATGAAGAGACGAGGAAAGGTCAGGAGTGGGCACCTCCTCCTGCTGCTGTTTTCTTGATTCGTTTGATCAAGTTTTTATGTTTGATCGATTATCAAGATTGGGATAGCAATTTTTGAGGCCCCCTCAAGCTCAAAATGATATTTACCTTGAAGGTACATGGTTTGCGGGTTTTTTATACTATCATTAGTTAATAATGCTAGTTACCTTCAGACTTTTGTATGTGATCTAATGATGTTGCACAACCAGTATACCAATGCTGAAACTTGTTACCTTTAGATTTTGTATAGTTAATGCTTATAGAAATCTTCCAGTGCAAGCTTATGGAAATCTGTTCAGTAAAACCATTTTACTGTACCCCATAATAAAAAAAATACTCTACTATTGCACTAGCCACCGGATTATATATTTGTACTATTCGAATGGTGTTGCATAGTTGCGTTAGCATATGGACATATATAAGGTGTGGCAAGCTTTCCCAGATATGTGCTCAAGAAAACTACTACCTGTTTTTCAAAATACTAGACGTTTGGGTACTTTAAATTGAACTTCGAAAATGTCTTATATTAAGGAACCGAGGGTGTAGAGTTCATTCAAATTATGCTGGCAAATCTATCCACACCTTTGTTAAAATTAATGTTCATTATGTTATCGGAGGAGGTGTGCATGTTTGTCTCTATTGCCTGTCGATTACATACCTGACATCACGATGTAATGGTAAGTCATTTTTTTGTACAGTGTCACCAAATTATCAAGGCGGTGATGGCATTTTATTTTAGTTGAACTGCACAAAAAATGCTTAAAAGAAGAGGAAAGGTCAGGAATGGTTCAATCTTTCAGAAAATACTATGTATGTCTTCCTGACATCGGCCGTTGTTACCTTATTTATTCCTTCAAACAGGTGGATAGAAACAGTCTTGCTACCTTTTCCCATTAAGAAATTGGAATGCTTATATATGTGAGTCTATGCTTCAACTAGTGCCACTTTTATAGTAATCACACTTTCAATATCTGTGCAAACAGGGATGCTCAATTTTAGTGGAAATACACAATAAGTCCAAATGGTTCAACATTATCAGTATTTTTTCTTCCAAACTGTTATATCCAATTGGTGGCACTATAAGCTGTTCATTACGAAGGTACATGGTTTGCTACTATCTTGATAATGTTTTTGTACTGTTATTAGATAGTATTAGTGGTTTGCATGTAAATTAATTGGCAGGGTGGACCTACATTGGTGGTGCAGGACATGATTCAATGATTGGATGCTCAACTTCGGTTGTATGGATTTCACCTCTTCCATCACTGCAAACATGAATATCCTTGGTCTAATGAAGAATAGGTGCTATATTTCTGCTCTGTACCAGCAAATCAGTTGAGTACCAAATTGTCCAGTGCAAAACATGATAGATGCTAAGCAGAAACGACTAGCAGAGGTGTGTTTAAACTGAAAATAAAAGGTGTGGTATATGTTAACTAGCTAGTTGATATTTGTGCAAACAGATGTCTGACCTTTTCTATTTGGCGAACAAACAAAGTAACCTCAATTTTTGTGGAACTGCACAAGAGAATAGTATAGTCACTGCATGCAATGCCATTTGAAAATAGACATAGAAAGATTGGATAGTCACTTCATGGACTGCACAAAAGTAGTACTATACTATTTATTGGCCAAAACTAGGTGCTTCATTGCTTTGTTCTGATTATCCAATGGGCATCATTTTGTCAAAGTTAAAGTTGTATTCCGAAAATAGTCTCGCCGTGTGATCGACATATGACCAACTCATATTTCAGCGGATGTTCCTCCATCATGTGTGGTTCAATCTCATGGTTCCATCCTTTGGTGAAACCACTTACGTTTGCAAGTGGAAATGTAGACTTCACAATCAAATTTGTATTTCACTCTGTACTGAATATTGGCCCAGAGAAGCATCCATGTTAGTAGTAAGAACATATGTTTTTTCTTAATCTTTGCTTTAGGAGCTACATATTGTATATGATCCGTGAATCATTGAGATGCATTAACATGTTGATCTTATGTATGGGAATCATACTAGTTGGTTGTCAATTTGGGCTATTAATGGGAACATATTAAAAAATCACTCGTGTGAACATTTCGAACGGATCAGCTCTTACTACTGTGCACGGCGTGATCCTTATTTCCGTGTGCTCAGTGTTTATAAGTTACTGATCGATCACTAGCTAGCCTACTAATACGCTCCTTGCAGTTTTAGTTGTGATGCAAGATACAAAGGTGGCAGTTTTTGAATAAAAAATGCCTACCTCTGAAGAAACTGACATGTTGTTCTGAAAAAAAATGCCATGCGAATCTGAAGAAACTGCCAGCAAAAACGTCCGCAAATGCCTTATCTCCCACCGAACGTTCATCAGCTATTGCGATCCTACACGTACACTATCCGACCGACTTGATCCAATGCAAATAACCAGCGGATCACGCACGTACCTCATCTGGATGAATCGAGTATACTCGTTTGACCGTCATGCCAATGTGCGACCCAGCACGGACGGTACGCACCACTGACGGGACGAATAGTCCTAATTTCAGTTTTTCTAGTTTTCCACAGCAAGTTGGCGCACTAAGCCATGCATGCTTATGCATTGAATTCCGATGACCGTGATGACCGTCACGTTTCCCGCGACATGCTGCTTCACCTACCTTCCGCCTATAATTACTGGTTCCCGGCATTCTCTGGTGGCACCATCACCCAACTTGCCCTATCCTCATAAGCCCCCAACGGCCCGACGTCGCTCGCCACTTTCCCTCGCTCTCGCCACGTCCGTCATACTCCCGCCCGTCCATAATAGGGGACGCCGGAGGCGGTCACCGCCGAAACTAGTGTTTGGTTTTTCACCGGAAGGCTGACGGAGGGAGGATGCATTCTATCAGTCTTTAGATGGCAATGCGGAGTATGAGGACTTGTTGAAGCGCGACCGCCTGGCGGAGGAGCAGCGTATCGCCGATTTGCGCCGCCAGTGGGGCATGGAGCAGCAGCGCTTCGACGCTCTGAGTCGCGAGTAGAGCGCCCGCAACTGGGCCGACTACGTGAAGGCCGACGCCCGGCAAATAGCCCTGGAGGCTGTCGGGCACGCACGCGTTCACGACGCCAAATTTTACTACTAGCTCGTCAAGTGGGTTTTCCGCTTAGAAGCCGAAGCTTCCGTGGACCACGCCGGCATGGAAAGGGCCAATGTGCGCGAGCAACGCACGCTGTCGCACCTCTGGCAAGTCCGAGGCGAGGAGGAGGACGTCAGTGCCGGCGTTTAGCGTGTACCGCAGATGGCGGCCGGCATCATCTAGTTAGCTAATAGTAAGTTTGTACTTGTACACTAGAGTATTAGTGGGAGTAGATAGTTAAATTGGCTATGATGGTTGTCAACGTGGAAGTTCAGTACTCTATATCTGGATCAGACCTGTTACTTTGCTCTGAATGTTGAACTTTCCGCCACGGGTTTAGAGGCTGACTTGTGGGCCTACTAGGTTGACTAGTACACAATCAGGAGATGATTGTACATGTAGAGGATGATAGCAGGGACCCACCAGGGTCATGGCAGTATGCAAGCAAGTGCCTCCTTATTTCAAGCAAAAAAAAAAGTTCCTCCTAATGGATTTCTGACATCTTGGTCCCATGCCATTGTCAACGTAGTCAATAAACCAGAAAATGGCACAACGAGCGGCTGACACCAGGGACCCAACAGCTCGCCCAGTTCTTTTTGTTTTTAAGATGGAGCAGGGTGTCAACTGGGTTGTGCGGGGCACTCTGGCCTGTCTAACCAGCCTTTTATTTTATGTTTACCACCAAACCAGCCCAGTAGTTTTTTTCTTTATGAAAATTGCTATCCCAGTTTTTTTGTTATTTCGCAGAATACCCAACCAAGGCCTACTTGCTTTTGTCAGTCCTGCTGTGCTGCAAATCTTTCAAGACGAGGAAAGTTTCAATCGGCTTGCCCAGAAAATGAGCTATCAGTAATGAGAAATGGGCTATACATTTTTAAAATACAGCAAACCGGCAATTAGTTTCAATTTTTTTTTATTTCGAGATTTTAAATTCCATTGATTTTTATGCGTGGACAATTATTTGGATTTTATATTGATATAAATTTATTATTCAAATTAGTTTGAATGTGACTCGAAATTTCGGGATTAAAAACAGTTCGGACCGCACTGAAATATGTAAAATTTTGTAGAATTTTTTAACCGTGGCCAGAATATGGGCTGTAGTGCTAACAAAAAGAATATGGGCTCCAAAAAATTCTTAAGAATTAGCAAATGGGCTGTAAATTATTAGAAATAATGGCAGATGGGTTGTACGCTGTTTTCCACAGATTTAAGGTTGACTTGTGCGCCTACTATAGGTTAACGCGTACGCTTTCCTAAAAAAATGTTGACATGTACGCAAGGCTGTACCAACTTAGTCAACACAAGAGAGCAATGACTGTTGGATGTCTATGCAACGGCCGTCGTGCTTCTTCAATCTCTGATCTTCCTGCTCCAGCCGCCCAAGCCAGCGCCGGCGAGACTGCCTGCTACGTCCTCCAGTGGCCGGCTGTGCTGCCGCGCAGGCCTCACCGGTCGACCCTACTACCACCGCTGGCCAGGCCATCCCTCTACCCACCCGCACCTCCTGTTATTTTTCGGCGACGCCAGCCTCACCCCACAGCCAAACCACTCACAGCCCTCGTACTCCCCTCATTGTGGGCATCCACTACTGTGGCTTCGCAGGCTCCGGGTCGTTCCCTTCCTGGGCCTCGCCGTCGTGCATCACATTGATGCTCTCGGCGCGGCGTCGTCAACAAACGACAGCCATCGAAAGAGGGATGTAAGTGGAGATCCTGACAGTAGGGACCCACATGGTACATGGCCGCACGCCAGCATGTGCCACCTTATTAAGCGAAAAAATGAAACCCCCTGATAGCCGGGACCCACCAGCTGTATCTTCGCACGCAAGGAAGTGCCTCCTTATTAAGCAAAAAATAACAATTGCTCCCCTTGACAACTGGGGCCCATCATATTTGGAGGCTGACTTGTGGCCCTACTCAGTTGATGCGTACGCAGGGTTTGTCAACTTAGTCAACAAACGATTCTATCAGCAGTGACCGTTGGATGTTAATCCAACGGTTGTTCTGCTTCTTCAACCCCTGATTTTCTTGATGCCGCCGCCCAAACCAGTGCCGGCAGGACCGCGTGCTCCTGCCTCCCATGGCCGGATGTGCTGCCGCCCAGGCCTCACTGCCCCCTCCTACTCCAACCGTTGGCTAGGCCTTCACTCTACTCACCCACACCCCCTGTTATTCTCCAGCGACGGAAGCCTTACACCGCAGCCGAACCAGTGAACCCTCGTACTTCCCTCCGCGTGGGCATCCATCTGCCTCGTCTTCTCTAGCTCCGCGTCATTCCCTTCCTAGGCCTCACCGTTGTCCACCGCCTTGATGCTCTCGGTGCCTCGTGGTCAACGAGGTCAACGAAGGACAACCATCGGAAGAGGACTTTAGGCGGTGAGGCTGATAGTTGGACCCACCAGCTACATCTTCGAACACAGGGAAGTGCCTCCTTATTACTCGCAAAATAAAAATGATTCCCCCTGACAGTTGGGACCCAAGGAAGTGCATCCTTATCCTCCCTGACAGCTAGCGTACGTAGCGTTGTCTGTCTGGTCGCGAATGTGTACGTACATACTGTTCGATCGGTCTATCTGCAACGATGAACCGTGGCTGAGCAAGCAGCAGCACGTGTAGTAGTAGAGTCCCCGACGTAGCAGTTTAGGTAGTTCAGTCTAAATCATGTACACGTACGTACAGCCAGATGCCAAAAAATACGGCCACGTACGTACATACGGGTGGGGTCTCCAACGCCTACTCGCGCATACGTACGGCCAGGGCTCGTGTACATGGAGAAGCAGCGGACGGCAGCAACGGTGTCCTATTCATCGGCAGCCAAGCGGCTGGGTCAAAACGGAGAAACTGCGTCGTGTTCATCGCGAGGCAACGGAATGCGCCGTGTTCATCGGAAGCCAACCGGCTTAGACGGAACAGCCAAAACGAGGCCTGGCGTACCGCAAAATGGAGAAAACAACCTTTTGTTTGACCACCTACTGTTGAAACGGGATCGTGTTCATCGGGAGGGGTCTGGCATACCGCAAAACGGAGGAAATGGACTTCTGTTGGAGCGCCTACCGTCGAAACGGGTTCCTGTTCATCGGGAGGGGTGTGGCGTACCGCAAAACGGGACTCCACGGGCTACTATTCATCCACCGTAAACTGCCTCTCGCTCCAGCCTCCACGGGGTACTGTTCATCCACTGTCGTCCTCTAGCCTTCACCGGCTACTGTTCACAGAGCCTCCACGGGGTCCTGTTCATCCACCCCCAACCGGCTGGGGTGCGGCGGCCTCCTCGGGGTCTTGTTCATCCAGCGGCAATGGCCTACTACTACGGGGTCCTGTTCATCCAACCCCCACCGGGAACTGTTCATTCACAGCCAACCAACCGGCTCGACTCACCATGTCTCAACTCGTTCTACATACCGCGCGCACGGTAGCAACAGTCACTTTTCATCGAGAGGCAACCCAACACCGGCAGGCTGCGTCCTGCACGGGGGCTCGATCGGCTTCAGTAAGCAGCAGCAGTGATCGATTGCTCGGGTTCAGTTAGCAGCAGCAGCGCATGAATCGCTCGGGTTCAGTTAACAGCCAAGGGATCGATCGATCGCTCGGGTTCAGTAACCTAGCTAGCTAGTGCGATCGCTCAGGTTCAGTTAGAGCCCAACGCCTCCCACACATGTGCGTACGAGAGAGAAACGCGCAAACCACAGTGCATCGCTCGGCCCCGACCACCCACCGTAACCGGGAACTCCCCGAAATTTTCCTCGCCCTCGCTTCTACCAAGATATTTTTCCGTCATGGACTGCCCAAAGAATGTCATGCAGGTGCATCCTCGGCCAGCCCAGGACGAAAAGCCCATTTTCTGTCATGATTTTTTATCATAGAAGTAGGAGCCCACCACATCTATGATGATACGTGGTTTTGTCACAATTATCGTCATAGAAGTGTCATAAGCATGACAGAAAAACTTTTCGTTCGGGCCAAAATATCACGGATATGTCTTTTTTTGTAGTGCATACACTAGTAATGCGTTTGATGGGACTGCAAGACCACAAGCCATGTTGGACCAAGAAATCTATGCCACTAAGATTGACAGTGGACTCACCTTATTTACTTTATAAATTATTGGAAATGAGTTGCCTTGGGAAAATATTTACCATATCTTGGTTAGTGTTGAACAAATTTGTACAGCTGCACTCCCCTACTTGTCTCCTCGGAGACATGAAATCTTCTATTCAAATCTTCCTCCTCTCGTGTGTTTTCAGCTTTGGACGGTATTAAGGTTATCTCCTAGTTTTACTTTTTTTTTCTTTATCACTTCTTATGTGGCTTTTTTATTTCCCCTATGCCAATTCTTGCTTTTGTCATCTAAAATGTGTTTCTCTACGATGGAATAGTTTTCATCGTTTTTCTTGCATCAGACTTGATGCCTGACTAGTCATGGAAGTAGACGTGCTTGAACAATCCCTAATATTCATCCATGCCACGCTAAGAATGTACACTGCTCAAGATAAATCTGGACATTTTGTCGATCAACATACATGGTGGTTGTCGAGGCGTCTTTCATGGTGTACCTCGATGTAGTATTCCTCCATCCGCATTCTATGGATCCATCCTAAAATTAAAGTGTAGTTTTAGGATGACTTCGCTTTTGTGGGTGGCACGACGTCCCCAAAGGAGTTCTAAGTGTGCTCCACTATAGGTGTGCTTCGATGCTCTGTAGCACAACTTCTCTTTTCCATTCATGTACAAGAGCAAGGAGCTACTTCAATCCCCATGGCTTTGCCAGACAATGACACATCAGTTTTCCATCATTGGTTGGGTCAGGCCATGGTAGATGTTTTAGCTCGGAGGCAAATGTCTTGTTCCGGCTTTCGTTGGTTGGATCTGAAAATGACAAGTCGTGCGTGTTTTCGCCTATCCGAAGGCTTGTCTTGGAGTATTAGTATTCCTCTGGTGAAATCTAGCCTTCACTAGTGGATCAAGCTGGCGGTGGTGAGGTGAATTATGACGGTAAAATCATATGTTCCGATTTCACTGAATGATTCAAGAAATGTTAGTGTCCCGGTGTTTCTACCATGTGTTGAAGTCCTAATCCATATAATTCATGTGGTGCTTTCACTGAGTGTGAGGTGAACTCTGGTATCAAATGCATTGTATTGATCAATGTTCAAAAAAGCGGAAAGCGTAAGCGAAGCGGAAGGCCACAGCTTAGAGCAATGGGCGCTTAAGCGTAGCTTAACCGCGCTTAAGCGTTTTTTGAAATTGGCTAGAATATGACATATTTTGAATAATATACACAGGAAAATAGGAAACATGGCACATGGGTAATTGAATAGCATCTAAAATACATTGCACACCATTGAGAATACACATCAGGTTCACATGGCAAGCAAAATAACAACTGAATTGTAGTTCAGTTCAAATAGTCATAACCTAATAGAGATCATGTGGCCAGAATTTTCCAAGAATATGTAGGAAATAGTTCTCAAACAGAGCCTAATAATAAGATAAATGGCATAGTGCCATTATTGCGCAAGCAGACAAGCAAAAGTAGCTCAAAAACAGCCAAATTTAAAAAAAATGCTTAATCTACCACTTAGGGCAAAAGCGAAGCGCTTTGCCATCGCTCAACGCTTAAGCGTCGCTTAAAAACGCTTTCTTGAACACTGGTATTGATGCCCTGATCCATATACTACATGTGTTGCTTCTTTATGGTTTTTTAAATTAAGTAATAAGTTACAAGATTAGCATGTTGTGATTTAGCGATGTTAGTCGGTTTCTATTTGCAAGTTATTTTAGTCTTCGATGTCCGAACTTCCCATGAATTAAATGAGTTGTGTGTACTGAATCTTAGATGTGGGGATAATGATCCTTATACAAAGTGTGTACAAAAAGTTATTCATATTTGGTCACACAGGCTTGTAGCCAGTCAGTGATGTAGAAGCATATATCACTAAAGATTTCAGGGCCCTGACATTGATCACAAAAATGATAGGTTCCACAAAAAAAAAGGTAAAATAATAGATTGATTTCTTCATTAAGTCACCTATCATGGTCATAATTGCGTTGTACTTAGAGCCGACAACATGTGTGTGTGTGTGTGTGGGGGGGGGGGGGGGGGGGCTTAAAATATGGACGCATATTACCTCAGTTCTGTGACCATTAATAGTATATAGTAGCATGATCTTTGCAGTTCCTGTCTAGAAGTTAGTTCCCACACATTTCAAGCGCCCACACACATTCTTGCGACCTGTGATTAGCAATGTTTATGAGTTTAGACCGACAGCTTGTAGGTTCTTTTGTTTGGTGAATGTCTGAAGACCAAATCACTTGGTTGATGTATATGTGGTGCATGCCACAAGCACGTCTTTGAAATGAGTGGCATCGTGAAAACATATTTAACACTGGCAGACACAAAAGCATAAACAGCGTCCCCAACCTGTACCTGTCCAGATGAGGGATTAGTCTGCTTGCCATAGCTAGTTTCCGGTTCTCTGTCTCCATTTCTCCTGTTCTGTTGTCTCTGAGCGTCCTGTGCTACTTCCTTTAGTCATTGTATAGTATTCAGAGCATTGCCCTATCAAGGCGGAAGCTCCGAGATGGGGCCTTGTTTCTTGTTTTTATAGAAATGAAAAATGGTTCGGGCTGACTTATGCCCGTCGTACTAGTTTCCCTAAAAAACATCTGTTGTACATCTTTAAATCTAACACCCGGCATAGTCATAAGTCATCATCTTCTTCCGTACAAATGTTTTCTCAGTTAATTGTGGGGTGGGAGTTGCTCTGTCGCATGCAAGAGACTAAAAAGCACCGGTGCAATTGTTTTGTTTCATGGAATGCAAGCAGATGTTGTCTTCTTGTTAAATGTGTGTGTGGACCTGAAAATGATGTTAGAGCATCTCTAGTCGTTTTCCCAAAGCTTGACTCCTCAAACTTTCTCCCAAACATTAATTTCTCAAAATTTAGTAAACAATGTGTGCAACTAGCCCTTCCCCTATACACAACTGATCAAACGAGCTGGAACCCACATGGAAGTCTTTCTCCTTCTTCCTTCTCCCATATTCATCCCTGCCCGGCCGCCATGGCGCACTCATGGTCTAAACACTCGGACACATGCCTACCCGAGCGCCTCAACTCACTCGCAGCGCACAGTGCTTGGTCGCATCATCCAATGCCTTGTGTTGCTTGTCGTCCGTTTGGAGTCACAGGGTGTGCTCGAACTCTGTCAGCGCCACTTGGAGGAGCTGGGTGTTGAGCCCGCGCTAGCAGCAGGCGTCTGATTTGACACTGGTCTTGGACCGACCGAGGGCCCAAGCCTCCGTAGGCACCCTGGACGATGTCACCTAGGGCTTGGTGAACTCCTCCTTGCGCTGCGCCTGGCACTGCTCGCTGCGGCACTCCTCGGTCATGGGCTCATGGCTTTGCATTTAGTCGAGCTAGACGACGACCGTCGCAAATGCCGTCCCCTTTGAGGTAGTAGTGGAGGTGCCGTGGCGGCTTTGACGGCAGGGAGAACATCTCCTTCTTGATGGCAGGGATGACCGGGCGCCATTGTGCCCGGCTGGCGGTGCGGAGGGGACCACGGCTCCTTCTTGACGCAACATCTGAACTGGATGTTGCGGTTGTGCGGAGGGGACGGCGACTCTTGCTTGACGTAGCGTCCAATCTAAATAACACAGTTTCATGGAGGGGATGACTATGCCGAACCCCGGTCGATCAATGACTGGCACAATGCCTCCTCCATCTGCTGCATAAATTCATCATCCGTTCGGGCCGCTGGGGGCGTTGTTCCTCGTTGTCCAACAAGGTCGGCCTCGCCTTCACGTTGGATGGAGCCGTGGATGACGAAGGGCCCGATGACCTTAGGCGAAGGCGCGAATCATATCCGGAACTCCCCCCATGGATCTGCCGTCCTACCACGGCGGCGGCTGTCCAGATCTTCTTGGCGTTCGTCTTCTTTCCCACCGCCTCGGCCGAAGGTGTGGTGTTTGTTGACACCAGATTTTGGCACGGGCAAGAATTTGATTAAGATGGCCTCAAATGGTGAAGTGATCTACATGAAAAAGTTTCGTATTGTCGACATGAACATCTTTGAAGTTTGGGCCATCACCATCCGACCCCATCTCAAGGGCCGAAACTATGCTCAAAGTATTAAGATTTTGTATTCAGAGTATTGTTCGGCCAATTAGGCCTCCAAGACGACCTCATATGAGAAAATTTTCTACACGGATTGTCTTCGTCTCGTCGAAACGATTGATTTTGATATAAAAAACGTCTCAATCGAAGTTCGTATGAAAAAGTTAGAGCCAAATGCTGCAAAATTTTGGCCCGGAAGTTCCGGGAAAAACTTTCGGGGTGGTTCCGGGCTAAACAGAGAGTTCGCATGCGGTGCGCCCCGAAAGCTGGAATTTCAACATTATTTGCAGAATTGCTGGTCATAATTCATCCTCAAGATGACCTCAGATAAAAAAGTGATAAACTAATTAATTTTTCTCCATTGCAAGATCTACAACTTTGCTTTTGGGACCATCGCGATTCGACGCCATATGCAACCTGCAGGAGCGGTGCAAGAGGGCAACCTGATGTAATTTTAGCCCAAAAGTTCCGGGCCGACCGGAAGTTCCGGCCCCCCTAGTCCGAGTTAGGTTAACTTTTGATGTTTTGGACGGGATTTGAGTCCTTTTCTTGTACGGAAAGTCCAGCCGCCTCATATATATGCAAGAGGTGACGGCCGATTGAATAACAACACACAATCGCAACGTATCTACCACTTTTTTCATCTTTTTTTTGTCATTCCCCCGTTCTCGCTCCCTCGTTCTTCGTCGTTGTTCGTGTTGGAGAGCTGCGAATCCCAAGGCTCTAGGGGCGGCCTGACCGACCTAGGGCAGCCCATAGCCGCCGCACTCCCCGACGGGGTCCCTCCCGGGCGTATGGGGTTTCGGGTCCTCAAAAGTTCTCTCCGGTCGTCTTGCGAATCGCGCTTCCGGTGAGACTCCTTCTACGTGAGCTGCGGTGCATCACCCCCGGCGTCGAGGGTACACGTGACGTGTTCATGTGCGAACACACTTTTTGACGACTCCGCTGGGGATCAAGATCAATCATCATCATCATCCATCATGTCTGGCAACGACAAGATTCCCAAGCCCTCGGAAATCAACGCCGATAACATAATCAAGCCCAATTTTGAGGAGTTATCGGAGGAACATCGCCAAGCTTATGAGGAGTACAAGAAGGCGCGTGAAGAGAAGGAGATGCAGGAGTTCCTTGCTAAGTTCAAGAAGGATCGTCAAGGCAATATCACTCCGGTTGGAGAAATCAAGTTTCCTCCTCTTCATGATGAATAGGTTAAACCCTCTGTAAGTAATACCTTCTCTCCTGAGATATGGGCTGAAATTGATAGCCGCATTACTGATAGCAATAATCTTTTATACCAAATTTTCTTGGAAAATAGTAATGCTAAAAATAGTATGCCTCAATCATCTAGTGGTAATATTGGTGTGCGTGTTACCGCAGAAATCCCTAATCCAACTTTACCTATTTCATCGGCGCCTCCCGTGCCGATGAATTATTATCCTAGCCCAACAAATCGGATTGTTGCTGCACCCATTAATCCTATCATGAGTATGCCAAGTTCGGTGGTGACGCCGAACCAAACCCTACCTATAAGTGCAAATGATGTTAGATCATTGCCGAATTACAGTTCGGCATACTTGCCACAATTCACACCTGTAGCTACTAACCCTACTCCTCCTATACCAATGCCACAAACTTCATCGATGGTCCACTACGGATGATGGTTTAGCTAATCTTAGAGAGGAGATGGCTAAGATGCTCCGAGAGAATTTTGGAGTTGAGTTACCAAGGAACCGTATTTACCAAAAGCCATATCCAGAATACTTTGATGCAATTCAATGCCCTCCGGGATATAAAATTCCAGATTTAGTTAAGTTTAATGGAGAGGGCACAAAAACCACATGGGAGCATGTTAGTCAATACTTGGCACAATTGGGTGAAGCAGGCTCACTAAATGAATTGAAAGTGCGTTTATTTCCTTTATCTTTAACGGGTACCGCATTTTCATGGTTTGCCACTTTACCACGTGGTTCTATTCGTTTATGGTCGCAACTAGAACAAAAAATTCATGATCTTTTTTAGAGTGGCGATAATGAGCTTAAGTTGTCACATCTTACATCGGTTAGACAAAAGCATGATGAATCGGTCTCCGATTACGTTAAGAGATTTAGAGATACAAAAAACCAATGCTATAGTTTGGTGATAACCGAGAGAGATTTGGCTGATCTTGTGCTTAGTGGTTTGAGAACTCACATTACAGAAAGGCTAGAAGGCTATGAGTTTTTAAATATCAACCAAGTCTTACAAAGGGCTTTGGCTCAAGAAAACCGAAGCAAAGATCTTAAAGAGGTGCATAGGTATAAAACTGATCGTCCTAAGATGAATATGGTTGAGTATGATAGTGAGCACTCGGACGATGAGGGTGATATTTATGCTACTGAATTTGTTTGGCCATCTAAGGCCAAACCATTTACTTGCAATGATTTAAAGCCGATTCATAAGAATCGTGATGAATAGATGAAATTTACTTTCAACATTGCTAAGTGTGATAGAATATTTGATGCTTTGTTGCAAGCGAAGATTATTAGAATATCTCATACTTTACCGCCATTTGAAGAGCTGAAACGACATGCTTATTGCAAGTATCATAATTCTTTTTCTCATGCTACAAATGATTGTAATGTTTTTTGACGACAGATACAATCGGCCATTAATGATGGACGATCGAATTTTTCTGAGATGCAAGTTGATAAGCAGCCTGTCCCAATGAACACCATGGATTTGGAAGGGAAGAAGAAGTTAATTCGGCCTAGCATAGCCGAGTCAGCTAATAAGAATAATATTGTCATTGATGAGCCCAGGAAAAATAAGGAGAGCGACAAGGTCTTGGGGATACAAGTTGTGCTTGACAAGCAACCCAGTGGCAAGGAAATAATTAAGATCACCATCAAGAATCCTACACTCGGGGGGCAACCACAAGTGCAAGAGAACACTCATGTCAAATTTGTTAAGCCCAAGAGTCTAGAGGTTGGTAAGTGGAAGACGAATGAAGCTAAAGTGCAGCGCAAGAAAATCAAGCCAACTTTTGATATGTTGTTATCCAAATATGCAAATCAAGTGGCCGGTTCTAGCTCTAACCGGTCATCAAATTTGAAGCGCTCAAGGTCACCTCCTCGGGAAGAATTCCAGCATCATGCAAGGCCATATTGGTCGTGGGCACCGGGACCATGGTTGGCGCCACCCCCCTATGCGCCATACTACATGGGAGACTTCAATGGAGGGTGGAGGTAGCCCCCAATGGCCCCTTATGCTTTTCATCCGGGTTGGGCAGAACCAAGGAGGCATGTTCATGAGAGGCTTTCTTATCCCACACGAGGCCGTTTGAACAATGGTGTCAATCGACCAATGCAAGATAATCAAAAAAGGGTCAGCAAGCAAGTGTGGCGTGCTAAATCACCAAGTGCTGAAATTTCAGAGCCTAGCAAGCAAAAGGAGAAGAATACTAGTGCTGAAACTATTATGATAGGCACTAAAGAATTAACAATCAAAGAGTCGATTGTTGTTGAAAATCCGGCTGATTCTAATAAAGATGCGTGGCTGCTGTCCAGCAAGGTCCCATGGCTAATGATCATGAAGCTAGCACAAGCAAGGCCAAGTCGAGGGATCCAAAATATACTCAGCCTAAGTGGTGTCCTTCCGGTCTAACCATGGCACAAAAAAGGAGATTGCAGCGCATGGGGAGCCATGAGAAGGAGGAATAAGAAGCAGAGAAGTAAAGGGATAAATTGTTCAATGAAAGTCGTCCCATGGTACCCCCAAAACAAGTGTGGAAGCCTAAGCAAAAGGGAAACGTAGTAGCTTCTGCATTGATCATAGCAACACCTACACCACCAACGGAGGACGATGCGGCTGCTATTACATCGTCCACTTTGCCTATTACTTCCTCTTCGCTTGGAGATATTTCAGAGTCAGTGGACATGCTTGAGGAAGGAGATGAAATGCTTGATTATGAGTCTACACCGGTTCATGAAGGTATGGATATTAATATGGTGTATTACTTACCTGCTGAATTTCGTGCTATAGATGAAGAAGGGGGAGTAGCTCAGCTAGATTTTGGTCCTAAAAATGCCATATCCGAGAAGCCAAAAGAACCGGTGACGCACTTGAAGCCATTGTTCCTTAAATGTCATATTAATGGATCGCCGGTTGCTAGAATGCTTGTCGATGGTGGTGCTATGGTGAATTTTATGCCATATTCGGTCTTCAAAAAATTGGGGTTGCGTGATGAAGAGTTAATAAAGACCAACATGGTGCTTAATGGATTTGAAGGCAAAGAGAAAACTGAAGCCAAAGGTGTAATGTATGTGGAGCTTACGGTGGGAAGCAAAACTGGCTACCGCATTCTTTGTCGCCGAGGTGCAAGGTAACTACAATGTGATATTAGGCCGCGATTGGGTTCATGCAAACCAATGCGTGCCATCTACTATGCACCAGTTTTTAATTCAACGGGTTGATGATGAAGTAGAAGTCATTCATGCGGATAATTCGGCTTGTGTTGCTTTGGCCGATGCATCGGCGGATTGGCAACATCCCAATGCTACTTGCTTGACGGGGCGCGACTTATCAGAATTTGATTTTCTTAGCGCCACAAAAAGTGGTTTCGTGCCCGTTTCTTTAAAGCCGGTTGGCGATAATCGGCTCCAAGGTATGATGTATTTAAATGGATCCTAACTCAGAGTGGTTACAAAAGCGTCTTGTCGAATATCGGTCCAATGAGAACAATATGTATGAGTCCATAGAAGAGTTAGATGATATGGATAAATTAGGACAAGGTTTTACATCGGCCGATCCATTAGAGGAGATAGATATAGGAGATGGTTCAATTCCTAGGCCGACATTTGTAAACGAAAATTTAAGAGCCGATCATAAAGCTAAGTTGATCGAGTTATTGAAAGAATATGTTTGTTGCTTTGCACAAGAATATCATGAGATGCCAGGTTTAAGCCGAGAGCTAGTGGAGCATCGGTTACCTATAAAGGCCGGTTTTAGACCGTACAAGCAATCGGCCAGAAAGTTTAATCCCAAAACATATGACTGGATCAAGGAAGAGATCGGTCGTTTGCTTAAAGCTAATTTTATTAGACCTTGCAGGTATGGCGAGTGGATTTCTAACATTGTACCAATGGAGAAGAAAGGCTCTGGCAAGTTGAGGGTGTGTATTGATTTCAGAGATTTGAATAGAGTTATACCTAAAGATGAGTATCCCATACCCATAGCCGATATGCTTATTAATGATGCCTCTGGACATAAGGTCATTAGCTTTCTTGATGGTAATGCGGGGTATAATCAAATTTTTATGGCCGAATAGGACATGTCTAAAACGGCTTTTCGATGCCCCGGTTTCCTTGGTTTATTTGAGTGGACGGTGATGACCTTTGGATTAAAAAATGCCGGCGCCATGTATCAAAGGGCTATGAATCTAATTTTTCATGATTTACTTGGTGTTATACTTGAAGTCTATATTGATGATATTGTTGTCAAATAGGATGCTTTTGAATCTCATCTAGCCGATTTGCGCTTAGCTTTTGAGAGAATGAAAAAATATGGACTAAAGATGAATCCGTTGAAGTGTGCTTTTGGTGTATCGGCTGGGAAGTTTTTGGGTTTTATTATTCATCAAGATGGCATAAAAATTGATCCCAAAAAGATAGAGGCTATACAAAAGGTGGGGGCTCCAACATGTAAGAGAGATATGCAAAAATTCCTTGGCAAAGTCAATTATTTGAGGAGATTCATAGCCAACTTGTCAGGGAAGGTTGATGCATTCACTCCCATCCTTCGGTTAAAGAATGATGCCAATTTTATTTGGGGGGCAAAACAGTAAGAAGCATTTGATATGATCAAAAATTATTTGTGCACTCCTCCGGTGTTGAAAGCTCCCAAACATAAAGAGCCCTTCAGGCTTTATATTGCAGCGGAAGAAGGTGTTATTGGTGCTGTTTTGACTCAAGAGACCGAAGGAAAGGATCATGTTATTACTTATTTGAGCCGACGCTTATTGGACACCGAGACAAGGTATACATTTATTAAGAAATTATGCTTATGCTTATATTATGCTTGCGCAAAATTGAGACATTATCTAGTGCCTAGCACTTGCATTATACCTTGTCAAACCGATGTCATCAAATACATGTTGCATAGGCCAATTCTTAGTGGTAGAATTGGCAAGTGGGCTTATGCTTTAATTGAATATGATTTGGCTTATGAATCTCTGAAATCCATGAAAGGCCAAATCGTTGCTAATTTTATTGTTGAGCATCGGATTGATGACAAGCAAGATATTGATATAAACCTTGTCTCGTTAGTACCATGGAGATTATATTTTGATGGTTCAATTTGTAACAATGGCCAAGGTGTTGGTATTGTTTATATATCTCCTCATGGTGCTGTTTTTGAAGCCTCATGCCGCTTAGAATATTTTTGCACAAATAATCAAGCTGAATATGAAGCATTGTTATTCGGCTTAGAGATGTTACTTGCCATAGGTGCTACACATATTGAGGCTTTTGGTGATTCGTTATTAGTAATGCAACAAATATCCAAAGTCTTTCAATGTTTTGACGAATCACTTAATGTTTATCTTGATAAATGTCTAGATATAATTTCTACTTTGGATTATTTTACCATTGCTCCTATATCTAGACATGACAATTGGAGAGCAAATGAGTTGGCACAACAAGTATCCAGCTATCATGTTAATCGTGGCAAGTTTCATATTTCTCAAAGGCCGATGTCTAGTCTTGCCAACATAGGGGAGGCCGAACCAGAGCCCACCGTTTCGGCCACTAATGAAATATTTAATGCAGGAGAAAATCAAGACTGGAGGAAACCCATTATTGATTATTTGTGTGATCCTAGTAAAAGGGTGGACAGGACTGTTCGGCGTATGGCTTTCAAATACACAATGAGAGATGATGGTCTCTATCGCCGAACAGTTGATGATGTTCTTTTAAAGTTCCTAGACAAGGACCAAGCGAGAGTTGCTATGGGAGAGGTCCATGAAGGTATTTTTGGCACTCATCAGTCGGCTCCCAAGATGAAATGGTTATTACGACGTGCTGGGTTTTATTGGCCGACAATGGTTAATGATTGCTTCCGGTAATATAAAAGATGTGAAGCTTGTCAAAAATTTGGTGATATTCAGTTGGCTCCCGCTGCTATGTTATATCCTATTATCAAGCCGTGGCCTTTTAGAGGTTGGGGATTAGACTTTATTGGAGAGATTCATCCTTCTTCTTCAAAGGGGCATCAGTTCGTGTTGGTGGCAACTGATTATTTCACTAAATGGTCCGAAGCAATACCACTCAAAAATATGACGCATATAGAGTAATTCAACTCATAACTGAGCATATTATTCATAGATTCGGCATTCCTCAAACATTAACTACAGACCAAGGTTCATCCTTTATGTCACATCAAGTTAGAGAATTTGCCGAATCATATAAGATAAAGTTGCTCAATTCCTCTCCATATTATGCCCAAGCCAATGGACAAGCTGAGTCTAGCAATAAAATATTAATCAAGCTCATCAAGAAGAAGATTGAGGATAATCCAAGGAGATGGCATGAGCTATTGTCCGAAGCTTTGTGGGCACACAGAATCTCAAGGCATGGCGCTACAAAGGTAACTCCATATGAGCTCGTATATGATCAAGAGGTTGTTTTACCAGTGGAAGTGAATTTGAATGCTTTGAGAATAGCCAAACAAAATGATTTATTGGCGGTGGACTTTTATAACTTGATGATGGACAATATTGATGAAGTCGTCGATAAACGTTTGGCTGCTTTGAATGCCATAGAGAGAGATAAGTTGAGGGTGGCAAGAGCTTACAATAAGAAGGTCAAGTTGAAGAATTTCCAAGTTGGCGATCTCGTGTGGAAGGTGATTCTACCAATTGGTTCAAAAGATAGAAAATTCGGCAAGTGGTCTCCAAGTTGGGAAGGTCCTTTTAAGATTACAAGAGTAGTTCCCGGAAACTCATATTTGGTGGAATCCGTACAAGGCACATTATTACCTCGAGCTCTCAATGGCAAATATTTAAAGAAGTATCACCCAAGTGTGTGGCAAGAAGCCTAGATAGGCAACGGCCAATATATGACTATCGTCCTAAGCAAAGACATGGCCGATAAATAACTATCGCCCTTAGCATAAACATGGCTGATACATAATTATCGTCCTGAGAAAAAAAAATGGCCGATGGAGTGTTGACATCGTCCTTAGAACAAAAACATTGCAAATTATTTTTCGGCACGCAGGTTTTGCCCAAAAACAGGGGGGCATGTGTTGACACCAAATTTTGGCACGGGCAAGAACTTGATTAAGATGGCCTCAAATGGAGAAGTGATCTACATGAAAAAAATTCGTATTGTCGACATGAACATCTTTGAAGTTTGGGCCATCGCCATCCGACCCCATCTCAAGGGCCGAAACTATGCTCAAAGTATTAAGATTTTGTATTCAGAGTATTGTTCGGCCAATTAGGCCTCCAAGACGACCTCATATGAGAAAAGTTTCTGCACGGATTGTCTTCGTCTCGTCGAAGCAATCGATTTTGATATAAAAAACGTCTTAATCGGAATTCGTATGAAAAAGTTAGAGTGAAAACAGTGTGCTGCAAAATTTTAGCCCGGAAGTTCCGGAAAAAACTTCCGGGAGGTTCCGGGCTAAACAGAGAGTTCGCACGTGGTGCGCCCCGAAAGCTGGAATTTCAACATTATTTACAGATTTGCGGGCCAGAATTCATACTCAAGATGACCTCAGATGAAAAAATGATAAACTAATTAATTTTTCTCCATTGCAAGATCTACAACTTTGCTTTTGGGACCATCGCGATCCGAAGCCATATGCAACCTGCAGGAGCGGTGCAAGAGGGCTACCTGATGTAATTTTAGCCTGGAAGTTTCGGCCCCCTAGTCCGAGTTAGGTTAACTTTTGATGTTTTGGACGGGATTTGAGTCCTTTTCTTGTACGGAAAGTCCAGCCGCCTCATATATATGTAAGAGATGACGGCCGATTGAATAACAACACACAATCGCAACGTATCTACCACTTTTTTCATCTACGTTTTGTCCTTCCCCCGTTCTTGCTCCCTCGTTCTTCGTCGTTCTTCGTGCTGGAGAGCTGCGAATCCCGAGGCTCTAGGGGCGGCCTGACCGACCTAGGGCAGCCCATAGCCGCTGCACTCCCCGACGGGGTCCCTCCCGGGAGTGTGGGGTTTCGGGTCCTCAAAAGTTCTCTCCGGCCGTCTTGCGAATCGCGCTTCCGGTGAGACTCCTTCGACGTGAGCTGCGATGCATCACCCCCAGCGTTGAGGATATACGTGACGTGTTCGTGTGCGAACACGGTGCGGCGGCCGGTGGACAGATGATAGGTTCCACTCAAGAAAATTAGTAAAATAGTACATTGATTTCTTCTACCATGTACAACGTTATTACCCTTGTCCGTGTTCAGTAGCTAGTAGTGTATACTAGTATCGTCTTTGCAGTTCCCTGTCTAGATTTCCATTCACACACAACACGCAAATGTGCACGTGCACACCCATTCTTGGGACCTGTGATTACAAATGTATGTGAGCCTAACCCCACACCTCTCTTATTTGGTGAGCGTCTGAAGAAAAATTCACTTGATTGATTTGTTGCAAGAAAGCACAACTTTAGAATGAGTAGCATCATGAAAACATCTTTAACATGCACAATTAAAGAGGGATGAATGGCTTGCCTAGTCGGGATCCGTCTAGGCGAGAGATTAACCTGGCCCAATCACTCAGAATTCATCGCCTGGGTGTGCACCAGTTGCAGCCTGGATGCTTCTCGACTGACATGGGATGAAAAAGCTGAGTCCCGTCGCATTGGTCATGCTGCACCGCCTTGGCTCTGGAAGACACATGGTCAAAAGGCACTCGCTGCATACGATCTCCCTGGACTATTTGTTTCTTGTGGTGGCCTATTTCTAACACAGAGTTGCAAGGCTCGCTGTTGGGCAGTTAGCAACAGCTTTTCCATTATTTAGTACTAGTAAGTACTATTCAAAATTAGTTAGAAACGTGAACTTAAGAGATAGCCCTTGTGATGTTGAACCGTTAACATATGTGCTCATTTGTGCTATTTGATTCAGATGTAGGTTAGTTTGTTGGGCTAGACCGCCAAACAAGCCATGCTCGCTAATGAAATTAATCTACGTCACTGAGGTTGACGGTCAACTAATGAAGCACCGCACATTGGTAGGCGGCACATGACTTCTATGGTAGCATACACACACCTTATTCAGTTTGAAATTTCCCTAGGGGTGGGAATTGCTCTGTTTTGCATCATGGCATGCTATGGAGATAAAACGACTGGTAGAGTTGGGCACTCGGCCACCAGATGTTGTTCATATTGTCTTCTCGTTAAACGTGCTTGTAGTTTGCGTGTTTGTTGATGAAATTCTCTTCAAGCTGTGGACCTGAACCTGATGTCAGAGACGTAGCAGCTGAACCTGCGATAGACCTGAACATGATGCACTGATGCTAGATTGCTAGAGAAGGAAATTATACGAAAACATGGTACTATATCATTCACGTGCTATATTTCTTTCGGCAGCAAGTCACCATCGACCAAATGAAGGATTTTTATTCATGTCCCGTGCAACATTGCAATACGATACTATTGTATGTATCTGTGTGCAGGCACGAGGGGCTCATGCGCGCTAGCCGACCGTGGGCGTCTGGACCACGACACCGGTCGCCGCATCCGACACCACGACCACACGCCAGGGGTGCGGACCAGGCGGCCAGGGCCCCGTGCCATGTACTCCCTCCGTCCGGAAACTCCCACCGTCAGGAAATACTTGTCGCATAAATGTTTCCGGACGGAGGGAGTATGTAGGAGATCGAGACGTCAGGCCTGTCGCTGCTGATCTGGAGCGCTGCGTCGCGCTCCGGCCAGCCCACCACCTCCGGCCAGGACGCCTTCATGCTGCCGGCGACGGCACCCGCGGGCTCACTCCTCCCCATTTTGCCCGGTGGTACTGAAACTTCCCTCGACTTGGTGTTGATGAATATGTACGCACCAGTAAGCCACATTTGATGGTACTTTATAGGAGTAAATTACTTCCACATAGGAGGTGAGATGACGGGTTGCATCATGTCAAAAAGAAAAAAGATGATGGGTTGCATCGCGGACACCGCCGTCCTTTGTTGGCTCATGGTCTGTATCGGTTACTAGGAGAGCATGCAGCTTTTCTCATTCTCCTTTCTAGGAAAAGCAGGAAGAACCTTGAGGGCTCATGTAGTGAACAGTATCCAGACAGCAACAGAAGCCCTTGTCGGTTCAGTCTCTGAGAGGTGCTCATATGGGTAGGGTGTGCGTACATGAGTTCATATATGGGTGAGTATATGTATGTATGTATGTATGTATATATGTAGAGAAGCGCTTCGGTACACCCCCCTCACAAAACGTATAAAGGGCAATATGGACCTTTGACGTATCGTACACCACCGGATATATACGGCCGTACCTTAGCCTAGGCGTCAATACAGTGTTAGGCGTCAATACAGTGTTAGTTGCTCCTTAGGCGGGCCTGGCCCATTTACGTTTTTTTTCTTTCTTTTCAGTATTAAACTACAAAAATTAGAATTTGTGCTTTGTGGGATTCGAACCCAGAATGTCCACCTCTAGTAGTGAGGGCGCTAACCACTAGGATACTTTAACTGTTGTGCCATAGAACTTCTTTTCTACAAATATAACGCTAATAAAAAAAGCATGCGTTTCCCACCTGATTTTCTTCAATTTAGCCCTTGTTCTTTGTTTTTTATTTATTTTTCATTTTCCTTATTTCTTTCTATTTTTGTTTTCTTTTCTTAATTCACAGAACTTTTTAAAATTTATGATTTGTTTTTTAATGAACTTTTCCCAAACTCATGACCTTTTTTCAAATTCATGATTTTTTTTCAAGTCTGCGATTTTATTTCAAATTCTTGAACTTTTTTGAGTCTGTGATTTTATTTCAAATTTGTGATTTTCTTAGAAAAAATCATGAGCACATGGAACTTTTTCAGTGGTTTCATGCTTGTAGCCAAACACACCGTCTACAATCTGATACGTTCGGGTAGGCCGGAAGGGCATGTTTCAAATCACTTTTTTTCACCTCCTCCAAACGCACCCAATTTTTTTCCACACCTTGGCATCACCATGCCCAGCATGCATGCCAAGTTTCGTTGGTCTCCGACATTTCATGCATTTTCTAGGTTTTCCCGTTGGAAAAACCCTAAACACTGGCCGGACGTGACGCAACATGCGTTTGGTATCCGAGTTCGTTCAAATTTTCCATTGGGGGGGGGGACCTTGGGCATGCCCAAACGCTGGCAAAATTTGGTGTCATTTCATGGTTGCAACCGAACACAGCGTGTACAATCTGGTACGTTTGGGTAGACCGGAAGGACAAGTCTCGAACCACTTTTCTTTTCACCTCCTCCGAACGCGCCCAAATTGTTTCCACACCTTGGCATCACCATGGCTAGCATGCATGCCAAGTTTTGTTGGTTTCTGACATTCTATGCTTTTTCTAGGTTTTTTCGGTGAAAAAACTCTAAAACACAGGCCGGACGAGACACAATGTTTGTTCGGTGTCTGGATTCGTTCAAATTTTGCATGGGGACAACCTTGGGTATACCCAACTGCTGGCAAAATTTGGTGTCATATCATGCTTGGAACCAAACACACCGTGTACAACCTTATACGTTTGGGTAGGCCGGAAGGGCAAGTCTCGAACCATTTTTTTTTCAGCTTCTCCGAACGCACCCAATTTTTTTCCTCACATTGGCATTACCATGGACAACATGCATGCCAAGTTTCATTAGTTTCAGACATTCTATGCTTTTTCTAGGGTTTTACCGGTGAAAAAACCCTAAAACATAGGCCGGACGTGACGCAACGTGCATTCGGTATCCGAATTCGTTCAAATTTTATGTGGGAAACAACCTTGGGTATGCCCAACTGCTGGCAAAATTTGGTGTCATTTCATGCTTGCAAGCAAACATACCGTGTACAGCCTGGTGCATTCGGGTAGGCTGAAAGTGCAACTCTCGAACCATTTTTTTTCCACCTCCTCCGAAGGCACCCAATTTTTTCTCACACACTGGCATTAACATGGACATCATGCATGCCAAGTTTCGTTGGTATCAGACATTATATGCTTTTTCTAGGGTTTTTCCGATGAAAAACTCTAAAACACAGGCTAGATGTGATGCAACGTGCGTTTGGTGTTCGAATTTGTTCATATTTTACATGGGGGACAACATTGCGCATGCCCAACTGCTGGAAAATTTTGGTGATTGACCCTTATACATATCCTGCTTTTAAATATCACAATCGGTCGTAGTCAGATGGCAAGCAGTGTAATCAGGACGATGAGGTTTCAAAATTTGTTCCCAAATTCAAAAAATATTCTTGATTTCAACAGTTGTTCGCAAATTCAAAAAATATTCTTGATTTCAACAGTTGTTCGCAAATTCAATAAATGTTTGGGGAATTTCAAAAAAATGTGCGCACTTTGAAACGATTCTTCGTAATTTTCTAAAATGTTCGTGTTTTCAGTTTAGTTCCTTGTTTCAACAAATGTTCTCCTTTTCAATGTTTTTTCCTTTGTAAAAGTTTGAGAGTCTCGTGTTTTCACAAAATGTTTTAGTTTTTTTTAAATCACAAATTTGAAAATGTTCACATTTCCCAAAAAATTGTTCGCTATTCTAAAAAATGTTATTGTTTTCAGTTTTGTTCCTTTTATGATTCCCAAAAAACGTTCACGTTCTCACAAAATGTTCTAGTTCTTTTAAAAATATCACAAATTTTTAAATGACCGTGTTTCTTAAAATATTTACTTTTTCCAATAAGAAAATAAGGTCTGAGTTTTTTAAAAATAATTTCACGGCTTATGGTTCATATAGATTGGGCTACCTTTTTGGACACCAAATCCCAGTTAGTACTGACGTGGTTGACTGTTGTGATGTCCCTGGTTCGATCCCTATTGCACACTTTGGTTTATCTTAATTTTGCGAACTTTTGTTTTAAATTTTGCCGCGACCTTTAGTTTCTTAATTAATGATTTGCGCTAGAATCCTAACACAGTAGATTGGTAGTCTTAGCGGTTAGCACAGCGTGCACATAAACTAGAACGTGCAGGTTCGATTCCCATCGACCTCCTTTTCTTTCTCGCGATTTTTCTTCCATTGAAAGCGGCGCACCCACAAATGGGCCAGCCCAGGTGCAAAACGTTGACTTCCTGCCTCGACGTATCGTACGCAGGCCACGTACCGGAGTTCTCAGCGCGGACTACGTACTTTGAAAAAAAGACCATCCTGCCCTTTATTATGAAGGGGTATAGGGTAATCTCAGCCATCGATGTGTTTAGGGGGGGGTGTACCGAAGCAAAAGTGATATATGTATGTATGACCGTCTATGTCTGTGCTATGTTCAAAAAAAAAAGAAAAGACTAATAGCTCGACCTGGACTTGATCAAAAGAATGATATGTTCAATAAAGATTGATTTGTTATATCAGTCACGTATCACCATTCATAATACACGTGCACTTAGAGCCATCAACATGTCAAGCAGAGGTTTGAAAATAGCTTCGCCATGTGCAAGATATTACCTCGAGTCCCTGACCACTGGTAGTACTATATAATAGCATCAGCTTTGTATTTCCTTGTGTGGAAGTTGATTCGCACATGCACACATACACACCCATTCTTGCGGCCTGTGATTTGCAATGTTTGTGAGTCTAAGCCCACACCTCATAGGTTCTTTTGTTTCGTGAGCGTCTGAAGAGAAAAATCACTTGATTGAAGTGAACGTGGTGCAAGCAAGAACGACGGAAATGAGTGGCATCGTGAAAACATCTATAACATGCACCTTCAAAGAGGAGGCATGAATCGCTTGGCTAACTGGGGCCCATCTAGGCGAGAGATTAGCCTGGTCGGAGCTCTCAGAATCCAGCTTTTGGGCGTTCGTTAGTTTCAGCTTGGAGGCTACTCGATCGCTTTGCAAACCATGCACACACAAATGAGAAGCACGTCGGATTGGCTTTGGAAGACGCGTGCCCGGATAGAAGGACTGGTGGCATACAATCTTCAATTAGATAAACCGTCCATTTTTTAGGCCGATGAGTAACAGATTTCCATGACTCGAGGCTTAGCATGTTTTGACGGCGAAACTGCCTACTTGGTCCTGCACGCTATGTGACGAACACCAAACAGAAATAAAACTTCGACCATCCGAGGTGGCAGATGAGATGTGGGCCTTACCTGTCAATGACAAAATGATCATCTTTGTTCCATCTCTGTTTCTATGGGGCATTAAGTCGAGCAGCTTCTGGGTGGCCGAAGTACCTCCGCAGTACAGCTTCCCGCCGAACTCGGCCTTCTCCAACCCCCGTTGCAACACCCTTGGGGATTGATGAGATCGCCTATCACCGCTGTTGCATCCATTGTAACCGCTTCACGGGTCTGATTCAGATTCCACTGGGGTTTGCATCTTGTCGCTACTTCTGAATTATTGGCTTCAGTTCATTTGAAGTGTTGGTACCAACATGGCTTGGCAGGCAGACTGTTCTCAATTTCCTTTCCTGAGTAGTAATGACCTTGTTGGCACAATCCCTGCTATAATGGGCAAACTGGAACTATGCAAACTGCTCGCAGCCATCTCGGTATAATTTAGACTGCTGGACCAACTCTAGGCATTGGTTCAACTATGTGGACCCATTAATGCTTCTCTGGGTAAACCTATCGGAATTAGCATTTTTAGAACTGGAAATAAATATGTTGGTTGAGTTCAGGACCGCAACAACTGGAAACATGCACTCTTTGGAGTATTTTGATAATTCAATAAACCATCTACGTGGAGATCTGAATTGAACTTCTTGTCCATAATTTCTAATTTAAAAATTTAGAAAGCTTGTGTATCTTCACATCACCTCAAATAGTCTAATTAGTTGTGCCCTCTTTGACTATATTGGGAATCTATCGAGCAAAGTTTACTTGCATTTAAAATCAACTTAGTCCGCAAATTTTCTTCAATGATTTAAAATTTAATTGGTCTCACTTGGCTAGATCTTTGAGAAAACCAACGGCACGGTGTAATTCCACTATCAATTGTGATGGAGAATCTACAAGGATGCCCCGATCCATACACTTCATGTGTCGCTTCTTTTCGATGGTTTGAATAAAGCATTAAGTTGCAAAAGTGGCATGTTGTCGTGCAGTCGGTGGTGGGATTAGTGATGTTAGCTGATTTCAATTTTCATCTTACTTTGCCTTGATATCTTGAGCTCTGCATGAATAAAATGAGTTGTGTGCATTGAATGATTCAAACGCTAGAATAATGATCCTTTCGTTGTGTAAAAAGAGTCTACAAGTCGTTGTTGTTGCTCGCACCGTCTTTTAGCTATCCACTTGTGTAGGCGCCGATCTTTATCATGAAAATGGTAGATCCACTATAGAAAATTAGTAAAATAATTGATTTCTTCTATTAGTCATGTATCACCATTCATAAATGAACCAGTACTTAGAGCCATCAACATGTCAGGGAGACACTTTAAAATGACTTCCCATGTGCAAGC
Organism: Thinopyrum elongatum; assembly: GCA_011799875.1. Taxonomy (NCBI): domain Eukaryota; kingdom Viridiplantae; phylum Streptophyta; class Magnoliopsida; order Poales; family Poaceae; genus Thinopyrum; species Thinopyrum elongatum. Next base: position 496,148,069 of record CM022301.1, read on the forward strand.
TACCTCGATCAGGTCCTCCTCACTAGTAGTATATAGTAATATCGTTTTTGCATATTCCACAACACACACACACACACACATGCACGCACACGGTACACCCATGCACACCCATTCTTGCCACCTCTGATAAGAACTGTTTGTAAGCCTAATCCCGTAGATCCTAGGTTCTTCTGGTTGGTTAGCGTCTGAAGAAAAAAAAAATGTCATTTGATTGATGCAAGTGTGATGCAAGCAGGCACGACTTTGGAATGAGTGGCATCATGAAAACATCTTTAACAGACACATTCACAGAGGCATGTTTGCCTTGCGTGGTGGTCCGGCTCCGTCCAGCCGAGAGATTAGTCTGGTCCGAGCACTCAGAATCTATCGCCTGGGCATGCGCTGCTTACGGCCTGGATGCTACCTGATTAGCTCACCAAGCACACAAGCAGAGATCAGGAGCGAGCTGCACCGAAAAAGCGCGTCCGATCACGCATGCTTTGCCTGCGCCGCCTTGGCTTTGGAAGACGGCCAGCTGACAATGACGCACTCGTCGTATACAACCTCCCGGCCTGTTTGTTTCTTGTCGAACGTGACTACTCACATGGCCTTGAAACCCCTTACAAAAATGGGTTGCAAGACTCTCTTTCGGTGTTAGCAACAACGTATCCTTGAGGATGTGGGAAAATAGCACTCCGAACACATGCATCTTAAGAAAATAGAATGTGCGTTACTAGAGATGTGTGGCAAAAAAATATTTACAACATGTGCCATGTAAACCTGTTCTCTGTTTTCTTTTTGTTCCGTGCAACTCTCAATCCCGCGCACCCCCCGCCCTCCCCCCCCCCCCCACACACATAAGCTGGCACTTCATGCATTTTTTTTTTACGAATGAGATTTTCAAAAACCGGCAGGTCAACACAGAGAAAATGAAATAGCGTCTGAAAAGTTTAAATTGTTTTGAATTTAAATAAGTAAACGAGGTCAAATAGATATTGTATGCGCACTTGTTCAGAACTGGCTTCGTGGCCTGGTGGTAGGAATTTTTTTTTTCGAAACGGAGGCAAAAGATTTGCCTCATCTATTAAATGAGAGGAGAATAGAGTTTTAAGGCTGTTACGACACCACACCCGAACATAGTAAAGCAATTACTCGCAAAATACAATTTTCCCTAGGCTCTTGGCGCCGGCGGTGACCCAGAGGTTGGCCTCGTCGGTGACAATCTTCAGAAGTATGGGTGGAGGCGTGCTCTTATTTCTGAAGACCCTAGCATTTCTCTCGCTCCAGATTGTCGAAGTCACAAGCATGGTAAGAGAGGCCATAGCCTTTCTGTTGGGATTTGACTTGTCGGTCAGTCTGTCCCACCATCTGAAGAGAGAGTCATGAAGATGCCAGTCGGTGGTGTCCATGTGCACGAGGCCGAACTTTGCAATGACCATGTTCCATAACCGTAAGGCAAAGTGGCACTTGACAAAGAGGTGCAGCCCTGTTTCTTGTTCTCTTTTACAAAGCGGGCATAAGCCACAGTTTGGCCACCCTCGTCGCTCCAACCGGTCGGCGGTCCAAATTCGGTTTTGCAAAGCTAACCACGCGAAGAACTTGGTTTTGGGAGGTGCCCAAGCCTTCCAGACCATGAGATCCATGGGGGAGAGAGTCATACCAAGGAACTGAGCCTTGTAAGCGGTGGACGCGGAGTAGATCCCGTCAGAGGAGTGCTTCCAAACAATGTCATCCTCGACGAGCTCGTCAAGGTGAATATCCTGAATAAGCATCCAGAGGGTGAAGAATTCACGAATATGGTTGCCGGTGATGACGGTGCTTCTGTTGAGCTTGCACATCCAGGCATTGTCAGCAAGTGCCTCACCAACTTTCCAGTTCTTTCTCCACGAGGCCTCATAAATGAGGGGTGCAATGTCCTTGGGTTTCCTTTCAAGTAGCCAAGAGAAGTCCCAAAATGGTGTCTTGGCACCATTGCCCAATGTGATCGTGGTGGTAGGAATTGAATGCTAGAAGCAGGGCATCTTGGGATCTGTCCTCGTAAGTTGAGAATTATATTTTAATCCCAGTTGAAAGGAAATTTGAAGAAAAAAAAGATAACGCGTTGCAGTGCTGCAGTCGGCATGGATCGAACCTGGAGCTTGAGAAGAGGTGTTCTGTCCACCGTACTAGTAAGCAGTTCATGCATACGCGCAGAGATCAAATTAATATATTTTGACGCTAATTTTTTTAAATTAAATTTTTGTTTGACAATTTTGGACAAAAAATATCCGAAAATTCCAAGATTTCTCGAAAACCGGTCTTTCTGCCCCGAGCCGAGAAAAATCAGGGACGAAAAAAAAAACATTGCCCTCGACAAGCGCATCACCGACATCAAACAACACTGCCAAAGTGATCACCTGGCCAAGCTGGAGGGGCCAAGTTTCATCTCCATGACCCACAAGGCCATGCGCTTCAAGGAACGCCGCTTTGACCAAGCCTGGAACGCGCTCGTCAGTGTGCTGGACATCTCGGGGCTCACCAGTGTGGCAGTGTCCCGAAGGAGCCAGTCCATGCCCTGGCAAACATCGCCACTCTCTGCGGCGCCTCCGACTAGGACATCGCCAAGCTGGCTAAATCGGGGCAGGTGAGAGATCCACTACGTCTCCATGGTGACCACGCCCTCTCGGTCAGGGTGTGCTTTTGGCTCCGTCAGTTGCTACAGGAGTTGCTTTGTGAGATTCACAAGGCCACGATCGTCTACTGCGACAACGTACGTCTCCGCTGTTTACCTCTCCGCCAACCATATTCATTATCGTCGCACGAAGCTCGATATCTACTTCGTTCGTGAACAGGTGACGCTTGGGCGAGTTCGTGTTCTACACGTCCCTACCGCTCAGCAGTTCGCCGATGTTATGACAGAGGGACTACCAACCCCAGTCTTTGAGGAGTTTCGGTTCAGTCTCTGCGTCTCCGGCGACGCTTCGACTGCGTGCGGGGGGGTGGGTTGGTGTTGAACTTACGTTGTCTAATGTACATGTATAGGACTACGGTCTTGTATTTATACCGTTGTATCTCCTATCTCCCTCCTGTATATTTGTATATCTTGGGAGACAAGTAGAGGCAGGTCCACCTTGTACCTATATATGTGCATCATGCACTCGATCAATGAATTATCGATGCATGTAATCCTTTCTTTCCAACTAACAATGGTGACCACGCCCTCTCGCCCAGCAGTGGCGAATCTTGGAAGAAAATCGAGGGCGGGCTTAAAGTAACGGTGTGAAAAGAAAGCAACTAACACCCAATTCTTTTGTCCAAAGAAGGTTAAGATTTGCCATAATACTACTGGGAACATGTACTATGTACCAGAATTGTTTCAGAATTTTTGAAAATATGAAGTTTTGAACCAAAAATCGGTTCTGTTTAGCAAAATAGCCAATATATCAGTGTCTTGTAGACCAATTAGCTCAGAATTTGCTAGAATACTACTGGGCTTACAAACCAATTGTGCAAAGTTCTCTTTCTCTACATTTCTACAAACAAGAATGGTGATTAGTACTGGATTAATCTTATATAAACAGCTAGCTATATTGGTTCTCTTCTCTAGTAGTTGAACAGTTTAACCAACCACTGTTAACAGCTAGCTACCATTAGTCCATTACCATGAATTAGTAGCTAAATAGTAAACCATATAAACAGAGCACATCGAGAAATAAGAGAGACAGCGAACCTCCCGGCTCCTCAGCCGTTTGGATTCCCGGCCGTTGGATCTGCTCTCTTGATGCGATCTGGGCCGTTGGATCGAGCCATCGGAGTACCTCGGCCGTTGGATCGAAGATGAGCGCCTATAGCAATGAATAGTGTTGAAACGTTCGTGCCACCGCGTGCAATTACAGCGCCCCCCCGAGGGCATTTTCATAATTACACGTGGTCGGAAAAGTCCCCAATAGCGATCGGGTGAGACCACCGGGTCGTTCTCCTCCCCTTCCCGCATGCTCTCCTCTCTTCCGCTCCCCCTCCCATGAAACCCTAGCCGCCGCGCCGTCCAGCAGCCGCCGCGCTACCAGCCCCTCCATGGCTTGACGCCACTGCGCCCTCCTCCTCCTTCCACCTCCTGGCCAGCGCCCAACCTCTGCAACCCTCCTCCCTCGCATCGACAGGCCTGGCCTCCTCCGACTCCAGTTCCTCTCTGCTGCCGCTTCTCCACCCAACGCGTGCTCCTCGCTGGTGTGCGGAGCCACGCCCGCGCCGACTCGACGGCGGCCCGTGGTTTCGTGGGCGTCGTCTCGCCACACCGCTCCCCAACCTGACCTAGGGTTCTGTGGGCGAGGGGCAGACTGCAGCGACGGACGCGGAGATCCGCAACCAGTCACGCACAGGGGAGGAGCTCTCCGCTGGAAGATGCATCCAGGAAGCCATACACAGACAGGAGCGGCCGTTGTTCTCTCATTTGGAGAGCACCGTCACCATCACGCAGCCATCCTCCCAGCCCTTTCTTCCAGGTTGCTCTCTCTCTCTCTCACTCTCTTTCTCTCAGATGACAAAAGTTTCATTGGTCGGCCTGAGGGTTAGTAGGTTGTGTAAATCAACTTCTATTTCTTGGAAAAATTTCTAAAGTTTGTATGCTTAAATAGATAGAAGTGCGTGCTGCTTGGGAGAAGAGAATCGACAGTTTGTGCAACCTAGGTGCCTTATTTGTGTTCCTTCCTGTACATATAGCCTTCCAAATTACTAACCTGGCGGATACACATGAGCTTATGTGAATAGCTACATGAAGTTCAGTCTACTTTTCTGCAATTCTTGGTTTACCAGGCTGTGTTCATTTTTGTACAGACTTTCTGTGGGCTTTTCTCAGTTTACCAGGATTACAATGCCTATGCTAAAATAAAAATGTATGTTGCTCTCACGCCTCAGCTATGATGCTCTAGCATCACTGATTTTAGTAGCCGTAGCTCAGTAGCTAGCTCTTCTTAGTTAATTTGAGTCAGAGGATGGAAACGTGACCTTCAATGCTAAATGTGGATAACATATACTAGGATACGGAGGTTGGAAACTTCAGTTTTAAGACTAATGAGATTCCTTTTAAAGCCTCACTTTTGGTTTTAATTTTTGCAGTGCTCTACACATCTTTGGTTAAGGAAACAATGTTCTAAGTGAATAGCTTTTGAGGAGATTCATTCCATGTTGTTTATTTTGCAGCACAGGGAATGTCTTTTATATGGCAGAAAGAGTTCTGGTGGGCAAAGAGGTCATAATTAACAAATAGTCTTCGCATGCACAGTTGTTTCAACATGTGCTTTGTCAAAAATTCTTGGTTCATGGCAAATTCAATCAATACCATGAGTTTATAATCTAGCGGATGTGGAGCCGATGGATTTGTTTCTCGAAGAGTGTATGTTTGTCTGAATTAGTGTTCGCGTCGCCCATCTCATGTAGAAAGCTTGCAAACTTGCATTGATACAAATGTGCAGATGATATCAGATGTCATGCCTTTGACCTTGCGTTATTCAAATTTGGTGCAAACATTCTATCAAATGGCTGCTAAAATATTTTGTGCATTTGAATTTAATATGCACTTTATCTTCAAGGATTTCCCATTGTACCGTTCAGTTTTGTCAGAGATAAGTGTCAATTTCTTTAGTACGTACAACTGAAACATGATCTTCCCACATTTGTTCACCCATGTCTACATGTGCATTGTGATATGTGGAGTTAAAAAATGTCCATGTTGATGCTCGATGAGTTCTGATCATTTAGCTGCAACACTAGATAAATATCTCAATGTTTTTCTTTAAGAAATAGATACACTTTTGTACTGGCCTTGGCCCATTTAATGATAAGCAATATTATCAACTACTCTGTAAATAACTGGTGAAAAATCTCTCTTTTCTTGGTCAAAGAAAGTTATATAATTGTCTGTAGATTAGCTAGATAGGAGTATATTGGATCGGCAGCCAGCAAGTTAAAAAAAAAAATCTTTTTGTTCTTAGATGTTGAATGGTCACCGAGTTGTTATGTTTTGGGCTCTATTCAGAACATGTATTCTTTTGTAAATTTTTTGGGTGTATGAACTATTTGTGTACTCAAATATAAATGTCATTACGTGTACTTTGCATCATGCTTTCTTTTGTTCTTACTCTGTTGCTGCTTTGTCTTATCTCCAATTCCAAGAAGTGCATTCTTTTAGTTCAAAGGAAACATAGTAAGTTGCTCGAAAAGTTTATGGTGGCTTACATAAAGATCAATTCATATATTAATTAGCTTTACACAGTTATGTCCTTTCTGCATTGCTACATCGTTTCTATCCATAAAATTTCGATGTTCCATCTCAAACTTGCATACATTTTGTTCCTCTGTCCATGTAGACTGCTGTAACTAGTCCCTAGACTGGGCTATTCATCCATCTGTTGCAGTGGGAACCATGACATACATTTCCCCTTTCGCTTGTATGACTCTAATTGTACTTCTATGTAAACAAATTTTCTAAAATTGGATATAAAGTTTAATGCTCGGTCTCTATTATTTGCCTTACTAGATATCATTAAACTTTTGTACCAAATGGATCTCATATAATCATAGTTTAAATATGTACTGTATCATATAATTATAAGGTGCTAGGTTTTTGTGTTTTGATTGATTTTGTGTCGGGTTTTATTGCAGGATGTTGCTGTCTCCCGTCACTTGTGCTTGCTCTCCATTATATCTGTGGTAGCCATCGCGTCTTCATCCAGGGACTTACAGGTTGACCCCTCTTCACCTTCTTCTCTCTGTTGTTGTTCCTTTGCATATCTAGGTTGGTGCTCATGCGCGTGTATATTTGTCCTTGTTCCTGACCTCTTCTTGATTTCTTTCTATCCCCTACCTGCCTGTGTAGTGCCCTGAGTGCTCTGATTTGGTCCGCATGAAGCCATGAACAGAGCTGGCACCTCTGGTGCAGGATCCTGACGACTTGCCTCTCTGAAGGGGGGGAAGGGCTTCTTTTCTCAGGTGAGATTGTGCTCTTGATGCTTCTTGCTCATCTGGAATCTGTTCCAGTTGTATGTTTCCGTTTCTTGAAGCCATGTTTAGTTGCTATTGTTGGAGAGATGGTTGCTCCAAGATCTTGCTGCGTTTCTCTAGTGATGTCGTTGTCTTTTGATTTGGTCCTGGTTATATGGCCACCCCTGTTCACTCTCTTGATGCGACTACTATGTCCACACGCTTATTTCTCCATGGATGGAACAGTAAAAGGCACCTGCTGAATCATTGCTTTTCTGTTTGGTAAAAAAGGTTGTCCTTGATACTATAGTAAGGAAATATGCTGCTCATATCTTGTTGCACATATAACCCAATCTGGTCCATTAACCTGATGATCTGACCAGATATACAATTTCTTGTTCAAGAATCAAAACTTGAATGACATATATATTAGTGACCTATAGACTGGGCGTGTGTAATCTGTATGACATATATCAGGATTTTGCTTTGCAGCCTATTTGTATTAAATCTCATATTATGCATAGCAGAACAATTGCTTAGTTTGGCGCCTGCCAATTTTTGTGCATCTATTCAGTTAGTTCAAATCAACCCCAATGTCCTCATTAACTCGATTTTATTTGTGTACAGGAAGATTACTAGGACTGACTTATGATCTAATTTGATGGTGCTTAGCATTATTGGTTCAATCCACACGGAGCTCCTTGCCGTGGTTGCAGCGGCAGCACAAGGCGGCGAGGAGCTGCAGATGCACACATGCGTTGTCGCGGAAGGCCGATGTCCAGTGAATGTGAAGAGGGGCGTTGGGTCTGCGCACCTGCCTCCTCCTCGCGGCGGCCGGCTGGTTAATGAGTCCTTGTGTCCGCCTCCATGCCTACATCCTCTGCCTTCTTCCTCCGCAGAGGAGCATGGTGCAACAGCCAGGACATGCGACCACGGGCATAGTCTGGAGAGTAGCACATGCATCGAGAGATGGCTGATGCAAAGGTGATCTTCTCCCAGTGACTAATGGTAATGAATAGCCTCTTTTGGTGCTTCACCTCATTCTTCTATATGATGTACAGAGAGGGAAGTTGGTTTGGCGACATCCTCAAAGGATTAGTAGGAAGTATGTCAATCACAGTACTTGAAAAGGTATGTTGTAACCTTGAGCTTGAATAAATGTTCACTGCTTGGTTCATATTTGGTTCCATTCATATCATTGGTTTGTCCAAAGTTTATGTTCACAGATGATGCTTCAAAGATCATGTTCAGATTTCCTATGAAAAAAGTGTGATTATTGTCCAATTCTAGCTTCATCTACTTTATCTAATATATTATAATTGCTGACAATTTTGATTTAGATCACCTTGGTTCCAGGCAGTGAGTACTAGAAGGCATAATCACATTTTAGGGCATTTTTCTACCTTGTGCAAGCAATTTAATTTGACGGATATGTGGCCTGTTTTTTCTTGATTATATTGGGATTTTAATACAAAACCATTTCTTTTCAAGGCAACCTGATTAACACTGTTTTGTTATTTCTATGTGCAGAAAATGCGAGCTCGGTCGATGGATTGCACATTATTTGGCTCAGTTATTTTGTCCTAAAGATACAAGCAAGCTGAAGGGTTAAACTTTTGTGTGGAAATTCACTATGGAAATTGAAATAATGGTATCCTGCAAAACAGTTTACTTTCTTGCATTGATTCTTCATTGTACTTTTTTGGTGAACTTTTGTGCAAGATGTGATGAGCAAGGAAGTGAAATGAAGAATCAATCCAAAGAATTGAGCAAGCCTGGTTCCGGCGGTTCCCCTGGGAAGAAGCATGTCGTCGTTGTTCCGTCAGGAGGAAAGCAGCATCACCAAGCCGCCCAGGTCTCTCTCTCTCTCTCTCTCTCTCTCTCTCTCTCTCTCATGTTACCTTGATTTCCTCTTACAGAGTAGAAGTGGCCTACACACATGAACCCAAGCAGGATCTTCTGATATTTTCAAACCACATCTTCACAAGATTGAAAGTGGCACACAATTCTACCATGATTGTTCTTTTAGAGAACTTATGATGTCACATTTATACTCTTCACTGTTTTATCTCCTTAGCTGCTGTAAACAGAGGCTCTTATATCTGACATATTAATCTCATGCCTGTTTTATGTTCCTGCTCTAAATGTTGAACCTAATGTCGTCTAATTAGCTTTTGTAATCTCATGACCATACCGAATTCGATGCTGCCTTGCTTATGGGACAGACTAAATGAAATTAGCTATTGTAATCTGATGATCATGTTGAACTCAATGATGTCTTGCTTCTGGTACAAGACTAAAATTTTCTTTTTCTCTTGAACCTGAAAATCAATTGTTCTGTTGAATAGATGTGTGCTAAACTTGCCTTCCTACTAATACAACATATGTTTGATCTTTATTCGCTTGGACAAGTCGTTCGGACCAGCACCCTCGCGCCAAGGCGCGATCCCGATCTAGTACTATATAACTACAGAGTACAACAGCCTTCAGGAGTTGTCGAGCAGAGTAGCGACAGCAGCAGCCGGATGGCGCAGCAGCTGGAGAGGGCACGGGTTAGATGGAGATGCAATCTGGCGCCGTTTTGGGGAGGGGAAAGGGACCAGATTTGGGGAGAGCCGAGCGCCGCTTTGGGGAGGTCAGCCGTGGACGGCGGCGGCGCGAAGGAGAGATTCGGCGGCCGGCGGCGGCTAGGGCACCTACGCACAAGGAAGCGGCTCGGGTGGGTTTAGTGTCTGCGCACAAGGGAGCGACTGCACGAGATGATGGAACGAGCGTGCGCACGGTTCTCTGCTCTGGAAATTGATGGGCCAGATAGGGCTATCGACCGGCTGGGCTGGGCTTTGAAATTAGTACTAAAAATGTTTGCATTGTTGGAGGGCAGGCTCAAGCCTGTTAAAGCCTGCCCAGGAGATTCGCCACTGTCGCCCAGGTTGTGCTTTGCACATAAATCTGTTGTGGTCGTACCGTTAACTTAAATCACTGCCACTATGCGAGCTACTTTATCTTCCTAAGTGTGCTATTTTGGACCAATTGCGTTTGGTAAATGTTTGTGCCCGGTGCGCTGGCCGAGTATTCGGCCGGTCGCTCGCGACACGCACCTGACTTGGCCCCGCATCGCTACCTTTCCCCACCACACCGCTACCTTATCCTCAGTCGCACCCGCATCTATCTTTCTTCATCAAATCCCTCTCACCATGAAAGCCCTCTTGAGCTCGATTCCTCGTCTCTCCCTCCACTCCTCCTCTGGCCATGGAGCACTAGTTGTTGCTGCTCCGCCGTGCATCTCCCCCTACCCTCCCTCCCCCATCCCCCCCCCCAAACACACCCCCGCCTCCTGAATCTCGTGATGCGATGGCTATATGGCCGCAGATCCGCAACCGCGTGCTTGGCTGGAAACGACCAGCCCAGTGCAACTAGCGCTCGTCGCCATGGCCGCCCGCAGCTGATTTGCGCTTCTCTCCATGGCCGCCACAGCAAGACTTTGCTACAACCATGCTTTTTTTTTGCTGGAACCAACACATGTTTTTGCTACCACCCACTCATCCCAAAATCTGCTACCATTGTGATTTTTGTTGGAACCGGCGAACCATTTTGCTACAACTGTTTTGGGTTTTGTTACTACCGGTGTTTCGTGGATTTTTTGCTACATCCATCTCCATGACATCGCCTGTTTCTTTCAGTCGATTTTTTGCTACAACCATGCTTTGATTTGCTGGAACCGAAGATAAATTTTGCTACAACCGTATTTTTATTTTGCTGGAACCGAAGACAATTTTTGCTACATCCACCCACGACGGTGTTGGTCGACGGTGGCGACGGCTTTTTTTGCTGCAACCGTCTCGGATTTTTGCTACTACTGGAGACGCCATTTGCTACTACCAGAGTCTTGCTGGAAGCATCAGGAGTATTTGCTACCACCCTAGTTTTTTTTTTCTGAACCAAGCTAAAAATTGCTACCACCGTCTTTTGATTTTGCTGGAACCGGCATTTTTTTTGCTTCGCGCGGCGGCGGTAAAGGCGGGTCGTGTTTTGCTTCGCCGGCGGCGAGCAGGGGCAGCGGTGGTCCAAACGAGGGCAACGCGGGCCAGCGTGTGGGATCCCGTGAGCGGCGGCGCTCCCTTTTTTCTCCTCTTTTTTCCCGTGGGGGAAGATGACGAAAGGGGATGCGATGCGGGACAGATCTGATGGTTATGCGTTTTCAGATAGAACGGCGCTGGGTGGACCGGCCGAAACTTGCGCCAGTGCGCCGACGCAGAGTACTGCCCATTGCGTTTTGTTGTGGCGCATGTGCCATGCATCACGGCGCTGGGAGTCCACCGGCCTCGCCTAACTATAGGTGGCCACGGCAATGCATGGGATAGTGCCATCTTGCAATCAAGCATAACGGTTGCCATGACCCTAGGTCAGACACCGCTATCTTGGCAAGTCCAATGACTACAGATATGAAATGGTACAAGATACTGTGTAGACACGGCAACTAATCACAAGTTCACGACGGACGACTATAATGCATTAACACTGCAGCAGTTAGGTTTCTATAAGTGAAAGAATGAAAAAGTTGGGTTGATAATTAGATTTGGTGCTTTATTTGTGTAGAAGTGTCTATAAGATCTATATTTTCTTAGCTGAAATAAATTGATTTGCCTCATTATTAATTCCCTACCTGAAATCTTGGCTAGCTTGTACGAATCTAATGCATCGGTTGGAGCTTACCTTGTAAATCTGGCGATTGGAGCGCTTATCCACAAGCGAAGAGTTGGCCTGTTGGTTTTTGAGGCCTTGAACCAGACGCGCCGCGAGTGAATACGTTGGCAGCACGCCGTGACGACGCCCAGCGCTGCTACTGGGCAGCGACTTCTTGCCCATGGCACCAGCAGTTGGCCGATGCCAGGACGGTCGCTGTCGATGCGGATGGGGGAGACTGTGCGGTGGCAGATCTGGATGAGGAATATGTAGCGTCTGAGAGCAATGGGAGCTTCGGTCTGCTTCTAATAGATGACCCGTTGCGTCGATGGCACAAAGAGCGAGAGCAAGCCAAGTATTCAAACGGTGCACATAAAAATATTCAGAAACAGAATGAAACATACGGAAGCTGGTAGATAGATACTTAGTGCTGATACATATTGTTCTAAGAAGCTTATGATCGATCATTTACAATGTTATTACCAAGGAAAGTAGATAGCCAGAGATACATCATACAGGCGATTGTGATTATGATGCGATGAACATTAGATAGAACCATCGCTGCATGTTTCATCGGTATTGAAAATGACTTTGTCGTCCAAGCAACTCTTCATAGTGGCTGTGATTGGTGGCTGTCATTGCCCAAAGCAGAAATTTCTTCAATATCATCGTCCAGGATAGTCTGACTGTGTAGTTGTATCCCTAAGACGATCAGCAACATATCTTATTTGTGACAAAACTAAGAAGTACTGTACAACAGTTATGTCCCAATCAACAATTGTACAATATAAATTACAGCTCTGGTACATCATAGTTAAATCAAAAAATAGGTTTTCAAGACATGCCTATCAAATGTACCATAAGAACAGAATAGCATGAAAAGAAAAATTATATACCATAACACAATAACATCAGAAGTTATAATCTTTAATCTTCACTCATTCGTGAAGCGTGGAAGATATCTGAATGTATAGACATGAAAATAAATGTAAGATTAAAGAAAGAGAGAAGTAAGATAAATCTGGGGCCATTAACCATTCAAAGATAGTCAGGAATGCACGAGCTACTTTCAAACAAAGCTTACAGTGAAAGCAAAGAATGAATGCATCAAAATATACTCACAATCAAAAAGTATTTTCTTACACAATTACGTATTTAGACTAATACCTTATTGAGCCTATACTGGAAAGAGGGAACTTGTGCTCCTTAGAAACAGAAAGGTATGCGACACTTTAAGTATTCCATGTGTACTCCAACATCTATATATAATGAAAAAGATACTATGATAGCAGGTCAAACAACACATGTTGAAAATACAATCCAGAATTAGGATTCTCGATTTTTATTTGACAAACAAACTATCTCAATCAAGTTATGCAGTTGATTTATCAAAAAATAGTGAACACAGTGAACCTCGATTTTTACATAGTGAATAGCCACCAAATACTTTCAGCCGGATTACCAGCAACAAACAACATCTACAACTGGAGAGCAGACAGAGCTGGAAGTTACATGCTGAAGAAACAAAATGAGAGCAAAGCAAAAGGAACTATTTGACGATATCTGAAATGCATTGATGATTCGGAATAGAATACAAATGACTGAGAACTAAATATTAGATGTAACTTTTTAATCTCGAACTGCTTCATGTAATAGGCCGACATCCTCGACAAGACTGAAGTCCTGATATTTTAGATATGGACTATTAATATGTACATGCAGAAAAACCATCCTTGCAAATCAGTAGACCTTACAATATATATGCAGAGAAGGAAGCCTTGGAATATCCAAAACTAAATGATAAACCTTAGTTAACTTGTAATGCAACATACCATCAAAAATCATTTCCACTCTAATAGAGTACTATTTTAACATGGCATAACTTCATACACATTTTTATATGTGTTTCACCTTACAATTATTAAGATGTTAAACTAAATGCACATATGTTTGATCTGATAATATCTCACTCTGATGTGCCATGTTGAGTTGCCCATGATAACTTGTTGGAGCTCCTGGTCTTCACCAAGTAGTTCGACACCTTTGGATACTAAGATTCTAATTAAATGTGCATCAGAATCTAACTAAAATGACATACAAGGGAATAAGATCCAAAGACCTAATTAAGTTCAGAAACCCAATGTTGGAAGGCAACCACATTATTCGATTCAAATGCAAATCGTTAGACTTCATATGAAACAAATTTATCTTGAAATGCAAATGGGCTAGTCTGTTGTGATTGTGTTGTCATCATAGATATACCTACATGTCTTGGGTAACTTTGAGGGGACAATCATGTGTGATACCGATAGAAGAAATTCTAAGAAAAAAGGTTCTATAGAAGTCATCATTAACATGTACACTCGTGGAAAAAACACAACAATGGACAAAGGGCACTTGTGAATGAAGAATTAAAACGTAAGTATGTGTAAGAGTACCTTTCTCGGATAACTTGTGACCAACTTCGAATTTGTAGAGCCTGGGAAATCTCCAGTAAGCACATAGCCACTCTTATGATCATCATTAGCACAACAATCAATGGACTCAGCTTATTTTACCGTAATCATCATCAATGGTCCAAGATTCATAAATGCCATCTCTACTGATGTGATGCTTTCAAATAATGGATCTCCTTCTCCATTGTGAAAGCATGTTCTACCGAGTCTTCAACTTCTGTAATATTCCAGGGATTTACAAGAATGGCACCAGCGACAAGAGACTGTGCTGTACCGGCAAACTGAAATTGCAGTGGAGGCAATTATGAACAAAAATGCAATATATTTTCAAGAGTGTGTGAGAGAAAATAGACACACATATGAATATCCTTGCAGACTAAATTTAGAATCAATCGATATTATTAATCATCATAGATGATCACTTACCTCACTCAATATCATAACTCTTTTTTTTATCCCTGGTATGAAACATATTCGTAGCTTACCAAATTCATGCCATCTCTCAGTGATATTACAAGAGCCACATCTAAGCAAAACAGAGGAAATGCACAACTCAAGCATGATAAAAGCACCAAGATTTTGAACAAAAGAGTGCTAACTGAGTCCAATTTTCAGTATCAAGAGAGCTGCATGGAATTACCAGTGACTGCATAAAGAGCACACAAGGCATGGAAATCAAGAGATCAATCCTGCAAGAAGCAAGTTATTTTAGATGAAACTAAACAGTTTGCCGCAGAGCCTTTCATGCATGAAGTTAGGTCACAAGATAGCACAAAGAACTATGAAAAAAGCTAACCATATGATGAATAGGAACAACAGTCAATGTTCCAAATCATTCATTCATGCGCCCAACAATTTCGTGCACTTGGCTTGTAAGCTTATGGCCTGCTCAAGAAACAAGGAAATGTTGTAAGAATTGCAAAGAAATCCTTATTGTTTATGGGGAATGATATTTAAAAAAGTGACAGCAAGCTGATAAATGGAAAACCATGCTTGTGAACGATCATATGTCAAACATCTGATGCACTATATATGCGAAGTGGCAACAACAAAATACAGAAATGCTCTTACACTCAGGGACATCAGTTCTAGTCAACACAACAATTTGAAGTAGGCCCGCTTTATCATTCTATTTAGAGTTTTCCTCAAGAAAATTTTCAAAGGCCAAAATCGTTTGTGGAATTCATTTGATCATGTCAAGTCGATCAACACCAAGCATTACCTATGACAACAACCAGGAACAAATACTCTGTAAGACTGCCAGAGACATCGATAAATTATTGAATTTCAACAAAAGAAAGATAAGTCAAAACAAAAACATGTTAATAGTATGGTTTATAAGTTTGCAAGTCAAGAGTTAATGCCCTATATTAGAATAACATGACAGAAATGGAGGTGTGACTTGCAAGGGGGCACTGATAAGTTAGAACCACTTAAATATACCAGGCAGACCTGGAAATTTAAAAAGTACAGTACCAACATCCTATCAGCAAAGAGGAGAGGCCCAGTATGGTCAAAGTTGACTTTGAGCGGTAATCTTCCACCTTATTAAGGTGTGTTACACTTCAACCAGTCAGATAAAATTGCCTCCGAACGGTATCTGAAAATAAGCTTACAATGCAGGAATTAATTGCTATGTAGACAACACAAAAATTGTGACTAATTTGTTTGTCAAGCCAGTTTTCATAGCAGCTCACATCAAGGCAAAGATTCCATATGCATGCTTATATGTTGATAACGAATCCTGCTATATTTTTTGTCAGGCCACTCGGTTACTAATGTTCAATGATTAATATCATAACCAAGGAAAAACAAGTCGTATATGTTTATATTATCTCGGAGCATGAAGTATCACAGTTTCCTCACCTTTCGTCCATGGTTTACTGCTCTTGCAGGCTTCTAAAGAGGAGAATATAGGTGAGCGTGCCTCTTTCATTTCTCTTCTCCCGTCTTCGGATCTCTCTTCACCCCAGGCTCGAGCACGCCAGCGAGCACCCAACAATTAATAATCAAACATGACGGCTGTGGCACATCCAAGCAAAACCAGCATGAGTGCAAAACCATGAGCAAGTGCGTAGACATCAGCTTCATGAAGTCAACCATATTCATTGTCAAGTTCAGAAAAGTGCGGACGCCCGCGTTATTTTTATTTATTTTCCACTACCACTCGTGACTGAAAATTGGTTGAGCGGGCACACACCTTCCTGACAGGTGATTCTAAATGAAACGCATGCACACACACACATCCAGAGGCCGTCGAAAACAAAGAAGCAACAGGAAGAAACCAACCAATGGAGCAGGAAGGAACTAACCTTGACGTCCAATGGCGTGGAGAACCCAAAAAATAACCGAGCAGAAAAATCACACTGAAAATGGAAGAAGAAGCGGCCGTTAGTTATTACTGGCATTCCATCAAACATGTGAAGAGCATCAAGAAGAGCTCACCTTCCCAGAAGAGCAATGAGCACCCGTACAGTAGTAGGGGAAGCAGAGAACAGAATAAAGGAGGGCAACACCAATGATCCTGCAAACGGGAAAGGAAGAACAAGGAATCAAGCAGTGCGTCCATGCGAACGGCAAAGCAGCAGCGATCTGGTGGAAGAAAACACGGGCACACACCTTAACCGTACGCAATAGCAGCAGGGGTGAGAGCCATGGAGAGACAAGCGGACAGCGAGGAAGACAACGCGGCAGGGAGAAGGATGGAGAGGCGAGAGCGGAGTGCAGCCACAAGGGGCGAGCAACGAAGAATCACCTGCCGTCGCGTGCGAAGAAGGGGGTTGTCGCTGCTGCTCCCCTCGTCCAGATCGATGGGTGACCTCCTCCTTGAGATCCTGGTCGGTAGCGAGCACCATAGAGGGGGGCCCTGAAGAAAGCTGAAAGAAAGAGATGAGTGGCGGCGACCACGCGTTGGGACAGAGGAGGAGAGAAGTGGAGGGGGAGGAGGAGGCGGCGCAGTGGTGACGGGAGGAGAGAAAGGAAAGATACATGCTCACCTCTAGCCGAGCTTCCCTGGAAGCCATGCACTGACAGCGCTCCTTCTTGTCGCCATCGCCGACTTCTCCTCATATCAGGCCTTGCTGCTCCTTCCCCCCACCGCAGGCCTCCCCTGCTCCTTCAGCCCAACCGTCCGGCCGCCCCTGCTCTTCATGGCAACGCCCGATATGGAACCATGTCCTTCGCTGGTTGTGTGGACGATCAAGAGAAGGAAGGCGGGCGGAGGCGCTACGAGAGGGAGAAAGGGGAAAATGAGGAGATGGCGGCGGCGGGCAGGACGAGGGAGTAAAAATGAGGAGGAGGAGGAAGGTCATGTGCGTGTGTCTGCTAGGTTTTCACCTATTCGACCCAGCCCCAGTCGCTCGCCGACGGGGCGCCCGCACAACCCACACACTGCTCCTTGGTCCTACCAACGAATGAGCCCACCAGTCATCCAGTCTCAGCCCAAGCTTGTGCGTGCAAAAGAGACGGACGGTTTACCAGCTGCCACCAGGGTAAAAAGCAACACAGTAAAAGCATCGTTCGATCCAGAATCGCTCGCGCGCGCAATGGCTCCAGGAGGGCGGGTACTCTACCAGCATTTATATGTTCGATCAAAGAGCTCACTGGGCATTTGCCTTCACAAGGCAAAAAGGGGTTTAGAAAGTAGGAGGATAACATTTCTTCATATTGCTTTGTGCTACACAGTTATAGAACAACATCCACGGGAAGGAGATTGAAGAGCACACCATGGGCCTGTCACTCGACAGACTCAAGCTAGTATGTCAAGCGCTTTAAGGGACGAGAGAGAGAAAAATACATTTCTCGTGCTCATGCATATGATAGCCTCACTACAGGAATCAGCTTCTTTGCCGTCTGCCACTGACGGCAAACCTGCCCGGCAAAGAAAGTGACGGTAAACAGGTTCTTTGCCGTCTGCTTCCTCAAAGCGGACGACAAAGAACCTTTTCTGTCGGTGGCAGACGACAAAGAATGTGGACGGTAAATAACAGGCGTTAGCCACGTTAGGTGGTTAACGGCAGCCTTTGCCGTCTGCCAGCGGACGGCAAACGCCCACATCCTTTGCCGTCTGCCACAGACGACAAAGTAACCAAATGTTATAGCTCCCAGATTGCACAGGTTGCTGCCATGTAGCCTCTTTGCCATCTGTGGCAGACAGCAAAGGCCCTTTTGCCGTCGGTGGCAGACGGCAAAGAGGCTGCATTGCCTCTTTTTTTTTCTGTTTTTTCTTATATCCAAGCATTTTCACAGCAAAATATATGATATATATATATATATATATATATATATATATATTTCACAGGGCAATTTCACAGCAGACACATGACATATCCAACACACAAGTTTCATCATACATACATAACCAACACATAGTTTCATCCATACATATTACAATAGTTTCACGGAGTTCATCAACATACATACATAGTTTCACGGAGTTATTCAACATACATTGTTCATCAACATAAAATCAAAACAGAAACTAAAACTAGCAGTCCATCAATGCCAGCTTCCATGAAGTGAATCAAATCTGCAAAAATGGGAGTAAGCAAGTTAGAAGAAGAAGAAGAAGAAGACTAGAAGAAGAAGAAGAAGAAGGTTTTTACCCTTTTCCTTCTCATTCTTCTTCTTTTATTCTTTCTTTTTCTTCTCTTTCTTCTTCTATTCTTTCTTTTTCTCCTCTTCCTTGTTTTTCTTCTTCTTATTCCTTATTTGTGTCATTTTAGAGCTTACATAGGTAATTATGCCATTTTTGAGCTAACTAAGCTTATTATGTCAATTTGGAGAAAAATAAGGTAAGTATAGGTCATTTTTGTGCTAACCTAAGTAATTATGCCATTTTTGAGCTAACCTAGGTAAAATGGATCATTTTGGAGCTAACGTAGCTAAAATGGATCATTTTGGAGCTAACCTAGGTAAAATGGATCATATTGGAGCTAACGTAGGTAAAATGGGTCATTCTGGAGCTAACCTAGCTAATTATGGCATTTATGCCATTTTTGAGTTAACTAAGCATATTATGCCATTTTTGACATAAGTAAGCTAAGTATAGGTCTTTATTGAGCTAACCTAGGTAACTAAGCATATTAGAGCTAATTTAGTATTTTTGGAGCTAACTTAGAGCTAACTTAGGTAAAATTAATCATTTTGGAGCTAATTAATCTTATTATGTCATTTTCGAGGAAAATAAGCTAAGTATATGACATATATGAGGTTACCAAGGTTGTTATGCCATTTTAAACCTAAGTAAGCTAATTATGCCATTTTTTTACATAAGTAAGCTAAGTGTATGTCATTATTGTGCAAACCTAGGTAACTAAGCATATTAGAGATAACTTAGCATATTAGAGATAACTTAGGTCATTTTGGAGGAAACAAAGCTAAGTATAGATCGTTTTAGAGCTAACTAAGGTAAAATGGATCATTTTGGAGCTAAGTAAGCTAATTATGTCATTTTGAAGGAAAATAAGCTAAGTCTAGGTCATTATGGTAAGCATTTTGAAGGAAATAAAGCTAAGTCTAGGTCATTATGCATTTGTTAAGCAAAACACTAGAGAAAACTTACCGTCATCACGGAGGTGAAACACCTGGAGAAGGATCGTGTGATGCTTGTCTGGAGGTACGCTGCACCAAAGATCATTTGCAATGTCTCGTTAGCATGACGACACTCAAATGTTAATACTAGTAACTAATGACCATTCAAATTAAACTCACCGTGGTCCCCGGAGCAATCTCTGGCATCGGCGGAGGGGTCTGACCGGCCTTCTGGCACACAGACTGCACATTTGGTATTCACGGGTCAGTCATACTAGTTAGTAATGAAACGAACATTACGTGAATGATTTGGCTAATATGCATAAGAAACTTACCACGAGGAGCACGTACATGGCTCGGTTCTACATGTCATTCCGTGACCTCTCATCCTCCAACATCTTTGCCGTCTTCTCCTCCAACTCCCGCTGCTTCTCCTCTGCCTGCCGGTCCCTCTCCACTAGAAGCGCCTGGGTTCTTTCTCTCTCACTCTGAAGAGCAGCCTGCAACACCACTCCTCGTTCGCATTGTAATCATCGATGGCCGCACACACAATGTAATGGAGGAAAGATAGCTGAGTCTGTATAACTAACCTCGAAGGTGAGCTCGACTGGCCGTTGACGAGGCGTCATCTCAAGAGCAGAGCTCGACTGGCACGCCTTGATCTTCGGGAGAGTGCGAGGACAACGGATAAGTCCATCTCCAAATGGCTATCGAGCCATGGGACCTCCCGCCACCAGATATCATCACCAGCTCCGGATCAAACTGCCCGCTCGGGTTAAAGTCCTCCCCTTTCCTCACCTTCCCCTCATCTATGTACTTCACGAGCTTGTTGTGGGAGGAGATGTTGGTGAAGTTCTCTGGATGATCGAGGTCAGACGCAGAGAATGCCTTGGCCTTCTTGAACAGGGCAGTATGGGCCATGGCATAGAGGTCGAACACCTCTGGCACCGGTGCCATATTGTATCCCGTCTAAAAGAGAGGAACATAGTATTAGTAATTAAAGGGCCCAAGCTAGCATGACAGAATGAATTGCATGAATCATGAAACAAACCACATACCCAGTTCCGCCTGTATTGATATAAGTTGGTGCTGCCTTTGTGGTGTGGCACACCTCTCATTTGGGCACGCTTGTCCTTGGCACTGTTGTGGATGGCTAGCCATGCGTCTGAGCACCACTCATCCACCAACGCCTCCCAACAATCCATCTTATCCGCACACCATCTCGGGGGCATCTAAGTTAGTAAAGAGAAACTTGAGCGCTACGCCTATGAATCAAATCAACGAAACTAAGAACAAGGCCTTAAGAATATAGGCAATTACCGTCATGTACTCCTCCTTCAGAAACTTTCTGCGGCACTTCTTCTTGGGCTTCCGAACACCACGCGAGGCGAAGTAGTCTCGAACAGTCTGCACCCGAGCCTCGTGCCGTAAGTTTTGTAGTAGGCGCCTGCACTCGGCATCGATAACCTATGCACAGGCCTCCTTGTATCCCTCCTCACACCTGTAGAAGGTCTGCAATCAAACGAGACAACATTGATTAGTACAATAATTAAGATTATTCGAAGATTTTTAATTGTGTAAAGGAGAAATTACCCAAAAAGTTCTGATCACCATGTCCGCCCTCGTGTGGCACAAGACACCGTCGATCATCTCCTCCGGCGGGGCCAGGGCAGCCAAGTAGTGCTCCCAGCTCAATCCTAGCTCTGGAAGCTGACCCTCACCGGGCAACGTGACAAACCCCGGGAAGTTTTGCCGGCAAATCACACCAAGGACTTGGTTGGGCCTGCGGACATCCTGAGGGTGGTCCCAACCCCTGCAGTATGACAAGGCCACCGCATTAGATATTTGAAGAAACATGATGGCAAAAGGTACAAAAAGAGTAAATGCACTTACCTCTGCCCATCAGGCCAAATCAACCACCTCTGCTCGCGGGTCGCCGGCAGGGGCGGGAGCCGTGTACTACCACGCTGGTAGACGGTGGCCCCCTCAACCACCTTGTCCTCGCTGCTATAAGAAATCTGATGCCCGCCACCATCAGCATGGCCACTCGGCCCCTCAGGTGGATCCTGCCAGGTACCCCATCCGCACGTCTCCTAGGACGGAGTCTTGTGGGGCCAAGTCTCGTGGGCCGAAGTCTTGTGGGCCGAAGGCCCGTCGACCTGAGGCTCGTGGACCGGAGTCCGCGTAGCCTCCTCCTCAGACGTGTCCAACCTAGCAGTCATGTGCTCGGGTGAATCAGCTAGGGGTGGCGGCGAGGAAGGCATAGGAGCCTGCCTAGCTCTCCCATGGCCACGTCCTCCCCGACCTCCTCTCTTCCTCCCTCCCCGACCTCCTCTCCCGGTGGGCAACGACGCCGACGAAGAAGCGCCCACCGGTAAAGCCATACCCTCATACAGCGCTCTCCGGAGAGGTACGTGTGTAATGGAAGTACCTCTCCTGGTGGGCAATGACGCCGACGAAGAAGGAGCCTCGGAGCGCTCCTTACCCACGCCCACCATCTTTCAACACCTGCCATGACATATATAGAGTAAACGAAATTAGTACAACATAATTTTTTTTAATACCGACATGAATAATAATATGCATATAACTACTGTATCATCATCAAGTACAACATAACTTAGGAACCCCTCGGCGACCATCGACCCCTCGACCCCTCGGCAATAGGGATTAAAAGCCAAGTTTTGAAACTTCAAACAACCAAACTAGAAAAAAATTAGGGCGTAGAAAGAGAAACGAAAGACAAAATAGTACATAGTGAGAAGTTGTGAAACTAGGATGATTTTCTGTACCAGCTTTTTTAATGAATTGGAGAGGATGATGGCGAAGAAGTCGAAAGACACCAATGGCTTTCGAGTTCTTCACCATCATCCTCTCAAATTCGTTAAAAAAGCTGTTACAGAATATCATCCTAGTTGCACAACCTCTCACTACGTATTGTTTCGTCTTTGGTTTCTCTTTCTACGCGTTGATTTTTTGCCATGAGTCAGTTTGGATGTTTCTAGTTTCAACACTTGGCCCCTCGACCCCTGACCCCACGGCAATCCTCGACCCTCGACCCCTCGGCGGTCCTGTTGAACACCTTCACTGTGAGAATGGTGCGGCTGTTGTTGTAGCTTAAGATGCGGACGTGCCCGAGCTGAAGGTCATCAGCGCGGGCGAACTGCTTCCATCCGTTCTTCGCGCACGGATGGAAGCAGTTTACCCACGCTCATGACCTTCAGCTCGAGGACGTCCTCATCTTAAGCTACGACACCAGTCGGTCAGCACTCGGACTGGAAGATCCTCGATCATTGACCCCTAGACCCTCGACCCCTTGCCCCTCGACCCCTCGACCCCTCGGCGACCGGCGATCCTCGACCCTCTGCCATGGCCCTCGGCGACCCTCAACCCCTCGGTGACCCTCGACCCCTTGACCCTCGACCCCTCGAACCTCGACCCTCGACCCCCGACCTCGAACCCTTGACCCTCGGCGACCCTCGACCCCTCGGCGACCCTCGACCCCTCGACCCTCGACCCCTCGACCCTCGGTGACCCTCGACCCTCGACCCCTCGAGGAGGAGGAGAAGAAGAAGAAGAGAGAAGAAGAGGAGGAGGAGGAGGAGGAGGAGGAGGAGAAGAAGAAGAAGAAGAAGAAGAAGAAGAAGAAGAAGAAGAAAGAAGAAGAAGAAGAAGAAGAAGAAGAAGAAGACGAGGAGGAGGAGGAGGAGAATAAGAAGAAGAAGAAGAAGAATAAAAAAAAAGGAGAAGAGGAAAAAGGAAAACCGGGTCGACGCCAACGCCGATGCACCCCGTCGGTGATCCTCGACCCGGTTTTCCTTTTTCCTCTTCTTCTTCTCCGTTTTTTCTTTTTGCTAGAGAGGAATAGCTAGTAGTGATGCCTAGTCAGTATATTCTTTCTATGCTTATTCAGGTTATAGTTCTTTCTAATATCTCCTCATCTGTCTTCTTCTTTTTCTTCTTCTTCTTCCCTTCTTCTAATTATTTCTATTTTCTACTTTTTTTCAGAACTAAACCTAAACCTAAAACTAAACTAAACCTAAACCTAAAACTAAAACTAAAAATAAAACTAAACAAATCTAAACTAAACATAAAACTAAAACTAAAAAAAAGGAAAAAAAAGAAAAAAAGAGGAGCTAGAGCTCACCTTCGGAAGTGGGGGCGGCCAGTGAGGAGGGGGGTGGAGGGGGGGGGCCGGGAGGGAAGAGGGACGGAAAGGGGGGTAGGGGGGAGGGAGGGCGAGAAAGGGAAGCAGGGTAGGGGGCGGGTGGGCCGGTGGGGACGGGGAGACGGCGGCGAAGAGCCGGAAGGCAGGCACGGGGGCGCAGTGAGGCGGTGAGAGGTGGGGGTGGCGGGTGTGGGGCGAGGGGGTGTGGGGCGACGGGGCGGCGGCGGGTGGTGGGGGCGGGGGCGCGCGTGCAGTGGTCGTCGGGAAGGAGAGGGAGAAAAACAGAGAGAGAGAGGGGCGGGGTGGGGTGGGCCGCGGCCGTTAGTTAAGTCAAATGTTTGCCGGCCGCCCCGCCTTTGCCGTCTGCTAGCAGACGGCAAAGAGGGGGGCCGTTAGGTTTTTTTGTAAGAAGCTCGTTAGTTGGGCCCACCTCCCTCTAGCTGACGGCAAACCTCCTTTGCCGTGTGCTAGCAGACGGCAAAGAAGTGGCTGATGGCAAATATGATCTTTGCCATCAACCACTTCTTTGCCGTCTGTTTTTTGGAAACAGACGGCAAAGTGCTCCTTTGCCGTCCGCTAGCAGACGGCAAAGAAGTGGCTGATGGTAAATCCTCTGATTCTAGTAGTGCCTATAGGTATAACTTTGACATGTTCAAGTGAGACATTGCTTTTTGTAAGTCTGACCAGCGTTGTGATTGTTCAAATTGCTACTCACTTCATATATGACCAGCGTTGTGATTGTTCAACAGTTCAACCATTTGTTGTGTTCCTTTAAGCTCTTTGGTTATGTGTGTAGTAGCTTGTTGGACTAGAATGCCAAATCACAAGCCATGATCGATGGTGAAATCTTCATCACAGAGTTACCTTCAGACAACATATAACACCCCTCCTTGTAAGAAGAAATGTTACCACCAAGAACACAAACAAACCAAACATGTTCGTGGGAAAATCGGCAGCACCTTGTTTGTACCGTCGGACATTCACGACAGGCAATTGAATAAACAGAGCATATATATAATGTCACAAGCGGAAGCATTTAACAAGCTCATATAACCCATATAAAGCAAATTGGTTAAGCCACAAAACCATTATACAACACATGAAGAAGAGAACATACGTTCCAAGCACACACGAGTACTAGGTGGGGACTAACAAACTCCAACCCACCTTGATAAGTAAACATAGTGATCACGAAAACAAACCAAGGCAAATTTGATACACAACAAGTAGATCGTAGCTATCAAGAATCACGAACTAAAGAAGATAGGATCCGAAATATGCAAATTTTTCAAAATTTTGCATTTTTCGGTGAGGCTCGAAATTGTTTTGTTTACGAAATTCAAAACCTTGGCAGGCCGTTTGTCCTAGAGGAGTTTTGAAAGTGTTTAGACAAGGGTGTGTTTGTGCTCTCTGTGTTGCTGAAACACTCCCGCACAGTGTGTGTGTGTGGGGGGGGGGGGTTATTCTATGCCAATCCGGTACAAGGTAGCCTACGCTTCAGTCCTAATGGCTTTGGCAGACGATAACACATTTGTTGTGAGCATGAGATCTATTTGTTCTTAATTGGTTGGCTCAAGCAACGTTACATTTTTAGCTTCAAAGGGGATCTTTTAACTAACTTAAATTGTTCGGACCTAGCAACAACAACAGTCGTGTATCATCTCATGCCTAAATATGTTGTCTTGGAGTACATTCATGCCTTTGATGATCTGGCTTTTGGTGGGTTAAGATGGGGGTAGTGAGGTCAACTCTATTGTAATATCATCTTTTCTTGGTTTTCGTTGGGTTATTCAGGTAACACTAGCGTATGAGTGTCCTGGATCCAGGCGATACTACTCGTGTTGTTCCTTGTCATGTTCTTTGCCGGTGGATTAAATTAATTTACAAACTATAAGAGTAGCGCATGTTGTTGTGTTGTTAGTGGGAAGATTCATCAATATCACCGTGATCTTATAATTAATTTGCAGCGTCGAAGAGGTGGGAAACATCTACGGGCATGCAGCGCGATGCAACTCTCTGGCGGCGGCGAGCGGCGGACGATGAGTCAGCATGGCATAACCGCAGGCGCCAGGACGGGGGAAACTGTGTGTGTCAGCTCTTTGCTATGCTTACTCTAGCGGCTGCCTCAATGTAGATGTGACGCCCCCGGTTCAATCGTGCACTAATCATACACGTAAATGCACACGAAGCCTAAGGACTCACGGGAAGATATCACAACACAACTCTAAAACATAAATAAAGTCATACAAACTTTATATTACAAGCCAGGGGTCTCGAGGGTTCGAATACAAAAGCTCGCATACAAGCGTCAGTCGAAGCATCAGACATCTGAGTACAGATATGAAACAGAAACATAAAGGCCTTTAAAAAGACGGGGCAAAATAAAACACTACGATCGAAAGGCGCGGGCCTCCTGCCTGGGACCCTCCGAACCTACTCCTGGTCGACGGCAAGCTCGAAGTAATATCCACCCTCGGGGTAGTAGTAGCGATCGTCGGCGGGGACAGCTATCTCAGGGGCTCCGTCATCTTGGTCATGACAAACTGATATGGGGAGAAAAGGAAAACAAAACAATCGTGAGTACTCAGAAGTACTCAGCAAGCAAGGATCTACACTACATATGCAATATTTTCAAAGAGAGGCTGTATATGTGGACTGGGCTGCAGAAATGCCAGAATAGAGAGGAGGCCTGGTCCTATCGAAGACTAGCATCTTCAGCGGTCTTGCAGCATTAGAAGAGTGTACACAGTACCCTATAATGTAGCAGTATCATTAAGTCTCAACCTCACCCAGAGATCCTTTCTCGACTCCCTGCGAGAAAGCAATCCCAGAGCCATACAGTCATCAACCTCGTCCGGAGATCCCTTCTCGACTCCCTGCGAGAAGCAATCCCAGAGCCATAGTATCCAAGTATCCAGTTCTAAATTGTATCAATCAGGATACAACTTCGAGTGTCCGTTACCGTAGGACAGGCTATCGATAGAAGTTTTCTTCCCTGCAGGGGTGCACCAACTTACCCAACACGCTCGATTCACTCCGGCCGGACACACTTTCCTGGGTCATGCCCGGCCTCGGCCAAACGACACATCGCAACCCTACCTACAGCTCAGCAGAGAGGTCCCCGCCGGTCTAGATCCTAAGCGCAAGGGGGTCTTGGTCATCGCCCCTCGCCCTCCGGGTCGTTGCGCACAGGGTGGATACCAGCATCGCCTCGGGTGGCCGACACGATCCGACCGTGCCGCCATGCTGAACTGGACGTCTGACAGAGCTTTCGGCTGATGCATACGATGCAGAACGCCCATACTATGCCCACGTGATGGTTAGTGCTATCAGGCCAGAGGCCTGCTCGGATCAAATATCCAAATCGTTAGTACCTTGGGCTTGCGGTAACGAGCAGAGACTCACGAAAGATGTGACCCCGTCGCCCCGTCTCGAGGACTTGCTTCAAGGGTTAAGAATGCCCGGCCGCGCCTCGTATTCATCACTCGGGCACCATACAGGCACCCGTCTTCACAACACTCGCCTCTCAGGCGCACGCGGGTACCCCTCAGGGTCGACCCGCCTATCCAAGTAACAGTGTAAAGTCCAAGTATCCGTGTGTCTATAACATCAGGGAAATCCGAGGTATCACCCTCACTGAATTCCCACTTGATGTATCCATCAAGGTGAACTCGGAGGAATCACCCTCGATGGGTTCACACTTAAGGTGTTGTACGACGGTGTCGTTATCGGAAGCGGTGAAGGAGGAATCACCCTCGATGACCACGACCAAATAGCTACTCTACAGAGTTAACATCAGAAGTGCTACAAGTGGTTTCACCCTCGGCACTTGATAGTAACGCTGCAGTGTCGTTACAACTAAGGGGGGTGATGTGTGGTGCCGGGGTCTGGTCTTCAATCTCGTTGATCGGGTCTTCGGATAATCCAGCGGGGCAGTCGGGATAAGTGGGGTCACTGATAGGTCTCTACCCAGCCTATACTAAGCAGTTTAGGATATGCAAGTAATTATTAACAGCAGGTTACAGTAAACAGGCTATGCATCAGAATAGGTAAAGCAGTAGCAGCAGCAATTCTAATGCAAGCATGAGATATAGAATGGGCGATATCGGTATGCTCAAGGGGGGGGGGGGCTTGCCTGGTTGCTCGGCGGCAAGGGCAAGGTCGTCAATGGTGTCGTCGGTCTCCGGAGCTACGGCGGTACCGGGAACTGCGTCGAGGTCTAACGAGAGAGAAGAGGGGGAGGAAACAGTATAAATACACAGCAAACAAGTGCATGTCATGTCAATAAGCAGAGCTAGCGGTGTTCTATCGTAGGGCTAGGTAATACCGGCGAAAGAGAAAAAACATTATCCGAAACAGTGTATGATGACGTCATCATGACGTCAGCAATCAACGTTGACTGGGTCAACCTGACAGGTGGGTCCCACCTGTCAGTGACTGTTTAGCTAATTAACAGTAGTTAATTAATCCAATTAGTCATTAAGCTAATTAAACTTAATTAGTTAATTTAAACAGAATTAATTAGATTAATTAATTGTTTAATTAACTAATTAGTTAATACTTATCTAATTATTTTAATACATTTTGGGGGCGGGCCCCACTGGTCATACCCCCAAGGGGCCCCAGCTACCAGTGGCACACAGGCCACTGGAGCGGGTTTAACGGGCACGGACGGGGCGTTCGCCCGAACGGGCACGAGCGAGGGGACGCGCCGAGGCGCCGGCGCCGAGCGCCGGGGGTGGCCGCGGAGGGGGGGGGTGCGCGTGAGCGCGTGGCTCGGGCGGCGCGTCAGCCCACCGGCCAGGGTGCCCGGGGTGCGGTCGTGGAGGGGTGACGCGTGGGCGCGCGTGGTGCGTGGCCACACCGAGCGCAGCACGCAGCCAGGGCGCGGACACGGCGGCGAGCGCGTGCGAGGAGGAGGGGGTGTGCGCGAACGGCGGTGGTGGGTGCGGGGTGACCGCGACCGGGGGGGGGGGAAGCGGAGCGCGGCGTGCGGGGAGAGAGCAAAGGGAGGGTTCGAGCGGCGGCGTGCTCACATTCGAGCATGGGAACAGGGGTCGGCGAGGCTCGAGGGAGTCCGTTGGGGTGGAGGCGAAGAGGAGGCAGTCCGACGGAGTAGGGCGGCGGTCCGGCGACGGCCTGGTGGCGACGGGCGCGTCGGGTGCCGGAGATCGAGGGCGCCACCGCGGGTGGTGGCTCGGGCCGGGGTGGCCGAGGCCGGCGCGAGCGACAGACCAGCGCGGGGAGGCGAGGTGGTGGCGGCGGTGGCCGGCCAGGCGGCGGCCGACCGGCAAGCGGGGGCGCCGGCGGACCGGGATCGGGAGCTCCTCTCCCGATCCGGTCCAGGAGATATTTCTGGGGAGGGGGGGTTGTGGTGTCGGTGGGTGGCTGGGAAGGCCATATAGGCCAGCGGAGTGGGCCAGCCTGGTGGGCTGAGGCCAGCTGGGCTAGGCCCAGTTGGCAAGGGGTTTTTTTTTTTTTTGCTTTATTTCCTTGCCTTTTTTTCTTTTTATTTCTCAACTTTGCAAAATGTGTAACCTCAAATACAGTTTTGTAAAATAGGTTATCTGGCCCAATAAATATAGTGCAGTATCTAGCACCGACAGAAAAAGGTT
Source organism: Thinopyrum elongatum (assembly GCA_011799875.1). NCBI lineage: Eukaryota > Viridiplantae > Streptophyta > Magnoliopsida > Poales > Poaceae > Thinopyrum > Thinopyrum elongatum. Next base: position 496,177,459 of record CM022301.1, read on the forward strand.
TGGAGCCAAAATGATTTTGTTTGCATTTTAATTAATGTAAAATGGAGTTACATATTTCTGTTCCTAGCTTTTTGAGTCATTCAACTACTTTGATTAATATTGGTTACAATTTTAGAATGGTCTCTGGAATATTTATTATTTAATGAACATTTTAGTTTCTATGTTGAACAACTTTTATTTTCCACTTTCAGTTTGAATTTTCATTTGAATTTGAATTCGAAAAGAGATATGATACTAATGATGATTAAGCACTGTTGACCATGATGACATGGCATAATCAAAAGGGTGATCACTGTAGCTTAATACATGGGATGTTACAGTAGAGCTGTTAAGGGCGCGTCAATTTTAACCTGCCACACAGTTTGGCTAAATAACACCACTCAAGAGGGTAAGGGTAGTGCCAGCACGTGCATGTGCAGGCACTGTGTTCTAACGTTATACTTTCTCATGTTCTCGTAGTTGTAACTTTCCTATATTTCTATCAAAGAAATAGATTTTTTGAACAATGGCTCAACTGAACTTACAGTCCAGCCTGTCGGATATGATGTGATTTCTTTACTACTATCTGTTACACCTTGTTACCTAGGATTTTTGCTCGTTCTGATTCATTGTTGCTTGCGAGAGCGAAGTGCTTTCTGTATGAGCCTATTAATGAAGCAAATTGAAAGAAACAACAATTGGTACTGTAAGGGGACATAAACTAGAGAGTCTTGACCAATTTGAAAGATCATTTGGTGTAGTTCAAGTAACAGAACTGGAACTTGTTTGGCAAAGTAAAGGGAAACTCAATCACGTTTGTAACTTTCTCAGTGGAATATTTTCCTTATTTTTTTGTCTAAATATTAAGTTAAGATCATTCTAAGGCCTATTATCATGCATAAACTAAACTGACAACTAAGATAAGCACAAAAATGAAGCTCCAAGAGTTTTGTGCCTTCACATTCTTTCTTTGTCGCGAAAATATTTCATTTATGCTTTGTGATACAGAGTAATTGCGCGCCCAGAACGAGATTAGAGAACACACCATGTGCTTTGCCTTGTCACTCATAGACTCGATTCGACAATATCTCATACTCCCTCCGTCCCAAAATTCTTGTCTTAAATTTGTTTAAATACGGATGTATCAAGTCATGTTTTAGTATTAAATACATCCGTATCTAGACGAATATAAGACAATAATTTTGGGACAGAGGGAGTACATTAATTGTTTCTTGTGACGAAGGGTAACACATGCTTCATTTACCCAGTTCATATGGGAGCCTATATGTACAACTTTGACATGTTCCACTGAAGCAGTCCTTTAAAGAAGCATTATTTTTGTCATCTACCAACTGTATATTCTCTACATCTGAGTTCGGCTTCGGTACAACCCCCTCCAAAACGTATAAAGGGCAATATAGTCTTTTCACTCATCGTATCCATTTTCATACGCATGTTTCGTTGCACCCCGTATAGGCCGTACGTGCGAGGAGCCCAATTCTGTGCTAACACCCACAGGGTCGGCCCATTAATATATGCCCAATTCTGTGCTAACACCCACAGGGTCGGCCCATTAATATATTTTTTAATATTCAAAAATAGATGCGGGTAGTGAGATTCAAACTCATTACCACGTTGTATTCATACAGTGCCACTAACCAACTGGGAGAGCTGATGCTGGTGTACAGACTGCAACTTTTGTTATTCTTATGCTAAAAAACTCGTGAACAACCTATGTACCCATGCATTCTACAAATGTTTCTCGACCGCAGCCGTGCCCTCAGACGTGACGTAAACAAAAAAGGCAACGCCTTGTTTTATTTTTTTCTGGTTTTGTCTAGCCAATTTTTCTACTGTTTTTTTCTCGATCTCCTTCTCTTTTTTCATTTTCATTTTCTTTTCCTTTCTAAAATTCACGAAATTTTTCTAAAATGCTGAAAGTTTCATAAATTCGTGAACTGTGTTTCAAGTCCGTGTCTAATTTCTTAAACTTGTGAACTTTTTCACAAATCAGTGATTTTTTTCAAATACATGAACGATTTTCAGATCCACGAACTTGTCTCAATTTTTACAAACTTTTTCTAAAACCCGTGATTTTTTCCAAAAACTCGTGCGAACAATCTATGTCCGAGCGAGAGGAAAGATGAACGAGAAGAAAATAGCCATTTCCTCTGCTTGTCATAAGCATCGGTCTTCAATGTACTCTTTGTTTAGGATATGGACTGCTACCATGAATATTCACTAGTCCCGAACTAGGAAGGTTCATACAAACAGTTCATATTCTTCAAAATGAGAGCATTGATGACTGTTGTATTGTTTTAAAATTAACTTTTTTTTGTTCTTGTATTATTCGTCATGTGACGTATTTTTTGTCACGTAGCATTTTTTCACATCCATCAAGTGGATCCATTTTTTTCGGTAGTATTCTATCATCATGGCAAGCATCCATGTCAAGTTTTATTATTTTTTGTTATTTTATGCATTTTCTAGGGTTTTCTCAGTGAAAAATCCCTAAAATACTTACCGGATGTGACGCAACGTATGTTTGCTGTCCGAATTCGTTCAATTTTTGCGTGGAGTACTAGGATGACCATGCCCAGCTGCCTGCAAAATTTGGGTGTATTTTGTGAAAGTCCACAAGTACATCATGTACAAGGTAGGGGTTTCGGTTAAGTCAGAAGAGTCCGTCCCATAACACTTGTTTTTACACATTCATCAAATAGACCCAAAAAAATTCCAGAACATTCTATCATCATGGCAACCATCCATGCCAAGTTTCATCGACTTTTGACATTTAAGTGGTATAGAGAGATCTCCTCCGTTGATGTGTTTTTGTGGGGGGGGGGGGGGGGGGGGGGGGGGTAGCAGAAGGGGGGGTGTACCGAAGCAGAAGTGTCTCTACATATAACCATGAAAATTACTACTCACTTCATATGTAGCCGGGGCTTGTGATTGTTTCAATTAACAGTTGAGCTGCGTGCTCCTCCAAGCTCCACGATTCAAGCGTGCATTATTGTTAGACAAGACAGCCAGACTGCAAGTCTTGCATGATCGATCATGACATATGTGTCATTGAGGTTGACAGTGCACTCACCTTATTCTTCAATTTAAATTTACACGGAATGAGTGGGCTCGGGAAAATATATACTATAGCATGATGCGTGTTGACAACTATGTTGGAGTAAGACACGGCTGGATGTATTAGTACAGCTAGGTTTAGGATTGTCACCGAATCCTACTTTGTTAGGTGTTAATTAGCTGATATATATATATAGACACACACAGGTATACCCGTGCAAGCAATAAATAGTTACAATGGGAGCGACACACTTCCGTGGCCATCAAATCTTCTCCTTGTGTGTGTGCTAGATCAATTGGTATCTAGAGTAAAGTTGATCTTCTAAACGGGAGGCCATGTCGGACAACAACAAGATTAAACAGCTGGCGGAGTACTCCGGTGTGGCTAAAGTAATTGCTGCTCTATTAAAAACGCAGTATCCGCAATTTAACCGTGGAAACTTAATTGTGTGGGCGACCATGATGAAGTAGACGCTCGAGGCTAATGAGCTCTGGAAAGTCATCGACCCCGGAGACGACGAGTACCTGAATTAGGGTGGGATATTCATCTAAATGAAAAGTGCCTTATATTGTAAGTTGTAGATTTATTTTTTTAGAAAAGGAGGATTACCCCGGCCTCTGCATCAGAGTGATGCATGCAGCCCCTTTATTAAGTCAAGTCTTCGAAGAGTCAACGATCCAGAACCAGCTCACACAGAGCAAAACAAGAAAAAATAAAATGCCACAACCGTCGGAAATAATACTAGATGACTAAACTCCTATCCTATTACTGGAACGCCAATCAAACCAGTTGTAGATATTTCAATTTACCATCTCCCATCGGGCAGACCCAGTAACCAAAGACTCCCTGACTTCCACTGGAGTGAGTAACGACCAAATACGGATCCAAGCAGTGGCCCTGTAGATAACCTGCAAAAAATTTATACAAGTTTGTCTGTTAAAAACCATATCATTTCTACAGTTCCATATAGCCCAAAGTAATGCACATCCTCCTATCCGAACATGCCTCGCAAATCGTCAGACCCAATGATTCACCGTTTTGGAAGGGCTTGATGAGAACGAAAGCAACTTTCTTCCATAGAACTAAATTCACCATTGGAAACGGTAATTCGACGAGATTCTGGGAGGATACGTGGTTAGGGAAGACGTCTTTGGCCACACAATATCCATTTCTCCATAATATTGTACAGCGTAAGGAGGCTTATGTTGCTACAGTGTTCCAGTCCAACCCTCTAAATATTCAATTCCGGAGATTTTTGGTAGGTGACCAATGGGAAGCATGGATACACCTCATCAGAAGGTTGATGGATGTGAACCTCTCTTATGAGTCTGATACTATTCACTGGAAATTAACTACGAACGGCACTTTTTCAGTGAAATCTATGTATTTGGACCTAATTGATTCTGGTCCCGTTCCGAAATCGCTACATATTTGGAAGATCAAGGTCCCGTTAAGAATCAAAGTCTTCATGTAGTTTGTTACAAGGAGGTGGTTCTGACTAAAGATAACTTGGCAAAACATAATTGGGAGGGTGATCAAAGATGTAGCTTTTGTGATCAAGATGAAACAATCAAACACCTCTTTCTCGGTTGTTCACTTGCCAAACTTTTATGGTGCTCAGTTCATATAGCCTTTAATATCACTCCTTCAAATAGTACCAATATATTTCTTTGAGAACTGTACGGGAGAGATCATGTGAAGTTCTAAAGTGTCTCGCACGGCTGTGAACCATCCGGGAGCTTGCCGGGACAATAAAGCCTGCACTACGTACTAACGAGCTCACTGCAGAATCAGGGTTATGATTTTAGAGATTTCCTCATAAAATATCGACCAACATCGTAGCATGAAGGATGACCGTGGAAACTCCGGCCATTGCTTTCGCGCGATATAGGTCATGTCCCCTTAAATATTCAGTTTAGGCGGGTATTAGTGGGGGTTTGGTTGGATAGATGGCTACATCTTGTGCGTAAGTTGATGGAGGTCAACCTCTCCGATGAGCCAGATACCCTGCAGTAGAAACTTTTGGTGTTAGGTATATTCTCAGTAAAATCTATGTATGTAGGTTTGATAAACAATGGTCCAATCCCAAAGTTGCTTTATATTTGAAAAATTAAGGTACCATTAAAAATAAAGGTCTTTATGTGATTCATGGACAAGAAAGTGATATTGACTAAGGACAATTTGGTAAAACATAGATGAGAGGGTAGCAAACGGTGTTGTTTTTCGATCAAGTCAAATCAATCCAACACCTTTTTCTCAAATGCCTCGTGCACTCAGTTCTATTGTTCCATGGCTCGGGACTTAAAAAAAAGAGTGTCCATGAAAGCAGCAGAGAACCCAGAATTAAAGATGTCAGTGCAAATGATACAGGTACGGGAAAGAAGAAACACTTCACTCAGATAGTTCTCAGACTTCATGTGTTCGACTGGTCAAAGTGCTCATTAGGCTTTTGCCTTCACAAGGCCAACAGGCTTTAGAAAGCAGGACGATGACATTGATTCATTGGCCCGAACATATTCCAAGCATTATTTCTGCATATTGCCTTGTGCTACGCACTTACTACAAAACAATGTGCATGGATGAAGAATTGGACTCTGAAGAACACACCATGTGGCTTATTATTCAATAGACTCCAGCCAATATTTCAGGCACTCTCAAGTGTGGCATGGGACGAGAGAGAGGGACTACATTTATCGAGCTCATATGGCAGACTATATATAGGTATAACTTTTACATCTTCCCCTTCCACGGAGTAGGTGCTTTTAATAAGTCTAACGTACATGCCATCTACCAACTATTTATATTTATATATAACCATCGAATTGCTACTCACTTCTATATATGACCCCTTGTAATTGTTCAACAGTTTAGCTACGTGCATCTTTAAGCTCTTTGATTCTAGTGTGCGTTATTGTAGAAAGAGACGACGAGACCACGACATCTTCTCCAGTTTACAAAGTTATACAGACTGAGTGGCCTCGGGTAAGCATGTACCTTAGCTTGGTCCGTTCTGACTACAAAAAGGTGACCCCATACTCTCTTTCATTTCTCTGTTCGACGTGAGCCCTTCTCGACTAGACCCACAGCACAGCGCTCCGCCGCCGGCGCCCCTTCGCCCGGCGATTGAGGAGGAGAAGACCTCACCAAGCATGGGGAGTAAACGGAGGGCGGGATGTGCCCCAACGCACCCGCAGGTCTGGTGAAAGAACGAAGAAATGATGAACGCTTTCGGCGGCGGCGAAACACCTGCATCCAGCCGGGATCCCCCAAGATCTGATCCACCGGACCCAGGCCGCGGCAACCAGCCGGTACTGGGGTAGGACAGGAAGGCGACGGCACTGCCAAGCGGAGAGAGCCGCTGGTGTTCATCGTTCTCACAAGAACCGATGGAGGCACCTGCTCATCATCAGTAACATCGGAAGCATAAGAGTCAGCGAGGGCCCAGAAGCGATTGGGGGCATACCTGACCGAGGGAGCAGCAAGGAGAGGCAAGGGAACCTGCCGCGCGCGAGAGGGGGGGAGCTTACACTAGTAGAAAACAGGGTACCAGTCCCGATTTCAGAGGGCCTTTAGTCTTGGTTCTGGAAGCGGGACAAATCAAACGGGACTAATGCCCAAAACCTTTAGTCCCGATTTGCTTATGAACCGGGACCAAAGGAGGGCCACGTGGCCGCTCTGGGGCGCCCAGGAAGGAGGACCTTTAGTCCCGGTTGGTAGGCAGCCACGCGTCAGCAGCTCCCAGGCTCTGGGATTTTTTTTTTTGAAAGGTGGGGTGGTTTATTAGGGTTTTGGATGGTTTAATTAGGGGTTTCATATTGTGTTAGCTATAGCTACTACATATAGAGAGAAGTGACATCTCTTTCTCCGTGCTTGGTCGACGCTAGCTACTACATATAGAGAGAACTCGACGCTACTAAGCAAATGAAAGAACCATTAATTACACAAGATCGTCATGAACATATACAGAGAGAAGTGACCTCTTTCTCCGAGATTGGTCGAACAACAAATTTTCGTATTTCTATCCGACGCTACTACATATATATACAATATAACATATCTTACGATCCCTGGCATCATCTACCGAAAGTCAGCTTCAATTTCCACATGGTATTCTCCGTCTTTATGTATGACGTGGTCAAGAAAGAATCCCGCCAATTCCTCTTGAATTGCTCGTATGCGATCATGTGGTAGGAGTTCATCCCGCATCTGCCACATCTAATTTAAAGAAGGGGGTCAATACATATATATGAATGAAACTCAACATAATTGATGGTAATAAAATAAAATTGTGAATATTATTATTCACGTACTTCATATTGTTTGTGAGAGTAGCCCCGCTCAGAGGTCGAGCTGCGCATGAACTCGCAAACGTAATATCCACATAAATGATTTCCGTCTTCCTGCCACAAGCACTTTACGAGAATAGAAATCAATCAAACTGATAATCAAGCATGATAAATGGTATTGATGAATATAGAATCAATGAGAGATGCGCGGAACTAGCTAGTACTACTTACTTTGGGGTGTGTAAATCGCAGTTCATTCGGCAGACCCGGAACAATTCCGGTGAACTTTTTTCAAACCCTGCCAGGCAAAGAAAATGATTACTTGATATCAGGAAATGAACGAAAGTTGCCGATATGGTGCGACAATGATTGAACTTGCTGTCATGTCCGCATATGTCGGGGACGGATTTCGGAGACACAAAAATCCCAGAAATTAACCCCTCGTGTCATCACCAGCTCAGGATTACCGTTACTGGTGGACACGTCCTTGTTACAGATTACCAAGCAATTACAAGAATTGAATACAAGACCATTAAGGCCTAACGATACAACAATGATTCTAGAGATGGATGACGGAAGCAACTCGTGGTTCTCCAACATCGATGGGGCTCAATTCCCACAGGAACAGCTGACCCGGATAACTCCTATCCCGCATGGCTGCTATCCTAGGCTCCGCACGGACGTCGCTGCGGTACTCTTCGCTGAAATCCTGACCTAGCCAAGTAAATAGCCAGGGACAAGCCTGTGAGTACGTTTGAATGTACTCGCAAACATGACGAACAAAAGATATACCGAATGCAGTAGATATTATGTGATCATGATGAATTAAATTATATGCATATGCTCATGCTGGACTATATTAAATGCATGCTGACAGGAATTAAATCATGGCATGATAACATATTAGCATGTACAAATAAATGAATATAAAAAAAGTTAGTGGTAAACAAGGAAAGTTAAAGGAAAATAAAATAAAAGAAATGCCGGTCGGATGTCTAAAGTGACACCACGGTAGGACTTGAAGAGAAGTGCCTAACGGGTATCCACAAGGGTAGTGGCGTGATAGACCGCCTGAGAACTCGAGGGACGCCACGAAGAGGTCTTGAAAAGAAAGGCCAGTCGGGTGTCAAAAGTGACGCCACGGTCGGTCTTGAAAAGAAGTGCCAATCGGGTATCCACAAGAGTAGTGGCGTGATAGACCGCCTGAGAACTCGAGGGACGCCACGAAGAGGTCTTGAAAAGAAATGCCAATTGGGTGTCCACAAGAGTAGTGGCGTGATAGACCGCCTGAGAACTCAAGGGACGCCATGAAGAGGTCGTGAAAAGAAAGGCCAGTCGGGTGTCAAAAGTGACGCCACAGTCGGTCTTGAAAAGAAATGCCAATCGGGTATCCACAAGAGTAGTGGCGTGATAGACCGCCTGAGAACTCGAGGGACGCCACGAAGAGGTCTTGAAAAGAAATGCCAATCGGGTGTCCACAAGAGTAGTGGCGTGATAGACCGCCTGAGAACTCGAGGAACGCCACGGAGAGGTCTTGAAAATAAAACAGAATGCCCGGGGTAGTCTCCGGGGCCCACAAAATCATCGGCGGCGAACCCTCCCGCGGAACTCCGGCGAGGACAAATTGGGGCTTTTGCCTCCGGTCGATCTCAGGCGAAATTGAGGAAGGGAATGAGATCGTGTGGTCATGGGGAATCTACCAGAGAAGAAATGGAAGAGTGGGTGGCTGTGGTTGGCTCAGAATCAACCGAGAGGCGGCGATGGCCGTGGGTATCGGAGAGGAAGAAGATGACCTCTGCCGACCGGTCTGCTACTCGGGGAGGCTCAAAGAGGGTGAGGGAGGGCTCCTACTGAGTGGGCGGAGCTCGGGGCAGCTTAAGTAGGGAGGGGGAGGCGGTGCCGTGGCTTTCAGAGGAAGCCAAGGTGGCGGCGGCCATTAATGGCGAGGATGAGGTCGGCGAGGCCGTTGGGAAGTCGTTGAGCTGCCTAGGCAGGTGGCCATTAAGAGGAGGCATGATGGCAGTTGCGGGGTTGGCCAGGGGCTTCTGGACGGTGCCGTCCTCGAGTTGACTGCGGCGGCGGCTGGTGTAGGGCGGCGCAGGCAGCCAGGGAGGGTGTCGGCGGGGTACGGGGCTTCCTGGAGAAGCTCATAGTGGATCAGAATGAGCAGGAGAGCGGCTCTGGGGAGTGGCAGGAGCTCGGCGTCGGCAGTGCAATATGCGCGCTCTGGGCACGCGCATGCCCTGTTTGATGAAATGCCAGGAGGGTTTTGGAAGATTTTCTGAAGATGAAATTTTTCAGAGAGGTTCTGGAGTGTATGCTAGAGAGGAGGGACATGCTGATTTGGCCAAAGGAACTACTGTCACATGTCAGTTCAAAACCTTGCCAGATTCTGCCATGCACATAGTGTGCTCGATGAAATGCTAGGGCCACCTAGGATTTTTTTTTCTGGAATTGAAATTTGGCAGGGTGATGTCTCTTTGAATGATATGTATGATGGTATGATTGGTTTGGCAAAAAGAAATACTTGCTAGTGCAAGTTTTAGAGAAATTCAGTTCTGGACAGAAACTACAGAAGAGTATTTGGTGGACTCCCGAACTGCAAATGGAGTTGATCTTTTGGACTTAAGTGTTTGGTTGGAAGGACTATAAGATGGCCAAGTTTCAGAATTTTTGAAGCAAGGAAAATTGGGGTTGTGGTTATAACCTAGAAAATGGACATAATGGAAAAGCGGTAGTTACACTCAAAATTTTCGAAACACCAAGTTGGTTTTTTTTTTGCATAAAAGTGATGTATAGGCATCACATGACCTCCTATAATTTTTGTGGAAATTTAAAAGAAATATTTAAGATATTTATAGTGCAACAGAGGCAATTAAAGTATTGAAATTGCTATTAAAGGAATTGTTTTTGAGCAAATTTTTATTATGAAAATAATTCCTACAATTATTAAACTATAAATGAAATGGTTTAATAAAACTACCAAAGCCACAATATTATTTTCAAAAAAAAAATCTATATGGAGGGAAGAATTTTGGAAAATAGAAACAGAAAATGGTTCTGAAATTAATAAAGGACCTTGTAAAATTGAAAATTTTAATTCTGGCCAAATTTTATTTAGCAAAAACATGATTAAATTTTTGGGGTGTTCCAAACTCTACCCACCTTAAGGAAATCTCGTCCTCGAGATTTGTTAAGGGCGGAAGAACTAAATGCATAAAAAAATCATATGCAGAATGCAATCATAATAATGCACTTATGACAACGGCACACAATTAATTTACAAACTTACTACGCCATACAACCACTACTACAAAAATACAGGGAAACTGGGCCACTAAGGCTCGGCTACAAATTTGGTGGACTCAGTCCACCTCATTGACATCTAGCCGGGCAGGTCTCGCAGATGTCGAGGTTTCTCCGGGGGCTTCATCGTCGGAGTTGGCTGGAGTGGAATGAGGAGCTGTAGGGTTGGGGTAGCGATGATGACCCACGCGGGGTGTAGTGGCTACAGTCCCGTTGGAGAAAATCCCCAAGAGACGACGGAGTTCATCCGGGGAAACGATTGCATTGCCCGGGTGGATAACAGGGGCAGACCTTGGGGGCTCAACTGACCTCCCAAGCAGCACTATCGGGGTCTCAGTGGCGGTTGCAACTTCACTTCTCGCCGAGGTTAGGAGGGCAAGCTTCCTGCGGGTGGCAATCAGATCAAGGGTGATCTGATCGAATAGTGCCTCTTGCGCTCTCAGGTAGCGCACCAGGTGCACTAGGGCAGGATCCGTCTCATGGTCTCCATTGGCGACTTGGGTTGGGCTACCATAGCTTTCACGACTAGGGTAGTAGTAGAAAGAGCGGCAGTTAACCCTCGGCGACAGATGCCGAAGATGAACTATAGCCTCTCGGGCTGCAAGTTGGATGGCTTGGGGCTCGTCGAAGGTCGTCCTCCCGGTGAACCGGTAAGGGCGCTCCGATGTGATGCTCCTCCCGTAGATGTGCACCGTGGCCCAGAAGTGATGGATGGAATCACTCGTGTGCTCTTGGTACACGACATACTCCGGCGGCTCTTCCATGCCAAAAGCTCGCAGAGTGAGATTGGCGAGGATGGCTACAAAGCCTTCAAGCTCGACTGCGGTGGTCTCGTTGTGAACGATGGGGCAGGCATCTTGGTGGTTTGGAAATCAGGCTGTGAGTGAGGGATGTGAAGTGCTGAGTTGGGGCAAGGATTCCTTTATAAGCCAGCGGAGTCTTCCATCGCACGCTTGTGGATGGGACAACTTAGGTGTCGGCCACAGGCACACAGCCTATGGGCTAGGTTGATAGGTTGGGCACCGACTGTCAAAAAGATGTCGGTTGGCCACTGTGCTGACTATTGGATAGGATGGGCCTAACTGTGGACAGGGAAGGAGGTGGATGGTGTGGAAACCAAGAGATAGCGACCAGGCTAAGATAAGATTAGCCAATGGTCAGCCTGACTATGATACCAAGGCTGTCGGGGCCGGATTTCGGAGACACAAAAATCCCAGAAATTAACCCCTCGTGTCATCACCAGCCCAGGATTACCGTTACTGGTGGACACGTCCTTGTTATAGATTACCAAGCAATTACAAGATTTGGATACAAGACCATTAAGGCCTAATGATACAACAATGATTCTGGAGATGGATGACGGAAGCGACTCGTGGTTCTCCAACGTCGATGGGGCTCCATTCCCACAGGAACAGCTGATCCGGATAACTCCTATCCCGCATGGCTGCTATCCTAGGCTCCGCACGGATGTTGCTGCGGTACTCTTCGCTGAAATCCTGACCTGGCCAAGTAAATAGCCAGGGACAAGCCTGTGAGTACGTTTGAATGTACTTGCAAACATGACGAACAAAAGATATACCGAATGCAGCAGATATTATGTGATCATGATGAATTAAATTATATTCGTATGCTCATGCTGGACTATATTAAATGCATGCTGACAAGAATTAAATCATGGCATGATAACATATTAGCATGTACAAATAAATGAATATAAAACAGGTTAGTGATTAACAAGAAAGTTAAAGGAAAATAAAATAAAAGAAATGCCGGTCGGATGTCTAAAGTGACACCACGGTAGGTCTTGAAGAGAAGTGCCTAACCGGTATCCACAAGGGTAGTGGCGTGATAGACCGCCTGAGAACTCGAAGGACGCCACGAGGTCTTGAAAAGAAAGGCCAGTCGGGTGTCAAAAGTGACACCACGGTCGGTCTTGAAAAGAAATGCCAATCGGGTATCCACAAGAGTAGTGGCGTGATAGACCACCTGAGAACTCGAGGGACGCCACGAAGAGGTCTTGAAAAGAAATGCCAATCGAGTGTCCACAAGAGTAGTGGCGTGATAGACCGCCTGAGAACTCGAGGGACGCCACGGAGAGGTCTTGAAAATAAAACCGAATACCCGGGGTAGTCTAGCCAGCCCCTGAGACACTCACGAAAATAAAATAAGAGAAATGCGTTAGTCCACAATAATATGCATAACCATAATAATATTAATATGCATAGCAAAAATATTCATGGTAGCATCAGGATGACAATAATTATTCTGCAAAATAATTCAGGCTCAATTTAATTATTTTCCTCCAAAGACCGACACTAAGACTGACACTTGACCAACCCAGACTGTAGTCCTTAACCGTGGATACGGCTATTCGAATAGGTTTAAACTCTGCAGAGGGTGTACTCTTTACCCACAAGTAAAGGATTTCTTCAGTCAGCACCGTGGCTCTGACTAACTCCCATTACGGTCTTTGGGTTGAAAACACACCTGACCAGCACACACCAGATTAACCGTCCAGATGCCAGGAATCACCCAAAGCATCGTTCCAGAAAAACTCTAAGTCGGGTAGACAACAATCTCTTGTAGCATGGGATCACTATTAATACGCGCGGATTCCAAGGGGTGCCCCCTCTCGGTCACAACCGGATACACCCATGCCCCCTGACTCGATGACATGATTTATTCCATGATCGTGGAAACCCTCATCGTAGCCCTCTATGTGGTGTGTGCACGAAAAGGGGTTAACAACTTACTAAACCATACCCCACCTGTGGCAAGGACAAGTGGCAGCACGAATCAAGTATGGGGGTTACCGGAACAAGACTCAATCTACGGTCGACTCAGGAGGTTAAGTTTTCCTGCAGTGGTTAGCACAATATATTCCTTGGTGATACCCAACAGCATCACCACCCGGCATGTCCCGACATGCCCTTTCTGATCATTCTCATCACCACGAGAAATTCAGTCTCACGGTCACTTTACTCGTGACTGATTCTTTCCTGCAGTTAGGTCCATAACAACATGGGCATACATGACAAGTGAAAGTAACCATACTCACTCATACCTCATGCTTTAAAGATGACAGCAAAATAGCCATGGATCATGCATGCAAAAATAGTCATATGCAAATTCTATTAAAAATTATCACAACCATGATTCAGATATTCTAGCTAGCAACCACAAAAACATTCACCATATCAAGTGTTCAAGATGCTTGCCTTGAGCATGCAAAAATATTGGGTGCACTCCAAAAGTTTGAGAATTTTATCTTCCCTCCATTTCCTATTTTAAAAAATATTCAATTACTACATAAAGTCATAACAGTGCTAAAAAGTTGTGAGGAAATTTTTGAAATAAAAACTAAAATAAACTAGATGAAAAATAAGGAATTACAGAAAAAGAATCAATTTATTTTGAGTTAATAAGATTTTCCTAGGAATTTCCTAAGCTGAAATAAATGTCTAAATGGACTATTTAATTCATCCAGTAGATACAGAGTTTAGGAAAAATGTTCACCATATCTTAAATAATAGAGAATGATTTTAGAAGTATTTATAAGTTTGAATCATCAGATTTGGATTTGAATTGGTGGCTGTGGAATTATTAGGAAACTGCTGGAAAAGAAAAAGGAAAAGGAGCAGAGAAGCGCCCTGAGCGCAATTTAGACGTGCGGTGCCACTGGGCCGGGCCTAGCCGTTCGGCCGCGAGAAAGAGAGAGAGAGGTGCTGACGTCGAAGGCGCAGTCAGAGAAATACGTCTTCCAGTGAGGGAGACGTACTCTCAGAGAAATGCACTTTCACTTTCAGACGCGGGTTCCGACCTCCAGTCACTGATGGTGGGTCCCGCGGGCCCACCAGTCAGGTTTGACTGGTTAGCCGGCGCCTTCCCTCCCGTGGCAGAACAAAGCGCGGGCTCCAGCGATCCTCGCCGGCGAACGGCGGCGTCCCCCGATGACCTGAGCCCATGGGGATGCTCAGGGGACCGAGGCCGTTCCAACGACGTGAGGCACGGCCTCCGAGGCCCACCAAATCATCGGCAGTGAACCCTCCCGCGGAACTCCGGCGAGGACAAATTGGGGCTTTTGCCTCCGGTCGATCTCAAGCGAAATTGAGGAAGGGAATGAGATCGTGGGGTCATGGGGAATCTACCAGAGAAGAAATGGAAGAGTGGGTGGCTGTGGTTGGCTCGGAATCAACCGAGAGGCGGCGATGGCCATGGGTATCAGAGGGGAAGAAGACGACCTCTCCCGACCGGTCTGCTACTCGGGGAGGCTCAGAGAGGGTGAGGAGGGCTCCTACTGAGTGGGCGGAGCTCGGGGGAGCTTAAGTAGGGAGGGGGAGGCGGTGCCGTGGCTATCAGAGGAAGCCAAGGTGGCGGCGGCCATTAATGGCGAGGATGAGGTCGGCGAGGCCGTTGGGAAGTCGTTGAGCTACCTAGGCAGGTGGCCATTAAGAGGAGGCGTGCTGGCACTTGCGGGGTTGGCCAGGGGCTTCTGGACGGTGCCGTCCCCGAGTTGACCGTGGCGGCGGCTGGTGTAGGGCGGCACTAGCAGCCAGGGAGGGTCTCGGCGGGGAACGGGGCTTCCTGGAGAAGCTCATAGTGGATCAGAACAAGGAGGAGAGCGGCTCTGGGGAGTGGCAGGAGCTCGGCGTCGGTAGTGCAATATGCGCGCTCTGGGCACGCGCACGACCTATTTGTTGAAATGCCAGGAGGGTTTTGGAAGATTTTCTGAAGATGAAATTTTTCAGAGAGGTTCTGGAGTGTATGCTAGAGAGGAGGGACATGCTGATTTGGCCAAAGGAACTACGTTTCACATGTCAGTTCAAAACCTTGCCAGATTCTGCCATGCACACAGTGTGCTCGATGAAATGCTAGGGCCACCTAGGAATTTTTTCTGGAATTGAAATTTGGCAGGGTGATGTCTCTTTGAATGATATGTATGATGGTATGATTGGTTTGGCAAAAAGAAATACTTGCTAGTGCAAGTTTTAGAGAAATTTAGTTCTGGACAGAAACTACAGAAGAGTATTTGGTGAACTCCCTAACTGCAAATGGAGCTGATCTTCTGGACTTAAGTGTTTGGTTGGAAGGACTATAAGATGGCCAAGTTTCAGAATTTTTGAAGCAAGGAAAATTGGGGTTGTAGTTATAACCTAGAAAATGGACATAATGGAAAAGAGGTAGTTACACTCAAAATTTTCAAAACACCAAGTTGGGTTTTTTTTGCATAAAAGTGATGTATAGGCATCACATGACCTCCCATATGTGGAAATTTAAAAGAAATATTTAAAATAGTTATAGTGCAATAGAGGCAATTAAAGTATTGAAATTGCTATTAAAGGAATTGTTTTTGAGCAAATTTTTATTATGAAAATAATTCCTACTGTTATTAAACTATAAATGAAATGGTTTAATAAAACTACCAAAGCCACAATATTATTTCCAAAAAAAAATCTATATGGAGGGCAGAATTTTGGAAAATAGAAACAGAAAATGGTTCTGAAATTAATAAAGGACCTGGTAAAGTTGAAATTTTTAATTCTGGCCAAATTTTATTTAGCAAAAACATGATTAAATTTTTGGGGTGTTGCAAACTCTACCCCCCTTAAGGAAATCTCGTCCTCGAGATTTGTTAAGGGCGGAAGAACTAAATGCATAAAAAAATCATATGCAGAATGCAATCATAATAATGCACTTATGACAACGGCACACAATTAATTTACAAACTTACTACGCCATACAACCACTACTACAAAAATACAGGGAAACTGGGCCACTAAGGCTCGGCTACAAATTTGGTGGACTCAGTCCACCTCATTGACATCTAGCCGGGCGGGTCTCGCAGATGTCGAGGCTTCTCCGGGGGCTTCATCAACGGAGTTGGCTGGAGTGGAATGAGGAGCTACAGGGTTGGGGTAGCGATGATGACCCACGCGGGGTGTAGTGGCTACAGTCCCGTTGGAGAAAATCCGCAAGAGACGACGGAGTTCATCCGGGGAAACGATTGCATTGCCCGGGTGGACAACAGGGGCAGACCTTGGGGGCTCAACTAGCCTCCCAAGCAGCACTATCGGGGTGTCAGTGGCGGTTGCAGCTTCACTTCTCACCGAGGTTAGGAGGGCAAGTGTCCTGTGGGTGGCAATCAGATCAAGGGTGATCTGATCGAAGAGTGCCTCTTGCGCTCTCAGGTAGCGCACCAGGTGCACTAGGGCAGGATCCGTCTCATGGTCTCCATTGGCGACTTGGGTCGGGCTACCATAGCTTTCACGACTAGGGTAGTAGTAGAAAGAGCGGCAGTTAACCCTCGGCGACAGATGCCGAAGATGAACTATAGCCTCTCGGGCTGCAAGTTGGATGGCTTGGGGCTCGTCGGAGGTTGTCCTCCCGGTGAACCGGTAAGGGCGCTCCGATGTGATGCTCCTCCCGTAGATGTGCACCGTGGCCCAGAAGTGATGGATGGAATCACTCGTGTGCTCTTGGTACAGGACATACTCCGGCGGCTCTTCCATGCCAAAAGCTCGCCGAATGAGATTGGCGAGGATGGCTACAAAGCCTTCAAGCTCGACTGCGGTGGTCTCGTTGTGAACGATGGGGCAGGCATCTTGGTGGTTTGGAAATCAGGCTGTGAGTGAGGGATGTGAAGTGCTGAGTTGGGGCAAGGCTTCCTTTATAAGCCAGTGGAGTCTTCCATCACACGCTTGTGGATGGGACAACTTAGGTGCCGGCCACAGGCACACAGCCTATGGGCTAGGTTGATAGGTTGGGCACCGACTGTCAAAAAGATGTTGGTTGGCCACTGTGCTGACTATTGGATAGGATGGGCCTAACTGTGGACAAGGAAGGAGGTGGATGGTGTGGAAACCTAGAGATAGCGACCAGGCTAAGATAAGATTAGCCAATGGTCAGCCTGACTCTGATACCAAGGCTGTCGGGGCTGGATTTCGGAGACACAAAAATCCTAGAAATTAACCCCTCGTGTCATCACCAGCCCAGGATTACCGTTGCTGGTGGACACGTCCTTGTTACAGATTACCAAGCAATTACAAGAATTGGATACAAGACCATTAAGGCCTAATGATACAACAATGATTCTGGAGATGGATGACGGAAGCGACTCGTGGTTCTCCAACGTCGATGGGGCTCCATTCCAACAGGAACAGCTGACCCGAATAACTCCTATCCCGCATGGTTGCTATCCTAGGCTCCACACGGACGTCGCTGCGGTACTCTTCGCTGAAATCCTGACCTTGCCAAGTAAATAGCCAGGGACAAGCCTGTGAGTACGTTTGAATGTACTCGCAAACATGACGAACAAAAGATATACCGAATGGAGCAGATATTATGTGATCATGATGAATTAAACTATATGCGTATGCTCATGCTGGACTATATTAAATGCATGCTGACAGGAATTAAATCATGGCATGATAACATATTAGCATTTACAAATAAATGAATATAAAACAGGTTAGTGATAAACAAAGAAAGTTAAAGGAAAATAAAATAAAATAAATGCCGGTCGGATGTCTAAAGTGACACCACGGTAGGACTTGAAGAGAAGTGCCTAACGGGTATCCACAAGGGTAGTGGTGTGATAGACCGCCTGAGAACTAGAGGGAGGCCACGAAGAGGTCTTGAAAAGAAAGGCCAGTCGGGTGTCAAAAGTGACGCCACGGTCGGTCTTGAAAAGAAATGCCAATCGGGTATCCACAAGAGTAGTGGCGTGATAGACCGCCTGAGAACTCGAGGGACGCCACGAAGAGGTCTTGAAAAGAAATGCCAATCGGGTGTCCACAAGAGTAGTGGCGTGATAGACCGCCTGAGAACTCGAGGGACGCCACGGAGAGGTCTTGAAAATAAAACCGAATACCCGGGGTAGTCTAGCCAGCCCCTGAGACACTCAGGAAAATAAAATAAGAGAAACGGGTTAGTCCACAATAATATGCATAACCATAATAATATTAATATGCATAGCAAAAATATTCATGGTAGCATCAGGGTGACAATAATTATTCTGCAAAATAATTCAGGCTCGATTTAATTATTTTCCTCCAAAGACCGACACTAAGACCGACACTTGACCAACCCAGACTGTAGTCCTTAACCGCGGATATGGCTATTCGAATAGGTTTAAACTCTGCAGAGAGTGTACTCTTTACCCACAAGTAAAGGATTTCTTCAGTCAGCACCGTGGCTCTGACTAACTCCCATTACGGTCTTTGGGTTGAAAACACACCTGACCAGCACACACCAGATTAACCGTCCAGATGCCAGGAATCACCCAAAGCATCGTTCCAAAAAAACTCCAAGTCGGGGAGACAACAATCTCGAGTAGCATGGGATCACTATTAATATGCACGGATTCCAAGGGGTGCCCCCCTCTCGATCACAACCGGATACACCCATGCCCCCTGACTCGATGACAAGATTTAGTCCATGATCGTGGAAACCCTCATCGTAGCCCTCTATGTGGTGTGTGCACGGAAAGGGGTTAACAACTTACTAAACCATACCCCACCTGTGGCAGGGACAAGTGGCAGCACGAATCAAGAATGGGGGTTACCGGAACAAGACTCGATCGACGGTCGACTCAGGAGGTTAAGTTTTCCTGCAGTGGTTAGCACAATATATTCCTTGGTGATACCCAACAGCATCACCACCCGGCATGTCCCGACATGCCCTTTCTGATCATTCTCATCACCACGAGAAATTCAGTCTCACGGTCACTTTACTCATGACTAATTCTTTCCTGCAGTTAAGTCCATGACAACACAGGCATACATGACAAGTGAAAGTAACCATACTCACTCATACCTCATGTTTTAAAGATGACAGCAAAATAGCCATGGATCGTGCATGCAAAAATAGTCATATGCAAATTCTATTAAAAATTATCACAAACATGATTCAGATATTCTAGCTAGCAACCACAAAAACATTCACCATATCAAGTGTTCAAGATGCTTGCCTTGAGCATGCAGAAATATTGGGTGCACTCCAAAAGTTTGAGAATTTTATCTTCCCTCCATTTCCTACTTTCAAAAATATTCAATTACTACATAAAGTCATAACAGTGCTAAAAAGTTGTTAGGAAAATTTTGAAATGAAAACTAAAATAAACTAGATGAAAAATAAGGAATTACAGAAAAAGAATCAATTTATTTGGAGTTAATAAGATTTTCCTAGGAATTTCCTAAGCTGAAATAAATGTCTAAATGGACTATTTAATTGATCCAGTAGATACAGAGTTAAGGAAAAATGTTCACCATATCTTAAATAATAGAGAATGATTTTAGAAGTATTTATAAGTTTGAATCATCAGATTTGGATTTGAATTGGTGGTTGTGGAATTATTTCGAAACTGCTGGAAAAGAAAAAGAAAATGGAGCAGAGAAGCGCGCTGGGCGTGATTTAGACGTGCGGTGCCACTGGGCCGGGCCCAGCCGTTCGGTGGCGAGAGAGAGAGAGGTGTTGACGTCGAAGGCGCAGTCGGAGAAATACGTCTTCCAGTGAGGGAGATGTACTCTCAGAGAAATGCACTTTCACTTTCAGACGCGGGTCTCGACCTCCAGTCATTGACGGTGGGTCCCGCGGGCCCACCAGTCAGGTTTGACTGGTCAGCCAGCGCCTTCCCTCCCGTGGCAGAACAAAGCGCGGGCTCCGGCGATCCTCGCCGGCAAACGGCGGCGTCCCCCGATGACCTGAGCCCATGGGGATGCTCAGGGGACCAAGGCTGTTCCAACGACATGAGGCACGGCCTCCGGGGCCCACCAAATCATCGGCGGCGAACCCTCCCGCGGAACTCCGGCGAGGACAAATTGGGGCTTTTGCCTCCGGTCGATCTCAAGCGAAATTGAGGAAGGGAATGAGATCGTGGGGTCATGGGGAATCTACCAGAGAAGAAATGGAAGAGTGGGTGGCTGTGGTTGGCTCGGAATCAACCGAGAGGCGGTGATGGCCGTGGGTATCGGAGGGGAAGAAGACGACCTCTCCTGTGACACCCTGATTTTGGCAACTTTTTCTTTTCAAACTTTTCTTGGCTTTATTTGAAATTTGAATGGTTTTTGAACCTTTTCATTTGGTCTTGGAAACTTTTGAATCCTTTCCAAGTAATCCAAAGCCTCATCACCTTGCCAAAACCCTGCCAAGTACCTCTTGGACCCAAATCCCTAATTAAATCTTTTCCAATCACCTTTTTCTTTTATTTGGGAATTTAGGTCATCACTATGGGTTGTGAAGCAACCTATAGTTTGGATGGCTAGAAAATTCTCAAATAATTTCCTAAAATACCTTGGAGCATATCTTGCCCCAAAATCCAAAACAATTCTATGGCCTAGTTCAAATATTTTGCAAAACAATTCATTTTTGTTCCTGGTCAGTCTGGATATTTGTGAAGGAAGTACCTGCTAGGTTTGTCCAAATGATCTAAAAATTTTGTGGCATGAGGACAACTACAAATGACTTCCCTCCACCAAGTTTCAGCATCTAAAGGTCAATCATATGAGCAGGGCATCAACTTTCACATTCTGGACCAGATTGGTAGGTTACACATGAACTACCCTCTAATATCAACCAAACCTTCTCAAGCTTGACCAGTTTTGAGTCCTTCCAACCTAGATCATCCTGGACATCTCCACTGGCACCATTCGCAGCTCACCACTTCTCCAGATCTCTCTCTAATTCACTGTCAGAAACTGTATCTGAGGCTACCCCTCATCTCAGACTGAGACAAGCCAAACCAGAGGTGTAGGTGATCTGAGTAATCGAGGGTCGACGTGCCAGACAAGAAACGCAAGGCTCTAGTGGCCTATAGACATCAACTTTTGTGGTGAGCACGACAATGGCATGCCATTGCGCGCGCTCTGCACCGCGCCCGTGTCTGTGGCGTCGCATTCGACTGCCTCTCATCGCAGTGGCTTGTCTCCGTGCGTCGACATCCTCTCCTTCCTCCAGCTGGTCGTTTTGACCCCTCCCCTCGCCGGAGAAGCTCTCGGCGGCCGCCACGACCACGAGCACTGTGCCGCCCGTGCAGCCACAGTTGCGGTGCCGCTCGTCTTCTTCTCCCCGAGCCATCTCTTCGCGCATTCAATGCTCTGCTCGCTCCCGTCGCTTCGCCCTGCGCCACGACGGCCAGCTCGCTGTCCTTGCGCCAGTGGCGTAGCCACGTCACCGCCGATCCAGAGAGCTCGATGAGCTTCGCCTCCCGCCTATAAATAGCCCCGCCCGGCCTCGCTCACTCCTCACCCCTCTCCCTCCATTCTCAAATTGACTCCCCAAAGCAAGAGCCAAGGCCGAGAGGCCCTCTGGCCTCGAGCTTCGCCGGAGTTCCTCTGCCGCTCTCTCTCTGTCGACAGCCACCTCCACTCCACCTCCGCCTCGCCTGAGCCCTCCGTCGTGATCAGCTCGGTCCACTAGCCCTCCTAGAGCTCCTGCCTCGTCGAACTGCCGCCGAATTGAGCCTCTCCGTCGATCACCGTAGCACCCATCCGTCGGAGAAGAAGGGGGCCGCACCGTCCGTCCATCTCCGGGGGAGCTACGGGTACAGGGAGGACCGTCTTCGAGTTCCCGATCTATCCCCGTCGTTTCCCAGCCCAACCGCCGTCGCTATCGCCGGCGAGCAGCGCCGGTGAGCCGCCCCTCTCTCTGCTCTCTCTGTTTTAAACGGGACCGGCCCCACCTATCATCCTCTGGCCGAAGCTGTAAGTGGAGGCGCCCGGGGCGTTTACGCCTTCGACATGGTCCCTCCGCTGGTTTTTCTAATTTTCTGGTTTTTAATTATTAAACAGAGTTGACCAGCCACTTTGACCACTAATAACTTTTTAGTAAAATGTCCAAATCACCTGATTTTTTTGCATTGTGTTGGTATTAAACTCCTTTATTTTCTAACCAAGTTTGGTATTTTTTCAATACTCACAGAAGTGTTGGTGAATAAAAAGGCTTTATGTGACATTTTCCTTTGCCATTTAAAAATGTTTTCAGAAGGAGATTCTTGTGGATTTGAAGACCAGGAGTATTTGAACAACCCAACTGATCAAGGCAAGCTAGGACATCCATATTATGAAGCATTTCATAGCATTGCATAATTCATATTCATTTCTTGCATTTAGTGAAGTATTTAAATGCCTATTGTTGACAACTTAATTTGATATGATGAATGACCATGATTGCTAAGTGAAACTTAGTTGGTTGATCAAGAGTCACCTGTCCGAGCTTACTCGTGCAGCCGCATTTGCCGGTATGGGACGGCCTTGACTTGGTCTGGCTCCGTTCTCTTTAACTAGTACCTCCAGACAGGGAGGGTTATGCGTGCGTGCTGCCTTGATCAGGCAGGCGACGATAACCTTGTGAGCCCAGTTGAGTTTTGTGCCGGCGTCCCCGTTTGGGACAGTTTAGTTAGGCCATGATGGTGGCAGGTGTCATGAGGTGACACAGGGCCACCCAAGGCTTGACTCCAAGGGAGTGTGATTGCCGGTGGTACGATGGGAGAGTCACGAGTCAGGCGGGTTTCGTTGGAGCAACGCTGGTCCACCCGAATGGGATCATGAGGTCAGGTGCTCCATGGTGTGGGTAAAGTGCGCAACCTCTGCAGAGTGTAAAATCTATTCGAATAGCCGTGTCCACGGTATTGGACAGCCCGTCCAGACCTCTCTAGGTGATCAACCATAATAACCATAGTAATGATGGAAGAACTTGTCTTATGAGCGGGAGTACTCGTTGGCATCGAGCATTCCGAGGGTTGTGAGACAACCCGGATATGAGTAAGTTAATAACAGTAAGTGAATCATTTCAGACTTAACATGTTGAATTGCCATGCTATTATTTGCTGCATACTTGGTTGTCATGTGCTTGGGAGTACATTCAAAGTACTCACCTGGCGTATCATGCCAGATGTAGGAGAAGACTGAGACGGAGGTCTCGAGGGTCTATGTTGTGTTGACTAGGATGTGTCCTCAGCAGTGTCCCTGTGGATGGAGTTACTATCATGTTCCGCTACGCAATAGTCTTTCGCTGTAGTAGCCTGCAGTAATACCGAGGCCCTGATATGTTAGATAAATAATGTAAATACTATCATAGCACTAGATGTGCTTTTGGCCTCGATGATCATGTAATATATAAGCTTGTACTCGACTATTATCAATAAAAGTTCAGCTATGTTCTGTTCCAAGTTGTTGTGTGTTTCCAGAAGACTTGATCTCTGGGTTGGAAACACTGGTAAACCGGTTCTCTGAGCCGGGGTGCCACAACGCTTGATATCAGAGCCGTGCTGACTGTAGGACACCCTAGGTAACCCGCGCTAGGACTGCGATTAGCATAGGACCTTGAGTGTGCATCCTGCTTGTTGCATTTGATTATTGCATGCCATGCCTCATGCATCATAATTCATTATGTTACTAACCCTTGGCATTGTGAGTGTAGATGGCACCAGTTCCATATCACTTTCATCATGAGCCAGAACCCCACACTTTTCCAGCTCTGCTTCGTAGCGTCTGGCTTCGGCTGTATCCCAACGGTGATGACCCGGTGTACCAGGTGTTTCGGGAGCAGTTGGGCGAGTCAGTATATGAGTACCATGCAGTGGCTTACATGACCGCGACTTCGGATATTCGAAGCTCTTCTCGCTCTTCCAAGGGCGGAGTGGCTTCTACTCCGGAGCTAGCGATCCAGTTTGCTACCATGGAGGCTATTACTGACTTGCCTGTTGACCCATCCAGGCTTCCACGAGGACGAGATGCAGACCCATCCAGGTTTCTTCCACTATCCCACCCTGTCGCCTACGATAGGGCGAATCCTTTTCTCACCTGTTGACCTGGCGTGTGATCATGCGGCAGGTGTTTTGTCTTGCTACCAAAACGCCAGTTACCGTATGATCATTTCCTTGGCTGAGGAGCTGTGTCGTGTTTAGGAGGCACTTGCAGCAGTGACTCCAGCACCTCCTCCTCCTGTAGTTCCACCTAGGTATCCACCACCAGTTCCACCTCCGCGTGTGCTTGATACCCCTTCTAGTTTTTCTGGACCATCAGGCTTATCGTCTGGTAGTCGACGTGAGACCTCAGTTGAGTGGGCCTCACTCCTAGCCACTCCTGCTCCGCCGATGCTGAGGCGACGTGCTCTTTCTCCCGCAGAAGGAGAGCCGTCTCAGCAGCGATGTCGCGTCTCCTTTGACCCGGTGACTCACATCACCAGTTCCGATTCTGACTCAGGATCTGACGACGAGGACTTTTCAGATGGGCAGTGTTCGTGTCACCGACGCACTAGACTGGAGCTTGAGTAGTAATGCATGCATCTTTGCATATGTCGACTGCCGTATGAGCAGTCTAGCCATGATATCCCCCTACTAGATTGCCATGTATGATGTTGGGTTATCTTGTATAATTATGTTGTTCTCTTTATTTGCCTTTTTCATGAATTTTCTCTGGTGTCATATTACTGTATCTCTCCTTATGGATATTTCTCATCGATTCGGTATTTGCCATGGGAACAAAAATTAGGATGAAGAAAGGAAGTAGCAGTCAAGGCGGCGATGGAAACCCTATCCGTCGATCTGCCAGGCAGGCAGGGCAACCGCCCGAAGACTTACCACCACCACCTCAAGCACCAACCACAGATCAGATAATGAGAATGTTTGAGAAAAAGAGAAACCAAGACCTCATGGAATTTCTCAAGAGTATGCAGATGATAGTAGGTCAGAACAATGGCAATTGGGTGCATTCCAAACTGTCTGACTTCCAGCGCACAAAACCACCCAGCTTTGGTCAGGCTGTGGATCCTATTGAGGCTGATGACTGGTTAAGAACCATGAAAAAGAAATTGGACATCGCTCGTTGTGAAGAAGCAGATAAAGTCCCATTTGTCACCCATTATCTGGAAGGCCCGGCAGCCATATGGTGGGACAACACCAAGTTAATGTGGCCTGCTGGAGAAGAGATTTCCTGGGAGAAATTCAAAGAGCTGTTCCGCAAGTATCATATTCCCATGGGTATCATGAAAGTGAAGCAGAGAGAATTCCTAGCTGTCACACAAGGAAACATGTCTGTGGGAGAATACCTAAACAAGTTCAACAACTTTGCCTGGTACTCTCCTCATGATGTGGCTACCAAAGAAAGGAAAATAGACCGGTTCCTCGGAGGACTTAACCACGCCCTCCGATGTCAGCTATGCATGTTGGACTTCCCCGATTTCCAGACCTTGGTGGATAAGGCCTTCATCACCGAACGAGAACACAAGTCTGGGAATGATGATCGTAAGAGGAAGTTCGAGCCCAAGAAGGACAACAGGGAGCCATATGCGCAAAAGCTGCGCAGTTGGCAGTCAGGGCCATCTGAGAACAAACCTGTGTGGAACAATGGTGGCAACAACAGCAAGCCAGGCAACCAGAGCAAGACCTTCAGCAAGCAGCCAGTCATAGAGGACTGCCGCCGCAACAACACCTGTTTCACTTGTGGCCAGAGTGGACACTACGCCAAGCAGTGTCCTACTAATAACGGAAAGCAATCAACTAACCACAAGCCACAAGTCAATCACCTTGGACGCCGCCCCAACCACAACTTCAGCCACGGATGCGTCCACCACATATCTGCTGAAGAAGTCTGCGAAGCTCCAAACATTGTCCTTGGTATGTTTTCTGTCAATGACATACCTGCAGTAATTTTATTTGATTCTGGGGCTTCCCGCTTGTTTATTTCGCAAAGTTTTGCCACCTTGCACAAATTTTCTCCTTCACTTTTGGACAAAATCATGGTGGTACAATCCCCTGGCTCTATGCTCAGAACAAATATAATATACAAGGGTCTGGAAATCTCAATCCATGGAGTCAAATTCCCAGCTACCCTTGTTGCCATTGAATCCCCAGGACTGGACATAATACTGGGGATGGACTGGTTGGCACCGCACCAAGTGTGTATCAACTGCGCCACCAGAACAGTGACATTGGTGAACCCCGCCGGACAGATCGTCCAATTTCTGTCCAGCAGAATGATAACAAGAAAGGGCACGGCATACCAGACCACTGTTATAGATATGAACCTGATCCCGGTAGTCTGCGAGTTCCCGGATGTGTTCCCTGAAGAATTACCAGGGATGCCGCCCGACCGAGAATTGGAGTTTGCGATTGAGGTAATTCCCGGTACAGCTCCAATATACAAGAAATACTATTGGATGCCAGGCCCAGAGCTGGCAGAGCTAAAGAAGCAGTTAGACGAGTTGCTACAGAAAGGATACATTCGTCCAAGCATTTCGCCATGGGGGTCACCAGTATTATTTGTCAAGAAGAAGGATGGAAGTCTACGAATGTGCGTAGACTATCGCCAGCTTAACGAGGTCACTATCAAGAACAAGTACCCGCTCCCTCGAATTGAGGACTTATTCGACCAGTTGAATGGAGCACGGGTATTCTCTAAGATCGACCTCAGAACGGGATATCATCAACTGAAAATCCGAAAGGAGGATATCCCCAAGACAGCATTCACTACTCGATATGGACTATATGAGTTTACAGTTATGGCGTTTGGATTGACCAACGCTCCAGTCTACTTCATGAGTATGATGAACAAAGCCTTCATGGACTTTCTGGACAAGTTTGTAGTGGTGTTCATTGACGATATCCTGATATACTCTAAGGATGAAGAGGAGCATAAGCAACATCTCAGAGCTGTCTTGGAAAGGTTGAGAACCCATCGCTTATATGCCAAGTTCAGTAAGTGCGAATTTTGGCTGAAAGAGGTGGGATTCCTTGGACATATTCTGTCAGACAAAGGAATAGCTGTTGATCCCAGTAAGGTTACTGCGGTCTTGAACTGGAAGACACCAGCCACGGTGACCGAAGTCCGTAGTTTCCTGGGCTTGGTAGGCTACTACCGTCGCTTCATTGAAGGTTTTTCTAAGATAGCCAAGCCACTGACGGAATTGTTGAAAAAGAACCAAAGGTTTATCTGGACAGCCGAGTGCGACAGCAGTTTCCAGGAGTTAAAGACGAGGCTAACCACAGCCCCTGTCTTAGTCCTCCCAGGCATTCACAAGAGTATCAACATATACTGCGATGCATCCAAGCGTGGAATCGGATGTGTGCTGATGCAAGAAGGGAAGGTTGTAGCTTATGCATCACGACAGCTATGACCCCATGAAGAGAACTATCCCACACATGACTTGGAGCTAGCTGCTGTGGTTCATGCCCTGAAGATTTGGAGGCATTACCTTATTGGATAACGATGTGAAATATACACAGACCATAAGAGTCTCAAGTATATTTTCACTCAACCCGACCTGAACCTCAGGCAGCGAAGATGCCTTGAGCTAGTCAAGGACTATGATGTTGGAATAAACGATCATCCAGGAAAAGCGAATGTGGTCGCTGACGCCCTGAGCAGGAAACAAGCTGCTGTGAATGCACTAGTTGAGGGTATGCATCCGAGCTTACAAGAAGAGTTTGTCAAGCTCAATATGGTGCTATGCGGCCCAATGACCCCGGACACGTTGGAAATTACTCCAACCCTCATGGAGAAAATCAAGGAAGCACAGAAGTCAGATGAAGAAATTTGGGAGATCAAGGAGTTAATTCAGCAAGGGAAGGCCAAGTCCTTTCGTGTAGATGAACAGGGTACCGTGTGGTTCGAGAAACGAATTTGTGTGCCGGATCAGAACAACTTGAGGCAACAAATACTTAAGGAAGCACATGAGTCCGCATATTCGATCCACCCGGGAGGTACCAAAATGTATCAGGACTTGAGAGAAACTTTTTGGTGGTCTGGAATGCGGAAAGATATAGCATACTATGTTGCCTGCTGTGACATTTGCAACAAGGTCAAAGCAGAGCATCAGAAACCCGCTAGGCTACTGCAACCTTTACCGGTACCCCAGTGGAAGTGGGACAACATATGTATGGATTTTATTGTGGGCTGCCCAAGTCCACGAGAGGCAATGATGCTATTTGGGTCATTGTAGACATCCTCACGAAAGTGACTCACTTTATCCCAGTAAAGGCCACTTTCAACGCAAATCAGCTGGCACAACTCTACATGTCCCGGAGAGTCAGTCTG
The DNA here is from genome assembly GCA_011799875.1 of Thinopyrum elongatum. Taxonomy (NCBI): domain Eukaryota; kingdom Viridiplantae; phylum Streptophyta; class Magnoliopsida; order Poales; family Poaceae; genus Thinopyrum; species Thinopyrum elongatum. The sequence goes on from CM022301.1 coordinate 496,206,141, forward strand.
CATGGAGTACCCAAGCCTATCACTTCAGATAGGGGTTCCCTATTTACCTCAGCATTCTGGCTATGGCTACATCAAGCTCTGGGAACCATGCTGAAACACAGCACAGCGTACCATCCGCAGACGGATGGACAGACCGAGCGAGTGAACCAAATATTAGAGGATATCCTTCGGTCATGTGCTCTCTCCCATGGACCCAAATGGGAGGATAGTTTGCCGTATGCTAAATTCTCCTACAACAACATCTATCAGGCAAGTCTCAAGATGTCGCCTTTTGAGGCATTGTACGGACGGAAGTGCCGCACACCGCTGAACTGGTCCTAAACAGGAGATAGTTGCATCTTTGGTACGGACTTGATGCTCGAGGCTGAAAGACAAGTCAAGGATATTCAAGAGCGTTTGCGAGCAGCCAAGTCCCGACAGAAGAGCTATTACGACCCAAAACACCGGGAAGTAACTTTCGAGCCTGGAGACTATGCTTACTTGTGAGTAACACCTATGAAGGGAGTAAAAAGGTTTGGCACCCGGGGAAAGTTGGCCCCAAGATACATCGGCCCCTTTCCAAGGATTGCTAGGAGGGGCAGAGTCGCATATCAGTTGGAATTGCCACCAGCATTGTCAGACGTTCATGATGTCTTTCACATCTCACAGTTAAGGAAATGCATTGCACCCCCAGCCAAGCAAGCGGATATGAGTGAATTGGAATTGGCTAAGGATTTGACCTATGAGGAAAAGCCTGTCAGGATCTTGGATGAGATGGAAAGAACCACTAGGAGTAAGGTGATAAGATTTTATAAGGTGTTGTGGGAGCACCACACCGAGGAAGAGGCCACTTGGGAAAGAGAAGATTTTCTGAGATTCGCATATCCATATTTGTTCCCTGAGCAACCGAATCTTGAGGACGAGATTCATCCGAAGGGGGGTAGGTTTGTGACACCCTGACTTTGGCAACTTTTCTTTTCAAACTTTTCTTGGCTTTATTTGAAATTTGAATGGTTTTTGAACCTTTTCATTTGGTCTTGGAAACTTTTGAATCCTTTCCAAGTAATCCAAAGCCTCATCACCTTGCCAAAACCCTGCCAAGTACCTCTAGGACCCAAATCCCTATTTAAATCTTTTCCAATAACCCTTTTCTTTTATTTGGGAATTTAGGTCATCACTATGGGTTGTGAAGCAACCTATAGTTTGGATGGCCAGAAAATTCTCAAATAATTCCCTAAAATACCTTGGACCATATCTTGCCCCAATATCCAAAAATATTCCATGGCCTAGTTCAAATATTTCGCAAAACAATTCATTTTTGTTCCTGGTCAGTCTGGACCTTTGTGAAGGAAGTACATGCTAGGTTTGTCCAAATGATCTAAAATTTCTGTGGCATGAGGACAACTACAAATGACTTCCCTCCACCAAGTTTTAGCATCTAAAGATCATTCATATGAGTAGGGCTTCAACTTTCACATTCTGGACCAGATTGGTAGGTTACACATGAACTACCCTCAAATATCAACCAAACCTTCTTAAACTTGACCAGTTTTGAGTCCTTCCAACCTAGATCATCCTGGACATCTCCACTGGCACCATTCGCATCTCACCACTTCTCCAGATCTCTCTCCAGTTCACTGTCAGAAACTGTTTCTGAGGCTACCCCTCATCTCAGACTGAGACAAGCCAAACCGGAGGTGTAGGTGATCTGAGTAATCGAGGGTCGACGTGCCAGACAAGAAACGCCAGGCTCTAGTGGCCTCTAGACATCAACTTTCGTGGTGAGCACGACAATGGCATGCCATTGCGCGCGCTCGGCACCGCGCCCGTGTCTATGGCGTCGCATCCGACTGCCTCTCATCGCAGTGGCTTGTCTCCATGCGTCGACATCCTCTCCTTCCTCCACCTGGTCGTTCTAGACCCCTCCCCTCGCCGGAAAAGCTCTCGGCGGCCGCCACGACCACGAGCACTTTGCCGCCTGTGCGGCCACAGTTGCGGCACCGCTCGTCTTCTTCCCCCCGAGACATCTCTTCGCGCAATCGATGCTCTGCTCGCTCCCGTCGCTTCGCCCTGCGCCACGACGTCCAACTCACCGTCCTTGCACCAGTGGCGTAGCCATGTCACCGCCGATCCAGAGAGCTCGGTGAGCTTCGCCTCCCGCCTATAAATAGCCCCGCCCGGCCTCGCTCACTCCTCACCCCTCTCCCTCCATTCTCAAATTAACTCCCCAAAGGAAGAGCCAAGGCCGAGAGGCCCTTTGGCCTCGAGCTTCGCCAGAGTTCCTTCGCCGCTCTCTCTCTCTCTATCGACAGCCACCTCCACTCCACCTCCGCCTCGCCTGAGCCCTCCGTCGTGATCAGCTCGGTCCACTAGCCCTCCTAGAGCTCCTGCCTTGTCGAACTGCCACCGAATTGAGCCTCTCCGTAGATCACCGTAGCACCCATCCGCCGGAGAAGAAGGGGGCCGCACCGTCTGTCCATCTTCGGGGGAGCTACGGGTACAGGGAGGACCGTCTTCGAGTGCCCGATCTATCCCTGTCGTTTCCCAGCCCAACCGCCGTCGCTATCGCCGGCGAGCAGCACCTGTGAGCCGCCCCTCTCTCTGCTCTCTCTGTTTTAAATGGGCACGGCCCCACCTATCATCCTCTGGCCGAAGCGGTAAGTGGAGGCGCCCGAGGCGTTTACGCCTTCGACGTGGCCCCTCCGCTGGATTTTCTAATTTTCTGGTTTTTATTTATTAAACAGAGTTGACCAGCCACTTTGACCACTAATTACTTTTTATTAAAAGGTCCAAATCACCTAATTCTTTTTGCATTATGTTGGTATTAAACTCCTTTATTTTCTGACCAAGTTTGGTATTTTTCTAATACTCACAGAAGTGTTGGTGAATAAAAAGGCATTATGTGACATTTTCCTTTGACATTTAAAAATGTTTTCAGAAGGAGATTCTTGTGGATTTGAAGACCAGGAGTATTTGAACAACCCAACTAATCAAGGCAAGCCAGGACATCCATATTATGAAGAATTTCATAGCATTGCATAATTCATATTCATTTCTTGCATTTAATTAACATAGATAATTCAGTGAAGTATTTAAATGCCTATTGTTGACAACTTAATTTGATATGATGAATGACCATGATTGCTAAGTGAAACTTAGTTGGTTGATCAAGAGTCACCTGTCCGGGCTTACTCGTGCAGCCACATTTGCCGGTATGGGACGGCCTTGACTTGGTCTGGCTCCGTGCTCTTTCACCGGTACCTCCAGACCGGGAGGGTTATGCATGCGTGCTGCCCTGATCAGGCAGACGTTGATAACCCTGTGAGCCCAGTTGAGTTTTGTGCCAGCGTCCCTGTTTGGAACAGTTTAGTTAGGCCACGACGGTGGCAGGTGTCACGAGGTGACACGGGGCCACCCAAGGCTTGACTCCGAGGTAGTGTGATTGCCGGTGGTACGATGGGAGAGTCACGAGTCAGGCGGATTTCGTTGGAGCAACGCTGGTCCACCCGAATGTGATCACGAGGTCAGGTGCTCCATGGTGTGGGTAAAGTGCGCAACCTCTGCAGAGTGTAAAATCTATTCGAATAGTCGCGTCCACGGTATTGGATAGCCCGTCCAGACCTCTCTAGGTGATCAACCATAATAACCATAGTAATGATGGAAGAACTTGTCTTATGAGTGGGAGTACTCGTTGGCATCGAGTATTCCGAGGGTTGTGAGACAACCCGGATATGAGTAAGTTAATAACAGTAAGTGAATCATTTAAGACTTAACATGTTGAATTGCCATGCTATTATTTGCTGCATACTTGGTTGTCATGTGCTTGCGAGTACATTCAAAGTACTCACCTCGCGTATCATGCCAGATGCAGGAGAAGACTGAGACGGAGGTCTCGAGGGTCTGTGTTGCGATGACTAGGATGTGTCCACAGCAGTGTCCCTGTGGATGGAGTTACTATCATGTTCAGCTACGCAATAGTCTTTCTCTGTAGTATCCTGTAGTAATGCCGAGGCCCTGATATGTTAGATAAATAATGTAAATACTGTCATAGCACTAGATGTGCTTTTGGCCTCGATGATCATGTAATATATAAGCTTGTACTCGACTATTATCAATAAAAGTTCAGCTATACTCTGTTCCAAGTTGTTGTGTGTTTCTAGAAGACAAGATCTCTGGGTTGGAAACACTGGTAAACCGGTTCTTTGAGCCGGGGTGCCACATCTCCCGACCGGTATACTACTCGGGGAGGCTCAGAGAGGGTGAGGGAGGGCTCCTACTGAGTGGGCGAAGCTCGAGGCAGCTTAAGTAGGGAGGGGGAGGCGGTGCCATGGCTTTCAGAGGAAGCCAAGGTGGCGGCGGCCATTAATGGCGAGGATGAGGTCGGCGAGGCCGTTGCGAAGTCGTTGAGTTGCCTAGGTAGGTGGCCATTAAGAGGAGGCGTGCTGGCACTTGCGGGGTTGGCCTGGGTCTTCTGGACGGTGCCTTCCCCGAGTTGACCGCGGCGGTGGCTGGTGTAGGGCGGCGCTGGCTGGTGCTGGGCGGCGCTAGCAGCCAGGGAGGGTGTCGGCGGGGTACGGGGCTTCCTGGAGAAGCTCATAGTGGATCAGAACGAGCAGGAGAGCGGCTCTGGGGAGTGGCAGGAGCTCGGCGTTGGCAGTGCAATACACGCGCTCTGGGCACACGCAAGACCTGTTTGATGAAATGCCAGGAGGGTTTTGGAAGATTTTCTGAAGATCAAATTTTTCAGAGAGGTTCTGGAGTGTATGCTAGAGAGGAGGGACATGCTGATTTGGCCAAAGGAACTACTGTCACATGTCAGTTCAAAACCTTGCCAGATTCTACCATGCACACAGTGTGATCGATGAAATGCTAGGGCCACCTAGGAATTTTTTCTGGAATTGAAATTTGGCAGGGTGATGTCTCTTTGAATGATATGTATGATGGTATGATTGGTTTGGCAAAAAGAAATACTTGCTAGTGCAAGTTTTAGAGAAATTCAGTTCTGGACAGAAACTAGAGAAGAGTATTTGGTGGACTCCCGAACTGCAAATGGAGCTGATCTTCTGGACTTAAGTGTTTGGTTGGAAGGACTATAAGATGGCCAAGTTTCAGAATTTTTGAAGCAAGGAAAATTGGGGTTGTAGTCATAACCTAGAAAATGGACATAATGGAAAAGAGGTAGTTACACTCAAAATTTTCAAAACACCAAGTTGGGTTTTTGCATAAAAGTGATGTATAGGCATCACATGACCTCCCATAATTTTTGTGGAAATTTAAAAGAAATATTTAAAACAGTTATAGTGCAACAGAGGCAATTAAAGTATTGAAATTGATATTAAAGGAATTGTTTTTGGGCAAATTTTTATTATGAAAATAATTCCTACTGTTATTAAACTATAAATGAAATGGTTTAATAAAACTACCAAAGCCACAATATTATTTCCAAAAAAAAATTCTATATGGTGGGAAGAATTTTGGAAAACAGAAACACAAAATGGTTCTGAAATTAATAAAGGACCTAGTAAAATTCAAAATTTTAATTTTGGCCAAATTTTATTTCGCAAAAATATGATTAAATTTTTGGGGTGTTACAGCATATTCCTGATGATCTTTACGTTTCGAGTCTAAGACAGTTACTACTCCCCCGTCAAGCTTAATCTATAGCAGAATAAAGTGGAAGCTGCGCACGCATAACTCATCAATTACATTACTTAACCTCGAGTAAGCGAAACCGAATATGCACAAGACAGTAACACTCACTTGAAGTTGTAAGGAAAGAGTATTTTCCCTTTGTTTTGATGTCGAAGGAACGATTGTAGCAAGTTTTCCTCAGTTTCTTCGACTTTCTTTTTTACCGACCATTCATTTACGGTATTTGGGCTAATGAACCCAATGTCATAGATTTGTCTTTCCTTGCATTCGACGATCTTCAATCTGCATAATATAGTGAGGATAATTATATATACATGCAATGAGCGAGCTGAGCTAGAGACTTAATTACTGAAGTAATACTTACAGACAGTAGCAAGTCATGAGTTGTTTGTCGAGGGCCTCTTGATTGAATAACTGAAATAACTCCACAAATTCAACATGCAACACCTCAACTCCAATGAGGTCGTGCTCCTCTTTAATTCTCAGCAACATACTGTCAGCCCCACTCTTCCTGTAGGTATCCATATACCATTCTTGCAATCTTCGCATCATCGTTGTTAGAGGAGGATGGTCAGGTTTAACGAGAGGCTTCCCATGCTCGTATCTGAAGATCTCTACTGTCTCTAACATTTCAAACTGTACATCATCGCCCAGGTAATCACCATGATTGGTACCGGGCAGTAGCCCCAGATGATTAGCGACGATATTGCTAGACACCTTGAGCGGGGGGCACGATTGCTTCGCCTGTTCGCCGAGCTGGGGAATTGTTTTCCCACTTCTTCGTTTTGCTTCTCTTGCAGCACTGCAAGTACTTCCTGACTGCTCTGCTTCCTTATATGTCCTTTCAATAATGCGCTCATAGTTGGATTGCGACAGAGACGGTGGTGGTCGTGTAGGGGAACGCGACAGAAAATCAAAATTTTCGGTATAGCGAGCACGCCCAGGACCACTATGGAGACTGCATACAAGGTTTGATCTGTTCCGTACCGACTCGAAGCGCAGCGGAAGGAGAGTCGGTGGAGATCTTTGGTGCAGATCCCCACAGCTAGGATTTCAACCTCCCAACCGCGAGGATGTACTCCCTCGTCGGACAGCCCTCCGGGAGGCGGTCGGACAGTCCCCCAGACGATGTCGCGGACAGCCCTCCGGGAGGACCCTCGAAACTCGAACGGAGACTCGGACAGCCCTTCAGGAGGACACTCGAACAGCCCCTCGGCCAAAAGGACCAAAACTACGACCTCTCTATGGGGTTGCACACATACGGTGTCAGCTATCCGGCAGGGCTTCGCCGTCCAGAACTAGTTCCTGCCGGAACCCAGACAGCCTTTCGGCTCTATGAAACTATTTCGCGGGGAGGGAGAGAGAGGCCAGACAAGTCATGGCATGTGTATGAGAGCAAGTATGAGGAGAATGGCAGCCACTTCTCCTCCTTTTATAGGCCAAGGCAAGGGGTGGGGTGGTGGAGAAAGTACCAAAAAACCCATGATACATGTCCCACATGAAGGGTAAAGAGGTAATGCAAGGGAGGCACCATGGGGTCCCCCCCTTGGCCGGCCACAACCTTGCCCCCCCATGGGGGGGGGGGCCCTACAAGCCACCAACATGTCTCCCTTGAAACAAGGGTGCTCCCTAGACAAAAAGCCACCAAACAAGCAACCCCCAATTCATGGGATCTTGTCCCCTCGCGCTGAGACAAGATGTTTTCCTCGAAACTTTTTTCTGAAAAATTCCAGAAGGTCCCAGAACATTTCCGGCACCCTCTAAAATTATTCTGGGAATTTTCCGAAACATTTCCGATATGGTAGTTTTCATCAGCGAAAAGCAACAACAGCGGTTACGGCAGTTTCGGAACATTTTCGGTTTTTTTCTCTGAAAATTCCCAGAAGTTCCCAGACCAATCTGGCATCCTCTGAAAATTTCCATGCGATGCCGAAACCCTTTTTGACCTAATAATATATTCCAAAACACCTTTTCAGTTTTACCGAAACTCTTTCGGTGTTCTCTCTCTCTCCGGAACTCTTCCGTTGTCTCCGAAACTTTTTCGGTGACTTTCTCTCAGACTCCCTGTCTAGTATTCAGCAGATAGATGACCCTTAAGCGTGTGACCCTATAGGCTCGGTGAAGTATAGACATGACCCGGAACCCCTTCCGATCAATGATCAACATCGGAGCCGTGGACACCCATATTGACCCCTATACCCACATGAATGAATATTCGAGTGAACCTCCAGTTGCTGTGAGCTATTCCTGTTGCTTCGCGATATGTCACAAATACCCGAGGTGAGATTTATTGCATCCCCGTGGATCAACAAATTTGTCCACTACGCAAGTTACCTCGTTATCGGTTTTGTTCTCTTTTCTCGTTTCCGTGTTTTCGGCATCCCAGTGATCAAATCACAAGGTGTCTGGCCAGACGATGATGGATACCGTAAGACCGAAAGGGCCCGAGAATATCTCTCCATTGTCGGAGGAGCAAATTCCAATCTTGAGCTATCTCGTTACTTGCCATACTTTTCCGTGAACCTGTAAGCTGCCGTAATAGCCACCCAGTTACGGATGACGTTTAACAAACCCCAAAGTTCACGAAACAAGTACGAAGGAACTCAATACTCTCATGGTCTAAGGAATTATGCAAACAATAACTATCTCTGAGTTATAAACCATAAACTTGTAACGATAGAAACTCATAGCATAACATCAATCTGGGTCGATTCAACACAAGTGTTCTACTAACAATGTGCCCTCAAAAATTGCCAGCACATCCATGCCCATGATTAGGAAAACAGGATCATCATGCAATACTTGAGCCAGTCTTAGAGGCAAGACCAGGAATACATTTTACCGCTTATTATACCACACGTGCATATGAGTTTCCCTCCGAGCCTCGTGTTATTGCAGACTCGAGAATCATAGCAGTTATAGCATGGAACATAAACATTCATTACAAACTTGGAGATACAAAATAACTGTTATTACTGCCTCTAGGGCATATCTCCTACAGGTCGCTTAAGGGCACGCAGAGTGCGCTTCACTTTCACCTGATCTATTGTTTCCTTCGGAGGTGGAGGTTTCCGTGCAAAATGGGCCTCCACTTCGGTAGCACTGATTTCCGCGTTTTCCTCGTCGGTCATCTCATAAGGTAACTTTTCCAGAGGCTTGAGGCTTTAAGCGGCGCCGTCTCTCTTCCGCCGTTGCTGACGCGGCGGAGTCCGCTGACATGCCGGAGAAGGCGGAGGAGGAGGCGGAGTGCTCCGACGCGTCGGAGGAGGCGGAGTGCCCTCACGCGCCGGAGGAGGCGGAGTGCCCTGATCACTCGCCGGAGGAGGAGGAGGTGGCGGAGTGCCCTGACTCGCCAGAGGAGGAGGAGGTGGAGGCGTCCAGTTTGGAAGCTTGATGTACTCCTTTCTCCATAGACAGCTACTCCTTAAAGCATTTACCAGATGAAATTCCCCTTCACCTGTAGGGTAGTCAAGCTCCAGCTCCTCAAATCCCTCCATTATTTCATCCACCGTCACAACAGCATAGCCATGTGGAATCGGACGGCAATGAAAAGTTCCCTCAGCTTGAGGAGGTACAACAGAGCCGACCGTCGCCTTCAAGGTCAGGTTCTGGCATTTCGTCATTAGCTCACAATGTTCAGCCTCCGTGAGACTATCCACGGGGTAGCGAGGAGCCGTGAAATCAGGCTGAACGAGCTCCGTGGAAGCCACGCTGCTTCTCCGCTGAGATGGTGGGGTAGCTTCTGGGGCAGCGTCGAAGCAAGGATCTTCGTGCCGCTGAGATGGTTGGCCGGTAGCTCGCTGGCTCTCAAGTTCCTCTAGCTTTGCTATTCTTGCATCGAGCTTCTGCATTTCGCTTGCTTCAGCTTTCCTCTTTATCTCTCGGCTTCTGTAACCACCGCTGTCGGGAAACCCAGGCACCCACAGAACGGAGCCTGGTGTGCCTCGTGTTCGTCCAGGGTGCTCAGGATTCCCGAGGGCCTCTGTCAGCTCGTCCTTCTCTTTGTCGGGCATGAACGTCCCTTCCTGTGCTGCCTTGATTGCTGCCTGAAACTTCTTGATGGGTATTGCAAGTTGCTCGTCCGTCCAACAACACTCTCCTATTTTTGGGTCCAAAGTTCCCCCAACCCCGAAGAACCAAGTCCTTGAACGATTTGGCCAGTGCAATGTTGCTGGTTGGACCCCTTTAGCAAGCAGGTCTTGCTCAGCTTTGTCCCATGACGGTCGGGCTTTGTAGTAGCCACCTGACCCCGTGTGATGGTGATACAACTTCTTTGCAGCATTTTTCTTGTTTGTCAGTGACCTTTTTTTACCCTTCTCTGATTCCTTGTAGGCCACAAATGCGGGCCAATGATCTCTTATCTTCTCATATCGACCGATGAATTCTGGAGTCTTTCCTTTATCGACAAACTTTGAGTTCAACTCTTTCCTCCAGTTCCTGAATAGTTCGGCCATCTTCTTAAGAGCATACGCCTTGACCTTTGGCTCTATAACTGGGTTATTCGGCTCCTCCTCTGGCGGGAGGCTGAAATTTGTCATCAACGAGGTCCAAAGATGATCTTTCTGTCTATCCTGGATATAAGATACTTCAGGGTCGTCCTTACTCTTATTCCATTGCACGATGCTGATCGGGACGCTGTCCCTAACAACAACTCCGCACTGATGTACAAATGCGTCCTTGGTCTGCTTGGGGCAATCGGTTGGCCATCTTTCGCCACTTCTGTGATCGTGAACCTTTCATCCTGGCGCAACCTTTTCTTCGGGCCTCGTCTCCTTACGGAAGTTTGGCTCGATCCGGAGGGCCGAAAAAAGAAAGAAGCGTTAATATATGTACATACCAAAACAATTAATGCATCAAATCAACACAGGCTTAATTAATATATATATACCTCGCCGGACTTTGCAACAGCTCCCTCCTCCGTTCGGTCACCGGAGCCATCATCATGATCTTCTTCCTCCGCCATTCGGTCACCGGAGCCGTCATGATCTTCTCCTCCTCCATTGTTGGATTACCGGAGCCGTCATCCTCTCCTTCCTGACCATCGGTGTCGTTGAGAAACGATAAGGGATCAGCACCAGCGAGGATTATATCCCCCAACAACTTTTCTTGTTCTAAGTCTCTTTCCATAGTTTCTGCAAATATTACAACATGGCAATATACAAACATGAGAGATGGATTAGTGGCAAACATAGACCTAGCTAATCACAACAAGGAATCATATGCATATATGAGCAATGGATTAGTTGCGGACCGCCTCTCTCATGCATGTCCGACGTCCCCCCTCATGTCGAAGTTATCGGGCCGGGGTGGCCTCGACAACTCTTCTAGGGTTTGGGGTGGCCTCGACAACGCTCTTTTAACTCATTTAACTTGGCAAATTTGGGCGGCCTCGACAACGCTATTAGGGTTTGGGGTGGCCTCGACAACGCTCTTTCATTCCCGGTTTGGGTGGACTCGAGAGTTGGTCGAGCGAGAGGGGGTTGATCGACGTCCCCCCTCATATCACCATAATGAAAATCATCTACATATCATCAATCCATCCATCTATATATATGGAAAAAAAAATCTATGAGCATAAAAATTTCTATGAACATAAAAAAAAATCTATACACATCAATCCATCCATCCATATATGAACAAAAAACTTTCTTCTATGAACATCATTGCTCATATATCAATGCATACATCCATGGATCTTCATTGCTCATATATCCATGGATCATATATAAAAACTTTCTATGAACAAAAAAAAGTTCTATGAACAAAAAACATTCTATATATGAACATCATTGCTCATATATCAATGCATATATAAAAACTTTCCATGGATCATCATTGCTCATATATCAATGCATATATAAAAACTTTATATGGATCATCATTGCTCATATATAAAAACTTTCTATGAACAAAAAAAAGCATACATCAATGGACAAAAAAAATTCTATGAACAAAAAAAAATTATACATCAATGCATACATATCCATGGATCATCCATACATCTGCATATACATACATACAGCATCCATACGTACATACATCAATGGAAAAAAATGTATGAACAAAAAAAAGGCAGAGCAGGCTGGGGCGGCGGCGGCACGGCAAGCAGAGCAGGGGCACGGCGCGGCAAGCAGAGCAGGGGCGGTGGCGCGGGGGAAGGGGGGGCTCACTGGGGGCGGCGTCGGGGCAGGGCAGGGGTGCGGGGAGCGGCGCCGGCGTCGGGGCAGGGAGCGCGTCGATGGAGCTGAAGGCCGGCGACGACGAGGAACGGGCTCGGGGGAGCACGCAGCGATGGGGAGGAGGGCGCGCGAGGAGGTCTGGGCTCGAGGCCGTCGGTGAGGGCGAGGGCGCGGTCCAGCAGCCTGGCGGTGGCATGGTGTTCGGTGCGGCGTCGGGGGAAAGAAGAACTGAGATTGGAAAACGCTAAGTGTCGGCTTATATAGCAAAGCCTTTAGACCCGGTTGGTGGCACCAACCGGGACCAATGCCCCCCATTAGTCCCGGTTCGTGACACCAACCGGGACCAAAGGTCAGTTTTCGTCAGCCCAAAGGGCGGGAAGCAGAGACCTTTGGTCCCGGTTGGTGAAACGAACCAGGACTAAAGGTGGGCATTCGTCCCGGTTGGTCCCACCAACCGGGACAAAGGGCTGCGGCTGGCACGGCGTCATGCGGCTGGATGTTTAATCCCACCTCGCTAGCTGAGGGGCGCCGATAGTGGTTTATAAGCGCTGCTGCGCCACCCCTTTCGAGCTCCTCTCTTATGCAGGTCTACGGGCCTCCCTTTCGTTTAGAGATCATAATTGACACACATGACTCTTCTAACAAACAATAAACCTATTTTCTTTCTAAGTGTTTTCTCCATTTTCACATTGCTAATCTCCCAAAGTAGGGTTATACTGCTTTGAGAACAAACTATAGTCTACATGAGCTATCATTTGGGTGCTAAAACCATGGATCTTCATGTAATTTCCCCCCTCCCTGAAAAAACCATCTGTTGACACACGGACACGTCACGTGTACCCTCGACGCCGGAGGTGATGCACCGCAGCTCACGTTGAAGGAGACCCGACCGACAGCGCGATACACAGGACAGTCGGCGGGCGCTTTTGCAGACCCGAAACCCCACACGCCCGGGAGGGACCCCGTCAGGGAGTGCGGCAGCTATGGGCTGCCCTAGGTCGACCTGATCGCCCCTAGAGCCTCGTGGATCGCTGCCCTCCAATGCGAAGAACGAACGAAGAACGAGAAAAAAAGATACAAGGTTAGGGGATAAAGATAGATGAACACAAAAGTGTAATAGATTGATTGGTTCGATTGGTGTTGTTCAATCGGCTGTCACCCCCAACATATGTAAGAGGCGGCTGCACTTTCCGTACAAGAAAATGATTCATCTAGGCTTTCCTTACACAAAAAATTACATCAAATCACGTCCTAGAGTCCTAGTTCTAATTCAACTCGGATTCAGTCTGAATCTGGCCCATATTTCTGCTTTGCTGCTTGCGCGGGCCGTAGAACTTGCATATGACCTCCGATTAAAATGGCCCAAACATCAAATTTGTTCGCCTCGACGAGACGAACAACTCTCATATCGATCACTTTTCCAAACAAGGCCATCTTGAATACTTTACGAGGTCATCTTTACCTTCCAGTCGGACTCGGTCTTGCAGCAGACTGGACTGTCCGAGTCTTGTAGTGAATTTGCAGGCCGTATGCTATCTCTGATGATGATGACTCCAAAACCAAAATTTACTTTTTTGACGATACGCACAACTTCCGTGTTGAATCCTTTTCCATCCGATGTCATCTAGATAACCTTTCGGGCATATCTTCAGCTTCTGGTCGGAGCACTCGGATCTGAATCTCTCCACTCGGATATTAGAGTCTTTCACTCGGATCGCCCGACTAGACTTCTTCACTCGAACGGCAACTTTCACTAGGATGGCAAAATTTTCACTTGGAAGACAATCTTTCACTCGGATCGCCCGACTGGACTTCTTCACTCGGACGGAAACTTTCACTAGGGTGGCAAAATTTTCACTTAGAAGACAATCTTTCACTCGGATTACTATATTTTCATTCGGATGGTAATCTCTTACTCGATCGGCAAGCTTTCATTCTGATGCTAAGATTTTCACTCGGATGACTATATTTTCACTCGGATGGCAATCTCTTACACGATCGGTAAGTTTTCACTCGGATGGTAAGTTTTTCACTCGGATTTCCCGACTGAAAACATAGCCTGATCTCGATTTGCCTCTCCAGGTCGTATGCGACCTCGGATTGAGACGAATTATATATGAAAATCAATCGGCTCGACGAGACGAAACTTTTCCGTGTTGAAGGTTTTTTGATTCAAGGCCTTCTTGATTACCGAATTGCTCGCGCGACCCATCAGACAGGGTGTGGTACCTCGCGCCATATTTCCGTTTAGATTCGGTCTGCAGTGTATTGTCTCTAACTTTTGCATATGAATTTGGATTGAGATGATTTATATCTGAAAATCGATTGCCTCGACGAGACAAAGACAATCCATCTAGAGTGCTCCTTCATCCGAGGTCGTCTTGATGGCGTAACCGGCCGATAAGCACTCGCAACACTAAATTCTGCCACTCGGAGTACAGTTTTGGCCCCTAAGATGAGGTTGGATGATGATAACCTAAATATCAAAGTTGTTCCATTCGACGACGCGAGACTTTCTCACGTTGAAAACATTTTTATTTAGGGCCATCTTATTTATATTTGTACCATGCCAAAATCCGGTATCAACACATGCCCCCCTGTTTTCTAGCAGAGCTTGCGTGCGAGAAAATACTTCATCCAAGCACGATGTCAACACTACATCGGCTGTGCATGCTGAGGATGATAATTGTTATCGGCCATATTCTTAGGCTTGTTGCTGCTTGGGTAGAGCCTTTTCAGATAATAGTCGTTTGAGAACAACCATTGGATGTCATGAATGCCTTCATGTAAGTTTCTCATGTCAATCCTGACTTGGCCTTTATCCAAGTACTCCATGGGAATATTAGAACCGTTCGGCGATACCGGCTGTCGAGCAATTATGTCCATGCTCCTCAAAGGAACCATCAACTATTCAGTGACTCAACTCATTGTTGATCAAAATACTCCGTCAAGCCTTCGCCGAACAATGTCTGTCTCCTGACTTGGATCCAGCAGATAAGAGAAACTTTCTCCAGCCAGCCATATGTTAATAACGCCAACTCCAGGCGCTGCTAAATTGAATCATGAAAATAATCTCCATGACACTTTGACTTGACATCCAGTGAGTGCCGACTGATAAATGTGATGTCACGCCCCCTTCCTTCGGTCTCCTGAGTCAACATTGCCTTGCCCCCCGAGTGAACTTAGCGCCATCCTTTAGTCGAAGGAGTTAAGTGACATATCGAATTTCCTTCCTGCAAGTCAGAGCTTCGTTCATCTCAATGATTCACTTTCTCTGGATCCTGCAATAAACCAACAATAGGAGTCGGCAACTTTTGCTGCACTAGATCGATTAGTGACCGAATAATTAGTCGGCCTTGCCGGTGTTGGCAAAACTAAGAATCGGCTTTGGGAATATGAGATACACCGCAATGAACACTATTAGCCAGATGCCAACTTTGCCAACACAATGTACTTTTAGGGCGATATGCAAATATCGGCCATGTGTCCTTATCTCGAAGGACCTGGTGAACCCGTCCAACAAAGTGTGAATAGCCGAAATAATTCAGATGTTTCGGCTGGGGATAAGTTCCAGGACGCTGGATTTGATGGAACGACTGAAGAACATGGATGATGTGCCATTTGGAGTCCCCTATAGTGAGATGAAAACTATCGACTCCGCCTGCCGGCTTCACACTTGTCCTCCTTTACTCCTGCCAGCTTCACAATAGGAGATGTGATGCCGCTCTTGACTCGAGGATTTCCCTTGGGAGCCCAAGCCATGTTCCTCTTCTCCAGCTCTTTGGCCCTAAGCCGATTCAGCCTTTTCTCTTGCGAATATGGTAAGCCGAGTGGGCATCCCGGCTATGACTTTGGTTTACGCACTGGCAAGTTCTTCCTAGCTTTGGGGACCTCCAGCTTGGCCTTTCCAGACTCGGCAATTGGCTCCTTGAAAGTTACTCGCTTCACTTCCTTGCCCTTAGTAGCCAACATAGACTCGGCTAGCTTTTTGTCATCTGGAGTCGGATCTGAAATAGCACACTTGGGGCCATCCTTTTTCACTCGGTACACTTGCTTGGCCACGCCCATCTTCTTCGTCGAGCTCCAGACCGATTCCTTTCGGTTGAGACGGTCTTTAACATGTAGTTGTTGAACAAATGACGATCCTCTCGGAGCTTCATAATTTTGGTGAGGTGGTTTAGAATATGATGGATGGTGTGCCCTTGATTTATACTCGTTCCATGATTTATATGAATAATAGTCAGTATGGGGAGGTATCCATGACATTGGCATTGGTGGCCCAAAAGGAGGATATGGAGTCTGCTTGCTCAACTTCTTCCTTCGCCAATCCCGGTCTTCAGATTTATGCCTTGGGGTGACTTCGATGCTTTTGTTTCACTCGGCCAATAAGCATTCTTTGCCTCACTTATCTTCTGATATTTTCTTAATAACTGCACGAAAGTGACTTTCGGGTTTTTACCTTTGTGCTTACCATTGCCTTTGCTTTCTTTAGTTGTGCGTGCATCGGTCTTTGAATTTTCTCGTTGCCCCCCAGTGCTAGATGTCATCAGTGCAGCTTTGATGGAATTCCCGTCTTCAAGATTGTTGTTGATGCACTTTTTAACCATATCCTTGCTTGAAGACTTGACCCCGTCATCATTGGTTTGTACCTGTTGACCTTTAGATGAATCGGCTTGAGATAGCCGAGTCAACATTTGATCGCCATCAAGACCAATCTGATACGACTGGCCATATGCTCGTGCTTCAACAAACTCTAATCGTCTTGTGCTGACTGATTGTGCGACTTGATGGATCATGTTGCAGTCTTTGACATTTTGCTCGAACGAACATTGCATTCGCTCTCGTCTTGACGACTCGACATCGTGATCAATTATAATAATTGGATTAGTCAGCGATGCACCGACGATATGATCACATATGCCCGGAGTGAAGGTACACTGTTCGTTTAACAGATAATGTGATACCAACTTTGGAACTAAATAACCGAGTGGTGTCGGCTTAACGTCATCTAACTCAGCTATGCATCGATTTTCTTTCTCCTTTTCTGATGCTCTTGAAACGGCTATCCTGGAGAACTTTGAACCTAGCTTTATATTCCTGCAACCAAAATAATTACAGAATATATATCTCGTCCGAGACCAAATGTTAGCCAGGCATGAAACGAAGAAAGTTGTCCATATGAATATAAAGTTCAGTCGGCATATCGGGAACAACTTTGATTGCGATAAGTTGTCACTATTAGCCTCTATGAATGGTGTCATGTGTTGATCAGCATGATTAGTGACAAGATAATTCAAAACAAACAGATTACTTATCTCGATTGGTCTTTCAAAATTAATTAGAATCTTACTAACGGGTGCATCAACAATATGATTTTGACCAAATCAAAAATTGAGTAAATTCTCGGCTAGGTGTACCTTTGTGAAGTCGTTAGAAGGAGAAGATGGTTGGACCACTGGAACAATACCTTGCTCCACTCCTGAATAATTCTCCAATGCCTCTTCCTATTTTTCTGGATCTCGTGCCTCATCACTCGGATTGGCTGAGAAGATTTCACTTGGATTGCCCGAGTATATTTCACTCGGATTGCCCGAGTAGATTTCACTCGGATTGCCTGAGTAGATTTCACTCGGATTGCCCGAGTAGATTTCACTCGGATTGCCCGAGTAGATTTCACTCGGGCGCTCTTCGTCAGTTGAACTTTGCTCGGCTGCATTTTCTTGTTCTTGATGTTCATCGTTAACCGAACTATGTTCGGCCATATTACTTTGTTCTTGATGCTTATCAATATCTTTAGCACGAAACTCATAGGGTAGCATGTAAGCTCCCTTAAATCCAGAAAAATCGAGCACAACCAATTTGCTGCGTTTGTCATTCCTTTGCTCAGCGAAGCTTGCATCTTCTGTTTTGGTACACTCGGTAATAACTGGCTTGATGCACTCGGCATTAGTTGTCTCAGTGCTCAATCCGGTTTCAACCGAATCCACTGTATTAGCCGAGTGAATCCTTTTTTGCCGATTTGCTTGCAAAGTTTCTTTTTTATCCTGCTTCAACATCACAGAAGGGCCAACGTGGTTGCTAAATGGAGGAAGGGACTTGATGTATTCTTGCAAATCTTCCTCTTCACGCCTCTTCTTCAGTGCTTCATAAGCTTGTCAATGTTTTGCTGGTAATTCCCCAAGGGTAGGTGTAGTAAATTCATTAACGCTATTCCCTGTGAGCTCTGGCTTGATCTTGTCCACTTGGGCCACATATTTTTCTTTAAACTCAGCCCTGCTTGGATCGGCTTGCCCCCCGGTACTTTTAGGATCTTTTGGCAATGAATTGATGTTGCCGAAATTTTATGATTGTATAGGGGGTGTATAATATGCTTCAATGATAGGTGAAGACATGTGCACTGTTGTTGAATATTTTCTCTTGCCAATTTGATCTATCGGCAACACTTTGTCTTCTTTCAAAACCCTAGCTCTTATTGCCTCATAATCGGGAACCAATCCCTTTTCGTGCTGCTCAAGGCAAATAACACTAATCTTCTTATTTTGGGCTAAACTTTTTAATGCAGCCAGAGCCACCTCATCTCCTGCAATATTAGGCACATATGCTCCTGTAGAATCTCCATTCACTCAGCCATAACCGCAAAGGTGATACGAGTCATGAATATTTTTAGTTTCATATGCCACTGAACAATTAATCTCACGAGGTGTACTATATGATGATGTTTGAGGATAACCGGCCAAATAGCTAACAGAAGCATGGCCGATTTCCCCGTCCATCGGCATGTTTGTGGACGAACCCGCATATCGCGAGCCGGCTGCCGATGGATAAAACTGTGAGACACCCTCATGCTCATGAGGTGTCCTATATTGATCACTGGAACTCATCGTGTTGTTCACCGGCATATTGAAAGATGTTGCCGATGCACGAAAGTTCAGATTTATTAGTTACATGTCACGATTCTGTAAATTCCAAGTTTCTCCAACGGAATAACTAGTCGGCCTTTGCTCGTTAGGGCTAGCCGACATGACATGTCCATTGAAAGATTTAGCAACATCAACATAACGGCTATTTGCATCGACGTAAGGAGATTGATGATACATGTTACCGTTTGTAGATTGCAGCAGCTTGATGACGCCCTCCTCGTAGCAAGAACAGGCTGGAGACTGTTCAAAGCTTCGATCCCCAGCGGAGTCGCCAAAAAGTGTGTTGACACACGAACACGTCATGTGTACTCTCGACGCCGGGGGTGATGCACCGCAGCTCACGTCGAAGGAGACCCGACCGACAGTCGGCGGGCGCTTTTGCAGACCCAAAACCCCACATGCCCGGGAGGGACCCCGTCAGGGAGTGCGGCAGCTATGGGCTGCCCTATGTCGACCTGATCACCCCTAGAGCCTCGTGGATCGCTGCCCTCCAATACGAAGAACGAACGAAGAACGAGAAAGAAAGATATAAGGGTGGGGAATAAAGATAGATGAACACAAAAGTGTAATAGATTGATTGGTTCGATTGGTGTTGTTCAAGCGGCCGTTACTCCCAACACACTACTGGAATCAGGATCTTTGCCGTCAGCCAGTTCTTTGCCGTCAGCTAGCTGACGGAAAAGGAGGTCTTTGCCATCAGCATACGGAAAGCTGACGGGAAAGAAAGAGCGGACGGCAAAGACGGTGTTTGCCGTCAGCCAGTTCTTTGCCGTCCGCTAGCGGACGGCAAAGAGGGAGGGTGGTGTACCAGCAAGGGCCTCCTAACGGCCACTTTCTTTGCCTTCAGCTAACGGACGACAAAGAATCTTTGCCGTCGGCTAGCTGACGGCAAAGAAAGTGGCCAACTAACGTCCGTTAGCTAGGCTCTTTGCCGTCCGCTAGCAGACGGCAAAGAGCTGTGACCTAAACTAAATAGGCGCCAGCCCCACGTCCCTCTCTCTATCCCTCCTCTCTCTCCCTCCCTCATCACACACGAGCCGCCCCCGCCGCTCTGCTGCCGGCCTCACCGCCCAGCCCCTCCGCCCCACCCCAGCACCACGCGCCGCCCCGCCCCCGCCCCGCCGCCCCTGCCCGGGCCGCCCCGCCCGGCCCCTGCCGCCCCCGAGCCGCCCCGCCCCGCCGCCGGCCACCCCGGCGCCCCGCCCCGGCCGCCCCGGCCCCCCTCCTCCATCCGGCACCCCCTGCCGCCCGAAGGTGAGACATCCCTTTTTTTTCTTTTTCTGTTTTTTAGATGTAGTTTAATTAGGTTTAGTTTAATTTAGGCTTGGTTTAGTTTAGGTTTGTTTTTGCTTTTTAGGTTTAGATTTAGTTTAGTTAGGTTAAGAAGAAAAGGAGAAAGATGGAAAAATAAGAAGAAGAAGAAGAAGAAGAAGAGAAGAAGAAGAAGAAGAAGAGAAAGAAGAAGAAGAGGAGAAGAAGAGGAGGAGGCAGGAGGAAGAAGAAGATTAGGGGTGCATCACCGACAGACCGGTCGAGCGGGTTGGCGGTTCCTCGTTGTCGATGGAACCTAAATAGCAAGTATCGTCGGTGCGAGATACATGTGGCCGTCGGTGTCGAACATACATCCATGTCCCACAAGTGACGCTGGCGTCGGCGTCCCACAGCAACAGTTCTCGGCGTCGATGGCGGTCGAACACCATTGTGAATTTGTTGGCAGCCTCGCGATGATGATAAAAGGCAAGTGTGAAACTTGAAACACCCACGGTTGGTTGGTTTGAAAATAAAACTTGGCTTTAATCCTCATCGCAAAGGCTGCCAGACAAATTCGCCAAGGTGCTCGACCGTCATCGGCCACCAGAACTATTGTTGCGGGACACCCGGGCGCCGGCTTCACTTTGTGGATGTGGATCTAGTGTTCAACGGCGAGCGCCACATGTATCTCGCACCGATGACACTTGTATTGGGTTCCATCGACGCCAAGGAACCCCTAACCCGCTCGTCCTGTTGTAAATATTTAGTTAGGTGATGAAAAAAACAAAATTGCTATGTTACAAAATGTAGTTATAGTTTTAGTTTAGTTTATTTTTAGTTTAGTTTATTTTAGATTAGTTTTAGTTTTAGTTTATTTAGTTTAGTTTATTTTAATTAGTTTCAGTTTTAGTTTATTTTATTTTAGTTTATTTAGATTAGTTTTAGTTTTAGTTTAGAAGAAGAAGTAGAAGGAGGAGAGAGAAGAAGAAGAAAGAAGAAAGAGAAGAAGAAGAAGAAGAAGAGGACGAAGAAGAAGAAGAAGAAAGAGAGAAGCAGAAGGAAGAAGAAGAAGAGAAGAAGGAGGAGGGAGGATGAGGAGAGGAGGAGGAGGAGAAGAAAGAAAGGAAGAAAGAAGAAGAAGAAGAAAGAAGAAGAAGAAGAGAAGAAGAAGAAAAGAAGAAGAAGAAGAAGAAAAAAAGAAAGAAGAAAGAAGAAGAAAGAGAAGTGGAGGAGAAGAAGAAGAAGAAGAAGAGAGAGGAGAGGAGGAGAAGAAGAAGAAGAAAAGAAGAAAAGGAAGAAAAGGAAAAAAGATACCCGACCCCCGACACCCGACACCCCGACACCTCGGCACGGACACCCCGACCCCGACACCCCCCGACCCCCTGACACACCACCCGACCCCGACCCCCGACCCCCGACCAACCGACACCCTGACACCACACCCCGACCCACACCCGACCCCGACCCCGACACCCTGACACCCCGACCCGACACGACACCCCGGCACGACACCCCGACCCCGACACCCTGACACCACACCCCACCCCGACCAGACCACCCGACACCCGACACCTGCGACACCCCGACCACCGACACCCTGACACCACACCCCGACCCCACACCCCGACCCTGACACCCTGACACCCCGACCCCGACACGACACCCCGACCCCTAAATAGCAAGTATCGTCGAGGCATGGCGGACGGCAAAGAAGCTGATTCCAGTAGTGACATATATAAGAGGCGGCTGGACTTCCCGTACAGGAAAAGGATTCATCTAGGCTTTCCTTACACGAAAAATTACATCAAATCACGTCCTAGAGTCCTAGTTCTAGTTCGACTCGGATTCAGCCTGAATCTGGCTCATATTTCTGTTTTGCTGCTTGCGCGGGTAGTAGAACTTGCATATGACCTCCGATTAAAATGGCCCAAACATCAAATTTGTGCGCCTCGACGAGACGAACAACTCTCATGTTGATCACTTTTCCAAACAAGGCTATCTTGAATACTTTACGAGGTCATATTTACCTTCCAGTCGGACTCGGTCTTGCAGCAGACTGGACTGTCCGAGTCTTGTAGTGAATTTGCAGGCCGTATGCTATCTTTGATGATGATGACTTCAAAACCAAAATTTACCGTTTTGACGATACACACAACTTCCGTGTTGAATACTTTTCCATCCGATGTCATCTAGATAACCTTTCGGGCATATCTTCAGCTTTTGGTCGGAGCACTCGGATTTGAATCTCTGCACTCGGATATTAGAGTCTTTCACTCGGATCGCCCGACTGGACTTCTTCACTCGGACGGCAACTTTCACTAGGATGGCAAAATTTTCACTTGGAAGACAATCTTTCACTCGGATCGCCCGACTGGACTTCTTCACTCGGACGGCAACTTTCACTAGGATGGAAATTTTTTCACTTGGAAGACAATCTTTCACTCGGATCGTCTGACTGGACTTCTTCACTCGGACGGAAACTTTCACTAGGATGGCAATTTTTTTACTTGGAAGACAATCTTTCACTCGGATTACTATATTTTCACTCGGATGGCAATCCCTTACTCGATCGGCAAGCTTTCATTCTGATGATAAGATTTTCACTCGGATGACTATATTTTCACTCGGATGACAATCTCTTACACGATCGGTAATTTTTCACTCGGATGGTAAACTTTTCACTCGGATTTCCCAACTAAAAACATAGCCTGAACTTGATTTGCCTCTCCAGGTCGCATACGACCTTGGATTGACACGAATTATATATGAAAATCGATTGGCTCGACGAGACGAAACTTTTCCGTGTTGAAGGTTTTTCGATTCAAGGCTTCCTTGAGGGCCGAATTGCTCGCGCGACCCATCAGACAGGGTGTCTGGTACCTCGCGCCATATTTCCGTTTAGGTTCGGTCTGTAGTGTATTGCCTCTAACTTTTGCATATGAACTTGGATTGAGATGATTTATATATGAAAATCGATCGCCTCGACGAGTCGAAGACAATCCATGTAGAGTGCTCCTTCATCCGCGGTCGTCTTGAAGGCGTAATCAGCTGAAAAGAACTCGGAACACTAAATTCTGCCACTCGGAGTACAGTTTCGGCTCTTAAGATGAGGTTGGATGACGATAACCTAAACATCAAAGTTGTTCCATTCGATGACGCGAAACTTTCTCATGTTGAAAACATTTTCATTTAGGGCCATCTTATTTGAATTTGTCCCGTGCCAAAATCCGGTGTCAACACCATCCTTGATCAATCGTCTCAACAGTGGGTCAGTGGCGACCTGCAAAAAGAATTGATGGCTCATCAAATCACTAGTCTGGCCATAGACAGTTGTCCAGATTTTAAGTATAGATGGTGGCACGCCCAGGTTCGATACCTGTCCCTCGAACTAGGGGCCTACTAAGGAATACGGTGATATACGGAGTGATGGAAAATGCAATACAACTGACAACATACATTCCTATGCTGGTTTTGCGGGCTGGATTCCGCGCTGCTTGCAGACCGGCCTCTGCAACGTTTTTTTGACATTTGACCATGATTTATCTACCATCTACCATAATAATAAAGCACGAAACGCTTCTTGTCCGCTGATTTTCGTCCGTTTCATCCGTCCGCTATTTCTACGGTAGTTCGACTTCGTACGTCAGTT
The DNA here is from genome assembly GCA_011799875.1 of Thinopyrum elongatum. Classification (NCBI taxonomy): domain Eukaryota; kingdom Viridiplantae; phylum Streptophyta; class Magnoliopsida; order Poales; family Poaceae; genus Thinopyrum; species Thinopyrum elongatum. Next base: position 496,229,771 of record CM022301.1, read on the forward strand.
TCCTTCCTCGGCGAACGAGGCCAAGCGAATGAACCAGCCCACGTGTTGTGGACCAGCAAAGCAGGCCTGCCTATCCCGGTTAAGAGGCAAAAATAATCCTAGCGAGGGGAATTGAACTCAAAACCAGCCGTCCAGTAAGTAATATCACGGCCAACTAAGCTAACGTCCTGTGTGTACAAGGGAAGGTTGAGGCCGATGTTAAATAGTCCCACCTTGTTGATTTACATCCATTCTATCTTATTTATACTAGCAAAAATGCCCGCGCGTTGCAACGGGACAATGCAAGGTGCGAGAATCAGGCTAGTGGCATAGATATTGTATTGGTGCAATACTTATCATGTATTTTTTTACCATTAAATCACTCTTCTTTCTTAATTACAATATACCATGAATAATATTTGCTCTCCTTCGTAGCTCAGAAATAAATAGTTCAAATTAGCGATTTAGTTCGGGAAATCAGCCAAAAAAGTTAATAGTACTCCCTCTGTTTCCTTGACGTTTTGGTGGTTCAAATTAAACTACAGGGAGTACTTCTAAAATTATGTATAGAAAAACTTCTGACAACATCCTTTTGCCCTGCATCACATATAGTAATGATATCACAAGCATGCTCTTGACAAGAATGATTCACATGTGCTGGCGACCTGTAGGATTTGGGGGAGGTTGTCAGCGAGCCAGGCGTCCAAGTCCTCATGCGACGACGGCGCGTCGACGGGACGATGCACAGGATCTCGGCGGGCGCCATGGTGGAGGTCATGGCGGGTTGGGCGGCGCCGGATCGGGTAGAGGAGGTGGAGGGCGCGCGGATCCGGGAGGAAGGCACCGGATCTGGCCGGTGGAGATCCCATGGCGGCGTTCGAACCTCCAAGGTGAGCTCGAGGACTGGGCATCCATGGCTCTGGCGCTGAGCTCCTAGAGAGAAGGAGAGCCAAGGATGTGAACATTTTTTAAAACGGGAACATGTATTGAAAATTCATAAGATTTTTAGAAAATGTGTATCTTTTATACATGAACATTATTTTTAATTGCGAAAATTTCACTAAAACAGGAATATTTTTTGAATCTAGAGCATTTTTTGAAATGCCATTTTCTTTTTAGAAATCTTAAAAAAATTTAAAACAATAATTTTTTTGAACAAATGGGAAACGTTTTGCAAGTTTCGAATATTTTTCAAAATAGCAACAAAATTTTGGAATTCCGAACATTTTCCAAATTTGCTTTCTTTAATTCTGAACGTTTATTGAGAATTTTTAATTTACGAAATAAATTTTAAAAGAACGATAAACTTGGAAGGGAAAAAGAGATAGGGAAAGGAGAATAAAAACAGAAGTAAAACACAAAAATAAAGAAAAATGGGCCAGCTCATTATCGCTTGTCCTGTGCGGAACTCCGACTATCTATCGTCTTGTGCGGAAAATAAAATTTTCCCAGCTGCATGGGCAGAAAAATAAGGGGGCTTCATTCGTTGGGCCACAGCGGACGGCCCACGTACGGAAATTCTTTTTCTAGCAGACAAATGCATAAGAATTTAGTACCACCTCGGATAGAAAAAAAAATGTTTTCGGTGGTGAACGGATGAAAAAATTAACGAAACGCACCTTGCTTTATTAGTAGGTATAGATACATCTTTAATTTCCTCGGTATTAGGATGTCATTGAGAGATCATTTTTTTGAACTCAGAGATCATGATAAGTGAGGAAGGAACGAGAGTCTAATTAGAAGAGAAATAAAGAAGGAAGGAGGAGCTAATTCACATACAAGAGAAATAAAAGAAGGAAAGAGGAAATTATTTGAGAAATAAAGAAGGAAAGAGGTAATTACACAAGAAATAAAGAAGGAAAGAGAGGCTAACGCTTCCATATGTGGGGTGGGCTATTAAACGGAAGTAAGGACAAAAAAATAAGAAAGGAAATATTCAAAATAAGGAAGTGATCTGCTGCTAAGACATTGACGGTTGGAAATGATACCCTGATTGATGAATTAAAAATATAGAAGAGATAGAAGAGGACCAGAATAATTCAAATTGCATGTTGCCGGATTCGAAACGTACCAGTCCAATTAGGACTAGACAATGTTGAGCTAACATATACACACATGTTAGCACACACAGAGGAAGCATATATACCTGGACGGCCTATGAAGTAAACAATGAAGATTTACACACGGAAGCAGAATACAAGACAATTTGTTTTTGGACACTGTTGATCTCACCTAGATACGCAGCTACGTAATAAAAGCAAACTTTGTTTTGTGCCAAAATAATGAGACGAAAGAAGATAAGCTGCTCTAGGCACCATTTTGCTATGCATGTTGAGCCACACCAAATAACTAGCTCCAATTTATACAGTATCACCACTAGATATTTATGGTTCCAAGTATTATGTCTCTCTTGGACAACAACAGGGCCTACGCAATAATAAAGAAGATCTAAAATATCCTCCTTCAAATGGCCAAAATCCAATTAGTTCTGTGCCAGATTTATTTAGTGTAATAGCTTTGCCAATTGCAAAGCAAAAGATAGATACCGTAATTGAGAATTGTAAAATGGCATCATAGCCTGCAATGTTTAATGCAGAAGGTGAGATGCAAATCAGTAAAGGAGAACGGAGAATCCATTATGCTACTCTTTTTGCTATGCTTATGTTAGAAGATGTGGGGTGCATAGACAACAACATTAAAGAAACTCCCATAGCACAAAGTGATATATCTGATAAATACAACAAACCTAACCCAGCACCAAAGACTACAACACATAGTAACATTGCTGTCCCTTGACATCCCTTATTGTGTCATCTAATAGCTCCAAATAAATTAAGTGATACATGAAGCTTGGTGATATGGTAGAATACCTGGAATAACAGACCAGGTTGTAACATTGGTCCCTCATGACATTGGACAGGAATGCAGCAGTCTATCCTTTCCTCTTGGTGCCGGCGATATCGACAACCTACATATACAATCACCTAGATCAATCCTTCCATTCTTCGCACTTATCCATGCAAACAATGCTCATTCCCCATGTAGGAAACAACCGGGGGGGGGGGGGCGAAAAGCCCCTCCTGAATATATTTATCATAGCTGCATAGCAGCAAAAAAAACCCCACGGCACAGGGAAATACAAGAGTTGAGTTTTCAGATTACAGAAGAATCACAGGCTCAGGGATTCTAGGTAGGGGACCCAGGCCATCATGCCTCCCCGTTCATGTTTTTTGGGTCTAAAAACCAAAGCCTAAGATCAGCAGTAGCAGAACGTACACCACGGCAGATCGCCGTCATGTTCCGATGGAAAACGATGCTGTGGCGATGATTCCAGATGGTCCACATGAGCAGCAAGCACACTGTGTCCCAGTGCAAGGAAGGTGACGGCGCAGGCGGCCGGACCTCCCAGATCGAGCGGCAGCTCACACGTTCCCCAATTTCGATGGCGTGCCATAAGTGGGCGACGCAACAACAGTCAAACAGGAGATGATTTGTTGTTTAAGAGGACCTGCAGCAAATCTCGCACCGGTCCTCATCCCGGATGTATTTGATTTATCACCACGCTGCTATAACCCAAATATGACCCCATCTACCCACTGGTCTAACATAGGTCCCGTAATCACTCAGATCAATCGTTCTCTTCTTCGCGCAATCACAATTCGATTCCGAATGCTTGAGTCAGTCTAAGTACCTGAACCTGAGGGAGCAACCGAACGAGCCAACCAATGCCACTGGTGTTGGCGAGCACGACAAGCATGCCGACCACTGCATCCCAGTCGGCTTAGAGATGTCTGCCTCCCGCATCGAGGCCAACACCTCATTCTACAGCCACCGCTCCACCGCGGACCGTACAGGACGCACACTCTCGCGCCTCCCTATACACCACCACGCGGTGGCCACGATTTTGTGGATAACCATACAAGCCTGGGCCTGCCTATCCCGGTTAAGAGGCAAAAATAATGCTAGCGAGGGGAATTGAACTCAAAACCTGCCGTCCAGTAAGTAATATCACGGCCAACTAAGCTAACGTCCTGTGTGTACAAGGGAAGGTTGAGGCCGATGTTAAATTGTCCCACCTTGTTGATTTACATCCAATCTATCTTCTTTATAAACATCTTTAATTTCCTCGGTATCAGGAAGTCACTCAGAGATCATTTTTTTTAACTCAGAGATCATGATAAATAAGGAAGGAACAAGAGGCTAATTACAAGAGAAATAAAGAAGGAAAGAGGAGCTAATTTACATACAAGAGAAATAAAAGAAGGAAAGAGGTAATTATTTGAGAAATAAAGAAGGAAAGAGGTAATTACACAAGAAATAAAAAAGGAAAGAGAGGCTAACGCTTCCATATGTGGGGTGGGCTATTAAACGGAACTAAGGACAAAAAAATAAGGAAGGAAATATTCAAAATAAGGAAGTGATCAGCTGCTAAGACATTGACGGTTGGAAATGATACCCTGATTGATGAATTAAAAATCTAGAAGAGATAGAAGAGGACCAGAATAATTCAAATTACACGTTGCCGGATTCGAAACGTACCAGTCCAATCAGGACTAGACAATGTTGAGCTAACATATACACACATGTTAGCGCGCACACACAGGAAGCATATATACATGGACGGCCTATGAAGTAAACAATGAAGATTTACACACGGAAGCAGAATACAAGACAATTTGTTTTTAGACACTATTGATCTGACCTAGATACGCAGCTACGTAATAAAGCAAACTTTGTTTTGTGCCAAAATAATGAGACGAAAGAAGATAAGCTGCTCTAGGCACCATTTTGCTATAACATGTTGAGCCACACCAAATAACTAGCTCCAGTTTATACAGTTTCACCACTAGATATTTATGGTTCCAAGTATTATGTCTCTATTGGACAACAACAGGGCCTACACAATAATACAGAAGATCTAAAATATCCTCCTTCAAATGGCCAAAATCCAATTAGTTCTGTGCCAGATTTATTTGCTGTAATAGCTTTGCCAATTGCAAAGCAAAAGATAGATACTGTAATTGAGAACTGGAAAATGGCATCATAGCCTGCAATGTTTAATGCAGAAGGTGAGATGCAAATCAGTAAAGGAGAACGGAGGATCCATTATGCTACTCTTTTTGCCATGCTTATGTTAGAAGATGTGGGGTGCATAGACAGCAACATTAAAGAAACTCCCATAGCACAAAGTGATATATCTGATAAATACAACAAACCTAACCCAGCACCAAAGACTACAACACATACTAACATTGTTGTCCCTTGACATCCCTTATTGTGTCATCTAATAGCTCCAAATAAATTAAGTGGTACATGAAGCTTGGTGATATTGTAGAATACCTAGAATAACAGCCCAAGTTGTAACATTGGTCCCTCATGACATTGGACAGGAATGCAGCAGTCTATCCTTTCCTCTTGGTGCCGGCGATATGGACAACCTACAAATACAATCACTTCGATCAATCCTTCCATTCTTCGAACTTTATCCATGCAAACAATGCTCATTCCCCATGTAGGAAACAACCGGGGGGGGGGGGGGGGCGAGAAGCCCCTCCTGAATATATTTATCATAGCTGCATAGCAGCAGAAAAAACCCCACGGCACAGGGAGAATACAAGAGTTGAGTTTTCAGATTACAGAAGAATCACAGGCTCAGGGATTCTAGGTAGGGGACCCAGGCCATCATGCCTCCCCGTTCATGTTTTTTCGGTCTAAAAACCAAAGCCAAAGATCAGCAGTAGCAGAACGTACATCACGGCAGATCGCTGGCATGTTCCCATGGAAAACGACGCTGTGGCGATGATTCCAGATGGTCCACATGAGCAGCAAGCACACTGTGTCCCAGTGCAAGGAAGGCGACGGCGCAGGCGGCCGGACCTCCCAGATCGAGCGGCAGCTCACACGTTCCCCGATTTCGATGGCGTGCCATAAGTGGGCGACGCAACAACAGTCAAAGAGGAGATGATTTGTTGTTTAAGAGGACCTGCAGCAAATCTCGCACCGGTCCTCATCCCGGATGTATTTGATTTATCACCACACTGCTATAACCCAAATATGACCCCATCTACCCACTGGTCTAACATAGGTCCTGTAATCACTCAGATCAATCGTTCTCTTCTTTGCGCTATCACAATTCGATTCCGAATGCTTGAGTCAGTCTAAGTACCTGAACCTGAGGGAGCAACCGAACGAGCCAACCACGCCACTGGTGTCGGCGAGCACGACAAGCACGCCGACCACTGCATCCTGGTCGGCTTAGAGATGTCTGCCTCCCGCATCGAGGCCAACACCTCATTCTACAGCCACCGCTCAACCGCGGACGGTACAGGACGCACACTCCCGCGCCTCCCTATACACCACCACGCGGTGGCCGCAATTTTCTGGATAACCATACAAGCCTGGGCCTGCCTATCCCGGTTAAGAGGCAAAAATAATGCTAGCGAGGGGAATTGAACTCAAAACCTGCCGTCCAGTAAGTAATATCACGGCCAACTAAGCTAACGTCATGTGTGTACAAGGGAAGGTTGAGGCCGATGTTAAATTGTCCCACCTTGTTGATTTACATCCAATCTATCTTCTTTATAAACATCTTTAATTTCCTCGGTATCAGGAAGTCACTCAGAGATCATTTTTTTTAACTCAGAGATCATGATAAATAAGGAAGGAACAAGAGGCTAATTACAAGAGAAATAAAGAAGGAAAGAGGAGCTAATTTACATACAAGAGAAATAAAAGAAGGAAAGAGGTAATTATTTGAGAAATAAAGAAGGAAAGAGGTAATTACACAAGAAATAAAAAAGGAAAGAGAGGCTAACGCTTCCATATGTGGGGTGGGCTATTAAACGGAACTAAGGACAAAAAAATAAGGAAGGAAATATTCAAAATAAGGAAGTGATCAGCTGCTAAGACATTGACGGTTGGAAATGATACCCTGATTGATGAATTAAAAATCTAGAAGAGATAGAAGAGGACCAGAATAATTCAAATTACACGTTGCCGGATTCGAAACGTACCAGTCCAATCAGGACTAGACAATGTTGAGCTAACATATACACACATGTTAGCGCGCACACACAGGAAGCATATATACATGGACGGCCTATGAAGTAAACAATGAAGATTTACACACGGAAGCAGAATACAAGACAATTTGTTTTTAGACACTATTGATCTGACCTAGATACGCAGCTACGTAATAAAGCAAACTTTGTTTTGTGCCAAAATAATGAGACGAAAGAAGATAAGCTGCTCTAGGCACCATTTTGCTATAACATGTTGAGCCACACCAAATAACTAGCTCCAGTTTATACAGTTTCACCACTAGATATTTATGGTTCCAAGTATTATGTCTCTATTGGACAACAACAGGGCCTACACAATAATACAGAAGATCTAAAATATCCTCCTTCAAATGGCCAAAATCCAATTAGTTCTGTGCCAGATTTATTTGCTGTAATAGCTTTGCCAATTGCAAAGCAAAAGATAGATACTGTAATTGAGAACTGGAAAATGGCATCATAGCCTGCAATGTTTAATGCAGAAGGTGAGATGCAAATCAGTAAAGGAGAACGGAGGATCCATTATGCTACTCTTTTTGCCATGCTTATGTTAGAAGATGTGGGGTGCATAGACAGCAACATTAAAGAAACTCCCATAGCACAAAGTGATATATCTAATAAATACAACAAACCTAACCCATCACCAAAGACTACAACACATACTAACATTGTTGTCCCTTGACATCCCTTATTGTGTCATCTAATAGCTCCAAATAAATTAAGTGGTACATGAAGCTTGGTGATATGGTAGAATACCTAGAATAACAATCCACGTTGTAACATTGGTCCCTCATGACATTGGACAGGAATGCAGCAGTCTATCCTTTCCTCTTGGTGCCGGCGATATCGACAACCTACAAATACAATCACCTAGATCAATCCTGCCATTCTTCGCACTTTATCCATGCAAACATTGCTCATTCCCCATGTAGGAAACAACCGGGGGGGGGGGGCGAGAAGCCCCTCCTGAATATATTTATCATAGCTGCATAGCAGCAGAAAAACCCCCACGCCACAGGGAGAATACAAGAGTTGAGTTTTCAGATTACAGAAGAATCACAGGCTCAAGGATTCTAGGTAGGGGACCCAGGCCATCATGCCTCCCCGTTCATGTTTTTTCGGTCTAAAAACCAAAGCCTAAGATCAGCAGTAGCAGAACGTACACCACGGCAGATCACCGGCATGTACCCACGGAAAACGACGCTGTGGCGATGATTCCAGATGGTCCACATGAGCGGCAAGCACACTGTGTCCCAGTGCAAGGAAGTCGACGGTGCAGGCGGCCGGACCTCCCAGATCGAGCTGCAGCTCACACCTTCCCCGATTTCGATGGCGTGCCATAAGTGGGCGACGCAACAACAGTCAAAGAGGAGATGATTTGTTGTTTAAGAGGACGTGCAGCAAATCTCGCGCCGGTCCTCATCCCGGATGTATTTGATTTATCAGCACGCTGCTATAACCCAAATATGACCCCATCTACCCACTGATCTAACATAGGTCCCGTAATCACTCAGATAAATCGTTTTCTTCTTCACGCTATCACAATTCGATTCCGAATGCTTGAGTCAGTCTAAGTACCTGAACCTGAGGGAGCAACCGAACAAGCCAACCACACCACTGGTGTCGGCGAGCATGGCAGGAATGCCAACCACTGCATCCCGGTCGGCTTAGAGATGTCTGCCTCCCGCATCGAGGCCAACACCTCATTCTACAGCCAGCGCTCCACCGCGCACGATACAGGACGCACACTCCCGCGCCTCCCTGTACACCACCGCGGGATGGCCGCGAGTTTCTGGATAACAGTACAATCGGGGCCTTCCTATCCCTGTTAAGAGGCAAAAATAATGCTAGTGAGGCGAATTGATCTCAAAACCTGCCGTCCAGTGAGTAATATCACAGCCAACTAAGCTAACGTCTTGTGTGTACAAGGGAAGGTTGAGGCCGATGTTAAATAGTCCCACCTTGTTGATTTACATCCAATCTATCTTATTTATACACATCTTTACTTTCCTCGGTATCAGGAAGTCACTCAGAGATCATTTTTTTGAACTCAGAGATCATGATAAATGAGGAAGGAACAAGAGGCTAATTACAAGAGAAATAAAGAAGGAAAGAGGAGCTAACTTACATACAAGAGAAATAAAAGAAGGAAAGAGGTAATTATTTGAGAAATAAAGAAGGAAAGAGGTAATTACACAAGAAATAAAAAAGGAAAGAGAGGCTCACGCTTCCATATGTGGGGTGGGCTATTAAACGGAAGTAAGGACAAAAATATAAGGAAGGAAATATTCAAAATAAGGAAGTTATCAGCTGCTAAGACATTGACGGTTGGAAATGATACCCTGATTGATGAATTAAAAATCGAGAAGAGATAGAAGAGGACCAGAATAATTCAAATTGCACGTTGCCGGATTCGAAACGTACCAGTCCAATCAGGACTAGACAATGTTGAGCTAACATATACACACATGTTAGCGCGTACACACAGGAAACATATATACCTGGACGGCCTATGAAGTAAACAATGAAGATTTACACACGGAAACAGAATACAAGACAATTTGTTTTTAGACACTATTGATCTGACCTAGATATGCAGCAACGTAATAAAGCAAACTTTGTTTTGTTCCAAAATAATGAGATGAAAGAAGATAAGCTGCTCTAGGCACCATTTTGCTATAACATGTTGAGCCACACCAAATAACTAGCTCCAGTTTATACAGTATCACCACTAGATATTTATGGTTCCAAGTATTATGTCTCTATTGGACAACAAGAGGGCCTACACAATAATACAGAAGATCTAAAATATCCTCCTTCAAATGGCCAAAATCCAATTAGTTCTGTGCCAGATTTAATTAGTGTAATAGCTTTGCCAATTGCAAAGCAAAAGATAGATACCGTAATTGAGAACTGGAAAATGGCATCATAGCCTGCAATGTTTAATGCAGAAGGTGAGATGCAAATCAGTAAAGGAGAACGGAGAATCCATTATGCTACTCTTTTTGCCATGCTTATGTTAGAAGATGTGGGGTGCATAGACAGCAACATTAAAGAAACTCCCATAGCACAAACTGATATATCTGATAAATACAACAAACCTAACCCATCACCAAAGACTACAACACATACTAACATTGTTGTCCCTTGACATCCCTTATTGTGTCATCTAATAGCTCCAAATAAATTAAGTGGTACATGAAGCTTGGTAACATTGGTCCCTCATGACATTGGACAGGAATGCAGCAGTCTATCCTTTCCTCTTGGTGCCGGCGATATGGACAACCTACAAATACAATCACTTAGATCAATCCTTCCATTCTTCACACTTTATCCGTGCAAACAATGCTCATTCCCCATGTAGGAAACAACCGGGGTGGGGGGGGGGGGGTGAGAAGCCCCTCCTGAATATATTTATCATAGCTGCATAGCGGTAGAAAAAATCCCACGGCACAGGGAGAATACAAGAGTTGAGTTTTCAGATTACAGAAGAATCACAGGCTCAGGGATTCTAGGTAGAGGACCCAGGCCATCATGCCTCCCCGTTCATGTTTTTTCGGTCTAAAAACCAAAGCCTAAGATCAGCAGTAGCAGAACGTACACCACGGCAGATCACCGGCATGTACCCACGGAAAACGACGCTGTGGCGATGATTCCAGATGGTCCACATGAGCAGCAAGCACACTGTGTCCCAGTGCAAGGAAGTCGACGGTGCAGGCGGCCGGACCTCCCAGATCGAGCTGCAGCTCACACCTTCCCCGATTTCGATGGCGTGCCATAAGTGGGCGACGCAACAACAGTCAAAGAGGAGATGATTTGTTGTTTAAGAGGACGTGCAGCAAATCTCGCACCGGTCCTCATCCCGGATGTATTTGATTTATCAGCACGCTGCTATAACCCAAATATGACCCCATCTACCCACTGATCTAACATAGGTCCCGTAATCACTCAGATAAATCGTTTTCTTCTTCACGCTATCACAATTCGATTCCGAATGCTTGAGTCAGTCTAAGTACCTGAACCTGAGGGAGCAACCGAACAAGCCAACCACACCACTGGTGTCGGCGAGCACGGCAGGAATGCCGACCACTGCATCCCGGTCGGCTTAGAGATGTCTGCCTCCCGCATCGAGGCCAACACCTCATTCTACAGCCAGCGCTCCACCGCGCACGATACAGGACGCACACTCCCGCGCCTCCCTGTACACCACCGCGGGATGGCCGCGAGTTTCTGGATAACAGTACAATCGGGGCCTTCCTATCCCGGTTAAGAGGCAAAAATAATGCTAGTGAGGCGAATTGAACTCAAAACCTGCCGTCCAATAAGTAATATCACAGCCAACTAAGCTAACGTCTTGTGTGTACAAGGGAAGGTTGAGGCCGATGTTAAATAGTCCCACCTTGTTGATTTACATCCAATCTATCTTATTTATACACATCTTTACTTTCCTCGGTATCAGGAAGTCACTCAGAGATCATTTTTTTGAACTCAGAGATCATGATAAATGAGGAAGGAACAAGAGGCTAATTACAAGAGAAATAAAGAAGGAAAGAGGAGCTAACTTACATACAAGAGAAATAAAAGAAGGAAAGAGGTAATTATTTGAGAAATAAAGAAGGAAAGAGAAGCTAACGCTTCCATATGTGGGGTGGGCTATTAAACGGAAGTAAGGACAAAAAAATAAGACAGGAAATATTCAGAATAAGGAAGTGATCTGCTGCTAAGACATTGACGGTTGGAAATGATACCCTGATTGATGAATTAAAAATCTTGAAGAGATAGAAGAGGACCAGAATAATTCAAATTGCACGTTGCTGGATTTGAAACGTACCAGTCCAATCAGGACTAGACAATGTTGAGCTAACATATACACACATGTTAGCACATACACACACAGGAGGCATATATACCTGGACGGCCTATGAAGTAAACAATGAAGATTTACACACGGAAGCAGAATACAAGACAATTTGTTTTTAGACACTGTTGATCTCACCTAGATACGCAGCTACATAATAAAGCAAACTTTGTTTTGTGCCAAAATAATGAGACGAAAGAAGATAAACTGCTCTAGGCACCATATTGCTATGACATGTTGAGCCACACCAAATAACTAGCTCCAGTTTATACAGTATCACCACTAGATATTTATGGTTCCAAGTATTATGTCTCTATTGGACAACAACAGGGCCTACGCAATAATACAGAAGATCTAAAATATCCTCCTTCAAGTGGCCAAAATCCAATTAGTTCTGTGCTAGATTTATTTAGTGTAATAGCTTTGCCAATTGCAAAGCAAAAGATAGATACCGTAATTGAGAACTGGAAAATGGCATCATAGCCTGCAATGTTTAATGCAGAAGGTGAGATGCAAATCAGTAAAGGAGAACGGAGAATCCATTATGCTACTCTTTTTGCCATGCTTATGTTAGAAGATGTGGGGTGCATAGACAGCAACATTAAAGAAACTCCCATAGCACAAAGTGATATATCTGATAAATACAACAAACCTAACCCATCACCAAAGACTACAACACATACTAACATTGTTGTCCCTTGACATCCCTTATTGTGTCATCTAATAGCTCCAAATAAATTAAGTGGTACATGAAGCTTGGTAACATTGGTCCCTCATGACATTGGACAGGAATGCAGCAGTCTATCCTTTCCTCTTGGTGCCGGCGATATGGACAACCTACAAATACAATCACTTAGATCAATCCTTCCATTCTTCACACTTTATCCGTGCAAACAATGCTCATTCCCCATGTAGGAAACAACCGGGGTGGGGGGGGGGGGGTGAGAAGCCCCTCCTGAATATATTTATCATAGCTGCATAGCGGTAGAAAAAATCCCACGGCACAGGGAGAATACAAGAGTTGAGTTTTCAGATTACAGAAGAATCACAGGCTCAGGGATTCTAGGTAGGGGACCCAGGCCATCATGCCTCCCCGTTCATGTTTTTCGGTCTAAAAACCAAAGCCTAAGATCAGCAGTAGCAGAACATACACCACAGGAGATCGCCGGCATGATCCCATGGAAAACGACGCTGTGGCGATGATTCCAGATGCACTACATGAGCAGCAGGCACACTGTGTCCCAGTGCAAGGAAGCCAACGGCGCAGGCGGCCGGACCTCCCAGATCGAGCGGCAGCTCACACCTTCCCCGATTTCGATGGCGTGCCATAAGTGGGCGATGCAACAACAGTCAAAGAGGAGATGGTTTGTTGTTTAAGAGGACCTGCAGCAAATCTCGCACCGGTCCTCATCCCGGATGTATTTGATTTATCACCACGCTGCTATAACCCAAATATGACCCCATCTACCCACTGATCTAACATAGGTTCCATTATCACTCAGATCAATCGTTCTCTTCTTCGCGCTATCACAATTCGATTCCGAATGCTTGAGTCAGTGTAAGTACCTGAACCTGAGGGAGCAACCGAACGAGCCAACCACGCCACTGGTGTCGGCGAGCATGGCAGGCACGCTGACCACTGCATCCCGGTCGGCTTAGAGATGTCTGTCTCCCGCATCGAGGCCAACACCTCATTCTACAGCCAACGCTCCACCGCGGACGGTACAGGACGCACACTCCCGTGCCTCCCTGTACACCACCGCGGGGTGGCCGCGAGTTTCTGGATAACAATACAAGCCGGCGGAGGACATCTTCAGCTGCGCCGACACATGGGGGCGGAGGGTGTGGGCATTGGTGCGAGCCCACGGCGGGGAGAGGAGGCGACGGCCCTGGCCATGGCTGTGTGCATGAGAGTGGCTGTGAAGTGAGATGGGATGCGGTGGGGAAAGAAAGCGAGACTAGATTTTTTTTCCCTTTTTTTTTTAGAAACCATTTTCCCGATAGGTTTTTTAGTAACTTTTTCCCCGATAGGTTTTGTGGAGGTATTTTTCCCCGACAGGTGTTACAGTATAAGTGATTGCGTGGTGAGGTGATCCCATGTAGACCCAACAACAGCTGCTCTAAAAATACGTAGGCCCAGCAGAGTGTGACTCAACATGCTGTATATGACTATATTTTTCCTTTTCTTATTTATATTATATGTGTTATTTTTTAAATAAAAGTCACATAGATGGATTATGACCGGCATAGGTACCGACGTAACAATGCTGGATGGGACAAAAACTTCACCGACTTTTAATAAGCATACATATAATTGTCCCTTTTATTTTTATGTATGTTGCATTGATAATATTTACAATTTATTTCCATGTCTCACATGTGCTCGACATTCATAATGAACCCACTTAACCCTATATATCTTGGTTGTGTTTCTTAAATGAAATGGAACAGGGGAATCGAAAAACTCACCAAGATATATAGATATACACTTTAAAAACCCTAAGACGATATTGTTGGGAGAGGTCGAAAACTCACCAAGATATATAGATATACACTTTAAACGAAGTGCACTTTCATTATTTTCATAAGTTTATGTTGCAGTATTCTTTTTATACATGTTGAATTTGACATGCACTATGTTTACATGCGGGATGAGAAAATACTAGAAGGGTTGATATTTATAAACATACAATCATAAGTCGCATGCGACATCAACATGGTGAATTACAGTTCATTTGATCGATATGTCTATATATAATCTTGATGTACCGTGGCAACGCACGGGCATTCTACTAGTAAGAGTAAAATACTTCGACGTGAGGGGTGGTAAGATATAAGCAGGTGCATCGCGAACACCATCGTCCCTTGGTGCCTCAAGTCATACGTCGGTTACTAGGAGAGAAGGCAACTTTTCTCATTCTCCTTTCTAGGAAAAGCAGGAGCTCGTGTACGTAGTGATTTAGTGAACAGTATCCGTACGTGTGAAGCAGCAGGACAGTTTCTGTTTATGAGCTCAAATGCTCCCTCATAAACAGTAAAATAAAAAAAAGTTAATAAATCAAAGTGAAATCTATTTTTTGGGAAACACTACAAATCTAACGTTAGATTTTTAAATATGTTAAATCTGACATTTTCCATGGCAATCTATATTGACACGATGATGACAAATTTAGTTTTCAAGCACGGCAATTTTCTGGCAAAAAAATTAACCGAGGCGAATCCTTGACGAACATAATTTGCCATGAAAAACGTTCAATTTGCCATGCCTAAAAATCTAACATTCGGTTGATATTCAGATCCTTTTTGAAGCAACAAACATTGTTGAATTGTCTACATGCATACAAATTTTAGTGAAGAAAAAACATTCCTAAATGCTCTTGGCAAGAAAAATGATGCACCAAAATGACTATTTTTTAAAGCATTTTGGAGCTTTGATTTCGTTTTTTTTCTTCTTAGAACATTACTAGGGATGTTTTAACTTAATGAAAGTTTGCACGTATGTACACAATTCATCTATGTTGTTACGAAAAAATCAGATTTTTTTTAACTATCCATCACAGGTGCATTTGAGGTCGTGAACAGAAGAACATTTCCGCAAAAGCCCAGGAAATAAAAATTTTATTTACAATGGCATACACAAGGCCGCAAGGGAAGGAAGAATCACTTAACTCAGATAATGCTTCAGAAGGTTTATAATTCGACTTATTGCCCCGTGTGTGCGCGTGCACGTGCGTGCGTTCGTGTGTGTGTGTGTGTTTGTGCACGCGTCCTAGATATGTGGAGCTTGTATGATCTCTATGCAACATTATTAGTTAATTAAAGTGTCCTTTATCGAGAGAGAAAAAGTTATTTCTATACATAGATTACATGCTTTGAACTTCTCAAAGAGTTCACTAGGCATTTGCCTTCACTAGGCGGTTTCGCTCCCGCTCTTGCCGGAGCATCCACCTCAAATAACTATTTTTCGCTTCGGTTCTGCTGTCGAACCCTCTATGGCTAGCACCCGGGTACTTGTCCACCTTGTCCTGAGCGTCTGGCCAGTGGTCGTACACTCCCGGAACCCTCCCAACGAACACGGCGTAGCAGACCTTCGCCATCTCTGATCTATGTACCTGCATCATCAGTTGATAAATTGAACGATAATATGCAACATAATGTACTTAAGAAAACAAAGAGGCATAATTAGCAAAATACAAGCAACCTATAGTAAACATAAATAACGAAGTTCCTCATACCCAAACTAATTAACTAGAGCGATCTACGCTAGTTCAGGACCACGGTTTGATTACATCACATAGTTTTGCCGTCCATAAATTCAAAGTTTTGCCGTAGAAAGATAGTAGTGACACATTGTCATCGACAATCAGTCCTCCATGTCGGCGGTCCAATCTTCATAGTAAGGGAAAAAGCACCCGAGCTTCTTGAAAGTCTTCAGGTCCAGACGTTGAGCGAGTAGCAGTGCTCGGACATCATCCCGCGTGATTGGCCCATGGTAGAACATCCCTGTTGGTTCGAGGACCTGCTTCATGATCACTTGGGCAAGTTCACATTGTACGTGATAAAACTCAGCTCGGATTCGATGATCCGGTGTCTTTCCTATGCTTGTGGCCCAGTTGACAATCTCGGCATCCCTGGTAGTAGCTGACATGCGAAGGCGTTGATTATCCCTTCTGTACTCGATCAGGTGATGCATGAGGTAGAATCCATCAGCCTTACTGGTGTACGGTTGCTGGATGCAGCAGAAGTCGGTCTTATGGCTGAAAGCCAGCCCGTTCTTCCTGTGCTTTTTCACCTTGATATATCCACCAGACAGGCTGAAGGTGAACAGGGCACAATCGAGAACACTCTTTATGTGCGTGTAATCCTTTTTCTTGATGTTCTTCGATGAGTCCAAGTACATAGCATGGGAGTATTCTGGGTACAGAACGATGAGGACGGCGCCCCCCCCCCCCCCCCTCCCCGCTGCGCAAATTAAGTACACCTCAAATTAGCCTCCATGCTTGCAAAGGAATGATTAAAACTTACGAAAGGATATGCGCGGATGACTTACGTGGGATGATAAGGCAGGAGAATCGCTTCCTTGTCCTTATTAGCGATCATGAAGTCGCCGATATACTTGCTTGCATAGTCACGGTGCTCTTTGCAGACTGCCAAGAAGCTCTTGTGCATATAGTATGGGTCCGCGACGCTGATATATTTTATGTTCTCGATCCTGATGAAGTAGTTGAGATACAGCGCATACATGCGGATGAACTGCAAATCCAGCTTGGTCATGTGGAACATGTCGTAGATGTAGTCAAATCGTAGGATGAACTTATCCGCGGGCCATCTCTCGACGTACAACCTCCCACCCGGCACATGAGCCGCGTAAAGTGGGTATCCTGGTTTTTTCGAGATGAGAAGGGTTTTCTCTCTGGCCAGCACATCGTCATGGAGTCTCCTTAGATCATTGTTCAGTATGTGCTCTAGCGCTTTCGCAGGTAGGATTGGGTCGCCGGCGACATGAAAATGCTTCGCACCTTCCACAGGTATTCTATCTACCACCCGGGGCTTCAGAGGCGGCTGGCTGCTTGAAGCAGCTCTGGCGCCTTTAGGGCCTTTCCTGTCCGGTCTCCTCCTTTGCTTCTTGGTGGGTGGCGGTAGTGAGCCCACCATACCTTCCCTAACCACCACCCCCAGTTTCGTCGGGCTAATCAGTGGACGGCCCTCGGGTTGTTGCTGGGTAGAGGCGGCATCTGGAGGCGTCTCCTGCGAGGATCGCTTGAAGAGAGACTTTTTGCATTCCGCCTTAGGACATTCCGGCTCCGGCAAATCAGGCAGCATCAAGTCATCATCTCCACGCTCATAGCCTGAGTATTCGTCGTCCTGAGCCATCAATCCTCCATCATCATAGGCGGTATTGAAATACTTGTCTGGGTCATCATCATCCTCCTCCATGTCATCATCAGCATTTGCTTCTTCGACAACGGGGGCGACGTCATCTGGCACTAATGGAGGCTCTCCCTCGCGTCGTCCGCTATCACCCGCCATGACAGGTGCAGGTAATTTGGTAGGTGGGGTGGTGTTCATACCTTCTTGAGAAGCTGTCGTTGGTGTGATACTGGGCGCCTCGACACGAAGAAGAGTCTTCGGCCAAGGCAAGAACCAGCTCTTGCATGCGCCAATCCGCTTAGGGGTCTTCTCGTCATCGACTGGTACAGGAGGAGGCAAATCCTCGAAGCCCGCTAAGACACTGGCCACGTTAACCTTGAAGATGCCATCGGGCATCTCTCGGTTGTGGAACATGCAGTCCTTTGGCTTCACGATCGTTGCCTTTCCCACGGCCACCTTCTGGCCCTTGATGTCGTAGAGTAGGGTGCACGGGGTATCGTCGGCCTACGAAGAAGACATGTCTGTGACGTCAAACATCCGAAAGGCAACTGAAACGGAAGACTATAGACATGCTGGTGAAAAGGGTATGACGCGTAATTACCGTGAGGGCATCGAGCTCAGCCATAGAGGAAGGCCCGCCGAGCATGCCAGAGACGGAGGTCGGGCTGCTATGAACAGGAGCGGGACCTTTTGCGGTTGCTTGAGCAGGTGCTGGTGCTGTGATGTTCACCGAATTGCTCCCGACGTAGCTGGGAAGGGGAAAGTCCTGTGGCCCTTTATTTGGATTGCTCTTCGACCAATCGATAATTGCCGGAATCAAGCTGGCTACCGCGTCACTGACCGCTGCCTTGACTACCCCGAGCAACTCTTCTTTGGTCTCAGCTTTGGTCTTATTGACCGCAATCGCGACCTTCTCGTCAATGGTCTGCTGAGTGACCAACCGTCTCTTCCTTCTTTCCTCTGGCTCCTCGCGGTAGCACGTCTTCCACGAGGCGCCATCTTCGACGTCGTGCACACGTCCATAGGATGGCGGTTTGTCCTCCGGGACCATTTTCAGTATGTTCAGGGCCCGGTTGAATGGGGTGTCCCACTTGGGCCGCACCGATGACTGTGACGACTCGTCGCTTTCGGCTGCCATTTGGTGCTGCTCTTTCTGTAAAAGGAACGTGGATGGTTTACTAATGTGACAAAACTTGTAGTCGAATTGATTGGAAGCTAATATGATAATGTGGTAATATAACAATTACCAAAAGTCTCATGAACTCCCTCGTGTTCGGGTCCATGTAAAAGATCTTTTTGACGCGGTCCCACTTGTACCGGGCCCTGATCCAGTCACGCTCCAGCGGGTCGGTGAACTCCTCCAAGGGGTCTGGGATTCCGTGACTTTCACGTTCGACGTCCTTCTTGGCCCATACGTGCCTCTTCCCCTCGTAACCACGGCTTCCGAGGCGGTGGGGAGGTGTGTTCCTGGCCTGGAGCGCCTTCATTTTCTCCGACCTTGCCTTGACTTCTTCTTTAGCGCAGGTCTCCTTGAATTTTTCTAAGTCATCTTCCTTTATTGATGGATTGTCAGCATGAATATTGGACCACGGTTCATTCTTCGCAATCGCTTTCTTCACCCGAACTTTCCAGGCGGACAAGTCATTGGTGAACGTCACCATCGCCTTGTCATTTATCTTTGTCATGGCGTCGTCGTCCCACGGTTCTTTGCTTTCATCCCGGCCAGGGAACATGAACCTATTGCGCAACTTCTTTAGGAGCATGTTCTTCATATGTGGTATCTTCTTCAACTTCTTGTCGTTGATGTTGGCGGTTTCCCTAAGGATGCATCCTAGTTGATTGCCCCAGCACGAGCGCGCTTCCTCCGGCGCCGTTGGCTCTAATTTCTTGGGGTGCATCTCCGTGACCACAATTTGTCCGATGCCGAGCTCGTTTGGTCTTCGTGACCTCTTCTGCTTCGGTGCTTTACCGGCTATGACAGCATCGTTGCCGGTCTCGGGGGTGGTGTCGGTGACGGTGCCAGTGCTGGTGCCAGTGTCGGCGTCGGTGTCGGGGTTGGTGCCACTGCCGCCACCATGCACCCCCATCTGGTGTTCGAACAAGTAATCGAAATAATGATTTGCTGCCTCGATGGGGTCTTCTTCGAGGCGAGCAGAACCCCCGGCTTCGGCGTGGCTAGACATGTTTCCTATTCAACAATTGTAAATAAAAGATATAATGAAGAGAAAAAAGGGGCCTATATTTGGTCGGAATGTTGATTCATTCCCCTTCTGGCAAATTCCGGGCACTCCATATGTCCTAGTTTCTCGCACAAGTCATGCCAAAAATCACGGAAATTTTCGGCATGACCTTTGGTAAAAAGTGGACATATGGAGCGCCTGAAATTTGCCGGAACGGAAATGAATCAACAATCCGGCAAAACATAGGCCACTCGGATATTCTTCGACATTCAACCAACATTGCAAAATCATGTAACATCAATGACATATATCATCTACAAAATATATCATTCAAGCAAGTACATAGAGTGAAATGACCTCACTAAACATTGCAAAATAGTGGTCTTTTCAAAAACCAAAAACCTTTGCAAAATGACCTCACTAAACATTTGCTATTATATATACCTACAAAAATTCATAAATGCTCTCTCTCTCTCTCTCTGCTACTGCCCTAACCAACTAAATTGCCCTATAAACTAATTTGCTACTGTTTTTTTCCTAAATGATCTCCCTCTCTCTCTCTGCTACTGCCCTAAACTAATCTGCTACTGCCCTACCACAGGGCATATCATGCTCCTAAAACATCATCTAGGGTTTTATATCATGCTCTTAAAAATTTGCTACTGTTTTTTAGTGCAATTTGCTACTGTTTTTTAGTTTAGTGCATTTTTGCAGCTAGGCAATTTGCTACTGTTTTTTATTTATAGTTAAAAAAGTCCACTATTTTATTTATAGCTAAAAAAGTCCACTAATTTTGCAATTTTAGGGAGCTACTGTTTTTGATAAATTGCCTGGCTACAAATAATTTGCTCCTGTTTTTTATAGCTATTTTTTTTGCTAATTTAGCTAAATTTGCTAAATTTGGTACTGCCCTAAAATACACATGATGATTTTGACTATCTAGAATCCTATGAACTTGAATCAATGTTTTGTTATGCCTATTTCCATAACAATATTTAGTTAACAGTAGCTAGTGTTCATATGTCCTAATTTTGCTAACAGTAGCTAGGGTTCATCACAGAGAGAGAGAGGAGGGCAGGGTAGAGGAGAGGGAGAGGCTTACGGGCTCGGGCGGTCGGCGGCGAGGGCGGGCAGGGGAGAGGGCAGCGGCGGCGAGGTTGAGGGCGGCGGCGGCGGTGAGGTCGAGGGCGGGCAGGGGAGAGGGCGGCGGCGTCGAGGTCGAGGGCAGGCCCGCGCGGCGACGGTGACGTCGAGGGAGTGCTCGGGCGACGGCCAGCGTCGAGGTCGACGGCGGGCAGGGGTGACGGCCAGCGCGGCGACAGAGTGGGGGAACAGGTTGGAGGAGAGGGGGAAATGACTTGGTGAAATTTTGAGCCCATGCGGGGGGGGGGGGGGGACCAGCGTTATAGCTAAGTTAGCTATGGCGCTTGTTCCCAAACCAGCGCTACCTCTATTTTCCTTTTCTAGTTTTTAGTTTTCTTTTCTTTTTATTATTTTCCTTTTCTAGTTTTTAGTTTTCTTTTCTTTTTATTATTTTCCTTTTCTTTTCTGTTTACTTTTCTTTTTTCTTTTGTATTGCTTTCTCCCTTTTGTTTTTGTTTTTTCTTTCTCCCGACGACGGTGTCTCCCTCCCACACTGCGCGAATATCACCGGAATCATGCATACACTGACCGATAACGGTTACTTAAGTGCGTACACAAAATAGATACATATATATATAAATGATGGTTTCTCAGCTGCGTCGACGACGTTTCACATTGAGCTTCTTCCCTTCCTTGTTCGTTGCCGAATAATTGAGCCCCTCCTTGTGACTTTTCCGGAACCATGGAGTACAATTTTTCTTAGGTAATGTAGTATTGATTCTTCTTTTCATGTATGCTGCATCGTCATCGTCATCTTTCCTCATCGGGTTGCCGTATTGGTCATAGTCTTCCTCGTTGGCGACTCCATCCATTCCGACGATGCTCCTTTTGCCTCTCCTCACGACAACACGACTGGGATTGGTCGGGTCGGTTATGAAGAAGCATTGTGTCACGTGCTTAGCGTGTACCCATGGCTCATTTTTGGCGATGACGTTAACGTTCACGGTAGTGCTCTTCGTGTCGGGTATAGACATGGTAGTGAAATACTTGTTTTCTCTTACGACGACCTTAGCCCATCTGACACGGAACATCGTCGCATCGTGCATTCCAGCATAGTCAAGCTCCCAGATCTCTTCGACCCTTTCGTAGAATCTTTCAGTTGTGCCGTTGGCGTCGGTCACGCATTCAATTGTCACCCCAGAGTTCTGGTAATCACTGTCCATGTCTTTGGCCTCCGTGTAGAACGTGTACCCGTTGATATCGTATGACTGATAGGTCGCGAGTTTGGGCGCGGTGCGATGTGCTAAGGCGTGTATGAGCAATCCGTCCGAACTGCCCTTTTCCGGGGGATTTTCAAGAACTTGCTCTTTGAACCAACGCAAGAAAGTGGCGTTGTGCTCTACAGTAACTTCGTCGTCTGTCTTGAGCATCCCCTTATCACGGTACTTCTTTGCGATGGTTTCTTTGTGCCGTGCCACATAATCATCTACCACATCTAGGTGTTGTAGCACTACTAAGTTAGCCTTGTCAAATTCATTCCGTCGATCCGAGTAGTCCACGTGCAATTCCCTCCGACCGTTGTTGTGACCATCTCCTCCGAGCCTCCCATCATGCTTCTTGACGGGCAAACCAACAACAGGGTCTCCGACGCCTATATAATTCTCGCAAAAGGAGATGCACTCATGCATCGGATACCCCTGGATGATGCTCCCATCGGGACGGGACATGTTACGAATGAATCCTTTGATGACCCCATTCATCCTCTCGAACGGCATCATGCTGTGAAGGAATGTCGGCCCGAGGTCGATGATGTCGTCCACGATGTGGACACACAGATGCATCATGACGTCAAATAACGCGGGCGGGAAGTACATCTCAAGCTCACATAGTATGACAACGATCTTTTCTTGTAGCCTTCGGAGCTGCTTCACACTTATGGACTTTCGAGAGATAACGTCGAAGAAGTTGCAGAGACTAGTAAGCGTGTCACGGACGTGCTTGTCCATTATCCCTCTATTGGCAACCAGGAGTATCTGCGTCATCATCAAATGACAGTCATGAGACTTCATCCCGCTGAACCTTTTCTTCTTGGTGTCTAGAAATCTGCTTATCTTCCCACAGTAACCGGAACTGACTTTGATTCCCATAAGGCACTTGATGAATTGATCGATCTCCTTCGCACTTAAGGTGAAGCAAGAAGGGGGCAATAATTCTCCTCCTTCTTGTTGACTTTTCTGCCCCTTTCCCCCTCCTCCGTCTCCATCTCCGTCTCCTCCGTCGACTTTTTACGGTGGAGATCTTTCCTGATCTTCAAATCTTCCAAGTCTTTCCTTTCCTTCGGCCCATCCTTGGTCTTCTCCGGCATGTTCATCAATGTGCCAAGCAAGCTCTCGAGGACATTCTTCATGATATGCATTTGATCAAGGCAATGAGGTGTGTCATGATTGAGCTAGTACTCCAAGTCCCAGAAAACAGACCTCGTTTTCAATACCTTCAGCAGCGGCTCCGGCGCCTTTTTCATCTTTCCCAGCGCGGGGCACTGTTCCCAGTTTTTCAACAGCTTGTTGATTTCTGCGCCGCTCCTCTTACGTGGAGGTCCTCGATGCTCAGGCAACCCATTGAATAGATCTCCACGCTTTCTCCACGGGTCATCCTTCTCAAGCCATCTACGTTGCCCCATGTACATGATTTTCCCGGACCCGCCATCTTTCATTGACGTAAGCTGCTGAGACGTTGTATCATCCATGCACCTCGTGCATCCGCAGTATCCGTGGCACACCTGGCCTGAGGTGTACCCGTAACTGAGATAGTCGTGCACCGTCGTCATCAGCGCAGCTCTCATATGGAAATACTCTCCTTTGCTGGCGTCCCATGTCCATGCCGGTGTTCTCCATAACGTGTGTAGCTCCTCTTTTAGAAGCCCCATATACAGGTTAATATTATTTCCCGGTTGTTTCGGCCCTTGAATCAGCATGCTCATGTGTATGTACTTTGTCTTCATGCACTTCCATGGGGGGAGGTTGTACATCCATACAAAGACAGGCCATGTGCTGTGGTTGGTGTTCTGGTTTCCAAACGGATTCATGCCATCAGTCCTCGCACCAAGCACGATGTTCCTTGGATCTTCTGCAGCAAATCCATATACGGCGTTGAATGCTCTCCACTGGCTACCATCTACAAGGTGTCTCAGCTTCGGATCATCTCCATCGTCGGGCTTCTTCCTCTCTGCGTGCCAGCATGTGAGCTTTGCTTCCTTAGGATCTACGAAATACCGCTGTAGACGGGGAGTGATCGGAAAGTACCATACAACTTTCTGAGGAGCTTTTTTTCCTGCCTTCTTGTATCGAGAAGCATTGCATAGTGGACAGCTGGTTTTTTCCGCGTGCTCCCCCCGATAAATGATGCAATCGTTCATGCATGCGTGGTACATAATGTGCGGCAAATCAAAAGGGCAAACGCTTTTCTTGGCCTCCTCGACACTAGTAGGACACAGGTTCCCCGCGGGAAGAACTTTATTATGTAGATACTTCAAATGCTCATCGATGCTTTTGTCTGTCCATTTGTTTTTGGCCTTCGTCTTTAGAAGTTCGAGCGTGAAACTCAAGCGGGTCACCTCGGGAGCGCAACCATCATACAATGGAGTCTTCGAGTCTACTTCAAGTTGCGCCAACTTGGCCTCCTCTCTAGAAGCAGCTCTCTCGCTAGTCGTACTCTTGCGAAGGAGGTCTCGAACATGAGGGTCCTGCACGACTGCACTTAGTAGCGTTGAAGACTGCGGCGTGACCGCCGCCTCTTCTCCGCTATGTCCGGAATCTTCTTTGCCGTATCCGAAATCTTCTCCACCGCTGTCTTTTCCGGACTCTTCCCCGCCGCCATGTCCGGCGCCATCGTCTTCATGTCGATCGGTCATCTCTTCGTCTAGCCCCATGTCGTTATCCCCTGCCATGTGGACGTCCTCATCGTCATCATCTTCACTTATCCACCGAGTATAGCCATCCATGAAACCATTCATCAGCAGGTGCGCCTTCCAACTGCCATGATCAAAAGGGTCCAAAGGACTCCTTCTTTGCATCTTGTACATGGACATCTAATCCTAGTCCGATTATTTGCATACATGTCCATCACCGCGGATTGCATGTATCGCTCCACCTTCCATCCACTCACCTTCATGACCGACTGCACGGTATAACAAGCAAAAGGGTTGTAAACAAAATGCATGCATGCATCAAAGTCATACGAAAATTTGGCATGACCTTGCCTAAAAATAGGACATATCGAGTTTGCTCGAAATTCACCGAAACGGAAATAAATCGACATTTCGGCAAAACATAAGCAACTTGGGGCATGTCACTCGCACAAATCTCTCTATATCCCAAACACACATATTCCCCATTCTTGAAATGCACAACTTTTTACTTACCTATCTCTCGAGAGATCGAGATCGAGCACGGTTAGATGAGGCATTTTGCTACCTATAGGGATCGGAAGTGTGGATGGCTAAATAGCTAGCTAGATCTAGTTGTTGGGGAGGAGAGATGACTCTAGCTAACTAATGGAGAGGGAGTTATGGTGGAGGGGGCATTAATGGGGAGAGAAGAGAGGTAGAAGGAAGAGAGAGATATGAGAAGGCCATTTATGGAGGAGTGTTATGGTGGAGGGGGGCATTAATGGGGAGAGAAGAGAGGTAGGAGGAAGAGAGAAGAAGGGCAACAATGGTGGAGAGGGGAGAGGGGAAAGGAGGGGGAGAGAGGGCAAAGGGGGGGAGGAGGGGGAGAGGGGGGTGAAAAGGTAGCACCAGCCGCAACTAGCAGTAGCGCTGTTTCACAGAAAGTGCTGCTGCTATGGTACTTAGTAGTAGCTCTTTCCAGGAAAAGTGCTACTATTAAGTGGGGCCCATTATCTGTAGCACTGCTGTCAAATAACGCGCTACTGCTAAAATCTTAGTAGTAGCATTGTATTCTCGACAGCGCTGCTACTACAGCTAGCGTCGGTGGCCTCGTCTGGTCCCACTTAGTAGTAGCACTTTTTTATTTGCCAGCGCTACTGCTAAAAAGTTACTAGTAGCGCCGCCCTAGAACAGCGCTACTGCTAATTAGCGGCAGCGCTTGCTACTTTCCAGCGCTACTACTGATGTCCTACCTAAAAGCATTTCCCTAGTAGTGTCTCCTCCGCCAATGCAGCAGCTCGCGGTGGATGTCATGGTGGCCAGGGGCAGGGCTGTGGCCGTGGAGGCCGCAGCCGCAACAAACCCACCTGCCAAGTCTGCCAGAAGTATGGGCATGATGCATTGATGTGCAAGCAACATTTCAACCATGCGTATCAGGCTGAGGATAACCGCGAGCGCTACGGCAACGCCGGCAACACCAAGCGCTTCGGCAACCCCGTCAACACCGGCGGCCATGGCGGCTATTCCGTCGACACCAACTGGCACCTCTGACTCTGGAGCGACGGATCACCTCACCAGTGACCTTGATCGCCTCACTATCCATGATCGCTACAGCGGCAAGGATAAGGTCCATGTCGCCAACGGAGCAGGTTTGCAGATCTCTCACGTTGGTCAATCTGTGCTTCCTGGCTCACACAAACCCCTCCACCTAAAAAATGTCCTTCACGTTCCAGGCTTGCACAAACACCTTAATTCAACTCATAAACTTGTTTCTGATAACCGTGCTTTTGCCGAGATGTATCCTGACTTTTTTTTGTGTGAAGGATCAAGTCACAAGGAGGGTCCTTCCGCAAGGTAGAAGCCACGACGGTCTCTACCCGGTGCCAAGCTCCCATGTGTCTTCATCGTTCGGCCAGTCCAGTCGGCACGTCCTCTCCGTTCTCAAGCTCACCTCTGATCATTGGCACAAGAGGCTCGGCCATCCTTCATCCAGCATCGTCGATTCCGTCATTTGGCTGAATAAACTTGCTTGTGCACCGTCTCGTGAGTCTTTAGTATGTGATGCTTGCCAACGTGGTAAAGTTCATCAACTTCTGTATAATAATTCCTCTCATGTAACCAACTCTCCGCTTGAGCTAGTTCACACCGATGTGTGGGGGCTGGCTCGTACCTCTATTGGCGGATTTAAGTATTACGTGAGTTTCTTGGATGATTTTAGTCGCTTTACTTGGATTTATCTGATTAAGCGAGAATCCGATGTTGAAAACATATTTTATGTTTTTCAAAACCATGTTGAGCCACTTCTTAACACCAAAATTCATGCGGTGCAGTCAGACTGGGGGGGGTGAATATCGTCACCTCCATCGACATTTTTCTCGTGTCGGCATCGCTCACCGCGTTACCTGCCCACACACCTCCCAGCAAAATGGCATCGCGGAACGAAAGCACCCGCACATCGTCGAAACAGGCATTGCCCTACTTGCACACTCGTCGCTTCCCCTTCATTTTTGGGATGAAGCTTCCTCACTGCCTGCTACCTAATCAATCGCATGCCGAGCCGCACCATTCAAAACTCTACACCCCTTGCCATGCTATTCCATGAAAAGCCCGATTATTCTCGTCTACGTGTTTTTGGCTGCACGTGTTGGCCTAACCTGCGACCGTACACCAATCATAAACTTGATTTCCGGTCTCGCCAATGTGTTTTTCTCGGATATAGCAGCATGCACTAGTAGAAAAACGACCTTACGTTCACCTCATTAGTCCCGGTTCATTTACGGCCCGGGACTAATGTGACCATTAGTCCTGGTTCCAACGGCTAGGGGCACGGGCATCATTAGTCCCGGTTCGTTTTGTACCTATAGTCCTGGTTTGTGTCACGAACCGGGACTAAAGGGCCTCGTGGGGCCCCAGCCTGACACCAGCCTGCCACGGGCCCCACGAGCCCCTTTAGTCCTGGTTTGTGACACAAACCGAGACTAGAGGCACACCTTTAGTCCCGGTTTGGGTCACCAATCGGGACTAAAGATGCTCCTATATAAACCTTCATCCAGCCCGAGCCCATTTTCCCCTTTTCTCTCCTCTTTGTTTTTCCCCTCTTGCTCGCGCTCATCCTCCATTTTTGCCAAAATTTGTCAAGATTTGAAGGCACCCCATCCATCCAAGTGTTCACAAAGGTTAGCAACTTTGTCCTTTCATCTCTCATTACTAGATTAGCTCTTGCAATGCTCTATAAGTATAGTGATTTGTGGTTTTTAGTTTGGGAGTAATTATATGTGGGAGTTTATTTGATTTATATGCAATTTGAGCTCAAATTAACTTCTTAGTTTGCATGTGTAGGTGTGGTTTACTTAGTGCCTTCCTGTCCCGTCCTAACCACCGTCGATCGCCCGCACCGTCCCGTCGCCGGCACCACCTTGGTGAGCCTCTTGTTCTTATCCTTTTTATTAAAAAATCATGTTTGTGTGATTTAGATAGTTACTTGTATAATTTTCTTACCTGTATGGTTGTTTGTTATACATAGTGGCATGGTTTTGATATCCGTCCCCGTCGGCCCTCATCCGGTTTATGATTCGGATGTGGTATATACTCTCTTTTATAACTATTTGTTCCATTTCGTGTTTATGACAATTATACCCATTAAGTTGACATAAATATTTTTTATCTAGGAGGTATGTGAACTGGAAATTGCAACCGACCCTCTTGTTGAGAAGTTAAATTTAGTTGAAAAAGAAAATGAGTATTTGAAAGAAAAATTGAAAAGAATTGAAGAAGAGAAGATGAAACTGGAGTTGTTTGTTGCCGATGTCATCGATGATCACAAGATCAAGATGGATGCAATGCCCTTGAAGATTAGAAAGATTAGAAAATATGCCGTTAATAAAGAGGCTTGGTATCACTATGCTGTTGGATCAATTGTTACCTTAGTTGCGATCTTGATCGCATTTGTTGTTGCATTTAAATGCTTTAGCTAGAGAGTTTGTATGTTGTTTTATGAGAATATGTGTATGAACTTGTATTAATTTGGTCTTTTCGGTGTTGTGTAATGAAGATGAGCCGGCAATGGATGTACGATGACCGATGCTCTCCCCAGTTCATTAATGGCGTGCGTACTTTTCTGGTTGCGACTGAGGCAAACAAGCGGGCGGATGGTTTTATGTGTTGTCCATGTGTTGTCTGTAAGAAGGATCACAATTACTCTAACTCAAGAACCATTCACATCCACTTGTTTACGCCCGGTTTCATGTCCGGCTATAACTGTTGGACCAAGCATAGAGAAAGAGGGGTCCTAATGGAAGAGAATGAAGAAGAAAAGGATGATGACAACTATCCTAGCCATGGGTTCCCTGAATACGATGGTACAACAATGGGGGAAGAAGCTGAGCCAGCAATGGGGGAAGAAGCTGAAGAAGAGGCATCAGATGAGCCCGCTGATGATCTTGGTCTGGCCATTGCTGATACAAAGAGAAACTGCGCAAGTGAAAAGGAGAAGCTGAAGTTGCAGCGCATGTTAGAGGATCACAAGAAATTGTTGTACCCAAATTGTAAAGATGACAAGAAAAAGCTGGGTACCACACTGGAATTGCTGCAATGGAAGACAAAGAATGGTGTATCTGACAAGGGATTTGAAAAGTTGCTGATAATATTAAAGAAGATGCTTCCAAAGAACAACGAATTGCTCGACAATACGTACGAAGCAAAGAAGGCTGTCTGCCCTCTAGGATTAGAGGTGCAGAAGATACATGCATGCCCTAATGACTGCATACTCTACCGCGGTGAGTACGAGGATTTGAATGCATGCCCGGTATGCAGTGCATTGCGCAATAAGATCAGCCGCGATGACCCTGGTGATGTTGAGGGCAAGCGCCCCAGGAATAAGATTCCTGCCAAGGTGATGTGGTATGCTCCTATAATACCACGGTTGAAAGGTTTGTTCCAAAACAAAGAGCATGCCAAGTTGATGCGATGGCACAAAGAAGACCGTAAGAAAGACGGGAAGTTGAGAGTACCAGCTGACAGGTCGCAGTGGAGAAAAATCGAGAGAAAGTGGAAGGACTTTGCAGATGACGCAAGGAACGTATGGTTTGGTTTAAGTGCAGATGGCATTAATCCTCTTGGGGAGCAAAGCAACAATCATAGCACCTAGCCTGTGACTCTATGTATCTATAACCTTCCTCCTTGGTTGTGCATGAAGCGGAAGTTTATTATGATGCCAGTGATCATCCAAGGCCCTAAGCAACCCGGCAATGACATTGATGTGTACCTAAAGCCATTAGTTGATGAACTTTTACAGCTGTGGAATGTAAAAGGTGTACGTGTGTGGGATGAGCACAAACAGCAGGAATTTGACCTACATTCATTGCTGGTTGTAACCATCAATGATTGGCCTACTCTTAGTATCCTTTCAGGACAGACAAACAAGGGATACCACGCATGCATGCACTGTTTAGATGATACGATAGTATATATTTGGATAAATGTAAGAAGAATGTGTACCTGAGACATCGTCGATTTCTTCCGATCAAGCATCTCTTAAGAAAGAAAGGCAAGCATTTCAAAGGTGAGGCAGATCACCGGAAGAAGCCTTGCCACCATACTGGTCATGATATACTTGATATGGTCAAGGATTTAAAAGTAATCTTTGGAAAGGGTCCTGGCGGATAATCTGTTCCGAATGACGCTGATGGACGCGCACCCATGTGGAAGAAGAAATCTATATTTTGGGACCTACCCTATTGGAAAGACCTAGAGGTCCGCTCTGCAATCGACGTGATGCACGTGATGAAGATTCTTTGCGTGAACCTGCTAGGCTTCTTGGACGTGTATGGGAAGACAAAAGATACACCGGAGGTACGGGAGGACCAGCAACGTATGCACGAAAAAGACGGCATGCATCCAAAGTAGTATCAGGGTCATGCCAGCTACGCTCTTACCAAAGAAGAGAAGGAAATCTTCTTTGAATGCCTGCTCAGTATGAAGGTCCCGTCTGATTTCTCGTCGAATATAAAGGGAATAATAAATATGGCAGAGAAAAAGTTTCAGAACCTAAAGTCTCATGACTGCCACGTGATTATGATGCAACTGCTTCTGGTTGCATTGAGGGGGCTTCTACCGAAAAACGTTCGATTAGCCATTGTGAAGCTATGTGCATTCCTCAATGCAATCTCTCAGAAGGTAATCGATCCAGAAATCCTACCAAGGTTACAGAATGATTTGGTGCAATGTCTTGTCAATTTCGAGTTGGTGTTCCCATCATCCTTCTTCAATATCATGACGCACGTCCTAGTTCACCTAGTCGACGAGATTGCCATTATGGGTCCTGTATTTCTACACAATATGTTCCCCTTTGAGAGGTTCATGGGAGTCTTAAAGAAATATGTTCATAACCGTGCTAGGCCAGAAGGAAGTGCCACTTCTTGAGCTTGCGTTGGTTTTTTCCTTGAAGAGGAAAGGGTGATGCAGCAAAGTATAGATAAGTATTTCTCTCAGTTTAAGAACCAAGGTATCAATCCAGTAGGAGGTACAAACAAGTCTCCAATCTATTCACCTGCACAAACAATCAAACACTTGCACCCAACGCGATAAAGGGGTTGTCAATCCCTTCACGGTCACTTGCAAGGATGAGATCTGATAGAGTTAGATATAAAAGATTACTAAAACGTAAAAAAAAAGTAAAAACAAATAAATTGCAGCAAGGTATTTTGGGGTTTTTTTGGTTTATAGATCTGAAAATATATGATGAAAAATAGACCCGGGGGCCATAGGTTTCACTAGAGGCTTCTCTCTTGAAAAAAATAATACGCTGGGTGAACAAATTACTGTCGAGCAATTGATAGAAAATTGCAAAGTTATGACGATATCCAAGGCAATGATTATGAATATAGGCATAACGTCCGTGTCAAGTAGACCGACTCCTGCCTGCATCTACTACTATTAGTCCACACATCGACCGCTATCCAAATTGCATCTAGAGTATTAAGTTAAAAAGAACGGAGTAACGTCTTAAGTAAGATGACATGATGTAGAGGGATAAGCTCAAGCAATATGATGAAAACCCCATCTTTTTATCCTTGATGGCAACAATACAATGCGTGCCTCGCTACCCCTACTTTGTCACTGGATGAGGACACCGCATGATTAAACCCAAAACTAAGCATCTATCCCGAGCGCTCAGAATCCAGTGTCTGGGCGTTAGCCGGTTGCAGCCTTGATGCTACGCGCTCGGTGTACAAAGCAGGCACGCTAATACGAGCAGCAGGATGTGCCGAAAAAGCTGCGTCCCGTGTCACAGGACTCGGCAGCACCGCAATGGCTTGCTCTACTGCGCAACCCCCTCTTCATCTCTATGTTTTTCTCTTGGTGTTTAGTAGATAAGTTGCTACTTCATGCACAGAGTTTTCATGGGAAAAAATATTTTTCTTAAACACTACACTTCGAGATCATCTAGTGTTATTTTTCCTTACATATCACCAACTTTTATTTTGCTTTCTCCTCGTAGTAAAACATCTAGATATTCACAAGTTTGAAATCTTATTGTATTACAGAGTAAATCATCCACAGTGACACGGAAAGTGCCCTACGGGTGAAAATCTAGCCAAGAGAAATTCGCCTCGTAATCCCATTCACCCTTGTGCCAGCTTGGATACGAATCTGCTTTGTATATATTTGCCAAATGCACATTCACAGCCGGCATATGGGGTTATTTTCTAGCAAGATACAACTTCCCATTCAATCTCATGCTCAACAGTGACACGGTCGGCCTGC
Organism: Thinopyrum elongatum; assembly: GCA_011799875.1. Lineage (NCBI taxonomy): Eukaryota > Viridiplantae > Streptophyta > Magnoliopsida > Poales > Poaceae > Thinopyrum > Thinopyrum elongatum. The sequence continues at coordinate 496,262,450 of CM022301.1, forward strand.
TCAACTGGTGGCTGGATGCGCTTCACACTAGTAGAAAACAGGGCTTTGGTCCAGGCCTAAAAAGCCCATTAATCCCGGTTCACTCACAAACCGGGACAATGGGTGCAACGGTCCCGATTCGTGAGGCCAGGGCGCCGGCTGGGCCTCGGGGGCCATTGGTCCCGGTTCGTGAGACCCCTTTGGTCCCGGTTCCAGACACGAACCGGGACCAATGAGCCTCGCTCCTGGCCCACAACCGTTGGTCCCGGTTGGTGGCTGGAACCGGGACCAAATGTGGTCCTTTAGTCCCGGTTCTAGCCACCAACCGGGACTAAAGAGTGGCCTATATATACCCCCTCCCCTGCCCGCGAGCAGAGCCACTGCTCTATTTTTTGGCCGGCCGTGGGAGAGCTTTGTGGTGCTCTAGCTCACCTCCTATGCACATGAGGTGTTCGATGAAATGCCCGAGCCACACTTAAGCTTTCTCCTCTCGAAGCTCCTTGTCCAAGCTCCATTTTCCTCAAGTTTGTCTAGGTTTGGCGGTCCGTCCTGTCCCGTCCCCGTCCTCACCGCCATCGATCGCCCGCGCCGATCTCGTCGCCGGCACCACCGTGGTGAGCCTCTTGTTCTTATCTTCTTTCTAAAAGAAAAAAGTTCTTACTTGTATGATTTAGATAGATACTTGTGTAATTTTCTTACTTTTATTATTGTTTGTTATTATATAGTGCGATGGTTTTGGTATCCGCCTCCGTCGGCCCTCGTCCTATCTATGATTTGGATGTGGTATATATATTATCTTTTATAACTATTAGTTTCATTTAGTGTTTATGACAATTATGCCGACCAACGTGACATAGATTTTTTTATCTAGGAAGTATATGAACCAGAAATTCCAACCGACCCTATTGTCGAGAGGTTAAATTTAGTTGAAGAAGAAAACAATTACTTGAAGGAAAAATTGAAAAAAATTGAGGAGGAGAAGATGATATTGGAGTTGCATGTTGCGGATGTCGTCGATGATCACAAGATCAAGATGGATGCAATGCGCTTCAAGATTAGAAAGTATAGAAAATATGCCATTCATATTGAGGCTTGGTATCATTATGCCGTTGGATCAATTGCTACCATACTTGCGATTATGATCACATTTGTTGTTGCATTGAAATGTTATAGATAGTTTCAATGTATGGTTTAATTAGATGCTCTGGAGAGCTATATGTTGTTCAATGAGAACTATGTATGTACTTTGGTTTTAATGTGATGATGAACTTCTATTAATTAATTTGGTCACTTCTGTATTCATGATGTTCTGTAATGGTTTTTGACACACTTAATTATATATAATGCACGCAGATGAACCGGCAATGGATGTACGGTGACAGACGCACCTCCGAGTACATTAAGGGTCGTGCATAATTTTCTCGAAGTGGCTGAGGCAAACAAACAGAATGGTTTTATGTGTTCTCCATGCCCTATATGTGGGAATACGAAGTCTTACTCTGACTCGAAAACCCTTGACACCCACCTGCTTTATAAGGGTTTCATGCCACACTATAATGTTTGGACCAAGCACGGAGAAAGAGGGGTTATGATGGAAGACAGCGAAGAAGAAGAGGATGATGACAACTATGTGCCCCCTGAATACGGTGATGCTGCAACGGGGGAAGCTGAAGATCAAGAGGGACCAGATGATGTGCCCGATGATGATCTTCGCCGGGTCATTGTTGATGCAAAGAGACAATGCGAAAGTGAAAAGGAGAAGTTGAAGTTCGATCGCATGTTAGAGGATCACAAAAAAGGGTTGTACCCCAATTGCGAAGATGGCAACACAAAGCTCGGTACCACACTAGAATTGCTGCAGTGGAAGGCAAAGAATGGTGTACCTGACAAAGGATTTGAGAAGCTACTGAAAATATTGAAGAAGAAGCTTCCAAAGGATAACGAATTGCCCGACAGTACGTACGGAGCAAAGAAGGTTGTATGCCCTCTAGGATTGGAGGTGCAGAAGATACATGCATGCCCTAATGATTGCATCCTCTACCGCGGTGCATACGAGGATTTGAACGCATGCCCGGTATGCGGTGCATTGCGGTATAAGATTAGACGAGATGACCCTGGTGATGTTGACGGCGAGTGCCCCAGGAAGAAGGTTTCTGCCAAGGTGATGTGGTATGCTCCTATAATACCACGGTTGAAACGTCTATTCAGAAACAAAGAGCATGCCAAGTTGATGCGATGGCACAGAGAGGACCGTAAGAAAGACGAAAAGTTGAGAGCACCCGCTGACGGGTCGCAGTGGAGAAAAATCAAGAGAAAGTACTGGGAGGACTTTGCAGGTGATGCTAGGTACGTATGGTTTGGTTTAAGTGCGGATGGCATTAATCCTTTTGGGGAGCAGAGCAACAATCACAGCACCTGGCCTGTGACTCTATGTATCTATAACCTTCCTCCTTGCTGTGCATGAAGCGGAAGTTCATTATGATGCCAGTTCTCATCCAAGGCCCTAAGCAACCCGACAACGACATTGATGTGTACCTAAGGCCATTAGTTGAAGAACTTTTACAGCTGTGGAATGGAAACAATGTATGTCTGTGGGATGAGCACAAACAGCAGGAATTTGACCTGCATGCGTTGCTGTTTGTAACCATCAATGATTGGCCTGCTCTGAGTAACCTTTCAGGACAGACAAACAAGGGATACCACGCATGCACGCACTGTTTAGATGACACCGAAAGTATATACCTGGACAAATGCAGGAAGAATGTGTACCTGGGGCATCGTCGATTTCTTTCGACCAACCATCAATGTCGAAAGAAAGGCAAGCATTTCAAAGGCGAGGCAGATCACCGGAAGAAGACCGCCATCCATACCGATGATCACATACTATCTATGGTCAATGATTTACAAGTAATCTTTGGAAAGGGTCCTGGCGGACTATCTGTTCCGAATGACGCTGAGGGACGCGCACCCATGTGGAAGAAGAAATCTATATTTTGGGACCTACCCTACTGGAAAGAACTAGAGGTCCACTCTTCAATCGACGTGATGCACGTCACAAAGAATCTTTGCGTGAACCTGCTAGGCTTCTTGGGCGTGTATGGGAAGACAAAAGATACACCGGAGGCACGGGAGGACCAGCAAAGTGTGCACGAAAAAGACGGCATGCCTCCAAAGCAGTATGAAGGTCCTGCCAGCTACGCTCTTACCAAAGAAGAGAAGGAAATCTTCTTTGAATGCCTGCTCAGTCTGAAGGTCCCGTCTGGCTTCTCGTCGAATATAAAGGGAATAATAAATATGCCAGAGAAAAAGTTCCAGAACCTAAAGTCTCGTGACAGCCATGTGATTATGACGCAACTTCTTCCGGTTGCATTGAGGGGGCTTCTACCGAAAAACGGTCGATTAGCCATTGTGAAGCTATGTGCATTCCTCAATGCAATCTCACAGAAGGTGATCGATCCAGAAATCCTACCAAGGTTAAGGAGTGATTTTGGCGCAATGCCTTGTCAGTTTCGAGCTGGTGTTCCCACCATCCTTCTTCAATATCATGACGCACGTCCTAGTTCATCTAGTCGACAAGATTGTCGTTCTGGGCCCTGTATTTCTACACAATATGTTCCCCTTTGAGAGGTTCATGGGAGTCCTAAAGAAATATGTCCGTAACCGCGCTAGGCCAGAAGGAAGCATCTCCATGGGCCATCAAACAGAGGATGTCATTGGGTTTTGTGCTGACTTCATTCCTGACCTTAAGAAGATTGGTCTCCCTCAATCGCGGTATGAGGGGAGACTGACTGGAAAAGGCACGCTAGGAGGGGTCTCAATAATATGTAGGGACGGGCATTCCTGGTCTCAAGCACACTACACAGTTCTACAGAATTCTACCTTGGTGACCCCGTATGTCGATGAACACAAGAACATTCTGCGCTCCAAACACCCGGAGCAGTGTGACAACTGGATTACATGTGAACACATCAGGACTTTCGGCAGTTGGTTGCAAACACGTCTCAGGGGTGACAACACTATTTCTGATGAGCTGAACTCGTTGGCCAGGGGACCATCTTCGACTGTATTGACTTACAAAGGGTACGAGATAAATGGAAATACATTTTACACGATCGCCCAAGATCAAAAGAGCACCAACCAAAACAGCGGTGTCCGCTTTGATGCAGCAACCAAGAGGGGAAAGGACACATATTATGGTTACATAGTGGACATATGGGAACTTGACTATGGACATGATTTTAAGGTCTCTTTGTTTCAGTGCAAATGGGTCAATCTGTCAGGATGCGGGGTACAGGTAAACCCACAGTACGGAATGACAACAGTGGATCTGAACAATCTTGGGTACACAGACGAACCATTCGTCCTAGCCAATGATGTGGCGCAGGTTTTCTATGTGAAGGACATGTCTACCAAACTGAGAAAAAGGAAAGATAAGGAAGCGAATACATCATACGATGAGCCAAAGCGCCACATAGTTCTTTCAGGAAAAAGAGACATCGTGGGATTGGAGGGCAAGACAGACATGTCTGAAGATTATGAAAAGTTTCATGAAATTCCTCCCTTTAAAGTCAAGGCTGACCCAAGCACCCTGTTAAACGATGAAGATTATCCATGGTTACGGCGCAATAAGCAAAGGACACAAGCGAAGAAAAAGTGACGACTTTCTCTCCACAACTATTATGATGATGCCTTTGATCTAGAATATCACTGTAGTTACATGTCAAGAAATGAAATGCCTTTTGTAACATATGAGTTTTCGTATGAAACCCTGATACTTCGAAAGAGATTGTCCGTTTTGTACACGAAGTGCATCCAGTTTTTCCGTAACCCTCTTAACTTTTTATAACATGCTATGTGGGTGAAATGATGATACCATGCCAACTTTCAACCTTTTCAGAGTTCATTTGTAGTGCTTTTCAATTTCAGGGTCATTTAGCTCAAAAAATATCAGTAAATGCATGAAAAATACCAAATGAAGTCAGAAAAAGGTTGAAAATTGATGATGTGGCTTTGAATGGTGCATTTTGAACACACAAAAAGTCTGGAGTTCAAATAAGTTCAAAAAAATGAAATCTCTTTGTAACAGATGAGTTTTCGTCCGAAACCCTGATACTTCAAAAGAGATTGTCCATTTTGTACACGAAGTGCATCCAGTTTTTGCCGTAACCCTCTCAACTTTTTAGCACATGCTATGTGGGTGGAATGATGATACCATGCCAACTTTCAACCTTTTCAGAGTTCATTTGTAGTGCTTTTCAATTTCAGGGTCATTTAGCTCAAAAAAATCAGTAAATGCATGAAAAATACCAAATGAAGTCAGAAAAGGTTGAAAATTGATGATGTGGCTTTGAATGGTGCATTTTGAACACACAAAAAGTCTGGAGTTCAAATAAGTTCAAAAAAATGAAATTCCTTTGTAACAGATGAGTTTTTGTCCGAAACCCTGATATATACTTCGAAAGAGATTGTCCATTTTGTACACGAAGTGTATCCAGTTTTTGCCGTAACCCTCTCAACTTTTTAGCACATGCTATGTTGGTGAAATGATGATACCATGCCAACTTTCAACCTTTTCAGAGTTCATTTGTAGTGCTTTTCAATTTCAGGGTCATTTAGCTCAAAGAATGAACTAATAGCAAAAAGAATGAACTAGAAAACTTTTAAGAAACTAAAAATATTAAATTAAAATATTCTGTTATGATCAACTAAAACAAAACTATAATATTCTTCAATAGCAAAAAGAATCAATTAAAAAGCTTTTATAAAACTCTAATAGCACAAAATTTATAAAGAATTTATAAAAAAATTATAAAGAATCAACTAGAAAACTAAAATTATAAAAAATTGCCAACGAAATGATAAAGCATTTTGTTCAAAACATTATAGCAAAAAGAATTTTCATAAAGAATTTTTTGTTAGAAACTTTAATAGCAAACTAAAATAACAAAATCTGTTTTGAAATAATGATAAAACACAGTAATATTAAATAGCAGGAAAAAGAATCACTCAAAAATCTATTTTTATAAAAGTTATTCACAAACTAGTGATTCAAAAAAATTTAAGAATTCAAATTTAAACTATTCAAATTTGAAAACTAATGGCACTAACAGAAAGTTTATAATTTTTGTGACCTATAGCAAAAAGAATTTTAAAATAAAAGCAAAAAACAAAAGAAAATAAATAATGCAAAAACAAAACAAAAAAACTGGAAAAAATTTAAAAAAAATGCCGCCTACTGGGCCACACAGCCTGAATACGACTAGAAACCCAACCAACGAGTTGGGCCAGGATCAGCCCCGCAGAAGGCCCAGTAGGCCCACAGGCAGATACAGAGTGGTTAGGCCCGTAAGCTGTTTACAGAGGAGTTCGAAGGCTCAGGCGCACCGCACCTTAAAACAGGTGCGGCACTCTCTCAACTTGCGATGTGGGACTAAACTCCCACACGCCGCTCTGCAAGGCCATTGGTCGGTTGATGGACGAACCAGGACCAATGCCAACCTTTGGTCCCGGTTCGTGGCACCAACCGGGACCAATGCCACCCTTGGTCCTAGTTCGTGCACCACAACGGGACCAAAGGTCTCTGCTTCACGCCCTATGGGCTGACAAAAAGAGACCTTTGGTCCCGGTTGGTGCCACAAACCAGGACTAAATGGGGGCATTGTCCTGGTTGGTGACGAACCGAGACAATGCTTCATGTATATAAGCAGCAATTGTGAAATTTCCATTCAGTTCTTCGATCCTGCTTTCCCGAGGGCGACGAACTCGGGAGGCTCGCGGGACTGGGTCTCGAGCGCCGTTGTTGGATTCGAGGCTCTCCTTGTTCCGTGTGTGGGCGTCTCGTCCCGTGGGCGCGCCGAGCCGCCGTTCGTCGCCGGCCTCCAGCCATCGCCGCCCCCCCAGTGAGCCCCCCCCTCCCCTTTCCCATGGTCCCCTGCTCCCCGTTTTCGCGTGCCCCCGAGCCCGGCCTTGCTCTGCATAGAAGGTGTTTGATGAAATGCTAGATGGTTTGGGCATTTTTGAAATTCTGAATATTTTTTTGTGGGTTGAAGGTAATGATGCAAGACAAAGGTGGCAAATTCAGAATTTTTGGAGTGGTTTAGAATAGGTTTTTAGCAAGGAATTTGAATCTGGTTCAAATTTCATTTGAACGAAATTTGAAAAATTTGAACTATGGATCAGAAGGTTTTTGGTGAAATGGAGTGTGGGTACTGTCATGAAGTTGGAGTAATTTTTTCAGATTTTTAGCAAGGAAAAATAGGGTTGTAGTTCAATGCCAAGATTGGACCAAAATTGAAAAATGGAAGTTGGCTCAAAGTTTCAAATGACCAAAGTGGGTTTTTGCATAAAAATGATCTATAGGCATCAGAGGCCTCTCAAAAATTTTGTGTCATTTGAAAAGAATTATTTGAAATAGTTCTGGTGCAACATGGTCATTCTAGAGTTTGAAAATACTAATAAAAGAATTTTTTGAGGACAAACATAAAAATAATTACTACTGATGTTTTTGTTCATAGCATTTTTTTTCAATGTATGTATGTATGATGGATGGATATAGAAAATGTTCATATTGATGTTTTTTTTTTCATAGATTTTTTTTTTGTTCATAGCAATTTTTCTCCATGTATGTATGTATGTATTTTTTTAGATGTGCTTGTTTTTTCAAATGAGATGAAATGAGATGAGATGTATGAGATGTCCATTTGTGTATAAACATAACCCCGATAACTTCAATTCCCCTTGGGCTTATATTTTTGTGAGCATAGAAATTTTGTAACTTGTATGTGTTGGATCACGCGGGCTAAATACTTCATTGGACTATGGAGTGCATATTTAGTCATGTCCAACATCAATATTAGTGAATGATTTCATATTGTGGGCCCCGGGATAGTTGTGAGAGGAGTTTTCCTTGATTTTGAGGCATATGCTCAGATAATGTCCAATGCCTCATTCGCGAACATGTTATATTGGACAATTGATCTTCATATAAATGAAGCATAAAAGTTTAGCAAACAGTTTAGCAATCACTTAGAAATTTTCATGTTGTAGGAGTACATGTAAAAAAATCAGAGTTGTTCATTCACTTAGAAATTTTCATGTTGTTCATTGACTTAGATATGAGGGGGACATCGATCAACCCCCTCATATATGATGAATTTTTTATATGTGAATTTTTTGTTCATAGTGTATATATGTATGTGGCATATGTATGGATGGATGTTCAATAGTGATTAATTTTTTTGTTCATAGCATTTTTTTGTTCATATATGTATTTTTTTTGTTCATATGTGTATTAATTTTTTGTTCATAGCATTTTTTTTGTTCATATATGTATTTTTTAAATAGCATTTTTTCCATGTATATATGTATGTGGCTATGTATGTATAGATGGATATCATTTTTTTCCATGTATGTATGTCGTTGTCGATATACCCCCTCCCCGATAACTTCGACATGAGGGGGGAGGTCAATATACCCCCTCCCCGATAACTTCGACATGAGGGGGGTCGATATACCCCCTCCCCGATAACATTTTTTTTCTAAGTATTACTAAGGTAAAATGTTCACCGCCCTCGATATACGGCGATCAACTCTCGAGGCACCCAAACCCTAGAAAAAAAGCGTTGTCGATCTCCACCCCCTCCCGCCCCTACCCGACAAACTCTCGAGGCCACCCAAACCACTAGAAGAAAACTCCGGTAACTTCGACATGAGGGGGGAAGTCGATCAACCCCCTCTCGCCCGAACAAGTCTATTAGTATCATTTTATATCGCGGTGGACATATATCAAAGTTTGATCATAGTAAAGTTTGAATTTTGACATATGCAACATTTGATCATATATCAAAGTTTGATCATATATCAAAGTTTGATCATATGTCAAAGTTTGAATTTTGACATATGCAACATTTGACATATGCAACTTTTGATCAACCCCCTCTCGCCGACCAAACCCTAGAAGCGTCGAGGCCACCCCAAACCCTAGAAGCATTGCCGAGGCCACCCCAAACCTAGCAGCACGTCGAGGCCACCCAAATTTACCAAGTTAAAAGAGCGTTGTCGAGGCCACCAAACCCTAGAAGCGTTGTCGAGGCCACCCAAACCGTAGAAGCGTCGAGGCCACTAATTAATTCCTGTGTGTGATAGCTAGCTAGGTTAGTTTGCACTAATTATCCATCTCTCATGTTTGTATATAATTGCCATGTTGTAATATTTGCAGAAACTATGGATCAAAGAAACTAGAACAAGAAGAGTTGTTGGGGGACATAATCCGCGAGGACGTGATGTTGTCGTTCTCAACGACACCGATGGTCTGGAAGGAGAGGATGAAAGCTTCGGTGATCGAACAATGGAGGGGGGAAAGACATGATCATGATGTCTCCGGTGACCGAATGCCGGTGGAAGAAGGAGACCGTGATGACGGCTCCAGTACCGAACGGAGGAGGGAGCTGTTGCAAAGTCCGGCGAGGTATAATATTAATTAAGCTTGTGCTGACTAGCTAATTGATGCATTAATTGTTTTGGTATGGACATAATAAATCTTCTTTCTTCTTTTATAGCCCTCCGGATCGAGCCAAACTTCGGGAACGAGATGAGCCCCGAAGAAAAGGTTGCGCCAGGATGAAAGGTTCACGATCAGAGCAATCGCAGACGATGGCCAACCGATTGAACCCAGGCGGACCAAGGAAGCATTTTCTGCTCAGTGCGGAGCTATTTGAGGGACAGCATCCCGATCAGCATCCAGTATGGAATAAGCCTAAGAACGAAGACCCTCAAGTTTCTTATGTCACCGAAGACAGAAAGATGATCTTTGGACCTCGCTGAAGGGAAATTTCACCCTACCGCCAGAGAGAGGATCCGAATAAGCCAGTTATAGAGCCACTGGTCAAGTGTGTGCTCTTAAGAAGATGGCAGATCTATTCAGGAGGTGGAAGAATGAGTTGAAATCAACGTTGTCGACAAAGGGAAGACTCCAGAATTCACCGGCCGATTTGAGAAGATAAGAGATCACTGGCCCGCATTTGTGGCCTACAAGACATCGGACAAGAGTAAGAAAATGTCAGAGATAAACAAGATAATGCTGTAAAGAAGCTGTATCACCATCGCACGGGGTCAGGAGGCTACGTCAAAGCCGGCCGTTGTGGGACAAAGCTGAGAATGACCAGATTGCTAAAGGGGTCGAACCAGAACACTTGAACTGGCCAGACCGTTCAAGGACTTGGTTCTTCAGGGTTGGGGAACTTTGGACCCTGAAACAGGGAAGTGCCGTTGGACGGACAAGCAACTTGCAATACCCATCAAGAAGCTTCAGAAGTATATCGCCGCAGCGCAGGCAGGGACATTTATTCCCGACAGAGAGAAGGACGAGCTGACTAAGGCCCTCGGAATCTGAGCACCCTGGACGAACACGAGGCATGCCATGCTCCGTTGCGTGGAAGGTTGGGTTTCCCGGCGCACGCGGTTGCAAAACCCGGGAGAGGAAGAAGAAACAGGAGCTGAGCGAAATGCAGAAGCTCAATGCAAGAGTACTAAGCTAGAGGAACAAGTTGAGAGTAGCGAGCTGCCGACAACCATCTCAGCGGCACGAAGCTAACCCAGAAGCTACCCCGCCATCTCAGCGGAGAAGCAGCGTGGCTTCCATGGAGCTCGTTCAACAGCCTGACTTCACGGCTCCTAGCTACCCAGTGGATGCTATCACGGAGGCTCAACATTGCCAGCTTATGACGAAATGTCGAAACCTCTCCTTGAAGGCGGCTGTCGGCTCTGTTGCACCTCCTCAACCGGACGGAACTTTTCAGCGTCGCTGTGCCGATTCCACATGGTCATGCTGTTGTGACGGTGGATGAAGTAATGGAGGGATTTGATGAGCTCGAGCTTGACCACCTACAGGTGAAGGGGGACTCAGCTGGTTATGCTCTGAGGACACATGTCTATGGCGGAAGGAGTACATCAAGCTTCCAAACTGGACGCCTCCGCCTCCTCCTCCGACGACGACGACGAAGGTGATCAGGGCACTCCGCCTCCTCCGGCGCGTGAGGGCACTGCCTCCTCCTCCGCCTCCTCCAGCGCATCGGAGCACTCGCCTCGTCAGCAACGGCGGAAGAGAGCCGCCGCCGCTCCAGCGGCTTGCAGTACAAGCAGAGGCGGGAAGCAATTCAGATACGGTCCATTCTCAAGCCTCTGGAAAAGTTACCATATGAGAGGACCGACGAGGAAACCGCGAAAACCAGTGCTGCCGAAGTGCATGAACATTTTGCACGGAAAACTCCACACTCCGAAGGAGACGATAGATCGGTGAAACGGAAGCGCACTATCGATGCCCTGAAGCGACCACCACTGTCTCCGCCGCAATCCAACTATGAGCGCATTATTGAAAGGACATATAAGGAAGCGGAGCAGTCGGGAAGTACTTGCAGTCATGTAAGGTTAGACAACGAAGAAGTGCGAAAAAAATTCCCCAGCTCGGCGAATAGGCGAACCAATCGTGCCCCCCGCTCAAGGTGTCTAGCGATATCGTCGCTAATCAGCCGGGGATGGTGCCCGGTACCAATCCTGCTGATTACCTGAGCGATGATGTAGAGGTTGAAAAATGGAGGTGGAAGAATTCAGATACCAGTACGGGCAGCCTCTCGTCAAACCTGATCATCCTCCTCTACCAACGATGATGCGAAGATTCCATGAATGGTACATGAAAACCTGCAGCGAGTCTGGAAAGGATACTTTGACGCTGAGAATTAAAGAGGAGCACGACGTTGGAATGGATCAGTTGTCTGTTGAATTTGACGAGTTATTCCAATTAACAATCAAAAGGCCCTCGACAAAACCATCGTGACTTGCTACTGTCTGTAAGTACTACTTCTGTGATCGAACAATGGAGGAGGAAAGACATGATCATGATGGCTCCGATGACCGAATGCGGTGGAAGGGACCGTGATGACGGCTCCGGTGACCGAACGGAGGAGGGAGCTGTTGCAAATCCGGGAGGTATATCTATTAATTAAGCCTGTGCTGACTAGCTAATTGATGCATTAATTGTTTTGGTATGTACATATATTAACTCTTCTTTCTTCTGTTATAGCCTCCGGATCGAGCCAAACTTCGGTAACGAGACGAGGCCCGAAGAAAAGGTTGCGCCAGGATGAAAGGTTCACGATCACAGCAATCGCGGACGATGGCCAACCGATTGAACCCAGGCGGACCAAGGAGCTTTTTCTGCTCAGTGCGGAGCTATTGTTAGGGACAGTATCCCGATCAGCATCCATTATGGAATAAGCCTAAGAACGAAGACCCTCAAGTTTCTTATGTCACCGATAGACAGAAAGATGACTTGGACCTCGCTGAAAGCAAATTCACCCTACCGCCAGAGAAGGATCCGAATAAGCCAGTTATAGAGCCACTGGTCAAGGCGTGTGCTCTTAAGAAGATGGCAGATCTATTCAGGAGGTGGAAGAATGAGTTGAATCAACGTTTGTCGACAAAGGAAGACTCCAGAATTCACCGGCCGATTTGAGAAGATAAGAGATCACTGGCCCGCATTTATGGCCTACAAGACATCGGACAAGAGTAAGAAAATGTCAGAGATAACAAGATAAATGCTGCAAAGAAGCTGTATCACCATGCACGGGGTCAGGCGGCTACCTCAAAGCCGGCCGTTGTGGGACCAAGCTGAGAATGACCTGATTGCTAAAGGGGTCGAACCAAAGACATTGAACTGGCCAGACCGTTCAAGGACTTGGTTCTTCGAGGAACTTTGGACCCTGAAACAGGGAGTGCCATTGGACGGAGAGCAACTTGCAATACCCGTCAAGAAGCTTCAGAAGTATATCGCCGCAGCGCTAGCAGGGACGTTCATTCCCGACAGAGAGAAGGACGAGCTGACTGAGGCCCTCGGGAATCCTGAGCACCCTGGACGAACATGAGGCACGCCAGGCTCCGTTGCGTGGAGGTTGGGTTTCCCGGCGTAGGCGGTACAAAACCCGGAGAGAGAGGAAAACAGGAGCTGAGCGAAATGCAGAAGCTCAATGCAGGAGTATAAAGCTAGTGGAACAGGTTGAGAGCCAGCGAGCAGCCGACCGAGCTCTCAGCGGCACGAATCTACCCCAGAAGCTACCCCGCCACTCAGCGGAGAAGCAGCGTGGCTTCCACGGAGCTCGTTCAGCAGCCTGACTTCACGGCCCTAGCTACCCCGTGGATGCTATCACGTAGGCTCAACATTGCCAGCTTATGACGAAATGTCGGAGCCTCACCTTGAAGGCGGCTGTCGGCTCTGTTGCACCTCCTCAACCTGACGGACTTTTCACTGCTGTCCGATTCCACATGGCTATGCTGTGTGATGGTGGATGAAGTAAAGGAGGGATTTGACAAGCTCGAGCTTGACCACCCTACAGATGAAGGGGAGACTCAGCTGGTTTATGCTCTGAGGACTACATGTCTATGGCGGAAGGAGTACATCAAGCTTCCAAACTGGAAGCCTCCGCCTCCTCCTCCTCCTCCTGGCGAGTCAGAGCACCCTCCTCCTCCTCCTCCGGCGCGTGAGGGCACTCCCTCCGCTCCTCCGGCGCGTGAGGGCACTCGCTCCTCCGGCGCGTCGGAGCACTCCGCCTCCTCCTCCGCCTCGTCAGCAACGGCGGAAGAGAGCCGCCGCCACTTCCAGCAGCTAGCAGTACAAGCAGAGGCGGGAAGCAATTTAGATACGGCCATCTCTCAAGCCTCTGGAAAAGTTACCATATGAGAGGACCGAACGAGGAAACCGGAAAATTAGTGCTGCCGAAGTGCATGATATTTTGCACGAAAACCTCCACCTCCGAAGGAGACGATAGATCCGGTGAAACGGAAGTATTCGTTGTCGATATCCCCCCTCCCCCCTCCCCGATAACTCGACATGAGGGGGAGGTCAATATACCCTCCCCGATAACTTCGACTGAGGGGGGGTCGATATAACCCCCTCCCGATAACATTTTTTTTTCTAAGCGTTACTAAGGTAAAATGTTCACCCCCTCTCGATATACCGGGCGTATCAACTCTCGAGGCCACCCAAACCCTAGAAAAAAAGCGTTGTCGATCTCCTACCCCTCTCCCGCCCCTACCCACAAACTCTCGATGGCCACCCAACCACTAGAAAGAAAACCCGGTAACTTCCGACATGAGGGGGAGACGTCGATCAACCCCCTCTCGCCCGAACAAGTCTATTAGTATCATTTTATATCGCGGTTGACATATATCAAAGTTTATCATATGTCAAAGTTTGAATTTTGACATATGCAACATTTGATCATATATCAAAGTTTGATCATATATCAAAGTTTGATCATATGTCAAAGTTTGAATTTTGACATATGCAACATTTGACATATGCAACTTTTGATCAACCCCCTCTCCCTCCGCCCGACAAACCCTAGGAAGCGTCGAGGCCACCCAAACCCTAGAAGCATTGCCGAGGCACCCAAACCCTAGAGCGTCGAGGCCACCCAAATTTACCAATTAAAAGAGCGTTGTCGAGGCCACCCAAACCCTAGAAGCGTTGTCGAGGCCACCCCAAACCGTAGAAGCGTCGAGGCCACTAATTATATTCCTTGTGTGATTAGCTAGCTAGGTTATGTTTGCACTATTATATCCATCTCTCATGTTTGTATATTAATTGAATGCCATGTTGTAATATTTGCCAGAAACTATGGATCAAAGAAACTTAGAACAAGAAGAGTTTGGGGGGACATAATCCCGCGACGGACGTTGATGTCTTGTCGTTTCTCAACGACACCGATTGGTCTGGAAGGAGAGGATGAAAGCTCGGATCGAACAACTGGAGGCGGAAAGACATGATCTGATGTCTCCGGTGACCGAATGCCGTGGAAGGTAGAGGAGCCGTGATGACGTGCTCCAGTTACCGAACGAGGAGGGAGCTGTTGCAAAGTCCGGCGAGGTATATATATTAATTAGCTTGTGCTGACTGCTAATTGATGCCTTAATTGTTTGGTATGTACATATATTAAATCTCTTTCTTCTTTTATAGCCCTCCGGATCGAGCCAAACTTTCGGTAACGAGATGAGCCCCGAAGAAAAGGTTGCGCACAGGATGAAAGGTTCACGATCAGAGCAATCGCCAGACGATGGCCAACCGATTGAACCCAGGCGGACCAAGGAAGCTTTCTGTCTCAGTGCGGAGCTATTGTTAGGGACAAGCATACCCATCAGCATCCAGAATATGGAATAAGCCTAGACGAAGACCCTCAAGTTTCTTATGTCACCGATAGACAGAAAGATGATCTTGGGACCTCGCTTGAAGGCAAATTTCACCCTACCGCCAGAGGAGGATCCGAATAAGCCAGTTATAGAGCCACTGGTCAAGGTGTGTGCTCTTACAGAAGATGGCAGATCTATTCAGGGGTGCGAAGAATGAGTTGAAATAACGTTTTGTCGCACAAAGGGAAGACTCCAGAATTCACCGGCCGATTGTAGAAGATAAGAGATCACTGGCCCGCATTTGTGGCCTACAACAATCGGACAGAGTAAGAAATTGTCAGAGAAAACAGTAATGCTGTAAAAGCAACTGTATCAACATCGCACGGGGTTCAGGAGGCTACGTCAAAGCCCGGCCGTTGTGGGACAAAGCTGAGAATGACCAGATTGCTAAAGGTTCGAACCAGACACATTGAACTGGCCAGACCGTTCAAGGACTTGGTTCTTCAGGGTTGGGGAACTTTGGACCCTGAAACAGGAGTGCCGTTGACGGACAAGCAACTTGCAATACCCATCAAGAAGCTTCAGAAGTATCGCCGCAGCGCAGCGCAGCAGGGACATTTATTCCCGACAGAGAGAAGGACGAGCTGACTCAGGCCCTCGGGAATCCTGAGCACCCTGACGAACACGAGGCATGCGCATGCTCCGTTCGTGGAAGGTTGGGTTTCCCGGCGGCACGCGGTTGCAAAAACCCGGGAGAGGAAGAGAAACAGGAGTGAGCGAAATGCAGAAGCTCAATGCAAGAGTACTAAGCTAGAGGAACAGTTAGAGAGTAGCGAGCTGCCGACCACCATCTCAGCGGCACGAGCTATACCCAGAAGCTACCCCGCCATCTCAGCTGGGAGAGCAGCGTGGCTTCCATGGAGCTCGTTCAACCCCTTGACTTCACGGCTCCTAGCTACCCAGTGGATGCTAATCACTGAGGCCTCAACATTGCAGCTTATCGAAATGTCGAACCTCTCTTCCTTAAGGCGGCTGTTCGCTCTGTTGCCCTCCTCAACCGACGAACTTTTCCTGCTGTCCTTCCACATGGCTATGCTGTTGTGACGGTGGATGAAGTATGGAGGGATTTGATGACTCGAGCTTGACCACCTACAGGGTGAAGGGGACTCAGCTGGTTTATTGCTCTGAGGACTACATGTCTATGGCGGAAGGAGTACATCAAGCTTCCAAACTGGACGCCTCCTCGCCTCCTCCTCCGACGACGACGACGACGAGTGATCAGGGCACTCCTCCCGCCTCTCCGGCGCGTGAGGGCACTCTGCCTCCTCCTCCGCCTCCTCCAGCATCGGAGCACTCCGCCTCGTCAGCAACGGCGGAAAAAGCAGAGCCGCCGCCGCCTCAGCGGCTTGCAGTACAAGCAGAGGCGGGAAGCAATTCAGATACGGTCCATCTCTCAAGCCTCTGGAAAAGTTACCATATGAGAGGACCGACGAGGAAACCGCGAAAACCAGTTGCTGTCCGAAGTGCAATGAACATTTTGCACGGAAACCTCCCACCTTTCCGAAGGAGACGTGATCCGTGAAATCGGAGCGCACTATCGATGCCCTGAAGCGACCCACCCTGTCTCCGCCGCAATCCCACTTAAGTGATTCACACAAATTTTAAAGAATTCAAATTTAAACTATTCAAATTTGAAAACTAATGGCACTAACAGAAAGTTTATAATTTTTGTGACCTAATAGCAAAAAGAATTTTAAAAATAAAGCAAAAAACAAAAGAAAATAAATAATGCAAAAAACAAAACAAAAAAACTGGAAAAAATTTAAAAAAAATGCCGCCTACTGGGCCACCACAGCCTGAATACGACTAGAAACCCAACCAACGAGTTGGGCCAGGATTCAGCCCCGCAGAAGGCCCAGTAGGCCCACAGGCAGATACAGAGTGGTTAGGCCCGTAAGCCTGCTTTACAGAGGAGTTCGAAGGCTCAGGCGCACCGCACCTTATAAACAGGTGCGGCACTCTCTCAACTTGCGATGTGGGACTAAACTCCCACCACGCCGCTCTGCAAGGCCATTGGTCCCGGTTGATGGCACGAACCAGGACCAATGCCAACCTTTGGTCCCGGTTCGTGGCACCAACCGGGACCAATGCCACCCTTTGGTCCTAGTTCGTGCCACCAACCGGGACCAAAGGTCTCTGCTTCACGCCCTATGGGCTGACAAAAAGAGACCTTTGGTCCCGGTTGGTGCCACAAACCAGGACTAAAGGGGGGCATTGGTCCTGGTTGGTGCCACGAACCGAGACCAATGCTTCATGTATATAAGCAGCACTTGTGAAATTTTCCATTCAGTTCTTCGATCCTGCGCTCTCTCCCCCGACGGCGCCGACGAACACCTCGACGCCGCCAGGCTGCCGGACCGCATCGTCGCCTCCTCGAGCCCGCCGTCCTCGTTGCCGGCATCCTCGAGCCCGCCGTCCTTGTTCCCGTCCCCGTCGCCTCCCCGAGCCCGCCGTCCTCGTCCCCGTCGCCGCGTGCCGCCCCGAGCCCGCCGTCCTCGTCGCCGGCCTCCAGCCATCGCCGCCCCCCCAGTGAGCCCCCCCCCTCCCTTTCCCATGGTCCCCTGCTCCCCGTTTTCGCGTGCCCCCGAGCCCGGCCTTGCTCTGCATAGAAGGTGTTTGATGAAATGCTAGATGGCTTTGGGCATTTTTGAAATTTCTGAATTTTTTTGTGGTGAGGTACTGATGCAAGACAAAGGTGATGGCAAAATTTCAGAATTTTTGGAGTGGTTTAGAATAGGTTTTTAGCAAGGAATTTGAATCTGGTTCAAATTTCATTTGAACGAAATTTGAAAAATTTGAACTATGGATCAGAAGGTTTTTGGTGAAATGGAGTGTGGGTACTGTCATGAAGTTGGAGTAATTTTTTCAGAATTTTTTAGCAAGGAAAAATAGGGTTGTAGTTCAATGCCAAGATTGGACCAAAATTGAAAAATGGAAGTTGTGCTCAAAGTTTTCAAATGACCAAAGTGGGTTTTTGCATAAAAATGATCTATAGGCATCAGAGGCCTTCTCAAAAATTTTGTGTCATTTGAAAAGAATTATTTGAAATAGTTCTGGTGCAACATGGTCATTCTAGAGTTTGAAAATACTAATAAAAGAATTTTTTGAGGACAAATCATTATAAAAATAATTACTACTGATGTTTTTGTTCATAGCATTTTTTTTCAATGTATGTATGTATGGATGGATGGATATAGAAAATGTTCATATATGATGTTTTTTTTTGTTCATAGATTTTTTTTTTGTTCATAGCAATTTTTCTCCATGTATGTATGTATGTATTTTTTTAGATGTGCTTTGTTTTTTCAAATGAGATGAAATGAGATGAGATGTATGAGATGTCCATTTGTTGTATAAACATAACCCCGATAACTTCAATTCCCCTTGGGCTTATATTTTTGTGAGCATAGAAATTTTTGTAACTTGTATGTGTTGGATCACCGCGGGCTTAAATACTTCATTGGACTATGGAGTGCATATTTAGTCATGTCCAACATCAATATTAGTGAATGATTTCATATTGTTGGGCACCGCGGATAGTTGTGAGAGGAGTTTTTCCTTTGATTTTGAGGCATATGATCTAGATAATGTCCAATGCCTCATATCGCGAACATAGTTATATTGGACAATTGATCTTCATATAAATGAAGCATAAAAGTTTAGCAAACAGTTTAGCAATCACTTAGAAATTTTCATGTTGTAGGAGTACATGTAAAAAAATTCAGAGTTGTTCATTCACTTAGAAATTTTCATGTTGTTCATTGACTTAGATATGAGGGGGGACATCGATCAACCCCCTCATATATGATGAATTTTTTTATATGATGAATTTTTTGTTCATATATAGTGTATATATGTATGTGGCTATATGTATGGATGGATGTTCATATATGTATTAATTTTTTTGTTCATAGCATTTTTTTGTTCATATATGTATTTTTTTTGTTCATATGTGTATTAATTTTTTTGTTCATAGCATTTTTTTTGTTCATATATGTATTTTTTTAAATAGCATTTTTTCCATGTATATATGTATGTGGCTATGTATGTATAGATGGATATCATTTTTTTCCATGTATGTATGTCGTTGTCGATATACCCCCTCCCCGATAACTTCGACATGAGGGGGGAGGTCAATATACCCCCTCCCCGATAACTTCGACATGAGGGGGGGTCGATATACCCCCTCCCCGATAACATTTTTTTTCTAAGTTACTAAGGTAAAATGTTCACCCCGCTCTCGATATACCGGGCGATCAACTCTCGAGGCCACCCAAACCCTAGAAAAAAAAGCGTTGTCGATCTCCTACCCCCTCCCGCCCCTACCCGACAAACTCTCGAGGCCACCCAAACCACTAGAAGAAAACTCCGGTAACTTCGACATGAGGGGGGACGTCGATCAACCCCCTCTCGCCCGAACAAGTCTATTAGTATCATTTTATATCGCGGTGGACATATATCAAAGTTTGATCATATGTCAAAGTTTGAATTTTGACATATGCAACATTTGATCATATATCAAAGTTTGATCATATATCAAAGTTTGATCATATGTCAAAGTTTGAATTTTGACATATGCAACATTTGACATATGCAACTTTTGATCAACCCCCTCTCGCCCGACCAAACCCTAGAAGCGTCGAGGCCACCCCAAACCCTAGAAGCATTGCCGAGGCCACCCCAAACCCTAGAAGCGTCGAGGCCACCCAAATTTACCAAGTTAAAAGAGCGTTGTCGAGGCCACCCAAACCCTAGAAGCGTTGTCGAGGCCACCCCAAACCGTAGAAGCGTCGAGGCCACTAATTAATATTCCTTGTTGTGATTAGCTAGCTAGGTCTATGTTTGCCACTAATATATCCATCTCTCATGTTTGTATATTAATTGCCATGTTGTAATATTTGCAGAAACTATGGATCAAAGAAACTTAGAACAAGAAGAGTTGTTGGGGGACATAATCCGCGACGGACGTGATGTCTTGTCGTTTCTCAACGACACCGATGGTCTGGAAGGAGAGGATGAAAGCTTCGGTGATCGAACAATGGAGGAGGAAAGACATGATCATGATGTCTCCGGTGACCGAATGCCGGTGGAAGAAGGAGACCGTGATGACGGCTCCAGTTACCGAACGGAGGAGGGAGCTGTTGCAAAGTCCGGCGAGGTATATATATTAATTAAGCTTGTGCTGACTAGCTAATTGATGCATTAATTGTTTTGGTATGTACATATATTAAATCTTCTTTCTTCTTTTATAGCCCTCCGGATCGAGCCAAACTTCGGTAACGAGATGAGCCCCGAAGAAAAGGTTGCGCCAGGATGAAAGGTTCACGATCAGAGCAATCGCAGACGATGGCCAACCGATTGAACCCAGGCGGACCAAGGAAGCATTTTCTGCTCAGTGCGGAGCTATTGTTAGGGACAGCATCCCGATCAGCATCCAGCTATGGAATAAGCCTAAGAACGAAGACCCTCAAGTTTCTTATGTCACCGATAGACAGAAAGATGATCTTTGGACCTCGCTGAAGGCAAATTTCACCCTACCGCCAGAGGAGGATCCGAATAAGCCAGTTATAGAGCCACTGGTCAAGGTGTGTGCTCTTAAGAAGATGGCAGATCTATTCAGGAGGTGGAAGAATGAGTTGAAATCAACGTTTGTCGACAAAGGGAAGACTCCAGAATTCACCGGCCGATTTGAGAAGATAAGAGATCACTGGCCCGCATTTGTGGCCTACAAGACATCGGACAAGAGTAAGAAAATGTCAGAGATAAACAAGATAAATGCTGTAAAGAAGCTGTATCACCATCGCACGGGGTCAGGAGGCTACGTCAAAGCCCGGCCGTTGTGGGACAAAGCTGAGAATGACCAGATTGCTAAAGGGGTCGAACCAGACACATTGAACTGGCCAGACCGTTCAAGGACTTGGTTCTTCAGGGTTGGGGGAACTTTGGACCCTGAAACAGGGAAGTGCCGTTGGACGGACAAGCAACTTGCAATACCCATCAAGAAGCTTCAGAAGTATATCGCCGCAGCGCAGGCAGGGACATTTATTCCCGACAGAGAGAAGGACGAGCTGACTAAGGCCCTCGGGAATCCTGAGCACCCTGGACGAACACGAGGCATGCCATGCTCCGTTGCGTGGAAGGTTGGGTTTCCCGGCGCACGCGGTTGCAAAACCCGGGAGAGGAAGAAGAAACAGGAGCTGAGCGAAATGCAGAAGCTCAATGCAAGAGTACTAAGCTAGAGGAACAAGTTGAGAGCTAGCGAGCTGCCGACCAACCATCTCAGCGGCACGAAGCTACCCCAGAAGCTACCCCGCCATCTCAGCGGAGAAGCAGCGTGGCTTCCATGGAGCTCGTTCAACAGCCTGACTTCACGGCTCCTAGCTACCCAGTGGATGCTATCACGGAGGCTCAACATTGCCAGCTTATGACGAAATGTCGAAACCTCTCCTTGAAGGCGGCTGTCGGCTCTGTTGCACCTCCTCAACCGGACGGAACTTTTCACTGCTGTCCGATTCCACATGGCTATGCTGTTGTGACGGTGGATGAAGTAATGGAGGGATTTGATGAGCTCGAGCTTGACCACCCTACAGGTGAAGGGGGACTCAGCTGGTTTATGCTCTGAGGACTACATGTCTATGGCGGAAGGAGTACATCAAGCTTCCAAACTGGACGCCTCCGCCTCCTCCTCCGACGACGACGACGACGAGTGATCAGGGCACTCCGCCTCCTCCGGCGCGTGAGGGCACTCTGCCTCCTCCTCCGCCTCCTCCAGCGCATCGGAGCACTCCGCCTCGTCAGCAACGGCGGAAGAGAGCCGCCGCCGCTCCAGCGGCTTGCAGTACAAGCAGAGGCGGGAAGCAATTCAGATACGGTCCATCTCTCAAGCCTCTGGAAAAGTTACCATATGAGAGGACCGACGAGGAAACCGCGAAAACCAGTGCTGCCGAAGTGCATGAACATTTTGCACGGAAACCTCCACCTCCGAAGGAGACGATAGATCCGGTGAAACGGAAGCGCACTATCGATGCCCTGAAGCGACCACCACTGTCTCCGCCGCAATCCAACTATGAGCGCATTATTGAAAGGACATATAAGGAAGCGGAGCAGTCGGGAAGTACTTGCAGTCATGTAAGGTTAGCAGAACGAAGAAGTGCGAAAAAAATTCCCCAGCTCGGCGAATAGGCGAACCAATCGTGCCCCCCGCTCAAGGTGTCTAGCGATATCGTCGCTAATCAGCCGGGGATGGTGCCCGGTACCAATCCTGCTGATTACCTGAGCGATGATGTAGAGTTTGAAATAATGGAGGTGGAAGAATTCAGATACCAGTACGGGCAGCCTCTCGTCAAACCTGATCATCCTCCTCTACCAACGATGATGCGAAGATTCCATGAATGGTACATGAAAACCTGCAGCGAGTCTGGAAAGGATACTTTGACGCTGAGAATTAAAGAGGAGCACGACCTCGTTGGAATGGATCAGTTGTCTGTTGAATTTGACGAGTTATTCCAATTATACAATCAAAAGGCCCTCGACAAAACACTCGTGACTTGCTACTGTCTGTAAGTACTACTTCTGTGATCGAACAATGGAGGAGGAAAGACATGATCATGATGTCTCCGATGACCGAATGCGGTGGAAGGAGACCGTGATGACGGCTCCGGTGACCGAACGGAGGAGGGAGCTGTTGCAAAATCCGGCGAGGTATATCTATTAATTAAGCCTGTGCTGACTAGCTAATTGATGCATTAATTGTTTTGGTATGTACATATATTAACTCTTCTTTCTTCTGTTATAGCCCTCCGGATCGAGCCAAACTTCGGTAACGAGACGAGGCCCGAAGAAAAGGTTGCGCCAGGATGAAAGGTTCACGATCACAGCAATCGCGGACGATGGCCAACCGATTGAACCCAGGCGGACCAAGGAAGCTTTTTCTGCTCAGTGCGGAGCTATTGTTAGGGACAGTATCCCGATCAGCATCCATCTATGGAATAAGCCTAAGAACGAAGACCCTCAAGTTTCTTATGTCACCGATAGACAGAAAGATGATCTTTGGACCTCGCTGAAGGCAAATTTCACCCTACCGCCAGAGAAGGATCCGAATAAGCCAGTTATAGAGCCACTGGTCAAGGCGTGTGCTCTTAAGAAGATGGCAGATCTATTCAGGAGGTGGAAGAATGAGTTGAAATCAACGTTTGTCGACAAAGGGAAGACTCCAGAATTCACCGGCCGATTTGAGAAGATAAGAGATCACTGGCCCGCATTTATGGCCTACAAGACATCGGACAAGAGTAAGAAAATGTCAGAGATAAACAAGATAAATGCTGCAAAGAAGCTGTATCACCATCGCACGGGGTCAGGCGGCTACCTCAAAGCCCGGCCGTTGTGGGACAAAGCTGAGAATGACCTGATTGCTAAAGGGGTCGAACCAAAGACATTGAACTGGCCAGACCGTTCAAGGACTTGGTTCTTCGAGGAACTTTGGACCCTGAAACAGGGAAGTGCCATTGGACGGACGAGCAACTTGCAATACCCGTCAAGAAGCTTCAGAAGTATATCGCCGCAGCGCTAGCAGGGACGTTCATTCCCGACAGAGAGAAGGACGAGCTGACTGAGGCCCTCGGGAATCCTGAGCACCCTGGACGAACATGAGGCACGCCAGGCTCCGTTGCGTGGAAGGTTGGGTTTCCCGGCGTAGGCGGTTACAAAACCCGGGAGAGGAAGAGGAAACAGGAGCTGAGCGAAATGCAGAAGCTCAATGCAGGAGTACTAAAGCTAGTGGAACAGGTTGAGAGCCAGCGAGCAGCCGACCGAGCATCTCAGCGGCACGAATCTACCCCAGAAGCTACCCCGCCATCTCAGCGGAGAAGCAGCGTGGCTTCCACGGAGCTCGTTCAGCAGCCTGACTTCACGGCCCCTAGCTACCCCGTGGATGCTATCACGTAGGCTCAACATTGCCAGCTTATGACGAAATGTCGGAGCCTCACCTTGAAGGCGGCTGTCGGCTC
Source organism: Thinopyrum elongatum (assembly GCA_011799875.1). Lineage (NCBI taxonomy): Eukaryota > Viridiplantae > Streptophyta > Magnoliopsida > Poales > Poaceae > Thinopyrum > Thinopyrum elongatum. The sequence continues at coordinate 496,286,671 of CM022301.1, forward strand.
TGTTGCACCTCCTCAACCTGACGGAACTTTTCACTGCTGTCCGATTCCACATGGCTATGCTGTTGTGATGGTGGATGAAGTAATGGAGGGATTTGACAAGCTCGAGCTTGACCACCCTACAGATGAAGGGGAGACTCAGCTGGTTTATGCTCTGAGGACTACATGTCTATGGCGGAAGGAGTACATCAAGCTTCCAAACTGGACGCCTCCGCCTCCTCCTCCTCCTCCTCCGGCGAGTCAGAGCACTCCTCCTCCTCCTCCGGCGCGTGAGGGCACTCCTTCTCCGCCTCCTCCGGCGCGTGAGGGCACTCCGCCTCCTCCGGCGCGTCGGAGCACTCCGCCTCCTCCTCCGCCTCGTCAGCAACGGCGGAAGAGAGCCGCCGCCACTTCCAGCAGCTAGCAGTACAAGCAGAGGCGGGAAGCAATTCAGATACGGTCCATCTCTCAAGCCTCTGGAAAAGTTACCATATGAGAGGACCGACGAGGAAACCGCGAAAATTAGTGCTGCCGAAGTGCATGAATATTTTGCACGAAAACCTCCACCTCCGAAGGAGACGATAGATCCGGTGAAACGGAAGCGCACTATCGATGCCCTGAAGCGACCACCATCGTCTCCGCCGCAATCCAACTATGAGCGCATTATTGAAAGGACATATAATGAAGCGGAGCGGTCGGGAAGTACTTGCATGCATGCAAGGTTAGCAGAACGAAGAAGTGAAAAAAAAATCCCCAGCTCGGCAAACAGGCGAACCAATCGTGCCCCCCGCTCAAGGTGTCTAGCGATATCATTGCTAATTAGTCGGGGATGGTGCCCGGTACCAATCCTGTTGATTACCTGAGCGATGATATAGAGTTTGAAATAATGGAGGTGGACGAATTCAGATATCAGTACGGGCAGCCTCTCGTCAAACCTGATCATCCTCCTCTAACAACGATGATGCGAAGATTCCATGAATGGTACATGAAAACCTGCAGCGAGTCTGTGAAGGATACTTTGACGCTGAGAATTAAAGAGGAGCACGACCTCGTTGGAATGGATCAGTTGTCTGTTGAATTTGACGAGTTATTCCAATTATACAATCAAAAGGCCCTCGACAAAACACTCGTGACTTGCTACTGCCTGTAAGTACTACTTCTGTAATTAAGTCTCTATATATAGCTCAGCTCTTTTATTGCATGTATATATAATTATCCTCACTATATTATGTAGATTGAAGATCGTCGAATGTAGAAAAGCACAAATCTATGACATTGGGTTCATTAACCCAAATATCATACATGAATGGATGGTTCAAAAGAATGTCACAGAAACCGAGGACAACTTGCTACAATCGTTGCTTAAAAATCAAAACAAAGATAAAATACTCTTTCCTTACAACTTCAAGTGAGTGTTACTGTCTTGTGCATATTCGGTTTCCCTTATTACTCGAGGTTATAGTAATGTAATTGATGAGATATGCATGCGTGCGCAGCTTCCACTTTATTCTGCTAGAGATTAAGCTTGAGCGGGGAGTAGTAACCGTCTTAGACTCGAGACGAAAAGATCCCCAGGAGTATGCGGACATGACTAAAATGCTCCAGAAGTAAGTTCAATCGATCATTATCGCACCATATCGGCAACTTTGTTCATTTCCTGATATCAAGTAATTATTTTCTTTGTCTGGCAGGGTTTGGAAAGAGTTCACCGGAATTGTTCCGGCACTGCCGAGGGAGCTGCGATTTACACACCCAAAAGTAAGTACTACTAGCTAGTTCCACGCATCTTTCATTGATTCTAGTTTCATCAATACCATTTATAATGTTTGATTATCAGTTTGATTGAACTCTATTTCTCGTAAAATGCTTGTGGCAGGAAGCCGGGAATGATTTTTGTGGATACTACATTTGCGAATTCATCTATAACGCGATGACCTCTAAGCGGGGCTACTCTGAAAAACAATATGAAGTGCGTAAGCAATAATATTCACAATTTTATTTTATTACGATCATTTGTGTTGAGTTTTATTCATATATATGTATTGACCCCCTTCTTCAAATTAGTTGTGGCAGATACGGGATGAACTCCTACCACATGATCGCATACGAGCAATTCAAGAGGAATTGGCGGGATTCTTTCTTGACCACGTCATAAATAAAGCCGGAGAATACCATGTGGAATTTGACATTAGATGTTAGGGATTGTACGTAAGAGATCTTATATTGTATATATGTAGCTAGTAGCGTCGGATAGATATACGAAAACTTGTTGTTCGACCAATCTCTCGGAGAAAGAGAGGACGATCACTTATCTCTGTATATGTTCATGACGATCTTGTGTACTTAATGGTTCCTTCATTTGCTTACTAGCTAGCGTGTCGAGTTCTCTCTATACGTATAGTAGCTAGCGTCGACCAAGCACGGAGAAAGAGAGGACACTTCTCTCTATTACCTAGCTAACACAATATAAATCCCCTAAATTAACCCTCCAAAACCCCCCCCCAATTTGCAAAAAAAACAAAAACCCCAGCTCCTGCCAAATGCTGACGCGTGGATGTCTTTTGGTCCCGGTTGGTGTTACCAACCGGGACTAAAGGACCTCCTGCCTGTGCTCCCCGCAGCGGCCACGTGGAGCCCCTTCTGTCCCGGTTCGTAAACGAACCGGGACTAAAGGTTTTGGGCTTTAGTCCCGGTTCCAGAACCGAGACTAAAGACCCTCTGAAACCAGGACAAAAGTCATGTTTTCTACTAGTGTCAGGCTGCTTCTCCACGACGTCGGGACCATCTTTCTGCGCTGATCATGCTGATTTGGTGGCAGGTTTGGAAGGAAAGAAATAATAGGGTGTCCAATGCCAAGGCAGGAGCTTTCGGTAGGCCTATGACAACATTCAATCTGAGGTTGTGGCTTGGAGAGCTGCCAGGACCAAAGGGGTTGTTGGAGCAGACCGGCGACGAACGCCGAGATGTGCCTCCGGCGACTCGAACACCAGATGGAAGAGACGAACGCGAGCACACAAGCTTTTCCGGTGACGAAGCCACGCCGCACGAACGGCGATTTTTTCTTCGAGCTCAAACTCGGATCACACCACGTACAAGAGGGGGCTTTTTATGCCCAGGTGCACTCACACACGATCTAGTTGCCACACCGGCCACTAATCACGCACAGATTACCCCATCTCTCCTAGAATATCTCTAGGACCTGCACTACCGGCTAACAACCCATTCGTGCATGCGCATCCTGCTAACTGCCATTGACTGGAGCTAGTCCTACGTGGTGGCAGTGAACGCGAGCACAAACGCACGCACCACCCCGCTACAAATACACGCGAACACACGCCGGTCACCACACCGAAGCATGGTTTACTCCAAACAGGGGTGTGCTGGAGGGGCGTTGAGATCCTCTGCAGTATTGTATAATGTTGTAATGTGGATGAACATGAGGCTAGGTCCACACGACAGCGACTGTGCTGCACGGTGCGCTAAAGCAGAGGATCCTAAACCCGCTGGAGGGGCGAGATGTAATCCCTGTGAGATCCCTGTATAGTGTTTCTTTCCTCGGACGTGGCTGTTCTGATTTTGAGCTCATGTGAGCTCAGATGAACAGTAAAATTTAAAATAAATAAAATATGCAAAAAATTCTGATTATTTTTGTGGGAAAAATTGACAAACGTTTTGATAGGTTGCCAAATTTCATCACCAGATGACATTCGTGCAAACTGTGGCAAAAAAACAAAATCGATGCTTCAAAATGTTATTTTCAGACGCATTTTGTGGAGCATCGATTTTTTTTCCCACATCTTCCACGAACGTCATTTCATGATGAAATTTTGCAAGCTATCAAAACATATGTGATTCATCGGCTTGGGATTATAACAACACTTTCGTTCTTTCCTATATTTTTCCTCTTTCCGAAATTTTCAAATTTTGCTGGCCTTAGACCTTATCTCAGGTTCTGTAAAGCTCATATACTGTCTTGTGGTCCGTTTATTCTCTTAATGAATGAAAATCACCAAGCTGATGCATTTCGTCAAAGTAAACCGTCGACTCCAAGGTGACGACCATAGCCTGAAAACAAGGACGTGTAACAACTTCCACGCCGGTTTGTTGTGTCTTCTCTCAGTGTCAAGGCTAGGCAAAAATTATATCAATGAATAGGTACCCCCATCTTTATCTCCTGTACAATAGGTAGGAAGACTCTTACATCTGCCAAAAAAAAAAACTAGCTAGACCCTAGAACGAAAATATATAACCCACTTCCTCGTAGAAATCACATGTGTTTTCTACCTTGAGTGAGGGTGTCACACACCATATATAAATCAAATGTATAACAAAAATGCATTTTGGACCCTGTGTCATGGACTTAAGGAGTTAAGGTATAACCTCCGGTGATCTAGCCTTTAATAGTTGGGCCATGTCGACGGTAGTCAGGTGAAGTCGGTGATGGAATCATTTGTACTTGCCCACATAAGCTGGTTCAACCAATGTTGGTATTCGGGTGTTGCTACATATTGAAAGCATTGTCTGGATCTGATGCATATATATACTAGTGTTTTTTTATTGATAATTTAGAGTAAACCGTCCACTCCAAGGTGACGACCATGGTCTGAACAGGAGAACCTGTCTAACAACATCTATGCCAGTTTGTTTGGCCTTCTCGCGATGTCAAGGCTAGCCAAATGGCATATCAACAAATAGGTACCCCATCCTTATGTCCAGTACATTAGCTAGGCAGACTATAGGATGGAAATAACCTAGTTCCACGTATAAGCTGCACATGTTTTTTAGTTCAAGTTGAGGCTGTCGCACACTATATATACATCAAATGTATGACAGAAATCCATTTTGGTCCCGATGTCCTGCACTTAAGGTGTTGTCCTGGAGTACCGGTGTATGCCTCCGGTGATCTTAACTTTGATGGCTGGGTCAGGTCGACGTTGTGAGGTGAACTCAAGATGCAATCATTTGTTCTGGCATACATAGACTGGTTCAAGCAATTTTGGTGTATGGGTGTTGCTACCTTATTGAATGCGTTTTGGTGTCCAGATCAATATACTAAATGTTCTGCTTCTTTTTGGTGATTTAAATTAAGTTGTAAGATTAGCATGTTGTTATTTAATCGATGGTGGATTTAGCAGCGCTATCCTGTTTCTATTTGCATGTTATTTTGCCTCCAGATATTGAGCTTTGCATCAATAAAAGGAGGTGTGTGCATCGAATGATTCAAAAACTTGGATAATGATCCTTCCGTTGCGTAAACATGTGTACAAACGGTTATTAATATTTGGTCATACTGGCTTGTAGCTAGTTTGTGACATAGAAGCATATTTCACTCTAGATAGAAATAGCTCTGCCCCGAACTTGAGCACGAGGATGGTAGGTTCCACTAAATAAAATTAGGAAAATAATAAATTGGTTTCTTCTACTTGTCACCTATCATGGTTCATCATTGGATTGTACTTAGAGCCATCAACATGTGGAAAGACTTCAAAGTAACTTCACCACATGCAAGCTTATTACCTTAGGTTGCTGACCACCAGTAGTATAAAGTAGTATGATCTTTGCAGTTTCTTGTCTAGAATTCGAATTCACACACAATTTGTGCACGCGCACACCCATTCTTACGACATGTTATTAGCAATGTTTAGGATCTTAACCCAATACAGCACATTTTAGGCTCTTTTACTTGGTACAAGTGTGTGAAGACAAAATCACTTGTTGATGCAAATGTGGTGCAAGCAAGCACGGCTCCGGTAAAAGTGGCATCGTGAAAACATCTTTAACATGCGCACTTAAAGTGGCATGAATGGCTTGCCTGACTGAGGTCCGTCAAGGCGAGAGATTTGCCTAGCTCAAGCGCTCAGAACCCAGCGCCTGGTCCTGTGGCAGTTGCATCGTTCAGGCTATTCGATCAGCCCGGATCGCCTTGGCTCTGGAAGGCGTTCTCAGATAGAAGGACTACTAGTTGGATACGACGTCCTCAGGGGCAATTTTATCTTCTTTTTTTTTTGGACGAGTTAGGGGCAATTTTATCGTGCGGGCACCCAGGGCAAGTGCCCAGATTCAGCGTCGCCGCGTTTCTGTACTCTTTTTATTTTTAGATGCGCATTTCTGTACTCTGGTGAACTCCCGAGACCCGAGGCTGTCAAAATCGCTTGAGCCAATGAAAATGACCATCTGTCTTGAAAAAATACGATAGATTATGTCAATTGGGCCGGCTAGGTTGTTTCCTGGCTTACTCGAGCCTGCTTGCAACAAACTAGCAGTCCACTTGCCTAATTAATTATTTCCCAGTTTTGGTTCACAGCACGCAAATCAATCGCTTTTTTTATTCCGAGACAGACGACCAGCGTGTGCCGCTTGCACATGAGCTGTTGGCCTGCCGACGGCTGGCAGGGTAGATGATTGGCGTAGAGCTGGCACGTTGGCATGACCGCAGCTTCAAAATTGGGGGATTTTCCGTTGACACTAGAATTTCACACGTGGAACCACCGTGTAACCGAGTGATAAACATGAACAAGAAGTCATAAGTTTGGCCGTGTGCTAGTACTTGACAAATCTATTGTACCTCATGTTTTTACATGCATGATCTATGAAACATTACCAAATATATGGCAAATGATCTAAATATGCGACACTTGTGGTTCTTTGTAGATCAAAGTGATGTACTTCAGTTTATGGTGTGCCCAGGCTTTGACAATTTTCTAACTCCACCAGTGCCTCCTCGGACTATTCTGTTTCTTTCACATGATGGTCCCTTTCAACGCGGAGTTGCAAGGCTCTTTGATTCGTAAGTAGGTTAGTGTGTTCACTAGTTTAATGGTTCATATAGGAAGTGATGAGTACTAATTTAACTGGATTAAACTACTACTACTACGGACGTTACTCACTGTCTTACTTCTATATGAATAGTCCTTGTGATGTTCAGTAGTTTAACTACGTGCTCCATTAGGCTCTTTGATGGAGGATTGAGAAGGTTGTCCCAGATCTGGCCGATGGGAGTTCTCCCGAGGAGTAGGTGCGCGTGGCGTCCTCCGACGGTTCTCGGTTAGCTGGTGGGTGGCCTTGCCTTTTCTCCCTGCTGCTGTCTCGGGGCTTGTCGCCGGTTGCGGTGGCTGTCCCTGGAGTGGGCTCTGCTCTTCTCTAGGTTGGTCAACGTTATGGTGGGAGCTCGGTGGTGCCTGACGACGCCGGCTGCTAAGCACCATGGTGGTGCCGGCACCCGGCCTGGCGGCGGCAGGCTGGATCGGGGTGGCGTGGGAGCCTGCTGCCGTGATGATTAAGGTGGCGGTCCTTGTGCTCTTCTCGCATCACGGCTTCTGCCTGCATGATCGGTCCTTCTTGATCTGGCCATCGACGTGTTTCAGAAATGCCGCCGGAGATCTTGCTCAGGATACTGGATTGGTCAGATTTCGATCGTGAACGTCCATATCAGCCTATGAGGTTCTGAGGGCGTGACGTGAAGCTCTGTTGGTTGATGACACCTTGGGACATGTCGGCTTCTCGATTTTCATGGTGGAGACAGCGATGGAGAATGTCATGGTGGCCCAGATCGGAGTATCAGTTAGTCGGACGGAGCCTAGGTGGCGATGGAGTCAGCCAGGTGTCTGATAAGTTTGAGGAGCATCAGTGATAAGTGGGGGTGGCAACTCTGGCGTATTTCATTTTTGGTGGTACTCCTCGGGTGTCGAGTCGCGACTTTCAGGGTGAAAACCTAAGGTCTGGCCTTCATTGGTTGTGCCTGGCGATTGCCTTACTGAAGGAATCGTTTTGAGAGCGCGGACTATCTCCAGGATGAAAACCTAAGATCTTGGATCGGGCAACGACGACGCTTGTGCACCGTTTTCCTTCCAGGAGGCGTTGCTTTTGGAGACCTTTTATGTTTTCCGGAAGTTGTATTAGGTGGTGGTATGTGTGCTGCTCTTGATAGGAGTCGATCGCTTTGGCGGGACCTTTTTTTTTCTTTGGCTGTGTGCATCCTGGATATCTTTGTGACATCTTGTAGGTGCATAGGCTGCGTGTAATTGATATCTTCACGATATTAATATATTTTCCTTTTTTTATTAAAAAAAAAATAGGCTCTTTGATTCACAAGTAGGTTAGTTTCTTGGGAAAGACTGTCAAACCACAAACCATGCATGCTCGGTCATACCAAAAACAAAAACAAAAACAAAAAAGCATGTTCGGTCAAAAAATTAGTCTAAATTTCGAAAAAGAAAAAGAAATTAGTCTAAATTCTCTATGCTAGACGTGTTAGAGACGTAACAACTGAACCCTATGCGGGCCTGAACCTGATGTTAGAGACGTAACAACTGAACCCTATGCTAGACGTGTTTCTTTTTCCTAGACCTGAACATGATGCAGTGATGCTAGATTTCTAGAGAAGAAAAATATGAAAAACAAAGTGCAGTATCATCCACGTATTGAAACCTGCTTTCAAATGATGTATATTATTCATGCATCCCACAAGACCCTGCTCAAATTGAAGCATGCTTTCAAATGTTACTCCCCCCGTTTCTAAATATTTGTCTTTCTAGAGATTTCAACAAGTGACTACATACGAAGCAAAATGAGTGAATCTACGCTCTAAAATATGTCTGTATACATCCGTATGTGGTAGTCCATTTGAAATTTCTAAAAAATATATATTTAGGAACGGAGGGAGTAGAATTTATTCATGTGCTGTGCAGCAACGCAAATACGATACTTCTGTGCGTATCCGTGTGCAGGCACAAGGGGTGCATGCGGCCTAACCGACGATTGGCGTCTGGACGACGACGCCGGTCTTCGCGTCTGACACCACGACGACACGCCAGGGGTGCGGGCCCGGCGGCCAGGGGCCCGTGCCTATGTAGAAGGAGATGGAGATGTCAGGCCTGTCCTTGCTGATCTGGAGCGCTGCGTCGTGCACCGGCCAGCCCACCACCTCCGGCCACGACGCCTTCGTGCTGCCGGCAATGGCACCCACGGGCTCACTCCTCCCCATTTTGCCCGGTAATACTGAAACTTCCCTCGACTTGGGAGAGGCGCTGATGGATATGTGCGTACGCAATAAGCCACATTTGATGATACTTTATAGGAGTAAATTACGTCCACATAAGAGGTGGTAAGATGACGGGTTGCATCGTGTCATCAACAAAAAGAAAAAGACGAAGAGCTGCATCGCGGACACCGTCGTCCTTTGTTGGCTCATGGCCTGCCTCAGTTACTAGGAGAGTTTGCTTGCAGCTTTTCTCTTTCTCCTTTCTAGAAAAAGCAGGACAAAACTTGATGAGTCGTGCAGGCTAGCGAGCCCGTGGACTATGGCACCTCGAGGATAGCCAAGCACGTGTTCAGACTGGTCACTCAGATAGTTCCCAGAGTTCATCCGTTGGAATTGTCATATTGATTCCTGTATACAAGGCCACCATGCTTTAGAAAGCACGGCGATAACATTGATTCTTCGGCCCCAACATATTCGAAGCATTATTTCAGCATATTGCCTTGTGCTACACAGTTGCTCCCTCGTTTCTAAATATAAGACCTTTTAGAGATTTCACTATGGACTACATATAGGGGTGGAATTCGAGCCGAGTCGAGCCAGCTCGGCTCGACTCGCTAGAGCTTGTTTCGTTAACGAGCTAGCTCGACTCGACTCGTTACTATAATGAGCTCAAATTCAAGATTGGCTCGACTCATTTAGCTCGCGAGCTAGCTCGTTTAGCTTGTTAAGCTCGTTATAGGTATGAACATAAAACCTTAGAAATATGATAAACAATTATTAATTGGGAATGTAACGTGTACATATTAAGCATGTACGATGTTCACAAACAATTGTAACTAGCTTACCTTACAATTGTTAGTACCATCAACATGTTAGGAAGTCAATAACATGTACAAGACCACAATAATCAGCAAGTCGGTAACATGTACATGACCACAATTCCACATACAATGGTACATGACCACAATAATCAACAAGTTAGCAACATGTACATGACCTGGGAGGTGGGCTTATGTGGCACTACCGCTATCGCGAACTCATGATTGAGAAATAGATGAGACGGGACGGGAATCGACATACTGGTCTCTCGCTATTGTGGCGTGCGTCTCCTAGGTGGTTGGGCCTAGTGTTATGCGGATGGACCCTGTGTTGTGCCTATGCAACTGGCCTGGGATGCAAGGTGGTGCTGGGTGGGTGAGTTTTATACCGAGCCTAATGAGTTACACGAGTACTCGTGAACTTGGCTCGTTTAACTTGGTCTATAAACGATCTTAAAATAAAGCTTGGCTCGACTCACTATTCTTCGAGTTCGAGTCGATTCGAGCCGAGTCACGAGCTACTCATTTAGCTTGCGAGTTTCGAGCATTTTTTCCAGGCCTAACTACATAGGGATGTATATAGACATATTTAACAGTATTGATTCTCTCATTTTGCTTCGTATGTAGTCCATGCAGGAATCTCTAAAAGGTTTTATATCTACGAACGGAGGAGTACAAACCAATGGGCACAGACGGAGAATTGGAGATTGAAGAAACACCATGTGGCTTATTATAAAAAATACACTGAAATCGACATCTCCCCCTCCCCACCCGCGACGCTCCCACGAGCGCCGGGGGGCGGGGGGGGGGGGGGGAACCCTAGCTCCGGCCCGCGGCCCTCCTCCTCGCGCCTCCCTCCCCTTGCCGCCACCCCGACGTGCTGGTGGGCTAAGTCCTGCCAGTGCGGGCGGCGGCGGGGTGTTCCTCCTTCCCCCGCCCGGGTCGACGGTCGCGGGATCCAAGATCGGGCGGCGGCACGGCGCTTTCCTCGGGGCACGGCGGCGCGGCAGCAGCAGCAAGCGGCGGAGATGCGGGCTGCGGGTGGCGGCGTGAAGGGGCTGAGGCGTGGTGGGGCGCGGTGGGCTCCGGCGGCGCTGACCCTGTCGGCGTGCGGCCAGATCTGGGCCCAGGCGGCGTGGGCCGGTAGCGGCGTGAGCTGCGGGCGTCCGCCTCTGCCGTGGCCTTGGCTGGTAGGGGCGGAGGCGCAGCGGCGGTGGCAGGTGGGCGGGCTGCTCGGTTTCCAGGCGTCCCGCCGGTTGGACGGCGACGGCGGCACGGTCGGACTCCCCGGTGAGCTTCCTCGGGGGTGGGCGGCGGTCCTGGTGGGTGCTCCTTGCCGGTGGCTGGGGCTGTGTTGGTGGCCTTGCGCGGATCTGCGCTGGTCGCCGAGGCGGGGCGGCACATGGGTGTGTCCGGGGGGAGGGATTGGGCTGGAGGATGGGCGGCGTCGACGTGCTCGGGCCCCCGTCACCGGCACAGGGGTGTGCCGGTCTGGATGCGTCCGCTCCCCCACCTCCCCCTTTCCCTGGTCGCGTGCGGGCGGCTGTAGCGCCGGCGATCTTCAAGGCGGGATACATTCTGCGGCTCGTCGGTCTGGTGTGTCCCCTTGGTCCAAAGTTGATCCTTTTGGATGATCTTGGGGGTGTTTGGATGTTGGGCGGCGGCCCTGGCGGCGGGAGGCGTGGCGTTCGTGGACGGAACCTAGGTCTCAGGTGTGGGCGGGCAACCATGGCCTCGCGGGGGGCTTGGTTGCGGCTGGTTGGCAGAGCGAGGGTATGTCGTAGGGGTGCGAGCGCCGGAGTTCATCACTTGCCCAGTCCTTGTACTGGCCGACGGCGGCGGCGGCCGTGGTCGTCGTATCCTTCAAGAAGGCGCCGTGGCGGTGCTCCTGCCCCTCGCATGTGACTCCGGGTGAAAACTTGATCTACGGATCGGACGGTGGCGGCTATCCGTGGGCGTCCCCTTCTAGGAGGCACTGTCTTGTAGTCCCTGCTCTGTCATGACCGTCTCCCCCCTCCTCGTTTCTTCGTGGAGGTCTCCGTCATCTCCAAGCGGTTATCCTTCGTCATATTTAGTTAGCTTGGTAGGCGGTGGCATTTGGGGACGGTGCTCGACACCTTTATATCATGTCTTGGGTGTGTGTGTTGTGTGCGGCGGTGGTGTGCGTTGTATCGATCTGTCCGGATGTTGTGATGATGTTGGCTTTATAATATAAAGCGAGGGAAACCCTTTTTCGATAAAAAAAATACACTCCAGCAAATATCGCACGCACTCTCATGTGTGGCAAGGGATGTAAGAGACTGAGTACATTTATCGAGCTCATATGGCAGCCTATAGGTATAACTTTGACATGTTCCACTGAGCCAGTGTTTTTAATAAGTCTAACATACATGCCATCTACCGACTATTTCTTTTCCATTTGTATCTGTATATATAAACCATCGATTTGATACTCACTTCTATATATGACCAGCCCCTTGTAATTGTTTAACAGTTCAGCTGCGTGCTTCTTTAAGCTCTTTCATTCTAGTGTGCATTATTGTTCGAAGAGACTACAAGACCACTGACATCTTCTCCAGTTTATAAGTTATACGGAACGAGTGGCCTCGGAAAAACATGTACCATAGCTTGGTCCGTGTTACATACGAAATGGTCGCCCCCATGCTTTCTTTCATTTCTCTGTTCGACGTGAGCCCTTCTCGACTAGACCCGCAGCACAGCGCTCCGCCGCCGGCGCCCCTTCTCCCAGCTGTTTGATTGAATAAAACTATTGTTGTTAATTATTGCTGGCCGCATACAACGGTATATATGAGAGATTACAAGCCAACTAGACCTATTACAATACGACTAGGACTAGATAACTTGAGAGTCAAGTAATAGTCTAACATCCCCCCGCAGTATCAACGGGAGGCTCGACAACGTTGAGACTTGATCGAATATTACAAAATGATGCAGATGGCAGTCCTTTGGTAAATATATCAGCAAATTGAGCCGTAGAAGGAACATGCATCACCCGAACTTGTCCAAGAGCCACCTTCTCGTGAACAAAGTGTATATCAATCTTAATATGTTTAGTCCAACGATGTTGAACAGGATTCCCAGACATGTAGACAGCTGATATGTTATCACAATAAACAATGGTAGCATGTGCAAGCGGTCGATGCAACTCCGAGAGCAACTGACGAAGCCAGATCGTATCAGCCACAGCATGTGCAACCACACGATATTCAGCTTCAGCGGACGAGCGGGAGACGGTTACCTGCCTTTTCGAGGACCAAGAAATCAAATTGTCACCAAGAAAAACACAGAAACAGGATGTAGATCGTCGAGTGTCGGGACAACCAGCCCAGTCTGCATCAGAATACGCGGTGAGAGAGGTGGGGGATGAATTGTTTATGTGGAGACCATGATCGAAAGTACCTTTTAAAGCCAACTAGACCTATTACAATACGACTAGGACTAGATAACTTGAGAGTCAAGTAATAGTCTAACACCAGTGATTGAGGAGGAGAAGACCTCACCAAGCATGGCGAGCAGCCGGAGGGCGGGGTGTGCCCCAACACACCCACAGGTCTGGTGGAAGAACAAAGAAATGATGAACGCTTTCGGCGGCCGCGAAACCCTTGCATCCAGCCGGGATCCCCCAAGATCTCATCCACCGGACCCAGGCCGCCGTGACCAGCCGGTATCGAGGTAGGACAGGAAGACAACGACGCTGCCAAGCGGAGAGAGCCGCCGGTTTCCATCGTTCCCACAAGAACCGATGGAGGCACCAGCTCATCATCTGAGACATCGCAAGCATCAGAGTCAGCGAGGGCCCAACAGCTATTGGGGGCATACCTGACCGAGGGAGCAGCAAGGAGAGGAAAGGGGGCATGCCGCGCGCGAGAAGGAGGTAGCTTACCGCCGCCGGCGGGGCAGAAGAGCGGGGGAACGGGATGGACAGAGGGAACATGGGAGGGGAGGTAGGGTCACCCCTCGAGTCGCCTCAAGCGAGAGCGAGAGGAAGCCCATGCCCCTATTCTCCACAAGGTTTTCAAATAACAGCAAAACCTAAACATTGGCTCAACTCAACCTACTCGGTCCCGCCCCTCAGATATGATCTGATTTTCTCATCAAATATGCATGTTTTATTTCTTATCTATTACACTGTTCTAGTTACCTAGGCTTCTTGCTCGTTCTGATTTATTGTTGCTTGTGAGAGCAAGGTCCTTTCTCTATGAGCCTATTAATGAAGCAAAATCAAACAAAACAACGACTGGTACCGTATGGAAGGGGCCATAAACTGTAGAGTCTTGACCAATTTGTAAGATCACTTGGTGTAGTTGAAGTAACATAAGTGGAATTTTTTCGGTCAAGTAAAGGGAAATTCAATGAAATTTGTAACTGTCTCAATGGAAACTTTTCCTTATTTATTTTTCTGAACATTAAGTTAAGAACATTCCATGGCTCATTTTCACCATGGATAAACCAAACTGACAACTAAGATAAGCACAAAAATGAAGCGCCAAGAGTTTCATGCTTTCACATTCTTTCTTTGACGCAAGAATATTTCATTTGTACTTTGTGATACACAGTAATTGCACGATTGGGAAAAGATTGGAGAACACACCATGTGCTTTGTCTTGTCGCTCGTAGACTCGACTCGACAATATCTCAGACATTAATTGTCACTTGTGATGAAGGGCGAGACATGTTGCATTTACCAGCTCATATGGGAGCCTATATGTATAACTTTGACTTGTTCCCTTGAAGCAATCCTCAACTAAGCATTATTGTTGTCATCGACCAGTTGTATTTTCTCTATAAATAACCACGAAAATTACTACTCATTTCATATACGGCAGGTACATGCTCCTCCAAGCTCAGCGGTTCAAGTGTGTGCATCATTGTTAGACGGGAGCCATGATCGATCATGACATATGTGTCATTGAGGTTGACAGTGCAGAGTGCACTCGCCTTATCTATGTTGTGATTTTCTCATCAAATCTGCATGGTTTCTTTCTTATCTATTACACTGTTGTCGTTAACTAGGTTTCTTGCTCGTTCTGATTTATTGTTGCTTGTGAGAGCAAGGTCCTTTCTTTATAAGCCTATTAATGAAGCAAAATCAAACAAACAACAACTGGTACCATATGGAAGGGGGCATAAACTGGAGAGTCTTGACCAATTTGAAAGATCGTTTGGTGTAGTTGAAGTAATAGAAATTGAACTTGTTTGGTCAAGTAAAAGGAAATTCAATGAAATTTGTAACTGTCTCAATGGAATCTTTTCCTTATTTTTTTCTTCTAAATATAAGTTAAGAACATTCCAAGGCTCATTTTCACGATGGATAAAATAAACTGACAACTAAGATAAGCACAAAAATGAAGCGCCAAGAGTTTTTGCGCTTTCACATTCTTTTTCTGACGCAAGAATATTTCATTTGTGCTTTGTGATACACAGTAATTGAATGATCGGAACGAGATTGAAGAACACACGTGCTTTGTCACTCATAGACTCGATTCGACAATATTTCATACATTAATTGTCACTTGTCACTTGTGACGAAGGGTGAGACATGTTGCATTTACCAGCTCATATGGGAGCCTATTGTTGGGGAACGTTGCATGGAAAACAAAACAAAAATCTACGCACACTCAAGATCTATCCATGGAGATGCATAGCTACGAGAGGGGGAGAGCATCTACATACCCTTGTATATCGCTAAGAGGAAGCGTATACAACGCGGTTGATGTAGTCGTACTCTTCGCGACCCGATCACGATCCAACCGATCTAGTGCCGAATGGAGAGCACCTCCGAGTTTAGCACACGTGCGGCTCGATGACGTCTGCTCCTTGATCCAGCAAGCGGGAGAGGAGAAGTAGATGGGATCACAACCAACATGATGGTGTGGTGGTGATGGTGGTGGTGGAGCACCGACAACGCTTCGCTAAGCGTCGCCGGGACGAGGCGGTGGAACTACGGAGTAATGGGAGAGAGAGAGAGAGGCGCCAAGGGCTTGGTGTATCCTCTTGGGGCGCCCCTTCCCCTCTATATATAGGTGGAGGGGCGTAGGGAACAGCCTCTCCAAACTCTAGGGCGCAGCCAAGGGGGGAGGAGGTGGAATCCTAGTCCTCCTCCTTCCCTTCCATACAAAAGTGGACTTTCCACCTTTCCCAACTGCATCGGCCTTGAGGTTGTGTGCGCCTGGCCCAATAAGGCCAGGGCGCCTCCCCTCAGTCCATGCTGATCCTTGGGACATGGTGGAACCCTTGGTGGACTTCCGGACTCCTCTGAAAGTTTTCGGAACCTTCTGGAAGCTTCCCGGTACAGTACTGAAAAAACTGAAACTTTTTCCGGAACCCTGAAAACAACTTTCCATATATAAATCTTTACCTCCGGACCATTCCGAGACTCCTCGTGACGTCTGGGATTTCATCCGGGACTCCGAACAACATTCGGTTACTACTCATCAAATATCCCAATACTACTCTAGCGTCAACGAACGTTAAGCGTGCGACCCTGCGGGTTCGGGAATCATGTAGTCATGACCGAGACACCTCTCCAGTCAATAACCAATAGCGGGACCTGGATGCCCATATTGGTTCCTACATATTCCACGAAGATCTTTATCAGTCGAACATTTATGACAACATACGCAATTCCCTTTGTCTGTCGGTATGTTACTTGCCCGATATTCGATCGTTGGTATCTTCATACCTAGTTCAATCTCGTTACCGACAAGTGTCTTTACTCGTTCCGTAATACATCATCTCGTAACTAACTCCTTAATCACTTTGCTTGCAAGCTTCTTGTGATGTGTATTACCGAGAGGGCCCAGAGATACCTCTCCGATACACGGAGTGACAAATCCCAATCTCGATCAATGGCAACTCAACAGACACCTTTGGCGATACCTGTAGAGCATCTTTATGATCACCCAGTTACGTTGTGACGTTTGATAGCACACAAGGTATTCCTCCGGTATCCGGGAGTTGCATGATCTCATGGTCGAAGGAATATGTATTTGACATTAAGAAAGCAGTAGCAATAAACTGAACGATCATATGCTAAGCTAACGGATGGGTCTTGTCCATCACATCATTCTCCTAATGATGTGATCCCGTTATCAAGTGACAACGCATGTCCATGGTTAGGAAACCTTAACCATCTTTGATCAATGAGCTAGTCTAGTAGAGGCTCACTAGGGACACGGTATTTCTTTATGTATCCACACATGTATTTAAGTTTCCAATCAATACAATTATAGCATGAATAATAAAGCTTTATCATGAATAAGGAAATATAATAACAACTTTATTATTGCCTCTAGGGCATATTTCCATCAGTCTCCCACTTGCACTAGAGTCAGTAATCTAGTTCACACCGCCATGTGATTAACACCCATAATTCACATCGCCATGTGACTAACACCCAAAGGGTTTACTAGAGTCAATAATCTAGTTCACATCGCTATGTGATTAATACCCAAAGAGTACTAAGGTGTGATCATGTTTTGCTTGTGAGAGAGGTTTAGTCAACGGGTCTGCCATATTAAGATCCGTATGTATTTTGCAAATTTCTATGTCTACAATGCTCTGCATGGAGCTACTCTAGCTAATTGCTCCCACTTTCAATACGTATCCAGATTGAGACTCAGAGTCATCTGAATCGGTGTCAAAGCTTGCATCAACGTAACCCTTTACGATGAACTCTTTATCACCTCCATAACCGAGAAACATTTTCTTAGTCCTCTTAGGTAACTAAGGATAATTTTGACCGTTGTCCAGTGATCCACTCATGGATCACTATTGTACCCTCTTGCCAAAATCATGGCAAGGCACACAACAGGTCTGGTACACAGCATGGCATACTTTATAGAACCTTTGGCTGTGGCATAGGGAATGACTTTCATTCTCTATCTTCTGCCGTGGTATGGCTTTGAGTCTTTACTCAACTTCACACCTTGCAACACAGGCAAGAACCCTTTCTTTGACTGATTCATTTTAAACTTATTCAAAACTTTGCCAAGGTATGTGCTTTATGAAAGTCCTATTAAGCATCTCGATCTATCCCTATAGATCTTGATGCTCAATATGTAAGTAGCTTCACTGAGGTCTTTCATTGAAAAATTCTTATTCAAGTATCATTTTATGCTATCCAGAAATTATATATCATTTTCAATCAATAATATATCATCCACATATAATATCAGAAATGCTACAGAGCTCCCACTCACTTTCTTGCAAATACAGATTTCACCATAAGTCTGTATAAAACTATATGCTTTGATCATCTCATCAAAACTCCGAGATGCTTGCACCAGTCCATAGATGGATCGCTGAAGCTTGCACACTTTGTTAGCACCTTTAAGATCGACAAAACCTTCTGGTTGCATCATATACAACTCTTATTTAAGAAATACGTTAAGGAATGCAGTTTTGACGTCTATTTGCCAGATTTCATAATCATAAAATGTGGCAATTGCTAACATGATTCAGACAGACTTAAGCATAGCTATGGGTGAGAAAGTGTCATCGTAGTCAAACCCTTGAACTTGTCGAAAACCTTTCGCGACAAGTCGAGCTTTGTATACAGTGATATTACCATCAGCGTCTGTCTTCCTCTTGAAGATCTACTTATTCTCAATGGCTTGCTGATCATCGGGCAAGTCCACCAAAGTCCACACTTTGTTCTCATACATGGATCCTATCTCAGATTTCATGGCCTCAAGCCATTTATCGAAATCTGGGCTCATCATAGCTTCTTCATAGTTCGTAGGTTCGCCGTTGTCTAACAACATGACTTCCAGGACAGGATTACCGTACCACTCTGGTGCGGAACATGTTCTGGTCGACCTACGAGGTTCAGCAGTAACTTGATCCGAAGTTTCATAATCATCATCATTAGCTTCGTCTCTAGTTGGTGTAGGCATCACGGGAATGGTTTTCTCTGATGTGCTACTTTCCAATTCGAGATAAGGTATAATTAGCTCATCAAGTTCTACTTTCCTCCCACTCACTTCTTTCAAGAGAAACTCCTTCTCTAGAAAGGACCCATTCTTGGCAACAAAGATCTTACCTTTGGATTTATGGTAGAAGGTGTACCCAATAGTTTCCTTACGGTATCCTATGAAGACGCACTTCTCTGATTTGGGTTTGAGCTTATATGGCTGAAGCCTTTTGACATAAGCATCGCATCGTCAAATTTTAAGAAACGACAGCTTATGTTTCTTTCCAAACCATAGTTCATACGGTGTCGTCTCAACGGATTTAGACGGTACCCTATTTAACGTGAATGCGGCTGTCTCTAATGCATAACCCCAAAATGATAAAGGCAAATTGGTAAGAGACATCATAGAACGCACCATATCTAATAAAGTACAGTTATGACGTTCAGACACACCATTCCGCTGTGGTGTTCCAGGTGGCGTGAGTTGTGAAATAATTTCATATTGTTTTAAATGAAGGCCAAACTCGTAACTCAAATATTTGCCTCCGCGATCAGATCGTAGAAACTTTCTTTTCTTGTTACGATGATTCTCCACTTCACTCTGAAATTCTTTGAACTTTTCAAATGTTTCAGACTTGTGTTTCACCAAGTACCTACTCAAAATCATCTGTGAAGGTCAGAAAATAACGATACCCGCCGCGTGCCTCAACACTCATCGGACCACATACATCGGTATGTATTATTTCCAATAAGTCATTAGCTCGCTCCATTGTTCCGTAGAACGGAGTTTTTGGTCATATTGCCCATGAGGCATGGTTTGCAAGTATCAAATGATTCATAATCAAGTAATTCCAAAAGTCCATCCGCATGGAGTTTTTTCATGCGCTTTACACCAATATGACCTAAACGGCAGTGCCACAAGTATGTTGCACTATCATTATCAACTTTGTATCTTTTGGCATCAATATTATGAACATGTGTATCACTATGATCGAGATTCAATAAACCATTTACATTGGGCGTATGACCATAGAAGGTTTTATTCATGTAAACAAAACAACAATTATTCTCTGACTTAAATGAATAACCGTATTTGCAATAAACATGATCTAATCATGTTCATGCTCAACGCACACACCAAATAACATTTATTTAGACTCATCACTAATCCCGAAGGTAGAGGGAGTGTGCGATGGTGATCATATCAATCTTGGAAATACTTCCAACACACATCGTCACCTCGCCCTTAACTAGTCCCCATTTATTCTGCAAATCCGAGTTCGAGTTTCTAATCTTAGCAACTGAACCAATATCAAATACCCTGGGGCTACTACGAGCACCAGTAAGGTACACATCAATAACATGTATATGAAATATACCTTTGTTTACATTGCCATCATTCTTATCTGCCAAGTATTTGGGGCAGTTCCGCTTCCAGTGACCATTTCCTTTGCAGTAGAAGCACTCAGTTTCAGGCTTGGTTCTAGCTTTGGGCTTCTTCACGGGAGCGACAACTTGCTTGCCATTCCTTTTGAAGTTCCCTTTCTTTCCCTTGCCCTTTTTCTTGAAACTAGTGGTCTTATTAACCATCAACACTTGATGCTCTTTCTTGATTTCTACCTCCGTCGATTTCAGCATCGCGAAGAGCTCAGAAATTGTTTGGTGATAGTTCATCACGAAGCCCTAGTAGCTTGGTGATAGTGACTGGAGAACTCTGTCAATCACTATCTTATCTAGAAGATTAACTCCCACTTGATTGAAGCAATTGTAGTACCCAGACATTCTGAGCACATGCTCACTGGTTGAGCTATTCTCCTCCATCTTGTAGGCAAAGTACTTGTCGGAGGTCTCATACCTCTCAACACGGGCATGAGCCTGAAATACCAATTTCAGCTCTTGGAACATCCACTACTTGGGAAAACCTTATACACATAAGCTTACCAGTAGCGTCGGTCAAAATAATGCGCTACTGCTATCTACCAGTAGCACGGGGTATACAAGGACGCTACTGCTATATAAATAGCAGTAGCGCGGCCCGGATAAAAGGCGCTACTACTATAACTGCCACACCATTGCCGGCAGGCTAGGTATAGTAGTAGCGCTTGTCACCAACCAACGTTACTGCTATTGGGCTTAGCAGTAGCGCTCTCCCTGGCCCAGCGCTACTGCTATAGGTGCCTTATCCCCAAATTCCTCCCCCGCGCCCGACCATCTTCTTCCTTCCCTCACTCCCCGCTGCCTCACTCTGCCACCTCCGCCGCCGCATTGCCGTTGCCACCGCATTGCCGCCACCGTCCTCCCTCCTCCTTCCTTGGTATGCCCTTCTTCCTCCT
Organism: Thinopyrum elongatum; assembly: GCA_011799875.1. NCBI lineage: Eukaryota > Viridiplantae > Streptophyta > Magnoliopsida > Poales > Poaceae > Thinopyrum > Thinopyrum elongatum. The sequence continues at coordinate 496,307,713 of CM022301.1, forward strand.
CTCCCTCCTCCTCCCACCGCCCTCATCCCTCCTCCTTCGGCCAACCCTCCTCCCTCCTCTCCTCCGCCCAAGCCCTCCCCTCGTCCGGCCAAGCCCTCCCTCCGCCAGCCCTCCTCCCACCCACCCCCACCCACCCCTCCCTCCTCCCCCCCTCCTCCTCCTCCCTCCTCCCACCCCCTCCTCCCTCCCTCATCTCTCCTCACTCTGTTCTTGCATTATGTAGTTTTTTTATGTTTTTATATCAATAGAATGTAGATTATTTGCATTGAATAGAATGTAGATTATTTCAATGTGGTCTTTTGAATAGTTATTTTTTTTAGTAAATGTAGTTCTTTTGGATAGATAAGAAAATTAGTAAATGTAGGTCTTTTGAAATGAATATTTTCAATGTAGGTGTTTGAAGAGAGTATTTTTTAGTAAATGTAGGTGTTTGAATAGAGTATTATTTTTAGTAAATGTAGGTGTTTGAATAGTGTGATTTTTTAGTAATGTAGGTGTTTGAATAGAGTAGATTTTTTTAGATAACTGTTTATGGTATTTTGAGAGAGAGAGAGAGAGAAAGAGAGACATTTATAATCTTCAATATAGAAATTTTTATGTGTAGAAAATTTTCAATATAGAAATGTATTGGAATGCTATATGAGAAATTTTTAGGTATCACATTTAGTAATAGAAGTTTGTTGTAAGAAAATTTAGGTATAGCAATTATAGTAATAGAATTTTTTAGTAAGTGTGAATGAGCGCCAAGTTTGTATGCTCATGTGTTTATGCTTAGTTGATAGCTTATAGTGTTTAGAGTGAATTAGTAAAAATTCAAACATAGTTGATAGCTTATGCTCATGTGTTTATATTTTGTTTTTGCAGAAATCAAGGAGCCCTCCATCATCCCCGTCGTCGTCCCCGTCACTGACCCCCTCCGACCTCGAGGTGAGACCAGCCAAATCCCCATGTTGATGATGATGTAGATGTTTTGACAGATGTAGTAGAGTAGTAGATGAGTAGCTGTGACAATTTCCATGGAATAGAAAATTTTCAATGTAGGTCTTTCAAATATGATGGAGATTTAGACATGTCATATGTAGTGTTGTGTACTACTAGTGCTTGCTCAAGTGGCCTATGTTCGCAGGGAACACCTCAGAGTGGCCTATGTTTTGCCGGAGTGTTGATTAATTTCCATTTCGGCAAATTTCAGGTGCTCGATATATGTCCTTTTTAGCAAAGGTCATGCCGGATTTTCCCGTTAATTTTAGAAGTTTAATCTTTGAATTATGAACATAGAAAATGTCTGACGACGACGATAGGATCCCAGAGTGCGACTAATGCAGCGACGACCGGGGTCTGTGCGACAGGCCTCACCTGGTAAACGATCGGCGCTTCAGTATTAAGCTCGATGAGACCTTCGATGTTGAAATGGTACGCAATGACAAGTCTTTTTTCGTAATTAAGCATGACTTCTACTTCTTCAACGTGTAATTTCCGTCTTTTATAATTCGACTAGCTTATCCCATGCCATGCAAGACGCTATGTCTTGGAGCATCTGAATTTCGAAGATCATGAAAATATGGAGACAAAGATAGTTCATCTCAGGACCCATCATGGTTATGATTTTGCTGTCAAGCTATACAATTCGGAGAGCGTATCTCATATTGGTTGCTCGAATTGGGAAGCAGTGTGCAAGGCGTATGATTTTCAGGAGGGTATGCATGTCACCTTCGATCTTGGTGATCCTGAAGATGACATGGATGAAGATAATGTCGACGAAGATAATGTCGATGAAGATAATATTGATGAAGCTAATATCGACATTTGGGTCCTTGTTGATACGCTTCCACTTCTACCTATATGTGAGTTTCTCAAACATATTTATTAAGTAATTTATATTGTTTATTTCAAAATAGTTGAGAGCTTATTTCCATTGACAGCTTATTTTCATTCTTCAAAAAATGTACGGAAAATGGTAGACAGAACCAACTACACTGATGGCGCTGAATTAACTTATGAGGAGAAACATCATCTTATCTCATTTATTATTGATGTTAAGAATTACAATATCAATTATGAAACTCCTGCACATTATGGTCAATACGTGCCACTGGTGCACGTGTTGAACTACGGTAACATCCATGGAGATGGCATGGTAAGATTTTCTACTATTACGACATCCGTGCATCTTTTGCATAAATTCTTCTAAAGCTAAACTACATTGCTAACTACGATGTTATTATTATGTTTGTCAACAAAAAATCCTGAAGGATTGTGTTCCTGATCTGATGTTTCCGAAAGGTCGCCTTGATGTTATTAGCTTACGGCCAGGTCATCCTAGGCTTCACCGCTGTTCATACCGGATTTCTAAAACCGATAAAGACATGACAATCAAAGAATGGAAAAAATGTATGGACAATCATAGGGAGCTACTTGGAAGCAATATTGTGCGAAGCGCAAGAATTGGAGATAGGATAATCTCCATTCTCCATAATGGAGCGTTGATACGTCTCCGACGTATCTATAATTTATGAAGTATTCATGCCATGTTTACAACAATTTTATATGGTTTTGTTATGATTTGATTAGAACTAACCCGGACTGACGCTGTTTTCAGCAGAACTAACGTGGTGTCGTTTTTTGTGCAGAAATAAAAGTTCTCGGAATGGGCTGAAAATTTACGGTGATTTTTTATGGACCAAAAGAGACCCCCGAAGCACCGGAGCTGGACCAGGAGGTGACCGAGGGGTCCACAAGCCAGGGGCGCACCCTACCCCCTGGGCGCGCCCTGAGGGCTTGTAGGCCCCTCGGGAATCGCCTTGACATGAGACCGACGCCAAAAATTCTTAAAAATGCCAAAACCCCCGAAAAGAACCCTAGATCGGAATTTCCACAGCCGCAAGCCTCTGTAGCTATGAAAAATCAATCTAGGCCCTCTTCGGCAACCTGCTGGAGGGGGCCATCATCACCGGAGGCCATGGAGGAGGAAGCCAGAGGGGTCCGTCATCACCATGGAGGCCAAGGACCAGAGGGGGAACCTCTCCCCATCTAGGGGGGAGGCCATGGAGGAGGAAGCACAAGGGGGAGACCTTCTCCCCCTCTCTCTTCATCAACATCACCATCTTCATCACCTTCCTCATCTCTTTTAAGCGGTCCACTCTCCCGCACCCCGCTGTAATCCCCTACTTAAACATGGTGCTTTATGCCACATATTATGATCCAATGATGTGTTGCCATCCTATGATGTTTTGATTAGATTTCTTTTGCCTTTTGGGTTGATTAATGATCTAGATTGGTTTGAGTTGTATGTTTTATTTTGGTGCTGTCCTATGGTGCCTTCCGTGCCGTGCACACGTGAAGGATTCCCGCTGTAGGGTGTTGCAATACGTTCATGATTCACTTATAGTGGGTTGCTAGTGATAGAAGCTTAAAGCCGAGTAAGGGGGTTGTTGCGTATGGGATAAAGGGGACTTGATACTTTAATGCTATGGTTGGGTTTTACCTTAATGATCTTTAGTAGTTGCGGATGCTTGCTAGAGTTCCAATCATAAGTGCATATGATCCAAGTAGAGAAAGTATGTTAGCTTATGCCTCTTCCTCATATAAAATTGCAATAATGATTACCGATCTTGTTATCATTTGCCTAGGATAATTCCGCACACCGATCCATCATTATTCCACACTCGCTATTTATAATATACAGTAATATATTCTAACTTTATGTTAACAGTACCTATTTTTATATTTTAGTTCTCCGATATCATGCAAAGCTATTCTCTTTATACCCACAATGTAGTTTTATTTCTCGTATCTAGATTGAAGCAAACGTACAGTGTATGTAGAGTCGTATCAGTGGTAGATAGGACTTGAGAGAATATTGATCTTACCTTTAGTTCCTTGTGGGTTCGACACTCCATACTTATTACTTTCACCTTTGAAAATTGCTACGATGATTCATTGCACTTGGGGATTATCAAGCGTCAGGGCCTATCTTGTTTTATACTATTTTACCTTAGAGAGGGTAGTAGGTCCTATCTAATACTCATGATCATGTGCTAAGAACAATTAAGTAGGGTTGGTTAGATGGCTATGATGATGATGAGTATGACTTGTTATTATGATAACGATGATGAGTTATTAGATGACTATGATGATGGTGAGTATGACTTTTTATTATGATAACGAATAGAAGTTGTTAGATGACTATGATGATGATGAGTATGACTTGTTATTATGATAGTGATGATGAGCTATTATTAATGATGATGATGCTTAGTTATTATATATATCAGTGGGTGAAATAAACATGGATTAGATTCAAGTGGAGGCAACACGTGGTGCAGATCGAAAGTACTACTAATCTAACTTGATCATACTAATCCAAACTAAAGTGATCAAGTTTGGATTAGTAGTACTTTGGATATGCACCATGTTTACTCCACTTGAATATAATCCATGTCTTTTTCACCCACTGAATTAATAACTCATCATGATCATAAAATCATATGATGAGATTACTATAAACCAGTACAAATACAGCGGCAATATGCAGTAGGAAAAAAATAGCAAACTTTACCAGTAGCGTTGGTAGCCCACAAGGCGCTACTGCTAGGGAGGTGTAGTAGTAGCGCTGGGTGGAGAAAGACGCTGCTACTAGGAAGGTGTAGTAGTAGCGCCGGACGGGAAAACACGCTACTGCTATGCAGTATAGTAGTAGAGCGCCCCAACCCGCGCTACTGCTGAACATTAGCTGTAGCGCCGTATCAGTAGCGCCCCCCCCCCCCCCCTCGCCACTACTACGCCTCCAACACGTGCTATTGCTAGGCTTTTCCCTAGTAGGGATCTCATATGTTCCATGGCGTTCAAAACGTCTTTGGAGCTCCGGTTCTAAACCGTAAAGCATGGCGCACTAAACTATCAAGTAGTCATCAGATCGAACTTGTCAAATGTTCATAACGTCTGTATCAGCTCCTGCAGCAGGTCTGTCACCTAGCGGTGCATCAAGGACATAATTCTTCTGTGCAGCAATAAGGATAATCCTCAGATCACGGACCCAGTCCGCATTATTGCTACCATCATCTTTCATCTTAGTTTTCTCTAGGAACGCATTAAAAATACAAAGGAACGGTAACACGGGCCATTGATCTACAACATAGAAATGCAAATACTATCAAGACTAAGTTCATGATAAATTAAGTTCAATTAATCAAATTACTAATGAACTCCCACTTAAATTAACATCCCTCAAGTTATCTAAGTGATACATGATCCAAATCAACTAACCCATATTCGATCATCACGTGAGATGGGGTAGTCATCAATGGTGAACATCTCTATGTTGATCATATCTACTATATGACTCACGTTCGACCTTTCGGTCTCCAGTGTTCCGAGACCATGTTTGTACATGCTAGGCTTGTCAAGTTTAACCCAAGTATTCTGCATGTGCAAAACTATCTTACACCCGTTGTATGTGAACGTAGAGTCTATCACAGCCGATCATCACGTGGTGCTTTGAAACGACGAACGTTAGCAACGGTGCATACTCGCGGAGAACACTTTTATCTTGAAATTTAGTGAAGGGATCATATTATAATACTACCGTCGTTCTAAGCAAAATAAGATGCATAAGGGATAAGCATCACATGCAATCAAAATATGTGACATGATATGGCCATCATCATCTTGTGCTTCTGCTCTCCACTCCAAAGTATCGTCATGATCTTCATCGTCACCGGCTCGACACCTTGATCTCCATCGTTGCGTCGGGGTCGTCTCGCCACCTATTGCTTCTACAACTATTGCTAAGACATAGCGATAAAGTAAAGCAATTACATGGTGCTTGCATTTCGTACAATAATTAAGAGACAACCCTAAGGCTCTTGCCGGTTGTCGATATTACAAAACATGGTCATCTCATAAAACAATGTATATCACATCACGTCTTGACCATATCACATCACAACATACCCTGCAAAAAAAGTTAGACGTCCTCTACTTTGTTGTTGCAAGTTTTACGTGGCTGCTACGGGCAACTAGCAAGAATCATTCTTACTTACGCAAAACCAAAACGGTGATTATCAAGTTTGTTATTTTAACCTTCTTCAAGGACCGGGCGTAGTCAAATTTGATTCAACTAAAGTAGGAGAAACAGACACCCGGCAGCCACCTTTATGCAAAACAAGTTGCATGTCAGTCGGTGGAACTGGTCTCATGTGCGTGGACATGTACGGTTGGTCTGGGCCGCTTCATCCCACAATACCGCCGAATCAAAATAAGACATTGGTGGTAAGCAGTATGACCATCAACGCCCACAACTTCTTTGTGTTCTACTCATGCATATCATCTACGCATAGACCTGGCTCATGATGCCACTGTTGGGGAACGTTGCATGGAAAACAAAAAAAATTCTACGCACACGCAAGATCTATCCACGGAGATGCATAGCTACAAGAGGGGGAGAGCATCTACATACCCTTGAATATCGCTGAGCGGGAGCATATACAACGCGGTTGATGTAGTCGTACTCTTCGTGACCAGATCACGATCCAACCGATCTAGTGCCGAATGGACAGCACCTCCGAGTTTAGCACACGTGCGGCTCGATGACGTCTCCTCCTTCTTGATCCAGCAAGCGGGAGAGGAGAAGTAGATGGGATCACAACCAACACGATGGTGTGGTGGTGATGGTGGTGGTGGAGCACCGACAACGCTTCGCTAAGCATCGCCGGGACGAGGCGGTGGAACTACGGAGTAACGGGAGAGAGAGGGGCGCCAAGGGCTTGGTGTATCCTCTTGGGGCACCCCTTCCCCTCTATATATATAGGTGGAGGGGCGTGGGGAACAATGCCTCCAAACCCTAGGGCGCAGCCAAGGGGGAGGAGGTGGACTCCTAGTCCTCCTCCTTCCCTTCCATACAAAAGTGGACTTTTCACCTTTCCCAACTGCATCGGCCTTGAGGGACTTGTGTGCGCCTGGCCCAATAAGACCATGGTGCCTCCCCTCAGCCCATGCTGATCCTTGGGACATGGTGGAACCATTGGTGGACATCCCGACTCCTCTGGAAGTTCCCGGAACCTTCTGGAAGCTTCCCGGTATAATACCGAAAAAACTAAAACTTTTTTCAGAACCCTGAAAACAACTTTCCATATATAAATCTTTACCTCCCGACCATTCTGAGACTCCTCGTGACGTCCGGGATTTAATCTGGGACTCCGAACAACATTCGGTTACCACTCATCAAATACCCCAAAACTACTCTAGCGTCAACGAACGTTAAGCGTGCGACCCTGCGGGTTTGGGATGACTAAGACACCTCTCCGGTCAATAACCAATAGCGGGACCTGGATGCCCATATTGGTTCCTACATATGCCACGACGATCTTTATCGGTTGAACCTTTATGACAACATACGTAGTTCCCTTTGTCCGTCGGTATGTTACTTGCCCGAGATTCGATCGTTGGTATCTTCATACCTAGTTCAATCTCGTTACCGGCAAGTCTCTTTACTCGTTCCGTAATACATCATCTTGTAACTAACTCCTTAGTCACTTTGCTTGCAAGCTTCTTGTGATGTGTATTACCGAGAGGGCCCAGAGATACCTCTCCGATACACGGAGTGACAAATCCCAATCTCGATCAATGCCAACTCAACAGACACCTTCGGAGATACATGTAGAGCATCTTTATGATCACCCAGTTATGTTGTGACGTTTGATAGCACACAAGGTATTCCTCCGGTATCCGGGAGTTGCATGATCTGATGGTCGAAGGAATATGTATTTGACATTAAGAAAGCAGTAGCAATAAACTGAACGATCATATGCTAAGCTAATGGATGGGTCTTGTCCATCACATCATTCTCCTAATGATGTGATCCCATTATCAAGTGACAACGCATGTCCATGGTTAGGAAACCTTAACCATCTTTGATCAATGAGCTAGTCTAGTAGAGGCTCACTAGGAACACGACATTTGTTTATGTATCCTGCGACGACCCCGGCTTAATCGTGCACTAACCATACACGCAATTGCACATGATTAAGCCTAAGGACTCACTTGAAGATATCACAACACAACTCTAAAACATAAATAAATTCATACAAGCTTTATATTACAAGCCAGGGCCTCGAGGGCTCGATGGCATACAAGTGTCAGCGGAAGCATCAGATATCTGGGTACAGATATTACAGAGAAACAGATAGGCCTTTAGAAAGGCGGGGCAAAATAAAATACTACGATCGAAAGGCGTAGGCCTCCTGCCTAGGACCCTCTGAAACCTACTCCTGGTCGTCTGTCGGCTCCTCGTAGTAGTACTCGCCTGGAGGGTAGTAGTAGTAGCCGTAGTCGTCGACGGGGGCAGCTATCTCAGGGGCTCCGTCATCTGGCGGCGACAATTGGATATGGGGAGAAAAAGAAAATAAAGCAAATGTGAGTACTCATCCGAAGTACTCAGCAAGCAAGGATCTACACTACATATGCATCATTATCAAAGGAGGCTGTATATGTGGACTAGGCTGCAGAAATGCCAGAATAGAGAGGAAGGCCTAGTCCTATCGAAGACTAGCATCTTCAAGCATCTTCATCGGTCTTGCAGCATTAGAAGAGTGCAGATTACTTAATGTAAAGTATAGTAATGTCATCAACCTCGCCCAGAGATCCTTCCTCGACTCCCTGCGAGAAAGGAATCCCAGAGCCATACTATCCATTTCATCTCAAGTCTCCAGTTCTAGTTGTACCGATCGGGATACAACTCCGAGTGTCCGTTACCGTAGGGCAGGCTATCGATAGATTGTTTCTTCCCTGCAGGGGTGCACCAACTTACCCACCACACTCGCTTAACTCCGGTCGAACACACTTTTCTGGGTCATGCCCGGCCTCGGCAAAACGACACGCCGCAACCCGACCAAATACTTAACAGAGAGGTCAGCACGCCGGACTAAACCTATGCGCCCAGGGGTCTTGGGCCTTCGCCCCAGGAACTCCTGTGTGTTGCGAGGGCGGCTGAAAGTAGACCTAGCCCCCTTAATACAAGCGCGGGCTTAACCAGTCCAATTTAGCGTGCACCGCTCCTTGCTGACGCCTATTAAGCTTCGGCTGATGTATACGACGCAGAACGCCCATACTATGCCAACGTGATGGTTAGTGCTATCAGGCCAGAGGCCCCTCGGATCAAATATCCAAACCGTTAGTGTGTTCGTAGTTCGGTAATGAGCAGAGACTCACGAAAGATGTGACCCCATCGCCTCGTCTCGAGGACTTGCGGCAAGGGCTAAGAATGCCCGGCCACGCCTCGTATTCATTACTCGGGCACCATCCAGGTCCACCCGACTCCACATCTCTCGCAATTAAGCTCGCGCGGGTACCCCTTAGAGCCGACCCGTCTTTATCCAGATTAATCAGTGTCAACTGTAATGTAAGGCATCCGTGTGGCTACCTTATCAAGAAGGAATCTGAGACATCACCCTCGTTGGATTCCCACCTGACGTAAACATCAAGGTGAACTATAGAGGCATCACCCTCGAGGTCCACACCTGAGCAGTTGCGCGATGGTGTCGTTATCGGGGTGGTGTAGGAGGAATCACCCTCGCTGACCATGGCCGAATAACTAACCTGAAAGGTTATCATCAGAACTGCTGACGAGGTATCACCCTCGGCACTCGATAGTAGCCCAGTAGTGTCGAGCATCTAAGGGGAAAGTGATGTGCGGTGCCGGGGTCTGGTCTTCGATCCCGTTGATCGGGTCTTCTAATGATCCAGCGGGGCAGTCGGGATACAGTGGGGTCTCTGATGGGTCTCTACCCAACCTATACTAAACAGTTTAGGATAAGCAGGTAGGAAACAATAGCAGGTTACAATAAACAGGCTATGCAGCAGATATAGGATAACAGCAACAACAGTAACTTCTAATGCAAGCATAAGAGGGAAGAGAGTAGGCGATATCGGAATGCTCAAAAGGGGGGTGCTTGCCTGGAAGCTCGGCGGCAAGGGTCTGATCGTCAGGAGCGTAGTCGATCTCCGGAGCTACGTCAGTCTCAGGAGCTACGTCGACGTCGGGGTCTACCGAGAGAGAAGAGGGGGAGGAAACAAATAAATACACAGCAATATTGCAACACAGAACATGCTATGCTAAGATGCAGTGCAGGGTTGCCTACAGATGCACCTAAGTCATTTTAGTTATTTTAGGATTAACACGGGATTTATTATCCGGTGATTATGCACTATTCATATACCGGATACGGACGGAAAGTTATGGGTTCTCCTACGTAGGGGGTTCCGGCATAGAAACAGATGACACGATCAGATTCGTCTCGTCGTTCTGAGCAACTTTCATGTACAAAGTTTTTCGATCGGAGCTACGGTTTAAAAGTTACGAATTTTCAAAGATTTAAATTATTATTTTTTTGGAATTATCTAATTTAACAGAAAAGGAAATATGACATCAGCATGATGCAATGCTGACATCAGCGGTCAACTGGTCGGTTGACCAGGGTCAAACCTGACCTGTGGGTCCAGTGGGACCCACATGTCAGTGACAGCGGCTTTAACAGGGAATTATTTTAACTAAACTGAGTTATTTAGTAGGTAGGCCCACCTTTCATAGACTAATTAGCAAAACTAATTAGTTTTAATTATTAAAATGTTTTAGTTAAACTAAATGCACGGTGGGGCCCGCTTGTCAGTGACTGGGGCCGGCCAGTCAGCACAGTTGACCATGGTCAACCTGGTCAACTGGGGCCAGGGGCCCGCTGGCAGTGACCCAGGGGTGGACCCCAGGTGCACCATGTCAGCGGCGGTCGGCGGCACGTCGCCGGTGACGCCAGACGCGGCGGCGCGGCTCGGATCTCGCCGGAAAACGGCCTCAGGCAGCCATTCGTCGCGTGGCCTAGTGCGTTCGAACGAGGAGGCTGGGCCGCACCTACTGGTGGTGGTGGCGTCGCCGGGGTCGGCCGGAATCGATGCCGGCGACGAGGTTAGCGGCGACGCTGCTCCGGGCGATGGTGGAAACGGCGCTGCAGCGCTCGGCGGCTCGACCTAAAGGGGTAGGATCGCGCTACGCGAGCTGACGAGCTCAATGGGCACGGTCCCGTGACCGTTTGGTCGCCCGAGATGCACTAGCGAGGAGCTCGTGCGGTGGTGGGTTCGGCCACATGCAGAGCGGCGAGCTACGGGCGCGGCAGGTCTAGGGAAAAGAGAGAGTAGGTGACAGAGCTCACCGAGCGACACGCCGAAGGCCCTCGACGGATTAGTAGCAGCAGAGGTCGCCAGAGACGAAGACGATCAACGGCGGCCGGAGATGTGGACGGGAGGGATCCGGTTCTTCGGTGCTCCCCCGCTCCAACTGAGGCCACCGATCGATGGAGTAGTCGATGGCGGAGCTCTTCGACAAGTCGGCGGAGCGAGGTGGTGGCTGTGGCCACGAGATCGACGGAGGCACGGCGGTGGTGGCGTTCAGCGATGATGGGGATCGAGTGGGAGAGCGACGGAGAGGAAGGAGTGGACGGGGAGGCCAGGGGGATGCCCTGGCTCGTCCTTAACTCCTCGACGGCCCGTAGCGTCAGTGGGGTGCCGTGGTGTTGCCGTTCGAGCGGCGCTCGCCGGCGCGTCCAGGCGCGTGCCGACACGGCGACGGAGAGAGAAGAAGATGGGCCAGCTGGGCCGGTTTCGGGGCACTGTGCATTTAGGCCCAGTGCACAGTGCCTCGTTTTATTTTTCTATTCTCTGTTTTGCTTTTCTTTATTTCTTTTCTGTTTAGGTAATTGTTTAGGCCACTTTTGCACTTTTGTAAAATATGACACTTGGCCCAAATATTACAGTGCATTAATACCTTTCACCAAAAACTTGTTTGGGCAAAGTAGGATTTTATTTGAATTTGATATTATCATAAATGGATTAAATAATTCTGTTTTGGTGCTGTTTCATGATGTTTGAGTCACACAACTTATTTTGCAAATGTTGATTTTAATTTTAGAATTGCCTCTGGATTATTTGTTGTTTGATGAACATTTTTCCAACAGTGTTTGAGCAACTTCATAATTCACTTTTGAATTTTGAGTTGATTTCCATAATAGAATTTGAATTGAATACTTAACCAAAGTGATTAGGCACTGCAAATGGAGATGACTTGGCATACTTAACAGAGTGTCACAGTGGCTATTACATGGGGGTGTTACAAATTCTCCTCCTCTAAAGGAAATTCTCGTCCCGAGAATTTAGGAGGTAGAAGGAAAGAGGTCGGGATATTCTTCCCGAAGATGATCCTCGCGTTCCCAAGTGGCTTCATCTTCAGTATGATTCAACCACTGCACTTTAAGGAACTTGGTCGTCTTGTGACGAGTTCGACGTTCAGCTTCACCGAGAATGCGGATCGGATGCTCCTTGTAAGAAAGATCATCTTGCAATTCGAGCATTTCATGATCCACTGCGCGGTGTGGAGATTCCTTGAAGCATTTACGAAGTTGCGTCACATGGAAGACGTCGTGGATATGAGAGAATTGCGGTGGCAACTCCAATTTATATGCCACCTGTCCACGTCTGGCAACAATACGAAAGGGGCCGATGTAGCGTGGAGCTAGCTTGCCCTTGATTCCGAAATGACGAGTGCCCTTCATAGGAGTGACAAAGAGATAAGCTTGATCACCTGGTTGATAAGTCAGGCCCCATCATTTGCGATCATAGTTGCTCTTTTGACGGTCCTGAGCCGCTTTGAGATTTTCTCGGACAATGCGGACTTGTTCCTCGGCGTGTTGAATAATGTCCGGTCCCACGAGTGGTCATTCCCCAGTTTCTGACCAATTCAGCGGGGTTTGACATTTACGTCCGTAAAGCACTTCGAAGGGGGCCATTTTCAAGCTAGCTTGATAGCTGTTGTTATATGAGAATTCGGCAAACGGGAGAGATTCTTCCCACTTCTTACCGAACGATATAACACAAGCCCTAAGCATATCTTCAAGCACTTGATTAACTCGCTCAACTTGGCCTTGGGATTGAGGATGATATGCTGAACTCCAGGTAATGTGAGTTCCCATAGCTTCTTGGAAACTTTCCCAGAACTTGGAGGTGAAAAGACCGCCACGGTCCGAACTGATCTCTTTCGGAATACCGTGGAGTGAAACAATTCTGGAGATATACAATTCTGCTAACTGGCTAGCAGTGATAGTCTATTTAACAGGCAGAAAATGTGCAACTTTGGAGAGTTGGTCGACGATGACAAGAATAGCATCATGACCCTTCTGAGACTTGGGAAGGCCAGTAATGAAATCCATTTGAACCTTATCCCATTTCCACAAAGGAATAGGAAGTGGTTGAAGAATTCCAGCAGGCTTTTGATGGTCTGCCTTCACGCGACGGTAAACGTCACATTCAGCAACATATCTAGCGATATCCTGCTTCATTCTAGACCACCAGTACCTTTGACGAAGATCGCGATACATCTTGGTGCTACCCGGATGGATAGACAGCGGTGTATCATGAGCCTCCTTCATGACCTTGTCAGTCATAAGCTCGAAATGAGGTACCACAATGCGGTCTCTGAAATACAAGGTTCCATCTTCAGCAATCGAGAAGTCCATGTATTTATCAAGGTGAAGTTCTTTCTTCATTAGATCTACTTCAGCATCTTTGGCTTGTGCAAGCTTTACAGCTTTTTCAAGTTCTGGCTGTACCACAAGGTCATTAAGAGAACCCTGCGGAACGATACAGAGGTTCAGCTTGCGCAATTCTTCATAAAGCTGGGGTTGAGCTTGCTTAACCATGAGGTTGTTGCAATAAGACTTGTGTCTCAAGGCATCAGCCATCACATTAGCCTTGCCAGGGGTATAATAAATACCACAATCATAGTCCGTAATTGTTTCCAACCATCGTTGTTGACGGAGATTAAGATCCGGTTGGGTGAACAAATAATTCAGACTCTGGTGATCGGTATAAATCTCACACCGATTACCAAGGAGGTAGTGTCACCACTGCTTCAAAGCATAGATCACAGCAGCGAGTTCGAGATCATGCACTGGATAGTTTTCTTCATGTGGACGCAATTGTCGCGAGGCATATGCGATTACCTTCCGTTCTTGCATTAGGACACAGCCTAATCCCTGACGAGAGGCGTCACAATATATCACAAAGTCCTTGCGAGAATCAGGAGAAGCAAGCACTGGAGCAGAAGTAAGCATGTCCTTGAGGGTCTGGAAACTCTCCTGACATTTGTCTGTCCACTCAAACTTAACGCCTTTGTGGAGCAGATTAGTCAGGGGCTTGGCAATCTTGGAAAAAAAAATCGACGAATCGTCGACAATAACTTGCTAGACCGAGAAAACTTCTGACTTGCTTGGCGTTCTTCGGAGGAGTCCTGTCAAGACTAGCCTGAACACACTCCGGGTTAACAGCGATACCGTCCTTGGAAATCACATGTCCAAGGTAGGTCACTTCAGAAAGCCAGAATTCACATTTAGAGTACTTGGCATACAACTTATGTTCTCGAAGCCTTTCTAGAACAAGGCGAAGATGTTCGGCATGTTCTTCCTTATTCTTCGAATATACTAGAATATCATCCAGATAAACCACGACAAACTTGTCGAGGTAATCCATGAATATATAATTCATCAGGCGTGAGAACGTAGCTGGAGCATTTGTTAGGCCAAATGACAGGACGATGTATTCATAGGAGCCATAACGAGTAACAAATGCAGTCTTCGGAATATCCTCTTCGCGAACACGGATCTGGTGATAACCCAACCTCAAGTCGAGTTTAGAGAACACCGATGATCCAGCGAGTTGATCGTATAAATCATTGATCCGAGGAAGCGGATATTTATTCTGAATGGTTGCCTGGTTGATAGGACGGTAATCTTGGACCAACCTATTCGTACCATCTTTCTTCTTGACAAAGAGAGACGGTGCTCCCCAGGCAGAGGAACTGGGACGGATGAAGCCCTTCTTAAGTGATTTATCGATTTCTTCCTTAAGCTCGAGAAGGTGGTGCGGAGGCATCTTGTAAGGACGCTTCGCGATAGGAGTGGTGCCAGGCTTCAAGTCGATGGCGAACTCGACAGCTCTAGCAGGGGGTATTCCTGGAAGTTCTTCTGGAAAAACATCCTGGAATTCACAGACAACTGGAACGTTTTCGATCCCCTCAAGCGGAGAAGCGTTCAACGCATTCAAGGCATAAATCTGAGCCTCGGCGTTCTGAGTGATGTGAGCACGATAATTCACTATCTCATCTGATGGGTGTAGGAGGTGTACTACCTTGGTGGCACAATTGATTGAGGCATAGTGGGCCTTCAACCAATCCATACCCAGAATAAGATCAATTTTGGAAGATCTCAGGATAATTGGGAATGCATGGAACTTCAACCGCTCAATTTCAATAGTGACTTTGGGGCTGAATAGGGAGGCTCAGCACTGGCCCGCGGGAGTGTTTACTGCTAGTGGATGTTGCAAGTTTTCACACTTAATGCCATGCATGAATGCAAAATCTTCCGACATGAATGAATGCGATGCTCCTGAATCAAATAAAACAGATGCAGGTACTAAATTAACAAGAAGTGTACCCATCACGGTTTCAGGTTGATTCTGAGCTTCAGCCATGTTGACATGATAGTTCCGTCCATGACCATAAGAAGGTCTGACATTGTTGTTACGCTGCTGAGGAGTTCCACGGCCATTACCACGGCCAGCAGGAGGAATAGCTAGCTGATTCTGACTCTGAGAGCAGCCTCTGGCATGGTGACCTGGCTGGCCACACTTGAAGCAGAGTCCACTGTCTGGACGTGGTGCAGGAGCTCGAGGTGGTGGAGCTCGAAGAGGCTGCCTCGGTGGTGGAGGAGGCAGACGAGGTGCAACATAAGCAGGCCTGTACACTGGAGCTGTTGGATGGTACATGCTTTGTGGAATCCAAATGCGGCGCTTCTAGGAAGACGAGCCCGAAGATGAGCCCGCTTCACGAGTGCGTCTGGTCGCTTCTTTGTGCTTCTTCAGACCAGTCTCGACCAAAATAGCCTTGTTCACCAAAGTGGCGAAGTCAGGAAAGTCTTGGATGAGCAGGGCTAGCTGAATATCATGGTGTAGCCCTTCACGAAATTTCTCCTGCCTACGAGCATTAGTGGGGATGTCTTCTTCAGCATAGCGAGACAAATCAAGGAACTCTCGCTGGTAGACCTCCACAGTCTTGTTGCCTTGAACAAGGTTGCGGAACTCAGCCTTCTTGCGTGCTATAATTGCTTGAGGAATATAGCGGGCGCGAAAAGCAGTCTTGAACTCCACCCAGGTAACGACAGTCCCAGGAGGTAGGGTCTGTCTATGGGTGGCCCACCATTGTGCTGCGGGTCCCTTCAGGAAGTAGGTCGCAAAGGTGACATAGTTGAGAGGAAGGACATCAGCTGACTCCATCTCATAGAAGATGTCACGCAACCAGTCATCGGCGTCCAGCGGATTAACTGCGTTGCGGAATGTCACTGGGTTGAGGCGGACAAACTCTGGCAGCGTTATTGAAGCTGGCTGCTCGTTGGCATTGGGACGAGGGAACTGATCCATAATTCCCGTCATGAATTGACGGTTGAGTTCAAACTGTTGCATCATAGCAGCCATATAGTCAGGCGGTGTCGGCGGTGGTGGATTTTTATCACCCATCCTGCTAAATTCAACAGGGGTAGTTTAGCAGAAGCCATTGCGAGTGTTTGGCAATAAGCATGATGTATCACGATGGAATTTAAGTAGTACAACAGATGCTTAATAGTAGTCATTTAAGACATTGAGAACCATACAGAGTCGGTTACAATCGGACAGCATAACGACGCAAATTCAAAAGCTAGACATGCTAGGCGGCACACAGGCACGCGGTAAGGAAGTACACGAGACATAGCAAAGGCTACATCAACGTCGGAGAAAACCACTGAAATGGGGTAACTGCAGGTGCGGATGACGAATGTTCGTCGCGGAAGGATCCTGCGCTCCATGTGCACTCTGATGCAGAACCCGGTCTGGAGCTGAAAGAAGAGGTCCACGTGCAGGTGTGTGACCTCCCACAGCAGGCCAATCAATCCCTGGTGGCATCTCGGTCCTGCGCGGGTAAAGAATGTGTTCCGGATGTATCCCTGCACAAACAGCTAGTAGCAACTGCGTCATAGCCTTGTAGAGTCGTACTCGAGTGGCAAACAACTCGACGGCAAGAGCCCGAACAGTGCGATCCAGAGCCTGAGTACACTGAATCAGAACTCGCGGATCGTAGCGACGAGGCTCGTACGGGGCACACATAGCTGTGTAGTATCCAGTAGCATCTCCAGCAGGGGCATACGGAATGTATCGAAACTCAGAAGCATCCAAGCTAGTGCTGTACTCTCCTCGGAGACGTGCGACAGCAGAGTAGACGGCATCATGGACTGCCATCTCAATCGTCACGCCGATACCGTGGAAAAGGTACAGCTCAATGTCTGAGTTATCCTGCTGATCATAGATACGAACATCAGCATAGTACTGCTCCTGGTTGAACTCGCGGTAAACCTCGTAGACCATGTACTCGGGGTACCAGCGATAACCCAGTCTGGTCAAGAGAGCGATCAGAACAGCTGGAAACCCAGGGACATCACGAGCCCAAGTGCGAAGCACAAGCTGCGTCGTAGGGCGCGGTGGAAACAGACGATCCATCTGAAATAAAGGAAATTCATGATTGTCATTTGACGATGAGGAGTATAATAGATTTCGAAGAGAAATGTTAAACAAAACAATGGAAAGGAAATGATTATCAGACTAATCAGATCAATGACAGGGAAATCGCACAGATATCCAGCTCTCCGGGTGGACGGAATTTACGAGATCCTAAGTGTCGGCGTTAGTAAAAAATTTAAACCCGAATAGAAGAGCGATCAGAGACCCAGAGTAAAGACGAGTAATAAAAGATCCTAATTCCACCCAATTGGCGACGTGGGCCCGTAAGCCACACAGCCAAGTTAGTAAAACATTTTTTGGTTTCTAGACTCAACTTCGGCCAAGGAATTGGATAGGGGGATTCTTAGAGGCAGCCGGCTCTGATACCAACCTGTGACGACCCCGGCTTAATCGTGCACTAACCATACACGCAATTGCACACGATTAAGCCTAAGGACTCACTTGAAGATATCACAACACAACTCTAAAACATAAATAAAGTCATACAAGTTTTATATTACAAGCCAGGGCCTCGAGGGCTCGAATACATAGCTCGATGGCATACAAGTGTCAGTGGAAGCATTAGATATCTGAGTACAGATATTACAGAGAAACAGATAGGCCTTTAGAAAGGCGGGGCAAAATAAAATACTACGATCGAAAGGCGTAGGCCTCCTGCCTAGGACCCTCCGAAACCTACTCCTGGTCGTCTGTCGGCTCCTCGTAGTAGTACTCGCCTGGAGGGTAGTAGTAGTAGCCGTAGTCGTCGACGGGGTCAGCTATCTCAGGGGCTCTGTCATCTGGCGGCGACAATTGGATATGGGGAGAAAAAGAAAATAAAGCAAACGTGAGTACTCATCCGAAGTACTCAGCAACCAAGGATCTACACTACATATGCATCATTATCAAAGGAGGCTGTATATGTGGACTGGGCTGCAGAAATGCCAGAATAGAGAGGAAGGCCTAGTCCTATCGAAGACTAGCATCTTCAATAATCTTCATCGGTCTTGCAGCATTAGAAGAGTGCAGATTACTTAATGTAAAGTATAGTAATGTCATCAACCTCGCCCAGAGATCCTTCCTCGACTCCCTGCGAGAAAGCAATCCCAGTGCCATACTATCCATTTCATCTCAAGTCTCCAGTTCTAGTTGTACCGATTGGGATACAACTCTGAGTGTCCGTTACCGTAGGACAGGCTATCGATAGATTGTTTCTTCCCTGCAGGGGTGCACCAACTTACCCACCACGCTCGCTTAACTCCGGCCGGACACACTTTTCTGGGTCATGCCCGGCCTCGGCCAAACGACACGCCGCAACCCGACCAAATACTTAACAGAGAGGTCAGCACGCCGGACTAAACCTATGCGCCCAGGGGTCTTGGGCCTTCGCCCCGGGAACTCCTGTGCGTTGCGAGGGCGGCTGAAAGCAGACCTAGCCCCCTTAATACAAGCGCGGGTTTAACCAGTCCAATTTAGCGCGCGCCGCTCCTTGCTGACATCTATTAAGCTTCGGCTGATGTATACGACGCAGAACGCCCATACTATGCCCACGTGATGGTTAGTGCTATCAGGCCAGAGGCCCCTCGGATCAAATATCCAAACCGTTAGTGTGTTGGTAGTGCGGTAACGAGCAGAGACTCACGAAAGATGTGACCCCGTCGCCCCGTCTCGAGGACTTGCGGAAAGGGCTAAGAATGCCAGGCCACGCCTCGTATTCATTACTCGGGCACCATCCAGGTCCACCCGACTCCACATCTCTCGCAATTAAGCTTGCGTGGGTACCCCTCAGGGCCGACCCGTCTTTATCCAGATTAACCAGTGTCAACTGTAATGCAAGGCATCCATGTGGCTACCTTATCAAGAAGGAATCCGAGGCATCACCCTCGTTGGATTCCCACCTGACGTAAACATCAAGGTGAACTATAGAGGCATCACCCTCGAGGTCCACACCTGAGCAGTTGCGCGACGGTGTCGTTATCGGGGTGGTGTAGGAGGAATCACCCTCGCTGACCACGACCGAATAACTAACCTACAAGGTTATCATCAGAAGTGCTGACGAGGTATCACCCTCGGCACTGGATAGTAGCCCAGTAGTGTCGAGCATCTAAGGGGAAAGTGATGTGTGGTGCCGGGGCCTGGTCCTCGATCTCGTTGATCGGGTCTTCTGATGATCCAGCGGGGCAGTCGGGATACAGTGGGGTCTCTGATGGGTCTCTACCCAACCTATACTAAACAGTTTAGGATAAGCAGGTAGGAAACAATAGCAGGTTACAATAAACAGGCTATGCAGCAGATATAGGATAACAGCAACATCAGTAACTTCTAATGCAAGCATAAGAGGGAAGAGAGTAGGCGATATCGGAATGCTCAAAAGGGGGTGCTTGCCAGGAAGCTCGGCGGCAAGGGTCTGATCGTTAGGAGCGTAGTCGATCTCCGGAGCTACGTCAGTCTCAGGAGCTACGTCGACGTCGGGGTCTACCGAGAGAGAAGAGGGGGAGAAAACAAATAAATACACAGCAATATTGCAACACAAAACATGCTATGCTAAAATGCAGTGCAGGGTTGCCTACAGATGCACCTAAGTCATTTTCGTTATTTTAGGATTAACGCGGGATTTATTATCCGGTGATTATGCACTATTCATATACCGGATACGGACGGAAAGTTATGAGTTCTCCTACATAGGGGGTTCCGGCATAGAAACAGACGACACGATCAGATTCATCTCGTCGTTTTGAGCAACTTTCATGTACAAAGTTTTTCGATCGAAGCTACGGTTTAAAAGTTACGAATTTTCAAAGATTTAAATCATTTTTTTGGAATTATCTAATTAAACAGAAAAGGAAATATGACATCAGCATGATGCAATGCTGACATCAGCGATCAACTGGTCGGTTGACCAGGGTCAAACCTGACCTGTGGGTCCAGTGGGACCCACATGTCAGTGACAGTGGCTTTAACAGGGAATTATTTTAACTAAACTGAGTTATTTAGTAGGTAGGCCCCACCTGTCATAGACTAATTAGCTAAACTAATTAGTTTTAATTATTAAAATGTTTTAGTTAAACTAAATGCGTGGTGGGGCCCGCTTGTCAGTGACTGGGGCCGCCCAGTCAGCACAGTTGACCATGGTCAACGTGGTCAACTAGGGCCAGGGGCCCGCTGGCATTGACCCAGGGGTGGACCCCAGGTGCGCCACGGCGGCGGCGGCCGGCGGCACGTCGCCGGTGACGCCAGACGCGGCGGCGCGGCTCGGATCTCGCCGGAAAACGGCCTCAGGCGGCCATTCGTCGCGTGGCCTAGTGCCTTTGAACAAGGAGGCTGGGCCGCACCTGCTGGTGGTGGTGGCGTCGCCGGGGTCGGCCGGAATCGACGCCGGCGACGAGGTCAGCGGCGACGCTGCTCCGGGCGATGGTGGAAACGGCACTGCAGCGTGCGGCGGCTCGACCTAAAGGGGTAGGATCGCGCTACGCGAGCTGACGAGCTCAATGGGCACGGTCCCGTGACCGTTTGGTCGCTCGAGACGCGCCGGCGACGAGCTCGCGCGGCGATGGGTTCGGCCACATGCAGAGCGGCGAGCTACGGTCGCGGTAGGTCTAGGGAAAAGAGAGAGTAGGTGATGGAGCTCACTGAGCGGCACGCCGAAGGCCCTCGACGGATTAGTAGCAGCAGAGGTCGCCGGAGACGAAGACGATCAGCGGCGGCCGGAGATGTGGACGAGAGGGATCCGGCTCTTCGGTGCTCCCCCGCTCCAACTAAGGCCGCCGATCGATGGAGTAGTCGATGGCGGAGCTCTTCGACAAATCGGCGGAGCGAGGTGGTGGCTGTGGCCACGAGATCGACGGAGGCACGGCGGTGGTGGCGTTCGGCGATGATGGGGATCGAGTGGGAGAGCGACGGAGAGGAAGAAGGAGTGGACGGGGAGGCCGGGGGGATGCCATGGCTCGTCCTTATCTCCTCGACGGCCCGTGGCGTCGGTGCGGTGCCGCGGTGTCGCCGTTCGAGCGGCGTGTGCCGACACGGCGACGGAGAGAGAAGAAGATGGGCCAGCTGTGCCGGTTTCAGGGCACTGTGCACTTAGGCCCAGTGCACAGTGCCTCGTTTTATTTTTCTATTCTCTATTTTGCTTTTTCTTTATTTCTTTTCTGTTTAGGTAATTGTTTAGGCCACTTTTGCACTTTTGTAAAATATGACACTTGGCCCAAATATTACAGTGCATTAATACCTTTCACCAAAAACTTGTTTGGGCAAAGTAGGATTTTATTTGAATTTGATATTATCATAAATGGATTAAATAATTCTGTTTTGGTGCTGTTTCATGATGTTTGAGTCATACAACTTATTTTGCAAATGTTGATTTTAATTTTAGAATTGGCTCTGGATTATTTGTTGTTTGATGAATATTTTTCCAACAGTGTTTGAGCAACTTCATATTTCACTTTTGAATTTTGAGTTGATTTTCATAATAGAATTTTAATTGAATACTTAACCAAAGTGATTAGGCACTGCAAATGGAGATGACTTGGCATACTTAACAGAGTATCACAGTGGCTATTACACGGGGGTGTTACATATCCACACATGTATTTAAGTTTCCGATCAATACAATTCTAGTATGAATAATAAACCTTTGTCATGAATAAGGAAATAAAATAACAACTTTATTATTGCCTCTAGGGCATATTTCCATCACCTATATGTATAGCTTTGACTTGTTCCATTGAAGCAGTCCTTCAAATAAGCATCAGCTTTGTCATCGACCAAATGTATTTTCCCTTAAGTATAACCACAAAAATTACTACTCACTTCATATACAGCCAGGCCTTGTGACTGTTTTAACAGTCCAGGTACATGCTCCTCTATGCTCAGCCATTCAAGTGTGTGCATTATTATTAAACGAAAGTCATGATCGATCATGACATCTGTGTCATTCAGGTTGACAGTGCAAAGTGCACTCATCTTATTCTCCGATTTGTAATTTCTATGAATGAGTGGACTCGGGAGAACATATACCAAAGCTTCGACCGTATGAGGTATATCATCACTCCCTTCCTTGTCTTGTCCATCGGACGTGAGCTCTTCTGTTCAAACTTTTCTCCTCTGGTGTCTTTCTACCCCTAGATAGCTGATCGTGTCCAATCATGAGCAGACCCAGAATCTAGAAATGCCACTTTAGCTCTTATTCCTTGTGTATGTTCATTATTTCTTCCTATTGCCATCTAAAAATGTTTTTACCCATACCGACATGGTTTTTATGGCATTTTGTGCGCTGGATTTGCAGCCCGGCTGATCTTGAAGGTGTACCTGTGTTATCTGTGTCCCTATTCTTGATGCATTTGTCCTCATGAGGCTATATAGGGTTGAGAAAAGTGAAATGTTTCCCTTGGTCACTAAAGAGTAAATAGGCTGAACGTAGTAAGCGAAGGTGAGGGCAAGGTGCATCACGGACACCGACGTCCTTTGATTGAACTCTTGGCTTGCGCTAGTTACAAGCTGCCCACTGTGTGCCACGGTTAGTTAGGATTTCGGCTTGAAATAAGTGAATATAGTCTTTAACCATGCCTCATTGCCTGGATTGTGTTGAGCTGATTCTGCTGTATATAATTAAAACTGACACCCGACATAGTCGTGAGACGTCATCTTCTTCAATCTAATGGTTCAGTGGGCTGGTCCAATTATTTCATAAGTTTCTCGTGGAGTGGGAGTTGCTCTGTTTTGTTTCATAGCATATTATAGGGACATGAAAGCACTGGTGCAATTGTTTTGTTTCATAGCATGCAAGTAGATGTTCTATCTTCATATTGTCTCCGCCAGCGGCCGACGTCACCCGCAACCCGGACCACATGGTGGACAAGCCAGAGTGCCGCCGCCAACCAAATGCAGACACCGTCCCTGCCACCACGCAGGTACAACCACCACGCCTGTCGTCACGCAACCGTGACTCACCGCCGCTAAGCCCGGTAAACCCTCGGGCAAAGGCGAGGGATGGGGGAAGGAGGAGGGGAAGCCTGGCGAAGGTGGGGGCTAGGGTTCCCCCTCAGTCGCATGCGGGGCGACGCGAGAGGGGGAGCATACATGTGTTGCTTTCACGGAGTGTGAGGTGAACTATGATGTGAATTGGCAAATGCATTGTGTTGATGCCCTGATCCATATACTTCTTTTTGGTTGTTTAAAATAAGTAAAAAGTTACAAGATTGGCATGTTGGCACTTAGTGATGTTCGGTTTCCATATGAAATATTTTTTTGACCTCGATGTCGTAACTTTGAATGAATAAAATGATTTGTGTGTATTGAATGATTCAAATGCGAGAATAATGATTCTTATGTTGTACATACAAAATGTATACAAGTAGTTACCAATATTTGGTCACACGGCTTATAGCTATTCAGTGATGTAGAAGCATATATCACTTAAGATTTCGGGCCCGGCATTTTATTCGAGGGGTACACACACCATACAGATTACTCAGGTGCACCGTTAAAATCAGTTTCCAGGAAAATCAGAAGATGTTCTGGGACTTTCCCTAGAAGAAGCTGCTCCATTTTGTTTTGGCATCAGTGGCGAGCTCATGCGCTAACTTGTTGCATTCTCTACTAGCGAGATTGAATTTTTTTTAAAGGAGCATAAACCCCCAGCCTCTGCATCTAGACGATGCATGCAGTCATTTTATAAATTATTCACAAAGACCATACAAAGTAATACAACAGTCAGCCTGAAGCCACTATCTAGGCAACACCTGTTGCTACTCCTATCCCTTTGATGAAGGTGTGCTGAATATCCGAGCCAAATACCAAATGGACATCGCACCAAACCCTAACATCTATAACCGGATGGCCCAGCCCACCCACACACCGGGACTGTGTCCCATACCGGTCCGGCTCACTCTCAGAGACTGCCGCCTCCATCTTCCACCGGTCCATCTCCAGAGTAGGAACTGACGCATCGACCTTGCCTGGCCTGCCGTCGACGCCACCACGACGCCAGACAACTCCACCCCCCTGCACGTATCCGTCCACGCGCGCTCGTCGCCGAACCTCCGCAGTGCCATGCCACCGGGATCCGTCGTCGGCCATGCGGTGGATGTGACACCGCTCCTCCGCTTGTCCCGTCCAACCAGCATTTGCTCCAAAACGATGCCCCCAGGAGGGACAACGACATCGAAGGTGCCATCATCGTCCGATCCGGTAGATCCAGATCTAGAGTTTCCCCTGGAGCATCACGAGTGGGGTGGCACGACCTACAACAACGATGCCCCAAGAAGGGAACGACGCCATAGACGCTGCCATCGTCCGCCATGACCGAAGACAGCGCGATTTTCACCGGAAGTCGCGTCTTCCCGAACTCGCAGCTGGGTGGAACCGAACGGCGCCTCGCCATGGAGACAAGGGCCGCCATCGGCACGCCGGTAGGGACCCTCCAGCCGTCCCTCACCGGTCCTCCTCACGCCACCGGCCAGCCAAGGCCGAACCGAGACGCATCTGGACAGGACGCCAGATCCGCAGCCATCGAAGCCATCCATCTGCACGCAGCCGCCACACCGCGGGCCATGGAGGGTCCAATCACCGCCGCGCAATAGGGGAGCCGCCCTGGCTGCCGCTCACGAGATTGATTTGGACTTGGGCAAACTGAGCTGATGTACTCCGTAGAGTATCTCTAATAGATGATTTAAAATCATTGTTTTAAATAGCGCGCTATAGCTCGGCTATAGCATGATGTAGCGTTTACAAGAGATCATGCACTAAGGGATTTTGGTCCAAACATACGAACACACATTTAAAATAGCACGCTACAATGTTTGGAAGAGGTCCGCCGCTAAGAGGCATAGCCCGCTATTTAGAATTATGTATAAAATAGACCGGGGCCACTTTTGACATCACTGGAGGGCAAAAACACTCCTCCAAAGGATTTTCCCACTTTTGAAATCACTCCTCCAAAGGGTTCCTCCTCGTAACACAGCAACAAAGTGGTTGAGTCAGACACACTGCTTTTCCATCGCCGTGCGTGCAGTTAGTGCGCAGATACCAGGCTCGCCATAAGAGCAACAGGATCCTGCACGGTGCTACTTCATTGCATGAGCACCAGGCTGCACCGGGTTTCTTCATTGCATGAGCTGAGCAGAACCTGTAGCCAGTCTGATCCAGTCCACTGGAATATTCTTTTTTTGATGGGAATAGCAGGAGCTCTGCTTTTGCATTATAGTAGAAGAGAGGAAACGGACAGCACAAGATCCTTCCGGGACAGGCCCCCGGACAGGAGAGAACTACTCAAAAACACTCGACACTACTCAAAGGGCAGGCTTTATGCAATAACCTCGCCCTGACCAGTCGCCTCATAGTATAATTTTACATCATTACTGATCAAATCAGCCAACATGAACACAGTCAACTCCTTCTGCTGAAAGATCCTCCTGTTGCGTTCCTTCCACAGGTGCCAGGCGATGTAGGCCGCCAACGTGATATCCTCATGCACTTTGTTCTTCGGACCTCGCCCGGAGCAGAGCCTCATCCACCAATCTGTAATCGAGTTAGCCGAAGACGCAATACGCCACATCCTGCTGTTGGATCCCTGGAAACGAAACCAAATCTCCTTTGCAAAAGAACACCCCAGCGTCAGATGCTCGGCTGTTTCAGGCTCTTGATCACACAGCTTGCACCGATCATTATGCGGGCAATTCCGCACTAGCAGTCGATCCGCCGTCCAATTCCTGTTCTGCAGAAGCAGCCAAAGATAAAATTTGACCTTTCCCTCCATTTTGCATCTCCATATTCGCGCAAGATCCGGCTGCTCGATCCTGGCCGCAAACTGGATGCCATACGCAGAGCACGCAGAGTAGGAGCCATTTGCCGTGAGTGACCAGCTGATCACATCCTTTGCTTCCGAAAGGCTCACCAGCTGAACCTCCTCCCAAATTCTGACAAATTGTGCTAGCTGCTCATTGTTGCTCATTCTCTGCAGACCTTGCATCCATCGACCGTTTGTCAAAGCCTCTTTGACAGTAATTTTCTTGAAACGCGCCAGCTTGAAAATCTCCGGCGCAACCAGATAAGGGGCCTCCCCATGCATCCATCTGTCCATCCAGAAAATCGCAAGCCGGCCATCACCCAACTGGATAGAGGAGCAGCTTGAGAACAATTGTCTATCCATGGCATCGCACGGGGGTAGGAGATCCTTTCCACGGCCGATCGACGTCATCCCATCTGAACCATTCCCATCTCAAGCGCAAGGCATGGCTGAAACACTCGATGTTCTTGATACCTAACCCACCAACATTCTTGGGGGAGCAGGCCTGCTTCCAATTTACTAGACACTTGCCCCCAGCCGCTCTATCTTCAATCTCCCATAGGAAATTTCTTCTGAGCTTGTCCACCTTTCTAATGAACCATCTATCCGGCTGGAAAGCTGTTAAGAAGTAAATGGCAGTGCTAGTGACCACAGAGTTGATGTAAACCAGCCTCCCCATCCTGTTTAGCAATCTGCCTTTCCTAGGTGAGAGCTTTCCCGCCATCTTGTCCAGCACCAGCTGCACCTCGACCCTCCTGGGCTTCCTGACACCTAGAGGCAGTCCCAAATATTTACATCGGAGAGCCCCTTGCGTCCCACCAAAAACAGCCAGCATGGGTTCCAGCTCAATTCCATGATAGGCAATGGGATACGCCACCGTTTTGCTGATATTCGTCGACAGACCAGAAGCATTTCCAAAGATCTTGAGAATGGCTTGAACAGCAAGAAAATCATCCATGGAGGGGTTGATGAAAAGAGCCGCATCATCAGCGTAGAAACTGGATCAGAAGCGGGCAATCCGAGATCTCAGTGGTGATAGGATGTTTCGCTTTGCAGCCATCGAAAGGAGCCGCTGCAATGGTTCCATGGCAATGATGAAAAGGAGCGGGGACAAAGGGTCTCCCTGCCGAAGCCCCCGCAAATGAACAAAAGGTGAACCTGGTATCCCGTTTAAAAGAACCCTTGATGATGTGGAAGACAAAATCAGTGAGACCATGTCGCGCCATCTCTGACCAAACCCCATCGCCTCCAAGACCTCCATCAGGTATCCCCAACTCACCGAATCAAAGGCCTTGGCGATGTCAAGCTTCAGGAACACCAAGGGCGAATTTGTGGAATGAGCAGCCTTGATCACGTTCCTGATGTACAGGAAGTTGTCTTGGGTAGCCCTTCCTCTTATGAAGGCGCTCTGATTGTTTGTGACAAGTCTCTTGATCTCTGGAACCAGCCGGGAGGCCAACATCTTGCTGACAATTTTAGGAACACTGTGCATCAGACTCACCGGCCTAAAGTCACTTACCTCCAGAGCATCATCCTTCTTGGGCAGCAACACTATATTTGCCATCTTTAGCAGCTTCCAGTTGTGGCCACGGAGTGAGTGAACACAATTCACCGCGGCAAGGAGGTCCTTCTTAATCACCTGCCAACAATGCTTGAAGAATCCCCCCGTAAAACCATCCGGCCCTGGTGCCTTCTCTCCGTGCATCTCATTGACAGCCGCGTGCACTCCTGTTCGGTGAAGGGGTCATCTAAGTGCTGCAGGTCTCTTCTTGGCATTCCCATGGCCTCCCAATTCAGTTTTGTGGTCCTCGAGAACGGTGTGCCCATAATTCCTTTGAACCTATCGAACAGGATCTGGGCCTTCCCCTCGTGGTTAGTCACCATGCCATCCCTTCCGTTCAATCTTGGTATATGATTCTTGCGGCGCCTTCCACTAGCTTTGAGCTAAAAAAATCTAGTGTTTGCATCTCCCTCTCTTATCTCAGTAAGTCTCGATTTCTGCCTCCATTTAGCTCTATCGATAGCCGCCAGACCCAACAGCTTGGCTTTCAGCAGAGCACGCAGCCTCCTCTCCTCAGTGGATAGAACCCTTTCCTCTTGCGCCAGATCAAGCCTGAAGATCACCTCACTCGCCAAGCTCGACATGAAACTGGCCCATCTCACCTTTTGCTTGTTCCAGAGACGCAAAGCCTGCGCGGTTCTGGATAGCTTGGTGTGCAAAACCCGAATAGGGTCATTTGATTTTACCTCTCTATTCCATGCCAGTTGAACCACCCCCTGGAAATCAGTGCACTTAAGTCAATGGTTTTCAAAACGAAAAGCCTTATAATGTGAGCACTCCATCTTCTTCAGCACAATGGGGCAGTGATCAAAAATATTTGTGGAAGCTGGCGACAGTTGATATTGAGGAAAACTGGCCTCCCAGTTATTTGTCACCATGATTCTGTCAATCTTCGTGTGAGTAACATTTTCCCGTTCATTTGACCATGTGAACCTCCTTCCCAACAACGGGAAATCAATCAGCTCCATCTCTTCAATGGCAGCTCTAAACCGCCCCATCATTCGCAAGTTTAGATTATTATTGCTCTTATCACTTGCTCTGCTGATCATATTAAAATCACCAAGAATCATCCACCGCGGCAGCATTTGCAACTTGATCCTTCGCAATTCAGCAATGAACTGGATCTTCTCCTCTTCCAATTGTGGTCCATAAACGCCGGAGATGGACCAACTCTCCCCATTGGCTCTGCATTTGATCGTTCCCGAAACTGAAAAGTCCCCAGCCGCAGATGGATCACTTGTGATCTCAAAATCCTCATTGCAAGCAATGAGCACAACTCCCCTGGAGCCATTTGCCGGAAGGAAGATGAAATTATCCCTGAATCTCGGCCCCAGCGTCTCCACAACCAGCCCACTTGTAAGGTCGTTGAGCTTCGTTTCTTGCAAACACACTATGTTGCACTTGAGGTCAGACACAAAAATCTCCACAGCTCTTCTCTTCGCGGGGTTGTTTAATCCCCGCACATTCCAGCTCAGTATGGAGAAATCGGAGGGTAATTCCCATACCTGTCCCATACTCTCATCTCATGTTTAAGGGCCCGACTCTTCTTGCAATCTACAACAATGTGTGGAGCTCATTTTCACTAGCACAACCACAGATACTGCATAAAGGAGACTGTAGGAGGGTTCTCTTTCATTTGTTAATCTTTGTAGCCAGGGACTGCGTTGCAACTCGCCAACCGAAAACAAGAAATTTTTTTGGGTGCTCGACTTTTCCAACTCATGTCCGAGATCCCCCTGTCATCTGGTTTGCTAGAACAGCTCGAGTTTGTTTGACCCTTATTAATCTGAAACGCAAGTTTGTAAGCACTGCGTACCGAAATGATGCCCGATTTCTCAAAATGTCATGCTGCACAGTCCTTTTTGTCGTTTGCAGATAGCTTAATGTTGCAAATCTCTTCGGCATCAGCAGGATTAACTAGCTGGTAAACAAGGTCTGTGTTCCAGGATCTTGAATCTGAGTTGATAATCTCATTAGCCCATCTAATTCTTGATCTTCTCGTGAATTTTGCGACCACTCTGTCGAGGGATTCAGTTATCACATTTAATCTGAATATCGTCCATCTCCCACACACTAAATCAAGCCCCTCTTTAGCAATTCCAGCCCGAATTCGAGTCATCTCCACACTGGGGATGCATCTGACGAAAACACGGGTCCAGCAAATTCCCGTTGGGGCAGTAATTTGAGTACTATGGCGCACAGGCTGTCGGGGCGATTTAAGAGATGCCAGCCCTGTCTTGCGACGAGTGCCCCTGTCTTTCGGGCCCGACAATGATCACGAAAATGATAGGTTCCATTAAAAAAGTAAAATAGTAGATTGATTTCTTCTTCAAGTCACCTATCATTGTCCATAATTGCGTTGTACTTAGAGACAGCAACATGTTAGGGGGAGACTTGAAAGTAACTTCTCATATGCAAGCCTATTACCTCGGTTCTGTGACCAATAGTAGTATATAGTAGTATGATCTTTGCAGTTCCCTGTCTAGGAGTCTGTTCGCACACGTTGCATGCGCACACACCCATTTTTGCTTCCCGTGATTAGCAATTTTTGTGAGTTTAAAACCTACAGCTTGTATTCTTTTAAACCTACAGCTTGAAAGTAACTTCCCACAAGGACGGCTTTTAAATGAGTGGCGTCGTGAAACATCTTTAACAATGGCAGTTGCAGAAGCATAAATAGCTTCCCCAGCCTGTACCTGTCCAGTCAAGAGATTGGTCTGCTTGGCATAGCTACTTTCCAGTTCTCTGTGTCTCAGCGTCCTGTGCTACTTCATATGGGAGCGCCGCCGCCAGGTTCGGCCATCACCACGCCCGGTGCAGCCACGGCCGCCGCCGCCAGGGCCGGCCACCACCACGCCACGGACATGGACAGCATCCTCGCCTCCTGGGGCTCGACCACGGGCTGGCAGCAGCCCGCCGCCGCTGCCCGCTGCTGCTTACCGCTCGTCATGGCTGTCGCAACAGAGAGGAGGAGGAGCTCCGCGCCGCCGGACAGCTCGAGCACGGGCGGGGAGCAGCCAGGGAGCACGACCAATTCCAGTCCGCCGCCCCTGTTGCTTCCCGCCGGTCACGGCTATCACAGCCAGCAGCCATCTACTCCGGGCGTGGTGCTGGCCGGCCCTGCCGACGAGCTCGCCGGCGTGGTGCTGGACCTCTCCGGCGAGGAGCTCGCTGTCGAGGACCCGATTGCTTCTTTTTTATTTTTCAGGGACCCGATTGCTTTTTTAGGGGCCTGATTGCTTTTAGTTTTTATTGTAGGGACCCGATTGCATGTCAAAAAATATTTGGCCCCACCTGTCATAACGTGTCAAAGGTCAACCTAACGGTCAACCTGACGAGTGGACCCGAGCTATCATAATAACGTTTAAAATTAATCAACATAATCATTAGTGCGACATGGTAGTTTTTCGAAACAGTAAACCAATTTTGTGGTAGCATTTTGGAAAATTAAAAAAAAGGGCGACTGATAGGCGCCGGTGCGCCGGCCCAAATTTGGGCCGGTCGCACGCTAGCCGTCAGATGCGGCCCCGCACAGCCGTTTGATGCGTTCTTCGCATGGCTTTCTTCCCACCACGTACAGATCTGGGAAAAACACGACATGACGGCCACCACCCGCCGCCACGTCGCGCAGCCAGCATCCGTCCTTCTCCATTTGCCCTCGCTGTCGGCAGTTGTTGCCGTGCTCGCCGCCGGTGCTCGTCGTCAACGCTCGCAACAAAAAAGAAAGTTAACAAAAGCACCTTTGCGTCGCCGGCCCGTTGAATCATTTGAAAATACTGGTTCCAGCAAAAACAGACTACTATGGTAGCAAAAATGGCGTTGGTCTAACAAAAAAGAGTTCTGGTGGTAGCGTTTTTTGGCTGGTTCCAGCAAAAAAAAGAGCTAGTTCCAGCCAAAAACAGAGCTAGTTCCAGCAAAAAGAGAAAAACATCGTCGCCATCGGCCATCCTCACCGTTGTTGCTCGCTGTCGTAGCAAAATGGGACGCCATCGGCCATCCTCACCGTTGTTGCTCGCTGTCGTAGCAAAATGGGACGCTGGTTCCAGCAAAAAAATATGGTCGTCGCCATCCTCACCGGTCGTTGCTCGCTATCGCAGCAAAATGGGATGCCGGTTCCAGCAAACAGAGAGCTGGTTCCAGCATTTTTGCCGGTCGGTTGCAGCACCTGTCGTCGCCGTGGACGTCGCCGGTCGTAGCAGGGACAGTCACCGGTTCCAGCATCCTCGCCGGGTGGCCTCGTCATCTTCAACACACGGTATGCAGCAATACCAACCTGTGTTTCCAGCACCCCCAAAAGTAGTCGTAGCTTTGGCCGTAGGTGTGCGGTGCGGCTCGGCCTGTTGCAGCATCGCTGGCCGCCGTCTCCAGCAACCGTGGATGTCCTTCCCCACGGTAGCCGCTCGTCCCGGCTCCCGTAGCAGCACCTCCGTGCCCCTCGCTTCAGAACGATGCGATCTGCAGCCACCGGAGCAGTGGATTTGGTTGCGTTAGAGATCAGCGGAGCAGCAGGATTAGGTGAGGAGTGGATATTGGAGAGGAAATCCTGAGAGAGAGGGATCCACGCTACTGTTATTTTGGGGAGAAAAGAGTGACAGAGGAAGGACGCGTTCATGGAAATGAGGTGAAATGAGTGGTGGAGCTCAGGGGAGAAGAGATAAGGCACGGCACAAGCGGTGCATGGGGCCCGCGACGCGTGGAGGAGAAAAGAACGAGTAGCTGTGCGAGAGAGATTTTAAACGTTTCCCTTAAAAAGTACGTACTCCCTCTGTTCACTTTTATTATAAGGCCTTGAAGACATTTTAGACAGTGTGCAAAACAGTTCATTTTCAGTTGTCTGAAACGACTTACAAAAATGAACGAAGGGAGTAGTAGTTTTTCGTAGTCATAACCCGTAATGTGGTAGTTTTTTTGCTATATACTCTGACTGCACCGGACCCTTGTTGATCAACAACCGACATAACGCCTCCTCCATCTGCTGCATAAATTCATCGTTCGCTCGGGCCACTGCTGCGAGAACCTGCAGTTGTTGTTCCTCATCATCTTATAAGTCGGCTCCGACCTCACGTTGGACGGGGTCGTAGTGGTGACCATGTCTAGATCTTTAGACAAATGTAAGACAAGAATTTTCGGACTGAGGGAGTCGTATATAGTAGCTACGTTGCAATCATCTTTCCTGTTCCCTGTCTAGAATTCGATTCACACACTACACGCAAACGCACATGTGCACACCCATTCTTGCGACCTGTGATTACCAATGTTTTTGAGCCTAACCACACTCCTCCTAGGTTCTCTTATTTGGTGAGCGTCTGAAGAAAAAAGCACTTGATTGATCCGAATGTGTGCCAAGCAAGCACGACTTTGGAATGAGTGGCATCGTGAAAACATATTTAACATGCACAATTAAAGAGGGATGAATGGCTTGCCTGGTCGGGGTCCGTCCAAGCGAGAGATTAACCTGGCCCGAGCACTCAGAATCCATCGCCTGGGTGTACACCGGTTGCAACCTAGATGCTTTTCGATCGGTACACAAAACATGCATGCTGATTTTGGAAGCGAGCTGCACCCAAAAAGCTGCGTCCCGTCTGACCGGACCTGATCGTGCTGCCTTAGCTCTGGAAGACGTGTCGTCAGATGAGAGGACTCGCTTCTATACGATCTCCCCGGAATATTCTATTTCTTGTGGAGGCCCATTTCTAACATAGAATTGCAAGGCTCGCTGTTGGGTGGTTAACAACAGCTTACGGCAATAGTTAGTACTATTCAAAATATGTTAGAAACCTGCGATTAAGAGATAGCCCTTGTGCTGTTGAACAGTTAACATATTTGCTCATTTGTGCTCTTTGATTCAGATGTAGGTTAGTTTGTTGGTCTAGACCACCAAGCAAGCCATGCTCGCTCATGAAATTAATCTACGTCACTGAGGTTGACAGTGAACTAATGAAGCACTACATATCGGTAAGTGGGTACATTATGTGTATGGTAGCATACATCTATACACACACCTTATTCAGTTTAAAATCCCGCAAGATCTCATCCACCGGACCCGGGCCGCCGCGACCAGCCGAGACCGAGGTAGGACAGGAAGACGACGGCGCCGCCGAGTGGAGAGAGCCTTCGGTGTCCATCGTTCCCACAAGAACCGATGGAGGCACCAACTCATCACGGAAGCATCTTAGTCAGCGAGGGCCCAGAAGCGATTGGGAGCATATCTGACCAAAGGAGCGGCAAGGAGAGGCAAGGGGGCCTGGCGTGCGTGAGAGGGAGTGAGCTTACCACCGGGACCGGGGCAGAAGAGCGGGGGAACAGGATGGATGGAGGGGAGATGGGAGGGGAGGCAGGGTCGCCCCTCGAGTCGCCCCCAAGTGAGAGCGAGAGGGAGCCCATGCCCCTATTCTCCGCAAGGTTTTCAAATAACAACAAAACCTGAACAATGGCTCAGCTGAACCTAAGGTCCAGCCCGTCAGATATGATGTGATTTTCTCATCAATTTTGCATGGTTTCTTTCTTATCTATTACACTGTTCTCGTTACCTAGGCTTCTTGCTCGCTCTGATTTATTGTTGCTTGTGAGAGCAAGGTCCTTTCTGTATGATACTGTTTACCCGCAAAAAAAAAATGAGACTGCTAATGAAGCAAAATCAAACACATAACACTTGGTACCGTATGGAAGGGGCCATAAACTGGAAAGTCTTGACCAATTTGAAGATCGTTTGGTGTAGTTGAAGTAATAGAAGTGGAACTTTTTTGGTCAAGTAGAGGGAAATTGAATGAAATTCGTTGCTGTCTCAATTGATTCTTTTCATTCGCAAAAAAAAGGAATATTTTCCTTATTTTTTTGTCTAAATATTAAGTTAAGAACATCCCAAGGCTCATTTTCACCATGGATAAACCAAAATGACAACTAAGGTAAGCACAGAAATGAAGCGCCAAGAGTTTCATGCTTTCAAATTCTTTCTTTGACGCAAGAATATTTCATTTGTGCTTTGTGATACAAAGTAATTGCACGACCAGAACGAGATTGTAGAACACACCATGTGCTTTGTCTTGTCACTAGCTCATAGACTCGTTTCGACAATAACTCATACATTAACTGTTACTTGTAACGAAGGGCGAGACATGCTGTATTTACCGGCTCATATGGGAACCTATAGGTATAGCTTTGACTTGTTCCACTGAATCAGTCTTTCAAATAAGCATTATTTTTGTCATCGGCCAATTGTATTTTCTCCATATATAACCACAAAAAATACTACTCACTTCATATACAGCTAGGCCTTGTGACTGTTTTAACAGTCCAGGTAGAGTGCTCCGCCAACCACAGCGATTCAAGTGTGTGCATTATTGTTAGACGAGAGTCATGATCGATCATGACATCTGTGTAATTGAGGTTGACAGTGCGGAGTGCACTCGTCTTATTCTCCCAATTTATAATTTTTGGAATGAGTGGCCTCGGGAGAACATATACCAAAGCTTGGACCGTGTTGACTACTGTGCGGCATGCCGTCAGTCCCTTGGCTTGTCCATCGGACGTGAGCTCTTCTCTTCAAACTTTTCTCCTCTGGTGTCTTTCTACCCCTAGTTAGTTGATCGTGTCCAATCATGAGCAGACCCAGAATCTAGAAATGCCACTTTAGCTCTTCGCCCTTGTGTGTGTTCTTTATTTCCTCCTATTGTCATCTAAAAATGTTTTTATCCATACCGACATGGTTTTGAAGGTATTTCGTGCACTAGATTTGCAGCCTGGCTGGTCTTGGAAGTGTACCTGCGTTATCTGTGTCCCTGTTCTCACGACTTTCAAAAAAATATTTGCGAGTTAAAAAAATGTTAATAAATTTCAAAAAATGTTTGAACTTTTAAAAATATGATAGGCAATTTGAAAATTGTTCATGGTTTAAAAAAGGTCATGAATTGAAAACCTGTTTATGATTTTAAAAAAGTTTATGAGTTTCACAAAAAATACAAATTTGTTAAAAGAGGAAAGGAAAAAATAAATGAAATGAAAAATGAAAGAGAACAAAGAAAAATAAAAAAACATAAAATAAAAAGAAAAAGAAATAAAAAATAGAAGAGAAAACAAAGGGAAAAGAAATTGTTGATTTACCATTGCAGTATCTTTTACCCATGGGCTGCGAGCCCATAGATATTGAGAGATGACAGATGTGCGACATGGGCGGGTGAAGGAGTATGATATGTTTGCCTAAAAAAAGGACATGATATGTGCTAACATGTTGAGCCAATCCTACTGGAGGATGAACTCAATAGTCGTCGCAGTTCAATTGCACAGATTTGTGAGGACACATATTGATACTGCCACATTGTCATTCTTCAATTATGTATATTAAGGTTAGGTAGAAATGAGGTGCTTGATGTGTCACCATTTCTAGCAGACAATTGTGCGGGCTGGGGGTGAGGTTGTGTTAATCAAAGAGGAGCCAAGGTATAAAATAATTTGGATTCCGAGATAAAGCTCGTCAATGTTGCCGCAATTGCCAAATCTGCATGGCCGGGTTTTTTATTTGCCGCATGATCTTTTCCCTCTCAATATGGATAGAGAAAGCAATGAGTAAAGGAAGTTGAGTAGGGAGAACAACAAGTCTTCTTGAAAGGTGAAGATGGAGAAGAAAATGTTCCACTTGGATGAGGGGGTTATCGGTTGCCAAATGTTTGATTGTGCTAGATGTGTACCTATGAACAACATAATGTTGATTTGATCAATCTTCGGTACATTTTTTGTTGTTCTGTTGCTCTGATCAATATAATGTTGCTTGTCGTAGCTTGTTGCCTGCCATACCGGACCACCTGCCCTTCTGTTGTGACCAGCATGATGAAAACATCGAGTGGGTTGCGTCCTAGCAAGATCAGCATGGTGCGAGGATGTTGCACGCTTGGGGCCATGCCGACTGAGTTCCCTTTCCCTACTATTATGACAAGCTGTTGCACTGATGCCGGTCAAGAATTACGGATCGTAGACATCGATAAGACCTTCAACTCATCTCTTATCCTGGTGATTTGGGAACTTTGGAAGCATAGGAATGGTACAGTGTTCGACTAGGGCTGTGTCTTAATCCAGGATTGTTCTTAGTTGAGTTTGGCAACAAGGTAGGAATTGGCGTTCTGCTGGTTTACTGCATGAGGACGTTGGCTAGGTGGATGATGGCTGACTAGTCCATGCTCATTGTATCTACTGGACTTTGTTGTAGACCGTGCCAACGTTTTTTTAACTCGATAATTGCCAGTGAAATAACCGCTTGAAATTGTGAAATAACCGCTTCTTCTTTAACTAGATAATTGCCAGTGCATAACCACTTGAAATCATGAACTGAATTTTCAGTTACAAAATTTCTAGCCAGAGATAGTTGGGTCCTAAACTCGAAAAGAAAAACGGTAGGGGAATCAATCCGAGGGAAGAGATCGAAGTGCATCATCTATTCATACTATATTGTTAATGTGGAGAGACTAGCTTATTTAGTCTAACCTAAGTATTTAAATTCAAAAAGAAATGTACGTATTTTTAGCTCTATAAGAACATTTACCCTGATGGGATGGGAAACGCGGTAAACGGACGGTAATGACATTTACTGCCGGTTAACAAAAACACTATGTGCTACATAGTTACAGATAATGTGCGCAAAGGAGATTGAAGAAGGCATATTTTATGGCAATTTGGTAAATTATATTAGATTGATGTGCATCGATTTATCTCCTTTGATGCCTCCCTTGGGAGCTCTATCTAATTTCACGCGTGTAACAGTTTATATGTGTGTATTTCTGTGCACACGAGACACCTGTAAACTTGTAACTATGGGCCAGTGGCGTTTCTGGAGCGAAACTACTTTGACAGATTGGCTGAACTTTGGACGATGGAGAATTTAACGGCGCTACTCAGTTTTGCTCTATGTATGGACGGCTTGATGTGCCGCGCCGTGTAAATCGTCCAGAAATTATCATGTGTGTAGCATCGTTCTTTCTGGAGCGGGGCATCCATGGCGGCTTTCATCTTGGTAAGCATCGGGAAAGCACGGCCACGTGCGTACTCAAACTCGACAATTCAAAATGCAGCAGCAAGAACCCGGATCCACCACACTCGAAGAGGAACGGTCATATAGATCAAACATAAGAGCATCTCCAACAGGGGCCCAAAAACTGCTCCGCGCGCTAAAATTCAGGTTTTCGGACAGCTCCAGCAGAAGCTGTAAAATAGTGCGCGCGCAAAAAAGGTTTGGGCACGCGCTAAAAAGCGCTATCGCATGCTGCAAATTTGGGGCGCCGGATTGCGCGCGCTTCACAATTTGCACTGCGTATTTTTTTGGTCGCGCGTTTTTGGACATTTGGAAAACCAATATTGGGTCCGGCACTCTAAAAATGATATAGTGACACGCTCAAACTATTTTAGCGCGCAACACTTTTGTGTGCCTGTTGGAGATGCTCTAAGCAACAAACATCTACATAAAGAAACCAATCTTCAGACCTGAAATCACCACGGCCTTGCAGGCAGGGTATGTTAGAAATAAACCACGTGTCGCCGTGGTCACCTGTGTCGCGTGTGGGTGCGTGTGTGCGCACTCAGTCCAGCGCGTAGGGCAGGGCCGTTGGCGAGTGTGCCGGCCAAGTTAGCTAGTGCATGCACGTAGTTAGCAGGTTAGTTAGTGCATGGATCTCGGCTGGATAAAATGGAGAGCCTAACGCAAGTGGTGGTTGTGGCCGTGCATGTAGCTAGCTTAGTGCGTGCATGCATCAGGATATGGACGTGCGTGTAGGATAGTGGGTGCTACGTGCGTGCGTAGCCGAGTGT
Source organism: Thinopyrum elongatum (assembly GCA_011799875.1). Lineage (NCBI taxonomy): Eukaryota > Viridiplantae > Streptophyta > Magnoliopsida > Poales > Poaceae > Thinopyrum > Thinopyrum elongatum. The sequence continues at coordinate 496,346,466 of CM022301.1, forward strand.
GGCGGCCGGCCCTGTGTGTGTTGGGCTATATAAGCAGGTGTATTGTGTCTTGTTCGGTTTGAGCCGAGAAGAAGAAATACAAGAGATAAAAAGGCCCCGGCGTTTGTCGCCGGGGGAGGACGTCCATCGCCGTGGGCGTTTGTCGCCCGGGAAAATCGTCTCCTCGTATTCCTGTGATTGTTCATCGATCCTCGGTTCCAACAGGGTGCAGCCAGCAGTAGATTAGCCTCAGAGGACCTTGGCTGGCGAGGCCGGTGGAACCACAGAGCGCGTGGTGGCACCATCTGCTGCGTGGAGGATCATGCCCGGAGGTGTGGCTTCTCTGGCGTGGCGTGGGTTTTGCAGCGGCGGCGAGGAGCTTACAGAGGTCAGGTAGTCATGGAGATTCCTAGCCCTCAGAGGAGCAGAAGCGTCGGCTGCGACGGCGCGTTCTGTTCCCCTTGCCACGCTGATGAGCTCTTGTTTTCTGGCTTCTACCAGATTTGATTGGGCAGGGCGTTTGCCGGTCGTGAGATTTTGCCGGTGTGGCGGTAAGAAAACAGGCGGAAAGAAAAACTCGAAGTGTCCAAAGTGTCCTTGGAGGCTAAGGGCCTGTTATGATCTCCTCCAGCTTCCAACTCCACAAACTCTAAAGCTGGAGTCGAGCCGAACGTTTTAGCACCAAGAAGCTGGATCTGAGAAGCTGCAGCTGACCGTAGTGTAAAAATTCGAAGCTGGGAAAGCCCAGCTCCACCAAGTTGAGAAGCTGAGAGTTTGACGTATTTACAGAGGAATGCCCCCGCCAAAGAAAACGTTTCGTCCTCCGCCTCGTCGAAATAGAACTGCACAGGTCGTTTCCCCTCGAATCCCTCTCTCTCTCGTACACGTTGGCTCACTTGGGCTGGTTCCAGTCGGCCCACTAAGGCGCTTAAACAGGCCACCGATGCTGCTGGCCCATGGTGGCGACGCAAGAAGCCAGCGAGGCTACCGAACATGATTCTCGTTGCTGCGTGGAGTGGAAGCTACGATCAGAAGCTGGATACGAGGAGTTTTTGGAGTTGGGAGGAGATCAGAACAGGCCCTAAATACACTTCAAGAATTCTGATGTAATATTGCCAAATCTAGGCCGTTGAATCACAAAAATGAAGAACTAAAAATGACTAGATGTATTGTAAAAGGACTCTTGAAGAGAACACCATGTGGCAGTTGTGGCTTGTCACTTGAAATATTTAGCGGACGGAAGTGCTATTCCTACGGAAAATTCCTAAGCAAACTCTACCTACTAGTTGATTTATAGATTGCAATCACCCCGTGATCTTAGCTAATTACCTGTTGTTGAGTGTGTTATGCATAAAAATGACATAAAACTTTTACATACGAGTAGCACTGCTCTTTACCCAATATCTCAGTCACTGTATGCCGAGGGATGAGAGAGACCTACTACATTTACACAGTTCATACAGCAGCCTATAAGTATAACTTTGACAACTTCCACTGAGCCACTGTTTTTAATAAGTCTAATTTATATGCTACCTACCAATTGTATTTTGCTCTATTTATATTTGCATATATAGCCGTCGTCTTGCTACTCACTTTATAGATGACCAGCCCTTATGATTGTTCAACAGTTCAAGTATGTGTTCATTTAAGCTCTTTCATTGTAGTGTACAGTAGCTTGTTGGAAGAAAATGCCACATCACAAGCAATGATCAATGGTAAAATCTACGTCACCCATCGATATTGGAGATTGGCTCTGAACAAACAAAATATAAGAAAGCATCGTGAATCGACACAAAGTGCACTGTGTGTGGTAATGTACACACCTTTTATAGTTGATAATTTATTCGGAATGAGTGGTTTCGGGAGAACACCGGCCACAATCGGGTACAATCATATAACAATTCTGCAAATCATCTCTTTCTCTAATATGCTTGGGATGAATTCATCTCTTGACCATGCGTTCCAACCATTTGCTAGTATTAAGCAGTGTTGCTAGTTCTAGAATCTTCCGTTTAGCTATTTTTCCTTATGTTTCTTCTCTATTTCATATTTGTTGGTTCTGCCCATTGTTATCTCAAAAAACAACTCCCCATTGTGTCAGTACTCTTTACTGTGACATTTTTTCCCATGCTGATATGTTTTCCATCATCTTTGTTACGCTGGATTTCCCACCAACTGGACATGGAACTACTTGTGCACCACCTAGTAGTTCATTTTAAGACGGATCTGCCCATCCCTGTTTTAAGACGACTATTGACACTCAAGAGAAATCCAGACATCGTGGTAGATCTGAATGGAAAGAAAACAAAAACAGAGGCCCTACAGGGATTTTACCTTGAGGAAACATGTTGGTTCTCATTTTTGTATGACGCAACAAGTTGGCCCCGCAGGGCATTAGAGTATGCTTTTAAAAAATGGTATTTCTTACAAGTCACAATCCATCAAATCATCTTGGGGGCATCATTTCAAGGTGAGTTCACGAACAGGGGTAGTGGGGCATTGGCCCAAGAGGAATTTTGAGAGCACTTTGGTATGGGTGTGCTTGCGTTCTTTGCCAATCTGGCGTTGACACGTCTGTTGAGCCTGTTAACTATTTGCTCTTAATTGGTTGGCTAGAGGGCACATTTTTTTAGCTACAAAGCTAATACACGGTTGGCGGGATATCGATGGGAGCGAGTCCGCCTAATAGCAGTAATAACCAATCTTTTTTGTCGGCACTGAGAGAATAACAATGTGTGGCAAGCCTTGTCTTAGGGCAACTCTAACAGATCCCTTATAAGTTAGGGGAGTAAAACTCTTAGTGAAGTATATATACTCCACTAAAATTCCACCGCACCTAGCCGATCCCCTAAAGTTAGCAGAGTAAAACTAAATCTTCACAAATTCGATCAAATTTGAACCGAAAGCCCAACACATCAAGTTCTCGCAACCAAACATTAAACATAAATTGAAACGAAAACTAAACTTAAACTAGTTTCGGCCGAAGTGGAGGTTGAGCCAATCCTTCCGGGTGAGGCCATCCTCGGTGAGAGCCGGGTCTAGGCCGGTGTTGTTGTCGTCATCGTCGGGGAAGATGCTCCGCCTTACTGCCCGCCCACCTTGCTGCCCGCGTTGCCGCCGTCAATGTAGTTTCCGCCCACCTTGCTGCCCGCGTTGCCGCCGTCAATGTAGTTGCCGCCCACCTTGCTGCCCACGTTGCCACCTCGACGTCAATGTAGTTGCCGCCCACCTTGCTGCTCGCATTGTCGCCCATGTTGCCGCCGTCGTTGTCGCCCTCGTCGTCGGAGATAACGATAACTTCGCTGTCATTGACGGCGAAGATCGCCGCTCCGCCTCCACTAGCTCCGGGTATTGCCGGCGGAGCTCGTCCATGTAGGCCTCGTCGGCGGCCTCGGCCTCGAGGCGCTCCCTCGCCTCCTGGTCCTCCCACGCCATCCAAGCGAACACCACCCCCGGCTATGGCGGGACAAGGTCGACCGGCCGCATGCCCATGAGAAAACTGTGCCTCGCATCGCGGCCCATGGAACCAGACCTGCCAGCGGTCGTATTCCAGGGCCGCGAGCTCGGCAGTGTGGAAGGAGCCGACCCACATCTGCTTGTGTGTCTCGCGGTCAGTGATTTCAGCCACCCACGCCCCCCAAATGCTGCTGAACTCCCAAGTAGGTCCTTGTTGGTGGCGTGAGGTCCGGGAAATTCTCAAACCGTGTGTGGGGCATGGCGGCGGGCGGATCTGCCGAGCGGCGGTGGCTCGAGGAAGCGGTCGCGGACGACGACCCGCGGGCGTGGCGGCGTGGATCCGCGCTGCGGATCGTCGGAGGGGACCGGCGGCCACCGCGTCTGACCATCGGGAGGAGGGAGAGTAGTGGATCAAGGCAGGGGTCACGCCGACGACGGGGCGGGGGGGGGGGGAAGAAGAGGTGGGGGAGAGGAAGAGAGAGTGGGGAATTTTTACTCGGCCTCCGTGAGCCGGAGTAAATATAAGGAGAGGATTGAGGATGGAGTAAATTTTTTACTCCACTAACAGTTATAAGGGATCGGTTAGGTGCGGTTTATAGGAGAAAAAGGCCAAATATACTCCCTTACGGCGGGATAAGGGATCGGTTAGAAATGCCCTTACTGGTGTAAATGTGTTTGTCTAGAGACTGCAGTTTACAACATCATTTATACAGATAAATTGTGATGTCAAATACACTGTAGTCCAAGATCACAATCTCTTTGGATTGCTTGCGACGGAGAAGGCCACCAGAGTCACCATAGGCATGAATTCTTGCTGAGTTGGGTCGACAAAGCACTACAAATATATTGCATCCTCTCCGGAAAGAAAATATTAAACCCAGTGTCAGTTCAACCCTTCTATACGGCATAAAGCCAGTAACCAAATAACTTAACTAGTTGAATTCAGATAATGATGTCAATAGGGTGGGGCCCTTATGCTTTCGATGTTACAGTGATGGAGCTATTTTAAAAAATAATGCATTTTTTTAATAAATTTGAAAAATAATACGCAGTTTGAGTTATTTTCAAAAATAATACACCATCGTTCTAGCCTACACCGACTGGAGCTTGTCGTCCTCCTCAAGGCCGACTGGAGCTTGTCGTCCTATAAGGAGCCGACAAGTGTTAACTCTGCCGCGTGGCAGCCGACCATTGGCCGGGCCGCGTCACTCGGCCAGGCTGGCAATCTATGGGCCTCGCACAGGCCGACAGGAGCCTGTCAGCTCACCAGTGGCCGAATGGCCTCCAGTCGTCCTCCTCAAGGCCGACAGGGAGCGGATAAGCCCGCAGCGCTCCTTCTTCCTCCTCCCTCTTTCCTTCTTCCACCTTTCTTCTTTTCTACTCTTCTAACCTAAAACTACACCGAATTAATACCCATTTTCTAGCCGATTTCTTCCCCGTTTTCCACCGTAGTTGCATTGTAGAGGGTAGGAGGAGGCAAGGAAGACCTTGATGTCGCGATGGGATAGCTCGTGGTGGTTGTGGTGAGCATTTTTTAAGAGGTGGTGGAGGTGAAGGTGGTGGAGGTGGAGGTGGAGGTGGTGGAGGAGGGGGTGCTCCACGTGGAGGAGGGGGTGCTGCACGTGAAGGTGGTGGTGGTGCTCTCCGGTGATTGAGGGCCGTCGTTCGTCGTTTCTTCGCACGGTTGAAGGGTATAATACAAGTTACATTTTGTGTGTCATATTACTTGTGCGATTTTCTAGTTGGTTCGGTAATATATCTTAACATATTTAGTTGGTCCGATAATATTTTGTTGTCAAGTATGTACGTGTCCGTTAATATTTAGGCGTCCGGTAATATATAGTTGTCTGTTAATATTTAGGTGTCCGGTAATATTTAGGTGACCGGTAATATATAGGCGTCCGGTAATGTAGAGTTGTCCGTTAATATTTAGGTGTCCGTTATTATTTAGGCATCCGATAATATATAGTTGTCTTTTAATATTTAGGTGTCCGGTAATATTTAGGTGACCGGTAATACATAGGCGTCCGGTAATGTAGAGTTGTCTATTAATATTTAGTTGACCGGTAATATTCCGGAATATTTTTAGATGTCTGATATTTCAGTTTATGAATATTTTTAAGTGCACCGATAATATCCCATAATATATTATAAGTTTGACTTGCTGCTGAATAGTTCTCCATGTTGAATATTTTAGGTCGGCAGATATGTCAGATGTAGTGAAGTTCACTTTTTTCTACGGTCATGGTACTGTCCAAACAAATCAGTTGGGAGTTGATCTTAGTGAGTTCGAGAACATAGTGGTGCCAATTAGTGCCCCTCAAACATGGTCTGTTAGTCAGTTGACAGAGTGGTTGACAAGATGTTTAGGGTATAATACTGAAACTCACACCGTCGGTGTTCATGCATTGTGGAGTCGGTCAAGTTCGAACATTTTCTTTTATTTGAGGCCAATCGAGCGGGACTCTCAGTGGGTGCGCCGGTTGCAAGGATGTGCAAAAAGGATAGGAAATCCTTGCGCCTTAGTGCTTCCTGTCATGAAGGAGGTCAGTGCCCCTGAAGGCGAGGGTGGTTATGATCCTGGCCAGAGCAGTGCAAGGATACATTTATCTATGTTAGATGATCCGTTAAATGATGGATATGATAGCCACGAATCAGGGCAGAGTAGTCAGGTAGAAGGAGGAAATGCTGATGGTTATGACGTTGGCCAGGCTGATGCTGATGAGGTAGATGGCCAAATGCAAAACCTGATGGAAGATGAAGATACAGATGTTGATATTGTTCATGCTGATAATTCCGACGAGTCGGATGAAGATGAGAACATAGAGGTGGTGCCTAATCCTGCAACATGGAATCATGACTTCTCATCTGCAATGACCGTGAATGATGGCCATGATTCTGCCTGGCAATATCACCAGAACAACATTGCTACGGGTGGTATGTACCCCAACAAGGAAGCTCTGAAGGATGCAATCACTCAGTGGGCAATGTCTACGCAAAGGGTTTTGAGAGCTGCCGTGTCTAGTCAGAAATTTTGACAATGGTATGCAAGAATGATGATTGTCCCGCTAGGGTGCATGGCTATCTCCCAAAGTATGGCGTAAGTTGGGTGATCAGTGACTTCGTACAGCACACATGTGTTATTCCGTATATCCCTCAAGATCATGGTAACCTTTCGTCCACGCTTATTGCTCGATTGCTTTACAGCGAGATAGTGGAGAGCAAAGCGATGGAAGTGAAGGCTATCCAGACAAAAGTCTTCGTCAGGTTCAATTACAGAATTTCTTATGGCAAGGCTTGGAGGGCTAAGCACATGGCGCTTGAGAAGAGATTTGGTTCGTATTTCGATGCATATGACTGTGTTGTCCGTCTCCTCCGCACACTGCAGTACCGGAATCCAGGCACCTATGTTGACATCCAAGACTTGGTCATGCCGGAGTTCCCAACTGTGATGGTGCTGCATCGATTGTTCTTCTCTTTCGGTGTATGCATTGAAGCTTTCTGTCATTGTAGACCGGTGATATGTGTAGATGGCACATTTCTCACTGGCAAGTACAAGGGTCAGATCCTCACCGCCATTGGTCAAGATGGTCAAAATCAAGTAGTCCCACTAGCATTTGCTTTTGTGGAGAGCGAGAATATTGAAAGTTGGACTTGGTTCTTCAGGCAACTGAAAATAGCAGTTGTGAAGGATAAGCCGAATGTGTGCATCCTTCATGACAGGCATGCAGGTATACTGAGTGCGATAAGGACACTGACAAACCCTGGGCCTGATGAGCCAACTCCATGGCAGGACCTGCAGAGCCGTTGGTGCATGCGTCACCTGGGGGCCAATTTCTTCTCACAGTTCAGAAATAAGAACCTTATGAATCTATTCAAAAAACTCTGCAAGCAGAACCAGGAATGGAAGTACATGAAGATACGTGAGAGACTTAATGTGTGCACTCTGAGACATGTTAGGGACAGGAAAGCTGCAAGGGATGCAGCTGTGAGGGCACATGTAGAAGCAGTAGCTGCACAGTTAGCAACAGGACCAGCGGCCGAGGAGGAAGAATCTATTGGGCTTTGTGATTTGCCAGGATTTGACCCACCTGGTACTAGGAGAAGGCTTGGCAGGACGATTAAAACATTTGAGCAGTGGATAGAGCATGAGCCTCTGGAGAGGTGGTCTTTGCTGCATGACACACATGGAGCAAGATATGGTGTCATGACTACCAACCTAGCTGAAACTTATAACTGTGTCCTCAGAGGAAACCGTGCTTTGCCACTAACAACAATCGTTGAGGGTAATTTCTATGGCACGGTGAAGTATTTCAGAGATAGACGACAAGCAGCAGAGTTGCATATCACAAACAACCCAAACACACGTTATTGTGAAAGGGTTATGAAGTACATGAATGATAAGATGCAGAAAGCTAGGGCTCACACTGTAGTCCCCATCGGAAATCAAGAAAGAAGGTTTGAGGTCCGATTAGCTAACAACAAATTCAGATGTGGAAATCAGGTGTTGACGCATGAGGTGAAAATTGGCAATGAAGTCAGGCCAACGTGTGAGTGCCCATGCAACAAACCGAAGTTGCTTCATCTACCTTGCTCTCATGTACTTGCTGCTTGCGGGCAGTTAGGACTTGACGCAATCTCTTTCGTGTCTCCATATTTCCTGAAAGAGTCCGTGGTCAATACCTGGACAGGTGAGTTGCAGGGATTTCAATCAATGGGTAACTTCACCACTGTTAACCCTGTTGAAAGGCGGTACATCCCGGACCCACGGAATATGCGTACAAGCAGAGGCAGACGTCAGTCTCAGCGCATCCGGAATGATATGGATGAATCTGAAGCCAGAGGGCCAAATATTCAATGCATTCTATGCAATGAATTTGGCCACAGGGACACTAGTTGTCCCACCTTCGTGACTGGCCGTGGACGAGAGCAGACTGCAGGAATCAGGAATCAGCCGTTTCCCGCGCGCTCGGCCGAATCTTTGCCTAAAAATCAGCGTCGTTTGCATAAAAATCAGCGCCGTCATCAGAAGAAATCAGCGCGGTGCGATTCTGCCAATCACTACAGTCTGCCGTGGAAATCAGCGCATTTTGCTGCAGTGTGGGCATCGGAATCAGCGTCTGCGCATGGGAAAAAGCGAGAGAAAAGCGAGCTGTGCGTCCGGCCGAGGGAGCAGCCGTCGGTGGCGGCAGGCCCCGGAGGGCTAATTCAAAAGTTGGAGCCATGCAGCAGTCGGCTTAGAGTAAGCCGTCGGTCTAATCGGCTTACTCTAAGCCGACTGCTGCATGTGGCGCTGGCCGAAAGGCCTATCGGCCAAGCCCAAGACGAGTGAAATCCAGTCGGCCATGGCTAGGCCGAGTGGAAGCTAATCGGTCTATAGTAAGCCAATTAGTCCCAATCAGCCTACCACTGGCCGACGGTGTAATATTTTTGAAAATAACTCAAACTGCGTATTATTTTTCAAATTTATTAAAAAAAATGTATTATTTAAAAAAAATTAGCATCATTTATACAGATAAATTGTGATGTCAAATACACTGTAGTCCAAGATCACAATCTCTTTGGATTGCCTGCGACGGAGAAGGCCACCAGAGTCATCATAGGCATGAATTCTTGCTGAGTTGGGTCGACAAAGCACTACAAATATATTGCATCCTCTCCAGAAAGAAAATATTAAACCCAGTGTCAGTTCAACCCTTCTATACGGCATAAAGCCAGTAACCAAATAACTTAACTAGTTGAATTCAGATAATGATGTCAATAGGGTGGGGCCCTTATGCTTTCTATGTTACAGTGATGGAAGCAATAGCCATGCGAGGTGGCCTGATTCTAGCTAACTCGCTTGGATTCCATGGGGTTGAAGCTGAATCAGATTTGATGAATGTCATCAACTTTTGCACAGAACAATCAAGATGGTGGGATGTTTACAGTAGCAATTTTTACCGAATGTGTTAATTTGGTAACAACTATTGGGAAGGTCAAGTTAAAACATTGTCCCCAAGTGGCGAATGTCGCGGCTCATGAACTAGCAAAGTTTAGTTTCTGTTATAAAAGTTATAGTAATTCGGTTGACGAACCTCCAGACTGTATTACCAACAATCTGGTGTGTGATGTAATTGTGCTCTAAATTAATAAAGCTAGTGATGATGGCCTTCCCTAAAAAACAAAGGTTGGACATGATGGACATACCTGGGAATAATAGGACCCCATGTAGCCCGGTCATCCAACATGTGTAAGCCCAGTGCATTCAAACGTAATTGGCCTTTGTACTTTGATTCTTTTTTTCTATATGTCTGGGTTCTTTTGGTTTGCAGTATTTGAAAAATGTAAAAGTAAGAATAGGTCATCATGGCATTTGGAATCCCACATAAATCAATAGAAGTGTCTAGTTGCATCACACGAATAAACGTTTCTATAGAAATGAATGGATGCCATAGTTGGCATAGACCAAACATGCCCTTTGCGCGACCAGCAACCCAACACAAATCACACTTTGGACTAGAAGACATGTTGGTAAGACTACTAGATAACAATGTCAAGATTGATGCGGGTGAAAGAGTCGAAAGTCCTTACATGGTATACAAGTCAATATATACGTGTATTATATTAGTGCTCGTCTTGAGTCCACCTTCCTCCAGCTCGATTCAGCAAACCTTCTTAATGCAAACTTTTAACTTCCCTGCTAACCAATAGAAAAATGTTCCCTAGAGGTTTTACAAGAACAATAATAGCAGAGAAAACCTTTCTTTTGATGGCTTCGAGAATGTGCATTTGATAACTATATGGGTGGTTTCTACTGGATATTGGGTTTTGCAATATTGCTTTTTCAATGATTCTGCCGTGTGAACTATCGTTTTGAAATATCTAAAAAATATCACTTTTTCAGTTATCTTGGTTTTATTTATTAGACAGAAAAGGAGCATTACAACTATGTGATGGCTTATTCATAGTGAATTATTTCCAAAGAAGAGCACATGGAAATTCATGACTTGCCAATTTATGATCAAATTGTAAATATGTATGAATTTTGTGTGCTTGTAACATGTTCCTTTTGATTTGTATTAATTGAAGCTTAACTCTGGAATAGTTTGATTATAATTAGTTGAGTGGTGACTTTGGAGTGTGTAGAGTTTCAGTATGCCATTACTATTCAATATGGGCATTGCATGTGTGCAATTACTAGAAGTATGATGGCAACAGGTTTTCGATTAGAATTATGTTTAGTTAAAGCAGGGTTAGTGATACGTCTCCAACGTATCTATAATTTATGAAGTATTTATGCCATATTTACAACAATTCTATATGGTTTTGGTATGATTTGAATGAAACTAACGTGGACTGACGCTGTTTTCAGCAGAACTACCGTGGTGTTGTTTTTTGTGTAGAAATAAAAGTTCTCCAAATGCAGCGAAACTTTTTGACGATTTTTTTGGAACAAAAAAGGCACTAGAAGCTTCATGGGAGATGAAGGAGGTGACCACTAGGCACCAGGGCGTGCCACCCCCCTCCGGCGTGCCCTGGTGGGTAGTGGGCCCCTCAAAGCCCATATTAGCGTGAGACCGACGCCAAAAAATCATATAAATATAGAAACCTCCAGAAATAACCCTAGATGAGAAGTTCCGCTGCCGCAAGCCTCTGTATCCATGAAATACCATTTGGAGCTCCGTTCCGGCACCCTACCGGAGGGGGAAATCATCACCGGAGGCCATCTTCATCATCCCGGCGGCCACCATGATGAGGAGGGAGTAGTCCACCCTCGGGGCTGAGGGTTTATACTAGTAGCTATGTGTTTGATCTCTCTCTCTCTCTCTCGTGTTCTTGATTTGGCACGATCTTGATGTACCACGAGCTTTGTTAATATAGTTGGATCATATAGTGTTTTCCCCTCTCTATCTTGTTGTGATGAATTGAGTTTTACCTTTGAGATTTCACTATTATCGGATTGAATACTTTTATGGATTTGAGAACACTTGATGTAAGTCTTGCATATGAATACCCGTGGTGACAATGGGGTATTATATTGATTCACTTGATGTATATTTTGGCACTCAACTCGTGGATTCCCGAAGTGACGTTGGGGTAATCTATGCATAGGGGTTGATGCATGTTTTCGTTCTTGTTTCTCCGGTAGAAATTTTGGAGCACTCTTTGAGGTTCTTTGTGTTGGATCGAATATTATGAATCTGAAGTTGTTTGATGCATATCGTATAACCAACTCACGGATACTTGTGGTGACATTGGAGTATCTATGTGACATTAGAGTTGGTTGATGTGTATCATATGGTGTTATTTTAGTACGAACTCCTCTTGGGCTGTTTGTGACACTTATAGGAATAGCTCGATAGATCGATCGGAAAGGATAACTTTGAGGTGGTTTCATACCCTACAAACAATTTTGTCTTATGTTCTCCGCTAGATAAGAACTTTGGAGTGATTCTTTATCGCACGTTGAGGGATTGCCACATGATCTAACTATGTTAGCATTGTTGAGAGATTACACTAGTGAAAGTATGAATCTTAGGCCTTATTTTCAAGCATTACAATACCGTTTATGCTCACTTTTGTTACTTGTTACCTTGCTGTTTTTTATTGTTACTATTACAAAAATCAATATCTACTATTATTGCTACACTTGTATCACCATCTCTTCGCCGAACTAGTGCACCTATACAATTTACCATTGTATTTGGTGTATTGGGACACAAGAGACTTTTTGTTATTTGATTGCAGGCTTATTTGAGAGAGACAATCTTCATCCTACGCCTCCCACGGATTGATAAACCTTAGGTCATCCACTTGAGGGAAAATTGCTACTATCCTATAAAACTCTGCGCTTGGAGGGCCAACATGAGTCTACAAGAATAAAGTTGCGTAGTAGACATCAGTTAGTACCTTGTGATCATACTCATATTTGACCGAGGGGTTGATGTTGTAGTTCTTTATAAGTCTGCAAAGCTCTGCAGCCTTTTCACGGTTTATGGCATGGCTAGCATCCTTGATGATGTTTAATTCCGATGTGTCCCCCAAATTTCCGAATTTACACCAAGTATGAACTCGTATTGCTTGTATCATTTTCATGCGAAGTTACGAGTCAGTAAAAGCGTCATTTGCCGTGGGGGGAGGGTGGGTGGGGGGAGAAAGTTCTCTACATAGAGTTCATGCTTTGACCTTGTCAAATAGCGCATTAGACATTTGCTTCACAAGGCCAAAACAGGATTTAGATAGCAGGAAGTTAACATTCATTCTTATGACATGAACATATTTGATACATTATTTCTTCTCATTTCATGGTTATATTCACAAACGAGGGTGGCAGGGCGTTAGACTTACTAGAGTTTTCAGAACGCTCTGGTAGGGTGTTCTTTCACGACCTATGTTGGTGTGATGCTAGCATATATTGTGTGACTACTCCTTGCCAATCCAGTACAAGTTACGTGTGGCCGCAACAGTGGCCATGGCTATGGCAGACGATGATACATATTTTTTAGCTCTGGCGCAAAAGGATCAATCCGTCCTTCACTGATTGGATCTAACAATGATAACAATTGTGTGCCATCCTCGCCTTAAGTCATTGTCTTGCAGTACCGGTGTGCCTTTGGTATTCTAGCCTTCACTTGTTGGGTCAGGTTGAACTCGATGTTGGAATCAGTCTTCTAGGCTTCATTGGAACTAATGTTGGTGTGAAGTAGTGCGGCCTTATTGAAGGCATTGTTTAGTGTCATGGTATATATACTAGTTGTGTTATTTGTTATCGATAGTTGAAACTAGAAAGCAGGTTCATAGTAACATGTTACTAATGTTGCCGGCGGCAAAATTCGCAATGTTAGCAACCATGTGGCATTTCTTTCTATTTATATGTTTTTGATTTTGACATCATGAGCTTCCTAAAATACATTGGCAGGGCTAGTAATACTTCCATTGTCTACAAAGTGTTTATAGGTTGTTCTTGGAATGTGGCACACCAGCTTTTAGCTACATCATCTGTAGGTAAAGAGGTTGTTTGGCAGTGACGGATTCAGCAACAAGTGTGCACATACTCCGGGTGAAAACCCATGATCACACCTCTCTGGCTTGGTTAGGCAATGTTGACGTGTGTGGGTCGTTCTCTTGTTGAGGGTGTTGACTCGAAGCTCGACTCCGGAGATGCAAATCCCAAGTTTGACCTTTCATTCGACCCGTCAATATCGGTGCACATGTGGTGATCTCTTCTTGAAGAATTCATCAAGGAGCAGCGTTCTTTTTGTTGTTTGGCCACATGTCGCTTGACCGGTGGATTATGGTCCATGGTCATAAGCTTCATGGTAGGCTTTGAGGAGATACTGCAGTGAGGCAGCTCCAATTTGTATGGCCTCGGATTATTAGAACCTTGTTCAGCATTGGTGTTTTGCTTTGCTCTACGTTGTTGAATAATTTATAACATATGATTCTGTACATCCATCTATGCAGGCGGAAGTTATCCTCCCTCTTCGAAGATAATACGGTAAGAATAGACCATGGCATAGGTTGAAATAGATTGGGCCACGACCTTGATCACCATACCATTGTGCGGCACTAAAAAATGAGGTTCCACTCAGGAAAATGAGTAAAATAATAGACCGGTCTCTTCTACTACCCACCTATCACCATTAACATTTGCAGACGTACTTCGAGCTATCAATGTGACAGAAAGACTGGAAATCACTTCGACATATGCACCTTATTAGTTCTGAGTCTCTTACGACTAGCCATATATATAATCTTTGCAGTTCTGAACTTAAAAATATATACACTCTACACGTATTGTTTGTGACCCTAGCCCAACACCTCTTAGTTTTTCCGTCCGGTAAGCATTTGCTGAAAGAATCACTCGGTTGATGCGATTATGGTGCATTCAAGCACGGCTTCGGAATAAGTGGCATCGTGAAATTATGTTTAACAAATTCGTTGCACTCATCAAAAGGTGCCGGTGCAGCCTGGAGGATGTTTCGTTTGGCTTCCCTAGCCTGGATCAGTCCAAGCGAGATGTTAGCCTGACCCAAGCGCTGCAAATTCAGATCAAGGGCGTGTAGTTGCAGTAGCCTAGATACTAATGCTACTTAATTGGAAAACAAGGCACCCGCGCAGAGATTAGCAGCAAGCTGCGCCCCAACTGCCCCCCTACAGGCGATCTGCAGGCACCGCTCTGGCTCGAGCAGACGTTCTTGTGCAAGAACTTGCTTGGGGTTAATAACAACTCTCCTCCTTGGAATTGGTGAAACAGCAGCCGACCACAGCTGCTCAAAAAAACAATGAACACCGGGTGTTCAAGACACAGCTGGGTAGGTTGTGTTACTAGGGTTTTGTGTCAGGAAATGTTTACATTTTGGTTTTTGGAATACAAGTGTAAATATGATCTAAAGCACCCATGTACTAACACATTACACATAGGACTGCTCCTTTTTTTTCCCCTATTCTGCACCTACCTCTCTCTCTCAAAATGGCTTTGCTACATCAAGGGAAAATACGGAGTTTTACGGGCCTGGGCGCTCACCCCACCAGTTAAAACACAGGGGGCCGGTTAATTAGGAGGAGAGGTTTACTTTTGCCAATTAAAACACTACAGATCAGCCCGTCCGTAGAACTTGTGCGTGTGCAGTCCGTGTGTCTAGCATTTTTGCCCGAAAAAACCCTCGGATCCGAAAAATGAGGACGAGCGATCCTCCCTTGTTGACGTTGGTGGCCGCGCCGGCCATGGGGCCTCGTCCTTGATCGTGCAGCCGCAGGTGGCCGGTGGCGTCGGTGCGGCCACCTATCACTGTCGCGGTGAGCGCCGCCGCTAGGAGAAGTTGTCGCCGCATCGGGCATCGAGTTCCGCAATGGCAGTCAGCCGCCTCCACGCAACAGAGGGCCGCTTCGGCGGAAGTAGCGATGGGGTGTGGGCCACCGTGCACTTCTTGAGTGAGGCCGCATCTCCTGCATGCCTGGCGCCTCTACCTCTGTATAACTGGTACTCCAGACAGGTTGAAGGGATCTTGGCAGAGGGGTTTCCATAGCAGCGACAGAGGCCTCCGTAGGACTCAACGGCAGAGCCAGTGGCGGGTGGATCCATCTCGGTGGAGCGGATCTTGGGAGAGGAAAAAGACGTGGTGGAGGCAGTGGCTTCTCTGGGTTGTTGCATTCGGGACGGCGGCGGCCGATAGTGAGCGACGGCGCCGGCATGGGCGTGGGAAATGCCGGCACAACTGGAGTCGGCGTCAAAACCCTGGTAGGCGTCAGGGTGGAGCCGAGCTCCCTCTCGGCCGCTCAGCGTACAACGACGAGGGGCCCTTTGTGCCGGGTAGCGGTCCTACGCAGAAAGATGGCAGCACGAGGAGTCCGATCAACTCTACAGCAAGGATCCTTTCGTGTCGGGGCAGCGGCCTTGGGCTGAAGGACTGTCGGCGGGATGAACCCCGGACACGCAACGGACGCCGGATCCTTTTCAAAAACATCGGGACCCGTTCCGCCTCTAAATCCGGCTTGCTCCTGGTCGGGTCCCACAACCCGGCCAGGCCCGCTGGCGCATGCCGGTCGACCCCGCCAAAGCCAAGACTTCACCAACAAGCAAGTGCCACCATGGCGCACATCTCAACCCGGCCACGGGTCAGCTCCCGTCCCATCCGGCGCGTGTCCCCGTAAGAAGACGAGCATGGCTACAGTGCCCACCAACCCCGTTGACCGGCAGGAACGTGACAACAGTGGCCCACCTGCTCCGCGGACAGGGCCGGCATGGCTATAGTGCATCCCTCGTCTCGCTGACGCAAGCCGATGGCGACCAGGCAATGCGTCACTGCAGCCGGGCCGGCTCAACCACTCCGTGACGCACGACAAGACGGAGAACAGTGCCCCCTGGCGTACGGGGCCCGCGCTCGGAGAACCCGGTGTATCCTGGTACCCGGCGGGCCCCAGCACCGGCTTCCCAGACACTGACATCCTGGGCCCACGGTCATGTAACTTTACCATTGTAACCCTGGGGGGTTGACCTATAAAACCCCCCAGGAGTCCTCCATGTACACGGGCGAACACTAGGGACACGCGGTCGACCACGTGTAGGATACACACATACATAAGGAGAAGGAGCAGCCCGAGCCCTGGCCAGCTTTCCTTCCCCCTCCAAACAGCTCTAGGAGCAAGCTTGTAACATCCACATATAAACCACACTTGACAGGATTAGGGGTGTTATCTCTCCAGAGAGCCCTGAACCTGGGTATGTCTTGCGTCCCTCGCGAGCTCATACCGACCTCGTCTCTGGAGCCCACCGGTGCCCTCGAGCCTATCCCTCTCTTTAGCCATCCTTTGGCATCTGCCGTGCGCCCACCACGACAGTTGGCGCCCACCGTGGGGCAGCTCGAGGTCCCGGCCGGAGACATGTTCCATACGGGGTCCTTCATCGATTCCGGTGAGCGGATCGCGCGCTGCGCGTCCTCCGAGCCCGTCGCGCTAGCGGCCGACGTCATCGACGCGCTCACCGCCTTCTTTGCCGCACTGCGCATCTCCGATGCGCCCGCGGCCGATGAGTACCCCAGCGGGGTGCTCGACGTCTCCGACTCACCCGTCCCCCTCGGCGACGACATCTCCGTCGGGCGGCGGATCTTTGCGTCCGGGCGGAGGTATTCGCCATCGGCTCCGGCTCCTCTTCGTCTAGCAAGAAGGCCGCCGCTGCCAGGGCCGCAGCGGAGCGCGCCACCGTGGCCGACCCACTGCGCGCCACGATGCAGAACCTCAGCATTCCCATCGCCACCGACATCGACGCAACCAACGCCGCGGAAGCCCGGGCCCAGCTCGAGGAGGAGCGCAAGCGCCTGCTGCACAGGGCCGAGACGCTCGCTGCCACGCAGCGCCGGCTGGAGTCCGCCCAGGAGGAGCACGATGCCGCATACGGCTTCACTCCAACCGTTGTCGTGCCCAGCCGGGTTGCCGAGGTGAGGGCCCGTGGCGCTGCCATCGGCCGCGCGCTGGGCACAGCCCCGCCCGTCTACGACACCCCGGTCTAGAACATGCGTGCCGCAGAGGCGGCCGCTGTTGGCCTGGAGCAGCTGCAGGGCGAGGAGCTGTAGGAGCGCCTGCGGCGCCTGAACGCGCAGCAAAACCGCCTCGACCAACCCGCTGCGTCCGACTCGCGCCGCACCGGGGATCCCGAACGGCAGAACACGGCGTCTTCCCGGCGCCCAAACGAAGCTTAGTTCGGCCAGCCCGGCGTGCCCGCGCGGCTGGAGACGGCTTGGGCGACGAGCCGGCTGCCGGGGATCGGCGTCAGCAAGACCCTCCTCTGCCGCCCGGCCGGCGTGGCAACCCGGACTCAGCCAACCCGGCGCCTCGCGGTCCCGTCGCAAGCCGGTTGGGCCCGCGCGCCATCGACGACACCGATGCTCGCCATCGCCTCGACCAGCTTGCCCTCTCCTTTGAGCTGGAGGAAGACAATGCCGTCGGGCCGGCTTGTTTCGGCCCGCGCATTCGGGATGAGCCCTTCCACAAAGGGTTCACGCTGCCCCCGACACCCCCAAATACAACGGCACCGTCAAGCCGGAGGACTGGCTCATCGACTACACCACCGCCATCGGCATCGCGGGCGGCAACCGCCGCCTTGCCGTGCGCTACGCCCCGCTCATGCTCTTGGGTTCGGCCCGGACATGGCTCAACAGTCTGCCGGCAGGCAGCATCAACGCATGGGACGACTTCGAGCAGGCCTTCGTGCGCAACTTCACCGACACCTACAAGCATCCCGGCCGTCCCAGCCAGCTCGCCATGTGCGTGCAGGGGTCAGCTGAAATTGGCCGGGAGTACCTCGCCCGCTGGACCGAGCTCCAGAACAGCTGCGAGGGCGTCCATGAGGTCCAGGCCATTCAGTACTTCGTGAGCGGCTGCCGGGATGGCGCCCTCCTCAAGCACAAGCTCCTGTGCTCCGAGCCAACCACCATGGCCGCGCTCATGGTCATCGCGGACAAGTACGCCAACGCCGACTCCGCCATGAAGATCCAGGTGGTGTTGGATGAAGCCGGCAAGGCAACGCCGGCACCACCCCCCAAGCCGGCTGGCGAGAGCAGCCGCTAGCAGAACAACCAGCAGAACAACCAGCAGAATAATAAGTGTAAGGCCGATCAGCAGGCCCCTCGCTACGACACCCGCCTCGTCGCGGCAGCCGAGCAGGCGCCCACGGCCGAGCCGGCCGGCAAGCGCCGGCAAACCGGCAAGACGGCATGGCTGCCTGCCATGAGCTTCGAGGAGATGCTCGACGCTCCCTGCAAGCACCATAGTGGCGCAAGGCTGTCCACGCACACGCTCCAGCAGTGCGCCATCACCAAGCGCATCATGAGGGGAGACATCCCGTCGCCTCTAGCTCCGACTCCGGGCGCGGGGCAGCCGGCTCCGCCTCCTCCGCCCCCGCCCCTGCCCCCGGCAAACGGCGCGATGCGCGATGATGTTTTTCCCAACCAGAACGCGAGCTACGTCGTCTTCACCAGCCTCGGTGATGACAAGCGTAGCGAGTGCCTGCTCTGGCAGGAGGTGAACACCGTCGTCCCGGCCGTGCTGGAGTACATGTACTGGTCGGAGTGCCCGATCAGCTAGACCCGGGAGAACCACCCGGCCGTCATGCCCAACCCGGGTGGCTACGCCCTCGTCCTCGACACCACCGTAGTCGCTGCCAGGCGCACCTGCAAGTTCTTGCGGGTCCTCAATGACGGCGGCAGCAGCATCAACATCCTCTACCGCGACACCATGACCAAGCTCGGCCTCGAGGCCAGGGACCTGGAGCCGTCCCGGATGGTTTTCCACGGCATCGTGTCGGGTCTCTCCTGCTCCCCCATCGGCCGGATTTGGCTCGACGTCCTCTTCGGCACAAGCGATCATTTCCGGCGTGAGCTGATCTGGTTCGAGGTGGCGGACCTGTCCAGCGCATATCACGCGTTGCTGGGCCAGCCTGCACTCGCCAAATTCATGGCGGTCCCCCACTACGCCTACCTAAAGATGAAGATGCCGGGCCCCAAGGGCCTCATCACCATCGTCGGCGATTACCGGAAGTCCCTAGAATGCGCTCAAGCTGGCGCCAGATTGGCCGAGTCGCTGGTCATAGCGGAGGAGCGGCGCCAGCTCGACCGGATCGTTGCGCTAGCCAACGGGACGCCGGCCGTGCCGGCTTCAGCCAAGGAGTCGGCCAGCAAGGCCTCGTTCCAACGGTCCAAGGAGACCAAGAGGGTCAAGTTGAACCTGGAAGACCCCAGCTGCAGCAAGTACGTCGTCGTAGGCACCCGCCTCGACAGCAAATAGGAAGGCGAGCTCGTCGACTTCCTCCGTGAGAATCGGGATATCTTTGCATGGACCCCAAAGGACATGCCGGGAATTCCGAGGAAGTACGCCGAGCACAAACTACACGTCCGCAAGGACGCCAAGCCCGTCCGTCAACCCTTACATCGCTTCTCAGAAGAGAAGAGAAGAACCATCAGTGAAGAGGTCGCCAAGCTGCTGGCGGCCGGCTTCATCATGGAAGTGTTTCACCCCGAGTGGCTGGCCAACCCGGTCCTCGTCCTGAAGAAGAACAACACCTGGCGCATGTGCATAGACTACACGAGCCTGAACAAGGCTTGCCCCAAGGATCCTTTCGCTCTCCCGCGGATAGACCAAGTCATCGACTCCACCGCCGGCTGCGAGCTCCTGTCCTTCCTGGATGCTTACTCTGGCTATCATCAGATCAAGCTGGACCCGGCCGACGCCCTGAAGACGTCCTTCAACACGCCCTTCGGGGCGTATTGCTACATCACCATGTCGTTCGGCTTGAAGAACGCCGGCGCCACCTTCCAGCGCTGCATGCAGAAATGCCTGCTGGCGCAACTCGGCCGCAACATCCACGTCTATGTGGATGACATCGTGGTGAAGACCAAGCAGCACCTCACGCTCCTTGATGACCTGAAGGAGACCTTTGCCAATCTGCGCGAGTACCAGATCAAGCTCAACCCGGAGAAGTGCGTCTTCGGCGTGCCGGCCGAAAAGTTGCTCGGTTTCCTCGTCTCGGAGCGCGGCATTGAGGCGAACCCGGAGAAGATCAAGGCCATCAAGCACATGCGCAAGCCAACCCGGCTGCGAGATGTCCAGAAGTTCACCGGCTGCTTGGCCTCGGTCAGCCGGTTTCTCAGCCGGCTGGGCGAGAGGGCCTTGCCCCTATATCAGCTGATGAAGAAGACGTCGCTGTTCGAGTGAAACGACCAGGCGGACGAGGCATTCCGGGATCTCAAGCGCATGCTCTCCACCGCACCCATCCTGACCGCGCCGGCTGACAAGGAGCCGCTCTTGCTATACATTGCCACCACCTCGCGGTCGGTCAGCACGGTGCTTGTGGTCGAGCGACCAGAGAAGGGCAAGATCCAGTCTGTCCAGCGCCCGGTCTACTACCAGAGCGAGGTGCGCTCCGCCTCCAAGCAGAACTACCCGCACTACCAGAAGATGTGCTATGGCGTGTATTTCACCGCCAAGAAGCTGAAGCAGTATTTCCAAGAACATGTCATCACCGTGGTCAGCACGGCCCCCATCGGTGAGATCATGGGCTGCCGGGATGCCGCTGGCCGGGTTGCCAAATGGGCCATCGAGCTGGCCAGCCACACCATCCTTTACGAGCCCCGCACCACGATCAAGTCCCAAGCCCTGGCCGACTTCCTCGTCGACTGGACAGAGACCCGGTACCTGCCACCGCCGCAGGATTCAACGCATTGGCGCATGCACTTTGACGGCTCCAAGATGCGCTCCGGCTTGGGAGCCGGCATCGTATTATCTTCCCCAAAGGGCGACCGGCTGCGGTACGCGCTCCAGATCCACTTCGCCACCTCCAATAACGTCGCCGAGTACGAAGCCCTTGTGCACGGCCTCCGGCTTGCCAAGGAACTTGGCATCCGGCGCATCTTATGCTACAGCGACTCGGATCTGGTGGTGCAGCAGTGTTCCGACGAGTGGGACGCCCGGGATACCAACATGGCCAGCTACCGTTTCCTGGTCCAGTAGCTCTCTGGCAACTTCGATGGCTGCGAGTTCCTCCACGTCCTGCGTACGGAAAATGAAGCCGCCAGCACGTTAGCCAAGATTGGCTCATCCCGGCAGGCCATACCATCCAGCGTCTCCCTCGAGCACCTGCGCAAGCCGTTTGTCAAGCCGTCTCCGGATTCTGAGTCCATCTCCATCCCGGACGACCCCGCAGCACCCCTCCCCAACCCGGACCCGGGGGCTGCCACTCCAAGCTCGGAGGCTGCCACCCACAAACCAGTCCCGGGGGCTGCGGACCCCGACCCGGGGGCTGCTGATCCCAGCCCGGGGCCTGCTTTCTCCAACCCGGCGACCAATGAATACAACCCAGGGGCAGCCCAACCCGGCTCGGGGGCTGCCACCGCCAATCCATCCACCGTTGTCTCCAACCCGGGGGCTGCTCAACCCGGCTCGGGGGTTGCCGCCCCAGAACCCGTCTTGGTGGCCGTCCTCACCGTGGTAACGGCTCCGTCTTGGGCCCACCCAATCTTAGCGTTCCTGGAGAACAGAGTACTCCCCATGGACGAGACCGAGGCCCGGCAAGTGCAACGCCGGGCGTCCGCCTATAGCATCATCAACAATGAGCTCATCAAGCGCAGCGCGACAGGCGTGTTCTAGCGCTGCGTCGAGCAAGACAAGGGCATAGAGATCCTCCTCGACATACATCAGGGCGAGTGCGGGCACCACACCGCCTCCAGGTCCCTGGTAGCCAAGGCTTTTCGCCATGGTTTCTACTAGCCCACGGCCCTCAAAGACGCCGAGTCGCTCGTCCTCTAGCGCGAGGGTTGCCAACGCTTCAGCAAGCGCAGCCACCAGCCGGCTTCGGCCCTGCAAACCATCCCAATCACCTGGCCCTTCACGGTGTGGGGGCTCAACATGGTAGGCCCCTTCAAGACCTCTCGGGGCGGCATGACGCATTTGCTGCTGGCGGTCGACAAGTTCACTAAGTGGATCGAGGCGCGGCCGATCAAGAAGCTGGACGGGCCAACGGCCGTCCGGTTCATCAAAGATATCGCGATGCGCTAAGGCGTTGATACGTCCATTTTGCATCATGTTTTCCTACTGTTATTTATGATGTTTTTATGCATAACAATGCTTTTTGGAGTAATTCTAATGCCTTTTCTCTCATAATATGCAAGGTTCACACAAAGAGGGAGAATTCCGGCAGCTGGAAATCTGGACCTGAAAATGCTACGTCAGGCTACTTATTCTGCACAACTCCAAATGAGCTGAAACTTCACGAGGAATTTTTATGGAATATATAAGAATTATTGGAGCCAATAAGTACCAGAGGGGGCCCACCAGGTGGGCACAACCCACCTGGGCACGCCAGGGAGCCCAGGCGCGTCCTGGTGGGTTGTGCCCTCCTCGGCCCACCTCCGGTGCCCCTCTTCTGGTATATAAGTCATTTTGATCTAGAAAAAATAAGGAGAGGACTTTCGGGACGAAGCGCCGCCGTATCGAGGCGGAACTTGGGCAGGAGCACTTTTGCCCTACGGCGGAGTGATTCCGCCGGGGGAACTTCCCTCCCGGAGGGGAAAATCATCGTCATCATCATCACCAACAACTCTCCCATCTTGGGGAGGGCAATCTCCATCAACATGTTCAACAGCACCATCTCCTCTCAAACCCTAGTTCATCTCTTGTGTTCAATCTTTGTATCGGAACTATAGATTTGTACTTGTGGGTGACTAGTAGTGCTGATTACATCTTGTAGTTGATTACTATATGGTTTATTTGGTGGAAGATTATATGTTCAGATCCATTATGCTATTTAATACCCCTCTGATCTTGAGCATGATTATCATTAGTGAGTAGTTACTTTTGTTCTTGAGGTCACGGGAGAAATCTTGTTGAAAGTAATCATGTGAACTCGATATGTGTTCGATATTTTGATGGTAGGTATGTTGTGATTCCCTTGGTGGTGTCATGTGAACGTCGACTACATGGCACTTCACCTTATTAGGGCCTAAGGGAATGCATTGTGGAGTAGTTATTAGATGATGGGTTGCTAGAGTGACAGAAGCTTAAACCCTAGTTTATGCACTATTCCGTAAGGGACTGATTTGGATCCAAAAGTTTAATGCTATGGTTAGATTTATTCTTAATACTTTTCTCGTAGTTGCGGATGCTTGCGAGGGGGTTAATCATAAGTAGGAGGTTTGTTCAAGTAAGAACAGCACCTAAGCACCGGTCCACCCACATATCAAATTATCAAAGTAGCGAACACAAATCAAACCAACATGATGAAAGTGACTAGATGAAATTCCCATGTACCCTCAAGAACGCTTTGCTTATCATAAGAGATCGTTTTGGCCTGTCTTTTGCCTCAAAAGGATTGGGCTACCTTGCTGCACTTTTGTTACCATTACCGTTACCGTTACTTGCTCGTTACAAATTATCTTGCTACCAAACTACTCGTTACTTATAATTTCAGTGCTTGCAGACATTACCTTGCTGAAAACCGCTTGTCATTTCCTTCTGCTCCTCGTTGGGTTCGACACTCTTAATTATCGAAAGGACTACGATTGATCCCCTATACTTGTGGGTCATCAAGGCTCTTTTCTGGCACCGTTGCCGGGGAGTGAAGCGCTCTTGGTAAGTGGAAATCGGCAAGGAAAAATTATTACTACATGCTGAAATTTATTGCCACTTGCTACTATGGAGAACAATCCTTTGAGGGGTTTGTTCGGGGTACCTTCACCTCGACTGGAACCACAATTAGTTACCCCTCAACCTACTGCACCTACTGAAAATATTGGTTATGAAATTCCTTCGGGTATGATAGAACAACTGCTAGCTAATCCTTATGCAGGAGATGGAACCGAACATCCTAATATGCACTTGATATATGTGGATGAAATTTGTGGATTATTTAAGCTTGCAGGTTTACCCGGAGATGAAGCTAAGAAGAAGGTTTTCCCTTTATCTTTGAAGGTAAAAGCATTGGCATGGTATAGGCTATGCGATGATATTGGATCTTGGAATTGGAATCGATTGAAATTGGAATTTCACCAAAAAAAATTATCCTATGCATCTAGTTCATCGTGATCGGAATTACATATATAATTTTTGGCCTCGTGAAGGAGAAAGTATCGCTCTAGCTTGGGGGAGGCTTAATTCAATGTTATATTCATGCCCCAATCATGAGCTCTCAAGAGAAATTATTATTCAGAATTTTTATGCTCGGCTTTCTCATGATGATCGATCCATGCTTGATACTTCTTGTATTGGTTCCTTTATGAAGAAGACTATTGATTTTCGATGGGATCTTTTAGAAAGAATTAAACGCAACTCTGAAGATTGGGAACTCAACGAAGGTAAAGAGTCAGGTATTAAGCTCAAGTATGATTGTGTTAAATCTTTTATGAATACCGATGCTTTTCAAAAGTTTAGCACTAAATATGGACTTGACTCTGAGATAGTAGCCTCCTTTTGTGAATCATTTGCTACTCATGTTGACCTCCCTAAGGAGAAGTGGTTTAAATATCACCCACCTATCAAAGAAGAAATTAAAGAACCAGTAGTAGCTAAAGATGAAACTATTATTTACAATGTTGATCCAGTTGTGCCTACTGCTTATATTGAAAAACCACCTTTCCCTGTTAGGATAAAGGAACATGCTAAAGTCTCAACTGTAGTCAACAAAAGTTATATTAGAACTTCCAAACCTGCTGAAGAAATCAAAGTAGAACCTAGTGTTGCTATGGTTAAAGATCTCTTGGTTGAAAATATAGATGGGCATGTTATTTACTTCTGTGATGAAGCTGCTAGAATTGCCAAACCCGATGAAAAAGATAAACATAGACCCGTTGTTGGCATGCCTGTTCTCTCAGTTAAAATAGGAGATCACTGTTATCATGGTTTATGCAACATAGGTGCTAGCGTGAGTGCCATTCCTTTTACCTTATATCAAGAAATTATGAATGATATAACACCTGCTGAAATAGAAGACATTGATGTTACTATTAAACTTGCTAATAGGGACACCATTACACCACTTGGGATTGTTAGAGATGTTGAAGTCTTGTGTGGGAAAATAAAATACCCTACTGATTTTCTTGTTCTTGGTTCCCCACAAGATGACTTTTGTCCCATTATCTTTGGTAGAACTTTCTTGAACACCATCAATGCTAAAATAGATTGTGAGAAACAAACCGTCGGTGTTAGTTTTGGTAATGAATCTCATGAGTTTAATTTTTCCAAGTTTAGTAGAAAACATTATAAGGAAGAATTGTCTAGTAAGGATGAAATAATCGGTCTTGCTTCTATTGCTGTGCCTCCTACCAATCCACTAGAACAATATTTGCTAGACCATGAAAATGATATGCATCTGCATGAAAGAAATAAAATAGATAAGATTTTCTTTGAACAACATCCTCTGCTTAAACACAATTTGCCTATTGAAACTCTAGGAGGTCCTCCTCCACCTAAAGGTGATCCTGTGTTTGAATTAAAACAATTGCCAAACACTTTGAAATATGCTTATCTTGATGAGAAAAAGATTTATCATGTTATTATTAGTGCTAATCTTTCAGAACCTGAAGAAGAAAGATTATTGAAGGTTCTGAAGAAGCACCGAGCTGCCATTGGATATACTCTTTATGATTTAAAGGGCATTAGTCCCACTCTCTGTCAGCATAAAATTAATATGGAGCCTGATGCTAAACCCGTTGTTGATCACCAACGACGTTTAAATCCTAAAATGAAAGAAGTGGTAGGAACAGAAATCTTGAAGCTTCTGGAAGCAGGTATAATCTATCCCATAGCTGATAGTAGATGGGTAAGTCCCGTTCATTGTGTCCCTAAAAAAGGAGGTATTACCGTTGTTCCTAATGATAAGAATGAACTTATTCCACAAAGAATTGTTACTGGCTATAGAATGGTAATTGATTTTAGAAAACTAAATAAAGCTACTAGAAAAGATCATTACCCTCTGCCTTTTATTGATCAAATGTTAGAAAGACTATCAAAGCACACACATCTTTGCTTTCTCGATGGATATTCCGGTTTTTCTCAAATACCTGTCTCACAACCTGGTCAAGAGAAAAACCACCTTTACTTACCCTTTTGAACTTATGCTTATAGACGTATGCCTTTTGGTTTATGCAATGCACCTGCTACTTTTCAAAGATGTATGACTGCTATATTCTCTAATTTTTGTGAAAAGATTGTTGAGGTTTTCATGGATGATTTCTCCGTTTACGGAACTTCTTTTGATGATTGCTTGAGCAACCTTGATCGAGTTTTGCAGAGATGCGAGCAAACTAATCTCGTCTTGAATTGGGAGAAGTGCCACTTTATCGTTAATGAAGGTATTGTCTTGGGACATAAAATTTCTGAACGAGGTATTGAGGTGGATAAAGCTAAAGTTGATGCAATTGAGAAAATGACATGCCCTAAAGATATCAAAGGTATCCATAGTTTCCTCGGTCATGCTGGTTTCTATAGGAGGTTTATTAAAGACTTCTCTAAAATTTCTAGGCCTCTTACAAATCTTTTACAAAAGGATGTTCCATTTGTTTTTTATGATGATTGTGTAGAAGCCTTTGAAACACTTAAGAAAGCCTTGATTTCTGCACCTATTGTTCAACCACCTGATTGGAACTTGCCTTTTGAAATTATGTGTGATGCTAGTGATTGTGCTGTTGGTGCTGTTCTAGGACAAAGAGTCGATAAGAAATTAAATGTTATTAATTATGCTAGTAAAACTCTAGACAGTGCTCAACGAAATAATGCTACTACTGAAAAAGAATTTTTAGCAGTTGTGTTTTCTTGTGATAAATTTAGATCTTACATTGTTGATTCTAAAGTGACCGTTCACACCGATCATGCTGCTATAAAATATCTTATGGAAAAGAAGGATGCTAAACCTGGACTCATTAGGTGGGTTCTTTTGTTACAAGAATTTGATTTACATATCACTGATAGAAAGGGAGCTGAGAACCCCGTGGCTGATAACTTGTCTAGGTTAGAAAATACTCTTGATGACCCACAACCTATTAATGATAATTTTCCTGATGAACAATTAGCTGCAATAAATGTTTCTCATAACACTCCTTGGTATGTTGACTATGCCAATTATATTGTTGCTAAATATATACCACCTAGCTTCACATACCAACAAAAGAAAAAAATTCTTCTATGATTTAAGACATTACTTTTGGGATGACCACATCTTTATAAAGAAGGAGTAGATGGTATTATTAGACGTTGTGTACCTGAGCATGAACAGGGACAAATCCTACGAAAATGTCACTCTGAAGCTTATGGAGGACATCATGCGGGAGATAGAACTGCTCACAAGGTATTGCAATCTGGTTTTTATTGGCCTACTCTCTTCAAGGATGCTCGTAAGTTTGTTTTATCTTTTGATGAATGTCAAAGAATTGGTAATATTGGTAAGCATCAGGAAATGCCTATGAATTATTCTCTTGCTGTTGAACCATTTGATGTTTGGGGATTTGATTACATGGGACCTTTTCCTTCCTCTAATGGGTATACACATATTTTGGTTGCTGTTGATTATGTTACTAAGTGGGTAGAAGCTATTCCAACTAGTAGTGCTGATCACAACACCTCTATTAAAATGCTTAAGGAAGTCATTTTCCCAAGGTTTGGAGTCCCTAGATATTTAATGACTGATGGTGGTTCACATTTTATTCATGGTGCTTTCCGTAAAATGCTTGCTAAATATGATGTTAACCATAGAATTGCATCACCTTATCATCCTCAGTCTAGCGGTCAAGTTGAACTTAACAATAGAGAAATAAAATTAATATTACAAAAAACTGTCAATAGGTCCCGAAAGAATTGGTCTAAGAAGTTAGATGATGCACTTTGGGCTTATAGAACAGCATATAAAAATCCTATGGGTATGTCTCCGTATAAAATGGTTTATGGAAAAGCTTGTCATTTGCCTCTTGAGTTAGAACATAAAGCATATTGGGCAATTAAAGAACTCAACTATGACTTCAAACTTGCCGGTGAAAAGAGGTTATTTGATATTAGCTCACTAGATGAATGGAGAACCCAAGCCTATGAAAATGCCAAGTTATTTAAAGAAAAAGTTAAAAGATGGCATGATAAAAGAATCCAAAAGCGTGAGTTCAAAGTTGGAGAATATGTTCTTTTGTACAACTCTCATTTCAGATTCTTTGCAGGAAAACTCCTCTCCAAATGGGAAGGACCCTATGTTATCAAGGAGGTTTATCGATCCGGAGCCGTCAAGATAAATAATGCCGAAGGTACTAACCCGAAGGTTGTTAATGGGCAACGAATAAAACATTATATCTCAGGTACGCCCATTAATGTTGAAAGCAATATTATCCAAACTATGACACCGGAAGAAAACATAAAGGAAACCTTCCGGAACACTCCAGAATAACTGAAAAATGGGAGGTACATGATACGGTAAGTAAATGGACTCCGAAAAATCCGCAAAAATATTTTCTGTCCGTTTTGGAATATAACAAAAATTAGGAAAATAAGAAACAACCAGGAAGGCAACCCTGGTGGGCACAAGACACCAGGTCGCGCCCACCTCGGGTACCTTCCGGACTCTATTTTTCTTCAGCTTGCTTGTTTCCCAAGATAAAAAAATCTTTATATACCCCCCGAACCTATTGACCACCGTATCGCGGAGAAATCTTCTGTTTTCTTTTCTTGCTGTTTCTGGTCAGATCTGTTAAGCCAGGCATCATGTCTTCTTCCTCCTCCAACAATGTGGAAGAGGATGCTTGGTTGATGAAGATCGAGTTGAAGAGAGAAGAGCCTGAAGAAGTCATCAAAGGGGACAAGAGCAAGGAGGCCACCTGAGATCAAGCGCCGGTGGTCGAGCAAGCTTTGCCTGCCGAGGAGGAAGAAGAAGATATCCTTAAACCTTACTATGATCATCTTACCCCCACTGAGATTGAAGCCTTTCGGATCATCGAAATGGTTCATGTGCAAAATAAATATCTCACCCGTGAACATATTCTATTACAAGAGCACATCATTGCCCTCCGGAGCATCATCCGTAGACTAGAGAAGCTGTTGGAGAGGGCCACTACTTCATCACCACCACCTCTTTCTTCATCACCAAAGGAAAACTGAGTATCAGGTATGGGCACTCCCCTTGGCTTGTGCCAAGCTTGGGGGAGGTGCCCCGGTATCGTATCACCTCCACTATCTTTTGCCTTTACTTATCTTAGTTCGATCCATAGTTATCTTTTGCTTTAGATGAATTAAAGTTTAGTTCAATCCTTTCTTTTCGAGTGTTTGCTTAGTGATCTATCTTTGTAATCGTGTGCAAGATCTATATAATAAAGTTTAGTTTGAGTTTTGTTTTCTTTACTTTCATGTTCAATAAAAAGAAAGGAAATAAATAAAAAAGATCATATGCTAATTTTATGGTAAGTAATGACATCACATAAGGAAGAGTATAAGTAGAAATTTTATTGGAGATTGACAAACATAGCATTGGTCAATGATGCAATTCATGAAAGAATTAATAAGGGAAGAGAAGATTCACATGCAAATATACTATCTTGGACATCTTTTGTGATTGTGAGCCCCCATCAAAATACTATATGCCAAAATTGTTGACGTTGGACAAGGAAGACAACGTAATGATTTATGTTTGTTCATATTCACATAGAAGTTATATTGTCATAGATCTTTTAACATGTGGTGCTTGCCCCTATCTTTGCTATCCAAAAATTCCGCACTAAGTAGAGATACTACTTGTGCATCCAAAAACCTTTAAACCCAAATCTTATTTTGAGAGTCCACCATACCTACCTATGGATTGAGTAAGATCCTTAAAGTAAGTTGTCATCGGTGCAAAAAGGGCAATAAAAATTGCTTCTAAAAAGTGTTGGATCATTTAGTGTAAGAGAAAATTGAGCGTTGTACGAACTTGTGATGGCAAAGAATAAAAGCGACAGACTGCATAATAAAGGTTGCTATCACAAGGGGCAATATAACGTGACGTTCTTTTATACTAAGAGATTGAGCATACAAACAAATAAGCGCATGGCAACCTCTACTTCCCTCTGCGAAGGGCCTATCTTTTACTTTTATGTATTTACTTTTATGCAAGAGTCAAAGTTCTTCTCTCTATTCCTTTTTATTTTCTCTTTTGGCAAGTATCATGTGGTGAGGAAAGATCTAGGCACATATATCCAGTTGGATATGAGTAGCATGAGTTATTATTGTTGACATCACCCTCGAGGTGAGTATGTTGGGAGGCGAATCTATAAGCCCCTATCTTTCTATGTGTCTGGTTGAAACGTTTTGCTCATGTGTATGCGGTGAGTGTTAGCAATCATAGAAGACTATATGATGGTTGAGTATGTGGACTTGCCAAAAAGGCTCCGATACGTGACCCTTCCTGAAAAGATGATGAATTGTAGTTGCAAAGTTGACTGCAAACATAGTTTGTTGGTTTTCAATAGAGTTTATGCTTTATACTTCGATGTTGTGATGAATTGTTACTTGTTCATGAGAAGTTATATGACAAAAGTTCTATGATAAAGTTCTATGCTAAAGTTTGTTGCTGTTATAATAATATACATGATGCTTCTATGTCCGTATTTTGTTTTTATCGACACCTCTCTCTCTAAGCATGTGGACATGTTTTTCGATTTCGGTTTTCGCTTGAGGACGAGCGAGGTCTAAGCTTGGGGGAGTTGATACGTCCATTTTGCATCATGTTTTCCTACTGTTATTTATGGTGTTTTTATGCATAACAATGCTTTTTGGAGTAATTCTAATGCCTTTTCTCTCATAATATGCAAGGTTCACACAAAGAGGGAGAATTCCGACAGCTGGAAATCTGGACCTGAAAAAGCTACGTTAGGCTACCTATTCTGCACAACTCCAAATGAGCTGAAACTTCACGAGGAATTTTTATGGAATATATAAGAATTATTGGAGCCAATAAGTACCAGAGGGGGCCCACCAGGTGGGCACAACCCACCTGGGCGCGCCAGGGAGCCCAGGCGCGCCCTGGTGGGTTGTGCCCTCCTCGGCCCATCTCCGGTGCCCCTCTTCTGGTATATAAGTCATTTTGACCTAGAAAAAATAAGGAGAGGACTTTCGGGACGAAGCGCCGCCGTCTCGAGGCGGAACTTGGGCAGGAGCACTTTTGCCCTCCGGTGGAGCGATTCCGCCGGGGGAACTTCCCTCCCGGAAGGGGAAATCATCGTCATCATCATCACCAACAACTCTCCCATCTTGGGGAGGGCAATCTCCATCAACATCTTCAACAGCACCATCTCCTCTCAAACCCTAGTTCATCTCTTGTGTTCAATCTTTGTATCGAAACTATAGATTGGTACTTGTGGGTGACTAGTAGCGTTGATTACATCTTGTAGTTGATTACTATATGGTTTATTTGGTGGAAGGTTATATGTTCGGATCCATTATGCTATTTAATACCCCTCTGATCTTGAGCATGATTATCGTTAGTGCGTAGTTACTTTTGTTCTTGAGGTCACGGTAGAAATCTTGTTGCAAGTAATCATGTGAACTTGATATGTGTTCGATATTTTGATGGTATGTATGTTGTGATTCCCTTCGTGGTGTCATGTGAACGTCGACTACATGGCACTTCACCTTAGGGCCTAAGGGAATGCATTGTGGAGTAGTTATTAGATGATGGGTTGCTAGAGTGACAGAAGCTTAAACCCTAGTTTATGCGCTATTCCGTAAGGGACTGATTTGGATCCAAAAGTTTAATGCTATGGTTAGATTTATTCTTAATACTTTTCTCGTAGTTGCGGATGCTTGCGAGGGGGTTAATCATAAGTAGGAGGTTTGTTCAAGTAAGAACAGCACCTAAGCACCGGTCCACCCACATATCAAATTATCAAAGTAGCGAACACAAATCAAACCAACATGATGAAAGTGACTAGATGAAATTCCCGTGTACCCTCAAGAACGCTTTGCTTATCATAAGAGATCGTTTTGGCCTGTCCTTTGCCTCAAAAGGATTGGGCTACCTTGCTGCACTTTTGTTACCGTTACCGTTACTTGCTCGTTACAAATTATCTTGCTACCAAACTACTCGTTACTTATAATTTCAGTGCTTGTAGACATTACCTTGCTGAAAACCACTTGTCATTTCCTTCTGCTCCTCGTTGGGTTCGACACTCTTACTTATCGAAAGGACTACGATTGATCCCCTATACTTGTGGGTCATCAGGCGTCCTGCACAGCATCATCACGGACAACGGCACCAACTTTGCCAAGGGCGCCCTGGTGCAATACTGCTCCGTCTCCAGCATCCGGCTTGACCAGGCCTCCGTGGCTCATCCCCAATCCAACGGCCAGGTCGAGCGGGCCAACAGCCTCATCCTATCCGGCATCAAGCCGCGGCTCGTCGAGCCCCTCATCCGTTCACCTGGTAGCTGGCTTGACGAGTTGCCGGTCGTCCTCTGGAGTCTCCGGACAATGCCAAACCGATCGACTGGGTTCACCCCGTTCTTCCTCGTCTACGGAGCACAAGGCGTCATCCCGACCGACATCTAGTTTGACTCGCCGTGAGTCGTGATGTACACAAAAGCCCAAGCGAAGGAAGCCCGCGAAGACGGCGTCGACTTACTCGAAGAAGCACGCCTCCTGGCCCTTAGCCAATCTGCCATCTACCAGTAAGGCCTGAGGCATTACCAAAGCAAAAAGATCAAGCCCCTCGCGTTCCGCGAGGGAGACCTCGTCCTCCGGCATGTCCAGCGACAAGTCGGCCAGCACAAGTTGGCCTCCCCATGGGAGGGCCCCTTCATCATTAGCAAAGCCCTGTGTGACTGCAACGCCTACTACCTTATCGACGCCCGCAAGCGGAACAAGCGCAAGAGAGATACCGCCGGCGAAGAAACAAGCCGGCCCTGGAATGTAGAGCTCCTCCGCCCATTTTATAGTTAGTTGTTTGCACGTATGTATCCCTACCTTTTGTAATCTTATGAAAGACAATGAGACCCCCGAACGACACTCGGGGCCACCTTTTCCTGCAAGTTATTGTGTTTTACACACCCTTAAATTTTCTTAAACCTCCACCGTCGAGTTGGTACGACCAACCCGGGGGCTCGAGGGCTGGCCGGCGTGGCCACAACCCGCCATCCTCCTTAGCACATCCTGGCGTGTTCGGGTAGCCTAGGCCCTCCACTTCGCCCTACGCCACAGTCCGACTTCGGCTGTTGGCCGGCAAGAACTATGGGCCAAAGCACCTACACGTCGCGAAACATTAAGTTGGGCCTGCCGGATTGGCCAACCCGCCCTCACCGCACTAAGTTGCCGCACGAGTGGCTGCTCGCCAGCTGGCTTCACCGGCTGCAGCCAGCCGGCCCAGTGGGTGTTACGCTCGCGCTCAACGTTCGAAGGGCCTAAGTACTGCGCGCTCTTTCCAAGGACCGAACTCCTTGTCACAGACCGGAACCCGACTGTTCGACTCGCGGGGGGAGGCCCAAAGAAGGAGCAAGCAAGGAAAAAGGCTTAGAAAACAAAGAGCAAAAGCGCAAACATTCGCGAAAATATTTACATTACAGCAATATGGGCCCAAGGCCAGAGTTCATTACATTTCACCAACACACCCCAGTGGGTGGGTGGACCTGCTACCTAACAAAAGTACGAAAAAGATAAGCAGGACGGCCTCGGCTTCAGACGGCTCCCGCGTCGGGTTGCGCAACCGCCGACTCCTCCTTCGTGGCCTCCGGGTCCATCAAGGCGCCGGTGTCGGCCAACCCGGCGTCGTCATCCGCGTAGGGGCCTGACTCCTCGGAGCTGCCCGACGGGTCATCAAGCAGCAAGCCGAAGTTGTCAGGCGGCACTACCTCGCCGTCTTCGGTCCGCTCTACCTGGAACTTGTCATGCAAAGCAAACGAGGCCAGGTAGCTGTCCCGGGCGGCGATCCGGCCCGCCTCCACCTGCAGCTGGGGCTCCGCGCCGGCTCGCTAAGCTACCAGCCGGTCCAGCGCCAGGTCCGGGTAGCAGGACATGACGAACCTCAGCGCCACATCGGCGCCGGCACGGGCAGCAGAAGCGCGCCACGCGTGAAGCCGCGCCGGCCCTGCCTCCAGCCACCGCGCCAGCCACGTGAAGCTGCTGGGCACAACGGCGCCGGGCCAAAGGGCCGTCGTCATCCCCACGCCGACTCCGGTTACCCGCGCCATCTGCTCACCCAAGACCTGCAGGCGGGCCTCGGCAGCCTGCATGATCTCCGAGAAGCTCTAGGCGACGTTCGGGTCAAGCCCAGCACTCGGGTTCCCCTGAGGCGACCGTTGAGCTCGAACGGCCTCCTCCGCCGTCCCCTGCGTTTTCGGAAAGGATTCTGTCGAACAGAAAAGCAAGACAGTTAGCAACGAAAAAGCAAAGCCGGCTTCACAACCCGGCGAAGTCAACAAAAAAGCACTTACTGGCGAAGGCCTCGTCCAGATGCTGCGCTTCGAGCAACGTACCGTGCCGCTCCAAGTCCCCGGCACGGTTGCGCGCCTCGAGCGCCTACTCTAGCTCAACGCCCTTGTCGACGGCCGCCTTCAGCTCGGCGTCCTTAGTAGCGGCCGCCTTCGCGTGCTCCTCCTTAAGGCGAAGGAGCTCCGCGTGGTGGGCGTCCGCCGCCTTGACGGCCTCCGCCTTTAGGCGCTCCACCTCGGCCTGGAGCTGGCCCTTGTCGTCGGCCAGCTGATCGCGCTGCTGGCCGGCTTCGGCGAGCGCCCGCTGGGCCTCCGCCACCTTGGCCGCCTCCGTCTCGAGGCGCTCTACTTCGGCCTGCAACCGGCTCTTGTCGCCAGCCAGCTGCTCGCGCTGCTCGCCGGCTTCGGCAAGCGCCCGCTGGGCCTCCGCCACCTTGGCGGCTTCCGCCCTCAACTGCTCCACCTCGACCCGGAGCTGGCCGGCATCGGCAGCCGCCTGATCACGTTGTTGACCGGGTTTGACCAGCCGGGTTCGCAGGTCCGGCACATCGGCCGCGGCGGCTGCACGGCAAAGACTCGAAGTCAAGACCACGAAAGAAAGGACAAGAACACTTTGAAGATTTGACCCAACTACTACGTAGTTGGCCCGAATCTCGGGGGCTACACCTAGTGGGTGCGCTAGCGCGCCCCCACTAAGAGCACGCGAAGCATACCTTCGGCAAGGCGGAGCGCCTCCTCCTTGGCGGCAAGCTGTGCCAGGACCTGCTGATGCTTCTCCAGAAGCCGGTTGTAGACGCTGACTCGGAGGGCATCCAGGTGCTACGGAGAAACAAGAGTTAGCACGAGAAGCTCTTTAAGATTCAACCCAACTACTACATAGTTGGCCCGAATCTCGGGGGCTACATCCAGTGAGTGCGCTGGCGCACCCCCACTAAGAGCTACAGAGGAAAAAAATTAAAGAAAGAAGCCTTACGAAGACGGAGCGCTCTAGCTCCCGCGCTCGCTCCATCTCGGATTGGGCGAAGGCCTGAACCCGGTCCGCGCGCCCGCGGAGATGCCGGCGCACGGCGTCCATCAACGCCTCCTCCTGCGTTAGCAGCCCGAAGACGGCTCGCCTAGGCCCGGCGGCAGGACGGCTTCCCGGCGCCACTGGCGGCTGCCTGATCGCCAAGGCATGCTCGACCCCCGCCATCTCCTCCGTGGCGGGTCCCGATTCTAGCGCGCCGGCCGGCGTCGCCTGCGGCGCCCTGTCCGCTGTCACCCGCGGTGCCCTGTCTGCCATCGCCTGCGGCGCCCCTTCCGGGTCAGACCCCCCGCCGCCTCCTCTGACCGTCACCCGCTCGACCACGTCATCCCGGGGCGGGGTGTCGTCGCCGATCTCCACGACCTCCCGGTCGCCCACGCCACCTCCACCCGGCCGTCCGGGTTGCGCCCCTCCTTCGTCGGCGGCACGAAGACCGTCCCCGCCGGCTCCAAGCCCGCCGGCATCTCCGGCCAAGTCAGCTCCCCGATGGCCCGCTCCCTCGCCTCCGCGGCCTTGGCCCTGGCCTGGGTCAACGCCGCCTCCATCTCCTCCACGGCCCTGTTTCGGTCTCGCCAGGCCAGGCCCTCGGCATCCTCCGGGTCCAGGCCAAGATCCTCCTCAGCCAACCCCTCGGGCAAGTCGATGGCGCTAGTCCAGGTCTTCCGGAACGTGAAGCCGCCCCCAAACGCGGCGTCTATCGCCGCCAGCGCCAGCTCCAACGGCGACCTGGACCACGACAAAGAAAAGAATGAGAAAAGTACGGCTCGACAGCATGCCGGAGCCAGCAAGAGAAACTTACCCGATCACCGTCGGGATGACCGGCCTTGCCGGTGCTGCCGGGATGGCGCGGCGCTCCTCTTGGAGACCGGCTTGCCGCCCGCGGCCAGATCTGTCGTGCGCTTTGCGGCCGGCTTCTTCGGCGCCACATCCTCCTTCCCGTGCGGCCGGCTTGCCGCTGCCGGAGCGCGGGACGACCCGGCGTCGGCCGTCTTCCGCAGCCGCCTTGGGAGATCGACGGTGCCGTCTCCTTCCCTCGTGGCGCTGCACCATCGGCGTGCGTTAGGACCTCCGCGTCGTCGTCCGACCAATCCCGAAGGGGATCCAGGCGCAGAGACTTACCCGTGCGGCGGGCGTCGCCGGCTTCGGCATCGGCCACATCCGGGTTCTCGGCGAATTATTCCGCTCCCTCCGAGCGGGCCCGTTCGACTCCCAGTACCTGCCTCCTCGTTCCGTCACGCGTTGGTCGAATCGCGTTCAGCAGCACTTCCCTCGTCGCGTCAGGACGAAGGAGAAGTTGAGA
The DNA here is from genome assembly GCA_011799875.1 of Thinopyrum elongatum. NCBI lineage: Eukaryota > Viridiplantae > Streptophyta > Magnoliopsida > Poales > Poaceae > Thinopyrum > Thinopyrum elongatum. Next base: position 496,383,616 of record CM022301.1, read on the forward strand.
CATTGCAAAGAAAGGAGACCAAGGACTAACCGCTGGCACCGGGTGCTCGGCGTTGTGGGGCGCCTTGCCGAACCGCCAGTCGTCGGTCAGCCCAGCCTTGGAGATGGCGTTCACGCGGTCGGCGACCTGCACCAACGTCAGCTTCCCGGACGACATCCGGGTAAGATCCCGGTGGTCGCCCATCTGGCCGATGATGTGGGACTGGCGCTGCAGCGGCAGGACGCGTTGTGCGATGAAGGCGGAGACAAGATCTGTCCCCGTGAGCCCTTCCCGTGCCGCCATCTCTTGGATCCGGTTGTGCGGGTTCACCAGCCCCTGCGACGGGTTCTTGAGCGAGTAGCCCCAGTTCATCTTGGCGGCCGGCCGCTCGTTGATGAACAGGGGCAGGTTGATGGCATCGCCCCTCCCGCCGGCGTTGCGCACGTAGAAGAAGGTGTTCTTCCACTTTTTGGCGGAATCCTCCAGGGGCATCTTGGGGAACACCCCATTGGGCCGCATCGAGATGACGGCGGCTCCGCAGTCGGCCATGGTCCCGGCCTCCGGTCCCTGTTGCTTGAGGAAGAAGAGGAGGCTCCAGAGGTCCACATCTGGCTCCACCCCCAGATAGCCCTCGCAGAGAGTAACAAAGCCTGAGAGCTGCAGCACGGCATTCGCGCCTAGGTGGTGCGGCTGCAGCCCGAAGAAAGAAAGAAAGGTATGGAAGAAGTCGCTTACGGGGAGGCCGAACCCGCCGCGGAAATGGCTAAGGAAGACCACGCACTCGCCCTCCTGTGGCTCGGGCTCCCTCTCCGCCCCAGGCGCGCGTGCGGCTACGTCCTCTGTCGGCGGCAGCCGTCGGGTGTCGCGAAGATATTGGATGTCAACGTCGGTGACCTCCGACCTCTCCCATGTGCTCTTCTGTGGCATGGCGGCAGAAGAAGGCTAGCGCGGCCGGAGGGCAGTTCGGGCGGCGCTCGGCGTTTCGGTGGGCGTCGAGCTCAGGAGCAAGGGCGAGAGAAGAAGAAGGAGGCAGGGGGCGCGTGCGTAAACGTTTTCCGCCGCCCCCTCCCCCCGATTTATAGCCACGGCGAGAACGTGGGGAAGTGGGATCGGTTGCGCCCGCCTCTCCCACTTCCCCGCATCGTGCGGGCATGATCCCCTCGCAAATTAATTGCGTCAAGAAGGGCAACCGCCCGCGGCCGCCACATTAAAAGCCCGCGCGAGGGCCGAGGGCGCAGAGTGGCGGGCCCCGGCCCGCTGTTATGTCCCATCGCGCGCGTGGCCTATCAGAGCCTCTTCAGCTGCCTTCCGCCACGTGGTGCCCGCGCCGAAACCGAGGGGGCGCGTCCCTTCCCCCTCAAGACTCAACGGACTTTTCGGTTTCCCGCCCGTGCCGGGAAGCCGGCACACAGTGGGTGTTGCCGGACCCGACAGTCGCAAGCTTCATCAACATCTGCCGCCTGCTTAGGGGGAGAAACTGCGAAGGCCGCCCTGCTTAAAGCCGGCGAGCCTTCACAGCTTCGGGGACTACTGTCGGGGGGATGAACCCCGGGCAGGCAACGGAACCCGGATCCTTTTCAAAATCATCGGGGCCAGCTCCGCCCCTCAATCCGGCTTGCCCCTGGCCGGGTCCCTCAACCCGGCCAGGTCCCGCAACCCAGCTAGGCCCGCTGGCGCATGCCGGCCGACCCCGCCAAAGCCAAGACTTCCCCAACAAGCAAGCACCACCACGGCGCACACCTCAACCCGGCCACGGGTCAGCTCCCGTCCCATCTGGGGCATACGACATCAAGTCCCCGTAAGGAGACGAGCATGGCTACAGTGCCCACCAACCCCGCTGACCGGCAGGAACGTGGCAACAGTGGCCCACCTGCTCTGCTGGACAGGGCCGGCATGGCTACAGTGCATCCCTCGTCTCGCTGACGCAAGCCGATGGCAACCAGGCGATGCGTCACTGTAGCCGGGCTGGCTCAACCACTCCGTGACGCATGACAAGATGGAGAACCGTGCCCCCTGGCGCACGGGGCCCGCGCCCGGAGAACCCGGTGTATCCTGGTACCTGGCGGGCCCCAGCACCGGCTTCCCAGACACTGACATCCCGGCCCCACGGCCATGTAACTTTACCATTGTAACCCTAGGGGGTTGACCTATAAAACCCCCCCACGAGCCCTCCATGTACACGGGCGAACACTAGGGACACGCGGTCGACCACCTGTAGGATACACACATACATAAGGAGAAGGAGCAGCCTGAGCCCTGGCCAGCTTTCCTTCCCCCTCCAAACAGCTCTAGGAGCAAGCTTGTAACATCCACATATAAACTACACTCGGCAGGACTAGGGGTGTTATCTCTCCGGAGAGCCCTGAACCTGAGTATGTCTTGCGCCCCTCGCTCGCTCATATCAACCTCGCCTCTGGAGCCCACCGGGGCCCTCGAGCCTGTCCCTCTCTTTAGCCATCCTTTGGCATCTGCCGTGCGCCCACCACGACAAGGACCCATGTCGGGGTGGACTGGTGGAGCCGGGCTCCCTCGATGTTCGGTGGATGGTAGTGTGAGGTATGCGATCGACGCTACACGATGACTATGAGTGGTTGGTCGCATGGTGCGTGATGTGGTGCCGCCGCCGGCGGCGGCCCTGTGCGCGACAGATCTGGCATCCAGCGGTGGCGCGAACACGTCCGCTGGTTGTCGGCGGCCAAGTAGCCCCCGATCAATGATGCGGCAGGGGTGCACCGGCGTCTTCCCGGCAGCATCAAGGATGTCAGCATCCACCCCTTCTCAAACAATGGACACTGGGCCAACTGCCCTGGGGTTATGGTGGATGATGTAGGTCGGCTCACGACGGTGTGAAGTGGCAGAGGCTAGTTCTGCAATGCGACATGGCTGGTGGCCATGGTGATGGTCTTAGGTGGGCATACAAACCACTCATCAGGTAGTGCCACTCTGGCCTAGCGTGGAGTACTAGCATACGTGGCTGTCGGAAGATCCGCTACCAAGATGGTGTTTTGAACACACTTCATGTCCGGGGTGAAAACCCTTGCTCTAGCCTTTGTTGGTCAGGCTTGGCAGCGACAAACTTGTGTCGTTATCTTGTTGAAGAAGTTGTATCCGTGACAACGGCTGCAGCAGGGTGTCTATCCTTTTTTTAAGGTGTTGTTGCGCAAAAAGTCGACATAGTTTTAGGTGTTAGATTCATATCTTGTAATTGTGCTACTGTAACGCGGTGATTCTGCGCCTAGGTCCAGATGCTCCCATGTGTGGACAGTAAAATCATTTAAAATAGTAGAAAATTTCAAAAAGATCTGAATTTTTTTCTGGTGCAAGATGGTCAAATGCGTGATGTCGTGCCAATTTTGGTAGAGTTTGGACATTCGAAGAGCTCGTGGAAAAAAATAAAAAAATTAGGCTTGTGAGGAAGTTTGAAAAAACACATTGTTCATAGCCGAATTTTTTCCTTTTTGGGCGATAGCTCCTCTAATGTCGTTTACCCATGATTTTTTGCGCGCGTCTTACGCACTGAAGCATTTTACTTGCAAAAAGATATTCAGATTTTTTTGAATCCTTATACTATTTGTTTGGGTTTTACTATTCATCGGGTGTAGATGAGCCCGAGCTCCCAACTGAATTGTCGCTACCGTAGTTGCTTCTGTTACGTACTTCACTTGTTAATAACATTGGCCTTGCCGCCTTGCATCAACTTTAATAAAGATGGTTTTGTGCATCAATTCTTGTTTTTTCATCCCCCACCCCCACCCCCCATGATCATGGTTTTATCTTGATGTTTAGCAGATAAGCTGATAGTTAATTAAACGAGTCAGCGGTCAATTTTTCTTACTTCACACACAGTGCTTTTCTTCGAGTACTTATGTACTTGGCCTATTGATTGCTACTAGTCTAGATGTGACGGGACATGTGCTATCTCTGATAATTAATGTTTCTGCAATATGATTTGGAACACTTCAGGTATGTGGTAGATAATCGCCATTAATGTTTAGAAGACCTTAATAAGAACATCAAGCCCACACCGTCTCATGCCAAACAATCGCCAAACATGTGGAAGACAAGGAAACTTTGTTTCAATGACAAGCCATGCCAGGAGAAAGTTGCGAGCCTTTGCGACAAAGACCATACCGCGATCCCACTCGTCTTGCCTCCATCTTAGTTGTTGCACAAATCGAACACAAATGGATCCACACATGGCTAGCCACATCACTGTTCAGTCTCAATCCAACGCAATAGCACCATGTATGTATGTCGGGATATATCCCCTCACCTTCAGGTACCTCTTCTCACCTGATGTATCATACTGTATCTCATATGTCTACTGACAGCGATGTGGACGCGCCAACAGTTGCACAACAACAACAGCAACCGCTGGTCAAAAAACTCTCAAGTAGAGAGGATGAAGATGGTAAAGAGGACAACCTGTAGGAGGTCCCGGAAGGAGTATAAACACCACCCATTATTGTGCTTTCCACTTTGATTCTTTGACCCCGAACATATTTTTAATATTGATTTTTTAAGTGGTTTCTGTTACACAGTTGCAAACAATATGCACGGGTGTGCATGAAGAAACAAACCAAGTAGCAATTATGCTGCTAATTATTTAGGACCTTGAATAACTTACATTTTTTTAGATTGGTTAATCAATTAAAATTTTGAATCAAAATCCTTGGCTTGCTTAAACACAAGAACCTGACTTAGAATTTAGTAGTAAAATTTGACATACTGATTAACTGCACTAGGAGAGCATGCAACTCTTCTCATTCACATTTCTAGGAAAGGCAGGACGAAACTTGGTGAATTTGTAGAACTCATGCAATTTTTCTCTATGAAAGCAGCAGGGGAAACCAAAAAATAACTATCTCACTGCAAATGGTATAGGCAAGGGAAGGAAGAAACGCTTCACTAAGATATTTCTCCAGATAATGTTTGTGTTTTTAACTTGTCAAAGAGCTCATTAGGCATTTGCCTTCACAAGGACAAAATAGGGTTTAAAAAGCAAGAAGATAACATTAATTCTTTGACACAAACATATTTGAAACATTATATCTGCTACACAGTTAAAAACAAAGTGCACGGAAGGAGATTGAAGAAGACACCATGTGGCTTGACAATAGACTCAGCTAAAATCTCAACCTCTCGCACCCTCATGTGCGGTGAGTGATGAGAGAGATGTACTACATCTACTCAGCTCATACAGCCTACGGGTATAACTGTCACATCTTCCACTGAGCCAGTGCTTTTAATAAGTGCAATTTATATGTCAGCTACCAACTGTATTTTGCTATGTATGTATCCTTTATATATAACCATCAAAATGCTACTCACTTTATATATGACCGGCCGTGATTGTTCACAGTTCAACTACGGGTTCCTCTAAGATCATAGGTTGTAGCGTACAGTATCTTGTTGGGCGAGAGTGCAGATCACAACCCATGATCGATGATTAAATCTACGCCACTGAGATTGAAGATTGACTCTGAGCCAACAACATATAACGAAGCAACATGTATAGGCAGGAGGTGCAATATGTGTGTCGTAACATACACACACGTTATTCACTTGATAATTTATTCGAAATGAGTGGCTTCGGGAGAACATCTACCACGATTAGGTCCTCATTGATAACAAGTGTCCTCTTCTCTCCTATGCTTGCTGTGAGTTCTTCTCTTCCAGCTTTGTAGAAGATCTCGAGTAGAGCCTCGGTTCCACCCATAATTAGTTTTGCTAGTCCTAGTTTTCTCCAATTCTTAGCTCTTTTTCCACATGTGTTTTCTCTATTTCCTCTTCATTGGTTCTGTTCATTGTCAGCTACAAATAGAACTCCCATTGTGTATCAAAAAGAATACTCTTTCGTGTTGACATTTTTTCCCCATATCTATATGTTTTTATTCACATTTGTTGACTCTCCATGAAAGTATTGTACACCATAATATAGTTCATACAACATCCTTGAGTGTTAACTACTCGTGAGAAATCCAAATACGGTGGTCTTTTGGATGTGATGGAGAGAAATGAACTAATTTGGGATTCTATTGCTACTGTCCTGTTCTTAATGGAAAAGGAAAAAAAAACAGTCCTAGAAGTGTAAGCCAACATGTTGGTGCCGATATTGTTAAGGCAACAAGTTGGTCCTGAAAATGCCAAAATTCCATGGCTGGTGGGATATCGATGGGAGAGAGTCCGCCTAACAATTCTTTTCTGCCGATGCAGAGAGAATAACAACGTGGCAAGCCTTGTCTTGACTGGTCCAGGAGGAATGGTGTAAATGTGTTTGTCTAGGGGCTGCAGTGTACACACTGGAGTCAAACACTACAATCTGTCTGGATCGCCCCTCCTACAGAGAAGGCCACCAGAGTCACCATGGCACGAATTCTTGCTGAGTTGGGTCGACAGAGGACTACAAATATATCAAATCCTCTCCAGAAAGAAAATATTAAACCCAGCGTCAGTTTACCCCTTTTATCCGACATAAAGCCAGCAACCAAATATATAAACTAGTTGAATTCAGAGAATGATGTCAATAGGTTGGGCCTGATTGGCCTTGCTTCTTTTTTATCTATATATTTAGGTCCTTTTCATTTGCAGGATTCGTAAAATGCAAAATAGAAAACCCGCAAGAATAGGACGTCATGGCACTTGGAATCCCACATTAATCAGTAATAGTTGTTTGGTTGCACCACACGAAGAACACATGATTTCTCTATACAAATTGAATGGATGAGGTAGCTGTCATAGATCAAACAGGCCCTTAAGGTTCAGTGCGACCAGCACTCCAACACAATGCACACTGCAGACTTTAGGATACGTTGGTGGTAAGACTTAACAGTTATCAATGTTAAGACAGACACGGATGAGAGAGTCGGAATTTCTTACATGGTATACAAGTCAATATATATGTGCATTATATCAGTGGCCGGCTTGAGTCCACCTTCCTCAGGCTCGATCCAGCAAACCTTCTTAACGCAAACTTCCAACATCCCTGCTAACCAATAGAAAAAGGTTCCTCAGAGGTTTCAAAAGGCCAGTAACAGCAGAGAAAACCTTTCTTTAGATGGCTTCGAGAATGTGCATTTGATAACCGGGTGGGTGGTTTCTACCAGATATTGGGTATTGAAATGTTGCTTTTTCAGTTGTCTTGGTCTTGTTTATCAGACAAAAAAGGAGCATTAAAACTATGTGATGATTCATCCACAGTGAATTATTTCCACAGAAAAACACATGGAAATTCATGACTTACCGATTTAAGTAAATATTTGATGTAATTATAAATATGTATGAATTTCATGTGCTTGCGACATGTTCCTTTTAATTCGTATTAATCGAGTAGTAACTCTGGAATATTTTGATCCTAATTATTTGAGTCATGACATTGGAGTGCCCACAGTCAGTATGCCATCACTAGTCAATAGGTGCATTGCATGTGCGCAATCACTAGCGGTATGATGGGCAACGGTTTTTTAATTAAAATTCTGTTTAGTTAAAGCAGGGTTGGTACCTTGCGATCATCCCGGTATTTGACCGAGGGATTGATGATGTAGTTCTTTATAAGCCTGCAAAGCTCTGCAGGCTTTTCACGGTTTATGGCATGGCCAGCATCCTTGACGATGGTTAATTCCGATGTATCCCCCAAATGTCTGAATTTACGCCAATGTTAATTGCATTGAGATAAAAGGCTTGCATATGATAAAAGTTTAAGTTGTAACTAGACAAACCTTTTCAACCGCAAGCCAAGTTCTAATGGGAAAACCCTGTCTTGCTCTCCCCAAATTATCAAGGTTTGCTGCCACATTCACATAGTATGTGAAACATATATTATTAAAACGTTAAGTAAAATAATAATTGAAGAACAAAAAACATGATGACAGGCATCAAGTTGTGTACTTCCATTGAACAACACAAGATATAAAATGTGAATCAATACCTGGTTAATTTTGGGAAGGTCCGAAAGCTTCCTACCACTGATCAAGGCATATAACAACTCAGTCTTTTCTTTCACATTTTCAGTACACATAACCTGCCAACATGGAATGTGTAGCACAGCAGAATTAAATAAGTGTAAAAGCACTCACAAAAAGATGTGTAAACAAGTAAGTAAATATTGTATGCATGTGATTTCCAAAACTCAACCAATACAACCATGCAACAGAATTACAGCAAGAAGTGCAGTAGGAACTACGAAGTGAATCTAAGAAACTTTGTAGATGTTCTTGACATTTAAAATGTTGCACTTGAACGTTTCGACATTTAATTATTTAGGCAAGCTACTGAACTTTTTCATGTTCTTATTCCTCTGTTTTCGAGTCGAGCGACTAGTCGCGACTAGTCGTCGACTAGTCGACGAGTCGCTGCGTCAGGGTCGACTCAGATCCTCGACTCGCCTACAGGCTTGAGTCGACGAGTCAAGGATCCGAGTCGACCCTGATATAGGAGTATCGTCTCAAAATTGTTGTTTATTACTTGGTTATCTAAAGAATTGACACATGGTATTTGACCAAAGATATTTGTGATATAGGAGTATCGTCTCAAAATTGTTGTTTATTACTTGGTTATCTAAAGAATTGACACATGGTATTTGACCAAAGATATTTGTATTGTCATCTTTCCTTCAGTTAATTATCTGTATGTGTGATAACTGATAACTGATGAGGTTCCGTTCCAATGAGCGAGCCCTTACCAGTGGCCAGTGGGTAAAATCATAGAGTAACTAAACAAGTTTGTGAAATTCAACTAAGGTGATTAAAAATCATGGAAGGCCGTACTGATATTTTCTATGCACCATTGATCTTAACTGCTACCTCCGATCATTTTCACTTGACATCCAAGAATCTTTGTTGTCAAACTTTCAGAACTTCACCACCAGTATATTTACAAAAACGGCGTGAAGTAGCATCTTGAAGACTTAAAAGACATGGGAGTATTAGCGAAGAGAAATGTATTATTTATTTTCATGAAGGCAAGGCTGGGCAACTCATGGATTCTTATGTCCCATACCCCCTTTATGTGGCCTAAAAGTTATATCTCTGGGCTGTGATATTTAGCAGCAGAGACCTCTTCCTGTATCCGTGCTAAAACAATGTGTGTTTCTGTTTTCGTTTTCCATGAGGATGGGAGAAGTGTGGCGGAGAATCATTTGATGTACTATGAAATAGAAAAAAACAAGCATCATATTCATATCCTAAGGAGCTTACACCAACTAATTGCTGAATTCATCTAACTGTCAAACGTTCCAACAAACTGAAATCACATCGCATTCAACAATTCAACCAATATAGGTACGTCAATGTGATTTTTTTTCTATGTCATTTGATTTATAGAGCCGCAGGTAGTAATCATGAATTGTTTCACAAGTTCTAAGCTCCAGCACCCGAGCTAATCATCAGTGAACAATGTCAATCACGCAACAATGCAGCTAATTTAGTTGCTAGGTCACAGAGTTTTACCTACCCTGATGTAATCCCTGATGAAGCAGGACGGCATGAACTTTGGAGGTTTGCAGAAGGTGAGCTCCACCAACCTCCTCAGATCCTCCGGCCGCTGCGGCAGCAGCAGGCTGGCCGCCTCCGAGATGTCGTCCACGGCGAACAGCCCGGACGCCAGGTCGGCCTCCTCAAGGCACACGCCCGCTGCGACGAGCACGAGCCGCTCCACCACGGCGGGGAACGCGTGGGCGATGTGATAGGCCACGAAGCCGCCGTAGCTGACGCCGACGACGCTGTATCTCTGCGGCACGCCAGGGAGGGCGGCCATGGCGGCTGCGACGGAGGCGGCCTGGTAGGCGGGGGATCTGTCGGCAGTGGGGGAGGCGGAGTTGCCGAAGAAGACGAGGTCCGGGACGAAAGGGGCGAGGCCGGCGGCGAGGAGCGGGCGGAGGAAGGGGGCCCACTGCCAGGTGGCGTTGGCGCCGAAACCGTGGAGGAGAAGGACGGGGTGGAGCGCCGGGTCGGGGCGCGGGAGCCAGAAGTGGACGACGGCGCCGTCGGGGAGCGGCACGGCGGCCTGGCGGAGGCCGGCGGAGCGGAAGGCGCGGGCGTAGCAGCGGTCCCGCGCGAGCGTGGGGCTCAGCCAGTGCTTCCACCGCCGCCGTCCGCCGGCCGGCGGTGGTGGCGCGGGCATGGCGGTCGCCGGAGGCCGGGGATCTGCCGTATCAGCTGGTGGACTAAGTCTGGGGCTGTTTGGGGAACCTGACAGCATAACCTCGTGCGGGCAACAACTTCCTTTGCACGTTTTTTCGAGGGAATTTCTTTTACACGATTATTACAACATCTTCGCACAATTTTCCTGCCAACGTGCAAAATTGGAAGAAAAATCGTCGGAGCATTTGGATTAATCATGCAGCAAAAGCAAAAAAAATATATAATATCAATGAAATGATATGCACTTTGCGTATTCGCGAAAAAAAAGCCTCCTAACACTTCGGAGCGGCCAATAAAAAAATATCTCAAATGATAAGTGCCACACATATGGCATGAAGCAATCCAGTCCTGATTTTTTTTTTACAACTAAAGTTGTCATCCGAAAAGAAAAAACAAACCCAAAAAAACTAAAAATTGTCGTCCAAAAAGAAAGTTGTCATGCTTCACAACTAAAGTTGACATCCTCGTGTCACTAAACTTGCCATAAAAATGGTTCGGAGTTGCCATGTGTTCGTGTGACACGTGCGGCACTTATCATGATCCAAAAATATTTGGTCCCCTAATTTATATAAGTAATAATTTATCCATATAAGGAAAATTCTAATCCACATTAGAAATGCAGTACCTATTTACTTATGCTCACCAGCATAGTTAACTACTCCAAGTTCTGTACGTATGAAGATGGGAAGAAGCCTTGGTTAGACAACATGCAAGGGCGAACTCCAGGCGCCAATTGCATACTAATTTTACCCTTTTTTATGGTAGCGAGCATACAACTTTTCACGAATGCATCGGAGAAAGAAAACAACCACCTAAGAGTGAGGCAAATAATTAGTAATCCTTTTGTTGAATAGTTGCAGCACATGGGTAAACACGCCACATAGTTAAGCATGCCACCGAGATAGAAACACCTAGTTATTTCTTGACATGGTTTGAACCAATCAAAACATTGAAGAAATTTGGTGTGCAACAAAAAAACCACATGTTGAGCACTTTTGCTGAGAGTAATCCAGGAAATTATATTTGAGTGAGTATCAGGTGATACAGGAGCTTAGATGCTCACGTGATACGAGCTCACAAGTCATGGGCAGAGCTCCTACAACTTTGAAGCAAAACCCTTGAAAAATCTTATATTTAGGTGCAAGTTCAAGAGCATGGATATCACCCTTAGATCTCAGATCCAACGGCTCGCAGGAGTACGTATCATGATAGCACCTAAGCTTCTGTATCACCTAATATTTTCCCAATTATATTTGTACTTAGTTAATGGGTAACATCGTTGTCCTGCCGACGAATTTTGAAAACTTTAATCCTTGAAGTCGTAACAGCAAAATGATGGAAACCATCCACAATGTTGCTTAGCCATGATCTGCAGCCTGGTCCTCCATTGATCACTAAATGTTACCTAAAGGCATGGTACTCATTGTAGCCTGGACACCGCAAATAGAACATTGAGGTAAGGTGTTCGGTATGTGCTTGCATCGGTCAAATTGGACGGATGCTACTTCTTGAGCTTGCGTTGGTTTTCCCTTGAAGAGGAAAGAGTGATGCAGCAAAGTAGAGATAAGTATTTCCCTCAGTTAAGAACCAAGGTATCAATCCAGTAGGAGATACACGCAAGTCTCCAATCTATGCACCTGCACAAACAATCAAACACTTGCACCCAACGCGATAAAGGGGTTGTCAATCCCTTCACGGTCACTTGCATAGGTGAGATCTGATAGAGATAGATATAAAACATTACTAAAATGTAAAACAAAATAAAAATAAATAAATTGCAGCAAGGTATTTTTGGGTTTTTTTGTTTATAGATCTGAAAATATATGATGAAAAATAGACCCAGGAGCCATAGGTTTCACTAGAGGTTTCTCTCTTGAAGAAAAATAATACTGTGGGTGAACAAATTACTGTCGAGTAATTGATAAAAAAGCGCAAAGTTATGACGATATCCAAGGCAATGATTATGAATATAGGCATCACGTCCGTGTCAAGTAGACCGAAACGATTCTGCATCTACTACTATTACTCCACACATCGACCGCTATCGAGCATGCATCTATAGTATTAAGTTCATAAGAATGGAGTAACGCCTTAAGTAAGATGACATGATGTAGAGGGATAAACTCAAGCAATATGATGAAAACACCATCTTTTTACCCTTGATGGCAACAATATAATACGTACCTCGCTACCCCTACTTTGTAACTGGGTGAGGACACCGCAAGATTGAACCCAAAACTAAGCACCTCTCGCATTGCAAGAAGAACCAATCTAGTTGGCCAAATCAAACCGATAATTCGAAGAGAGATACAAAGATATCAAATCATGCATATAAGAATTCAGAGAATATTCAAATAATATTCATAGATAAACTGATCATAAATCCACAATTCATCGGATCTCGACAAACACACCGCAAAAGAAAATTACATCAGATAGATCTCCAATAACATCGAGGAGAACATGGTATTGAGGATCAAAGAGAGAGAAGAAGCCATCTAGCTACCAGATATGGACCCTTAGTTCCGAGGTAAACTACTCACGCTTCATCGGAAGGGCAATAGAGTTGATGTAGAAGCCCTCCGTGATCAAACCCCCCTCCGGCAGGATGCCGGAAAAGGCTCCAAGATGGGATCTCACGGGAACAGAAGGTTACGGCGGCGGAAAAGTATTTTGGTGGATGCTTCTGGTGGTTTGAAAATATTTCTGAATTTATAGGCCAAACATTAGGGTTGGAGGACTCCCGTGGGGCCCACAAGCCAGGGGGTGCGCCCCACCCCCCTAGGGCGTGCCCTGAGGGCTTTTGGAGCCCTTGGTACTCTTCTGCCTTCCTCTTCAAGTCCTACATGTGTCTTCTAGTCCAAGAAAAATCATCACGAAAGTTTTATTCCGTTTGGACTCCGTTTGGTATTCCTTTTCTGTAAAACTCAAAAACAAGGAAAAAAACAGAAACTGGCACTGGGCTCTAGGTTAATAAGTTAGTCCCAAAAATAATATAAAATAGCATATTAATGCTTATAAAACATCCAAAACAGATAATATAATAGCATGGAACAATCAAAAATTATAGATACATTGGAGACGTATCAAGCATCACCAAGCTTAATTCCTGCTAGTCCTCGAGTAGGTAAATGATAAAAATCGAATTTTTGATGTGGAATGCTACCTAACATATTTATCCATGTAATTTTCTTTATTGTGGCATGAATATTCAGATCCATAAGATTAAAAACAAAAGTTTAATATTGACATAAAAACAATAATACTTCAAGCATACTAATAAAGCAATTATGTCTTCTCAAAATAACATGGCCAAAGAAAGTTATCCCTACAAAATCATATAGTCTGGCTATGCTCCATCTTCATCACACAAAGTATTAAATCATGCACAACCCCGATGACAAGCCAAGCAATTGTTTCATACTTTTGATGTCCTCAAACTTTTTTAACTTTCACGCAATACATGAGCGTGAGCCATGGATATAGCACTATAGGTGGAATAGAATATGGTGGTTGTGGAGAAGACAAAAAGAAGGAGATAGTCTCACATCAACTAGGCGTATCAACGGGCTATGGAGATGCCCATCAATAGATATCAATGTGAGTGAGTAGGGATTGTCATGCAACGGATGCACTAGAGCTATAAGTTTATGAAAGCTCAAAAAGAAACTAAGTGGGTGTGCATCCAACTCGCTTGCTCATGAAGACCTAGGGCAATTTGAGGAAGCCCATCATTGAAATATACAAGTCAAGTTCTATAATGAAAAATTCCCACTAGTATATGAAAGTGACAACATAGGAGACTCTCTATCATGAAGATCATGGTGCTACTTTGAAGCACAAGTGTGGTCAAAGGATAGTAGCATTGCCCCTTCTCTCTTTTCTCTCATTTTTTTATTTTGGGCTCTTTGGCCTCTTTTTTCTCTTTTTTTTATTTGGGCTTCTTTTGGCCTCTTTTATTTTTTTTCAAAGTCTGGAGACTCATCCCAACTTGTGAGGGAATCATAGCTTCCATCATCCTTTCCTCACATGGGACAATGCTCTAATAATGATGATCATCATACTTTTATTTGCTTACAACTCAAGAATTACAACTCAATATGACAATGATGGAGCATGTCATAATAAACGGAACGGTGGAAGTTGCATGGCAATATATCTCGGAATGGCTATGGAAATGCCATAATAGGTAGGTATGGTGGTTGTTTTAAGGAAGGGTATATGATGGGTGTAGTGCACCGGCGAAAGTTGCGCGGTACTAGAGAGGCTAGCAATGGTGGAAGGGTGAGAGTGCGTATAATCCATGGACTCAACATTAGTCATAAAGAACTCACCTACTTATTGTAAAAGTCTATTAGCTATCAAAACAAAGTACTACACGCATGCTCCTAGAGGGATAGATTGGTAGGAAAAGACCATCGCTCGTCCCCGACCGCCACTCATAAGGAAGACAATCAATAAATAAATCATGCTCCGACTTCATCACATAACGGTTCACCATACGTGCATGCTACGGGAATCACAAACTTTAACACAAGTATCTCTATCAGTCCACAATTACTCACTAGCATGACTCTAATATCACCATCTTTATATCTCAAAACAATCATAAGGAATCAAACTTCTCATAGTATTTAACGCTCTTTATATGAAAGTTTTTATTATATCCCTCTTGGATGCCCATCATATTAGGACTAAATTCATAACCTAAGCAAATTACCATGTTGTTTAGAGAGACTCTCAAAATAATATAAGTGAAGCATGAGAGTTCAATAATTTCTATAAAATAAAGCCACCACCGTGCTCTAAAAAGATATAAGTGAAGCACTAGAGCAAATTGCCTAGCTCAAAAGATATAAGTGAAGCACATAGAATATTCTAATAAATTCATGATTCATGCGTGTCCCTCTCAAAAGGTGTGTACAGCAAGGATGATTGTGGCAAACTAAAAGGCAAAGACTCTTATCATACAAGATGCTCCAAGCAAAACACATATCATGTGGTGAATAAAAATATAGCCTCAAGTAAATTTACCGATAGACGAAGACGAAAGAGGGGATGCCATCCGGGGCATCCCGAAGCTTAGATGCTTGGTTGTCCTTGAATATTACCTTGGGGTGCCTTGGGCATCCCCAAGCTTAGGCTCTTGCCTCTCCTTATTCCATAGTCCATCAAATCTTTACCCAAAACTTGAAAACTTCACAACAAAAAACTCATGAGATCCATTAGTATAAGAAAATAAATCACCACTTTTCGGTACTGTTGGGAACTCATTCTTTATTTATATTGGTGTAATATCTACTGTATTCCAACTTCTCAATGGTTCATACCCCCCCGATACTACCCATAGATTCATCAAAATAAGCAAACAACACATAGAAAAACAGAATCTGTCAAAAACAGAACAGTCTGTGAAGATCTGAATTGTTCTCATACTTCTGTAACTCCAAACATTCTGAAAAATGAGGAAAACATAGGCAATTTGTATATCAATCTTTTTTAAAAAAATCAGAGGTTTTACACTCTCCAGTGAATTTAAACAATTCCGTTACTGGAAGCAAAAGTTTCTGTTTTTCAGCAAGATCAAATCAACTATCACAGTAAGCCATCCCAAAGGTCTTACTTGGCACAAACACTAATTAAAACATCAAAACACAATTACCACAGAGGTAATAATGTGTAATTATTGAAAAACAGAACAAAAAAAATTGGGTTGCCTCCCAACAAGCGCTATTGTTTAACGCCCCTAGCTAGGCATAAAACATAGATCTAGTATTGTCATCTTTGGTATGCAACTCTTTCTTAATCAAATCTTTAAAAAAAAATCTTAGTAAATCTTTCTTTTATTTTCTTTCCTTTCTAGTAGGTGAACTCAATTCATGAAAAGGACTCTGATTAGTGACCTTGACATTCATAAACCCATAGTCTGGATCATCACCATAAATATCATCATATAAAACACGTATCTCATTTTTAATGGGTTCCCTAATCATCTCTTCTAACCAATCATCAATGAATCCTACATAAATTTCCCTAGTTATCCAATCAAATTTATCATAAGTTTCAAGGTAGATAGTTTGGGTAATTTCGGAGTAGGGAACTCTCCTCCTAAGATTGTCACTGTAAGATTGATAATCTCTAGATTCCAAGCTACGCAAAGTTTCTTTGTCATGGAGAATTTCTTCAATCGGAGGATGTTCGATGTGACGACCCCGGCTTAATCATGCACTAATCATACACGCAAATGCACACGATCAAGCCTAAGGACTCACTTGAAGATATCACAACACAACTCTAACACATAAATAAAGTCATACAAGCTTTATATTACAAGGCAGGGCCTCGAGGGCTCGAATACATAGCTCGATGGCATACAAGTGTCAGCGGAAGCATCAGATATCTGGGTACAGATATTACAGAGAAACAGATAGGCCTTTAGGAAGGCGGGGCAAAATAAAACACTAAGATCGAAAGGCGTAGGCCTCCTGCCTAGGACCCTCCAAATCCTACTCCTGGTCGTCAGTCGGCTCCTCGTAGTAGTACTCGCCTGGAGGGTAGTAGTAGTAGCCGTAGTCATCGACGGGGGCAGCTATCTCAGGGGCTCCGTCATCTGGATGCGACAAGTGGATATGGGGAGAAAAAGAAAATAAAGCAAACGTGAGTACTCACCCGAAGTACTCAGCAAGCAAGGATCTACACTACATATGCAACATTTTCAAAGGGTGGCTTTATATGTGGACTGAGCTGCAGAAATGCCAGAATTGAGGGGAGAGCCTAGTCCTACCGAAGACTAGCATCTTCAAACATCTTCAGCGGTCTTGCAGCATTAGAAGAGTGCAGATTAATATAATGTAAAGTAGTAGTAATGTCATCAACCTCGGCCAGAGATCCTTCCTCGACTCCCTGCGAGAAAGCAATCCCAGAGCCATACTATCCATTACATCTCAAGTCTCCAATTCTAGTTGTACCGATCGGGATACAACTCCGAGTGTCCGTTACCGTAGGACAGGCTATCGATAGATTAGTTCTTCCCTGCAGGGGTGCACCAACTTACCCACCATGCTCGATTAACTCCGGTCGGACACACTTTTCTGGGTCATGCCCGGCCTCGGCCAAACGACATGTCGCAACCCGACCTAGGCTTAAAAGAGAGGCCAGCATGCCGGACTAAACCTATGCCCCCAGGGGTCTTGGGCCATCGCCTCGGGAACTCCTGCACGTTACGGGGCCACCGAGAGCAGACCTAGCAACCCCTTATACAAGCGCGGTTGCGTTACCAGTCCAACTCGGCGTACGCCGCTCCTTACTGACGTCAAATAAGTTTCGGCTGATGTATACGACGCAGAACGCCCATACTATGCCCATGTGATGGTTAGTGCTATCAGGCTAGATGCCCCTCAGATCAAATATCCAAACCATTAGTGTGTTGGCAGTGCGGTAACGAGCGGAGACTCACGAAAGATGTGACCCCGTCGCCCCGTCTCGAGGACTTGCGGCAAGGGCTAGGAATGCCCGGCCACACCTCGTATTCAGTACTCGGGCACCGTTCAGGTCCACCCGACTCCACATCACTCTCATCATAACCTCGTGCGGGTACCCCTCAGGGCCGACCCGTCTTTATCCAGAATAATCAATATCAGCAGTAATCTAAAGGCATCCGTGTGGCTACCACATCAAGAAGGAATCCGAGGCATCACCCTCGTTGGATTCCCACCTGACGTAAACTTCAAGGTGAACTAAAGAGGTATCACCCTCGAGGTCCACTCTTGAGCCGTTGCACGACGATGTCGTTATCGGGGGTGGTATAGCAGGAATCACCCTCGCTTACCACGACCGAATAACTAACCTACAAGGTTATCATCAGAAGTGCTGACGAGGTATCACCCTCGGCACTCGATATTAACCCAGTAGTGTCGAGCAGTTAAGGAGGAAGTGACGTGCAATGTCGGGGCCTGGTCTTCGATCCCGTTGATCGGGTCTTCTGAGAATCCAGCGTGGCAGTCGGGATAAAGTGGGGTCTCTGATAGGTCTCTACCCAGCCTATACTAAACAGTTTAGGATAATAGGTAAGTATCAACAGCAGGTTACAATTAAACAGGCTATGCAGCAGATATAGGATAACAGTAGCAGCAGCAACTTCTAATGCAAGCATAAGAGAGAGAAGAGTAGGCGATATCGGAATGCTCAAAAGGGGGTGCTTGTCTGGTTGCTCGGCGGCAAGGGCAAGGTCGTCAACTGCGTCATCGGGCTCATGAGCTGCGTCGGTCTCGGGAGCTATGTCGACGTCGGGGTCTACCGAGAGAGAAGAGGGGGAAGAAACATATAAATGCACAGCAAACAATGCAATACAGGGTATGCTCTGCTAAGATGCAGTGCAGGGTTGCCTACAGATGCACCTAAGTCATTTTAGTTATTTTAGGATTGAAGTTGGATTTATTATCCGGTGTATATGCACTATTCATCTAGCGGAATCAGGCTAAAAGTTACGGGTTCTACTACATAGGGGGTTTCGACAGGGAAACAGACGACAAGATCAGATTCATCTCGTCGTTCTGAGCAACTTTCATGTAGAAAGTTTTTCGATCTGAGCTACGGTTTATTTTATATGATTTTTCTAAAGTTTATATCATTTTCTGGATTTATTTTAATTAATTAATTCGAATTAAAAAAAACAGTGCATTTACTTTTTATACTCAGAGTCAGCCAGCCACAGTCAATGACATGTGGGGCCAGGGGGGTGAGTCAGCAGCCCAGTCAGCATTGACTAGGTCAATATTTGACCAGTCAAATTGACTGGTGGGGCCCTTGTGTTAGTGTCACGGGATTTAATTAGTGTTAAACTAATTGCTACAGCAAGCAGGTCCCACATGTCAGCGACACACTTTAAGTGAAGGGTTATTTAGCTGTGGGCCCCGTTGTCAGTGAGCTAGTGGGTGACTAAGTTAGGGCTAATATTGATTAGGCCCCCTAATTAAACTTCTGACGACCGAGGCCCATCTACAGTGACCCGGGCCGGTTGACTCGGTCGCACGCGCGCCGGCGGTGAGGCTAGACACGGCGGAGACCCACCGGAGTTGCGCTCCGGCAACCATTCGAGCGGCAGATAGGCACGTTCGAACGAGGGCGGCGTCGCGAATCGACCGGTGGCACTGGTTCGTCTGGAGATGGCCGGAGCGTTGACGGCGACCGGCGGTCGGGATCGGGCGAGCACGGAATTGGTGCTACGAGGCATGGCACGACGAGCCGAAGGGCCCGTTGGCTACCTGGGGCTCCCAGGAGCTCGATGAGGTGCTCGGACGCGAGCTTAGCTCGCCATGGCTGTGGTGGCGAGGTGCAAGGCGGCGGCGAGCTCACGGACGCGGCGAGGATCGAAGCTACGGGGAGATGGGGAAAAGAGGAGAGATCAGGGAGGACCGGTTGCTCACAGGGAAGCTCGCGGGCGATTCGGTGAAGCAGAAGAGGTCGAGGTGGCGTAGATCGCCGGCGAAGACGTGCGGCGGCCGAAGAGGGGAACGAAGCGACGGCGACGTTGTGCTGCTCCCCGAGGCGATGCAGAGCACCAGGATGATGGAGAAGGAGCAGGCGGAGCTCGTGAACAAGCTCGCGATGCTCCAGGGGTTCAGTGGCCGCGTCAATGGCGACGGCGCGCCGGCGGTGGCGCTCGGGAGAGGCAGAGAGAGGGAGAACGAGCGCGCGCGAGCGAGAGGGGAGAGGGGATAATGGAGGAGGCGACCAGGGGAAATGGACGAGGGGGCGAGCTTATCCCCTCGCGCTCGCCTACCTCGTCGCGGTGTCGAGCAGCGGCTGGCGCGAGCGCGGCCGACCACGGAGACGACGACACGGAGGGAGGAGCGGGTGAGTGATGGGCTGGGCCGGCTTGGCCCTGTAGCCAGGTAAGTGGCATGTCGGCCTTTTTCTTTTACTGGTTTCCTTTTATTTAGTTACCAGTGAAGGAAAAAGATTTATTTGGGCATCCAAATAATTTTAGAAAAATATGCGTCTAAGCCTAATAAATCCAATACATTTTTAGGCACTGTCACAAAAAGTTTGGAGGCCAAAGGAATAGGTTAGATATTTTTAGAAATTGAAAAGGACAGATTAAATGCTGCTGGACTACTGTTTTAAAGTCCAGGGGCATTTTGGGAATTCCAAAAATATTGATTTTAATTTTATAATGGCCTTAAGAATATTTGCAACAGGATGAACTATTTTAATTGCATGACAGAAGAAATAAATATTTGACATGCACTTTGAATTTGAATTGGGCTACAATTTAGGACAAGTGGCAAAATGACATGATGATCATGATGACATGGCCACTATTAGAGGGGAATTACTGTAGTAAGATGCTGGGGATGTTACATTCGATATCTTTATTATAGAAAGCAAAAATTTCCCTAGCTTCTTGTACTATAAAATCAAATTCCCGCATAAGGATGATAGTGGCAATCTTTTTAGCCTTAGGATGATTAATATTGGGAAGTTCATAAAACACCTTTTGCAAAGCGGGATGGATGTGCACAAATTTTCTTTCTAATTTATCAATAAGCATGACAATAGCATCCGCATAACAATTTGTATCAAGAAGAATATATCTCTTATTAATAGGCATTGTTCCCGTACAATCAAAGAATTCCTGAATAACACTTTTCCCAATAATATTACCGTCTCCCACATGAAAAGTTTTTGCTTTATAATTAGGAGGAGTTTCAGTTTCATGATCTAAAGAACAAGATCCAAGTTTTTCCTCAAGATTTATACTAGCAAGATCCTCAAAATTTTCAACGATAACCTCCCCAGATTCAGACATGGTGGCAACAAACCGATCTAGCAAATGAGCGAACAAAAAGAAAACGAAAAGACGAACGAAAAAAGGGCGAATAAAAAGGCAAATCTTTTTGTGTTTTTCTGAAACCATTTTAGAAGTGGGGGAGAGGAAAAACGAGTGGCAAATGGCAAATAATGTAATGCAAGAGATGAGAGTTTATGGTGGGTACTTGGTAGGCTTCATGTAGATCTCCCCGGCAACGGCGCCAGAAATTCTTCCTACTACTTCTTGAGCTTGCGTTAGTTTTTCCCTTGAAGAGGAAAGGGTGATGCAGCAAAGTAAAGATAAGTATTTTCCTCAGTTAAGAACCAAGGTATCAATCCAGTAGGAGATACACGCAAGTCTCCAATCTATGCACCTGCACAAACAATCAAACACTTGCACCCAACGCGATAAAGGGGTTGTCAATCCCTTCACGGTCACTTGCATAGGTGAGATCTGATAGAGATAGATATAAAACATTACTAAAATGTAAAACAAAATAAAAGTAAATAAATTGCAGCAAGGTATTTTTGGGTTTTTTGGTTTATAGATCTGAAAATATATGATGGAAAATAGACCCGGGAGCCATAGGTTTCACTAGAGGCTTCTCTCTTGAAGGAAAATAATATGGTGGGTTAACAAATTACTGTTGAGCAATTGATAGAAAAGCGCAAAGTTATGACGATATCCAAGGCAATGATTATGAATATAGACATCACGTCCATGTCAAGTAGACCGAAACGATTCTGCATCTACTACTATTACTCCACACATCGACCGCTATCCAGCATGCATCTAGAGTATTAAGTTCATAAGAACGGAGTAACGCCTTAAGTAAGATGACATGATGTAGAGGATAAACTTAAGCAATATGATGAAAACCCCATCTTTTTACCCTTGATGGCAATAATACAATACGTGCCTCGCTACCCCTACTTTGTCACTGGGTGAGGACACCGCAAGATTGAACCCAAAACTAAGCACCTCTCCCATTGCAAGAAGAACCAATCTAGTTGGCCAAACCAAACCGATAATTCGAAGAGAAATACAAAGATATAAAATCATGCATATAAGAATTCAGAGAAGATTCAAATAATATTCATAGATAAATTGATCATAAATCCACAATTCATCGGATCTCGACAAACACACCGCAAAAGAAAATTACATCGGATAGATCTCCAAGAACATCGAGGAGAATATTGTATTGAGGATCAAAGAGAGAGAAGAAGCCATCTAGCTACTAGCTATGGACCCTTAGGTCTGAGGTAAACTACTCATGCTTCATCGGAAGGGCAATAGAGTTGATGTAGAAGCCTTCCGTGATCGAATCCCCCTCCGGCAGGATGCCGGAAAAGGCCCCAAGATGGGATCTCGCGGGAACAGAAGGTTACAGTGGCGGAAAAGTATTTTGGTGGACGCTTCTGGTGGTTTGGGAATATTTCTGAATTTATAGGCCAAAGATTAGGGTTGGAGGACTCCCGTGGGGCCCACAAGCCATGCCCCCCCCCCAAGGGGGCGCCCTGAGGGCTTGTGGAGCCCTCGGGACTCTTCTGCCTTCCTCTCCAAGTCCTACGTGTGTCTTCTGGTCCAATAAAAATCATCGCGAAAGTTTTATTCCGTTTGGTATTCCTTTTCTGTAAAACTCAAAAACAAGGAAAAAGCATAAACTGGCACTAGGCTCTAGGTTAATAAGTTAGTCCCAAAAATAATATAAAATAGCATATTAATGCATATAAAACATTCAAAACAGATAATATAATAGCATGAAACAGTAAAAAATTAAAGATACGTTGGAGACGTATCAACGGACAGCGAGCTTCTAAGCGAAGATACGGATATGCGGAGGGACTTGTGCACACCAAATGTGAGCCCACATCCTCCGGTTTCCATCATGTGCAACGCTGGACCCTTCTTGGTCACCAGCTAGTTTGAGATAGGCGTCATGAACAGTGAACCATCAGGACTTTTTAGGGTGATAGGAAATAACATCAGCCCCCACAATTTTTTGAAACGAAGCTGTAAGACCTCCTCAAGGTCAAGCATGGTTATAATTTCCTTTACAAGTTGCTCTTTCTAGCTCTTAGTCGTTGGATCAATAAGATCTGACATCCTTCTCCAACCTCACCATGTTACCAATCACTTTCAGATTCCCTCTTGGGAGCTAATTATCTCTCCATATCCTAACCTTCTGGAGTGTTGATGCACCATATGACGCCTTATCAGTACACAATGTACAACACAAGTTTAATGTAAACCATGCATGGTAGGGAAACCATACCATGTAGTTTATTCGTTGGAAACGTGAGGATTCACTACAAAAAAAATACACTTCCATGATGATACGTGTTTGTCATAGTAGGTCATGTTTTCTGCCATGCATGTACATCCATGATGATTTTATGACAGAATCAAGATAGTCATACCTGTGCTGTCGTAGAAGTGTTCCATGACAATACCAAAATTATCATCACGGAAGTGTTGACTTCCATGACGATAAATGACGCGTCATGGAAGTGCTTTCGTCAAGGGTAACCGACACGTGGCATCCACTGTAACGGGTCGCTGTTTATCTATCGGGTCCGGTTTTGGATCCGATAACCCGTTAACAGCAACGACCAATGGCGATTTTCCACATGTAAAATTCTCATTGGCCGGAGGAAACACGTGTCAGCTCGTCATTGGGTCAGATAAGCGCCTATGATATGTCGACACGTGCGACGGCCCAACACTGGCCCATTTAGCTTACAAAGGCCGGCCCATTTGACTTGGTCAAAAGATAGCGGGCCGGCCCTTGAAAAGCCTGTTAATGGTTTGTTCGCATATAGCCCATTTTACGGCCTGGTAACTCACGGCCCGTTATGGCGTTCCCGAAATCGGCCCAACAGCGTCATGTGGGCCGTCCAGTATAATACCAGCCCGTTTCATTTTCGGCCCATGTATGGCCCACGACATCTTTCGGCCCATACGAGACCTTTCGTATCTTTGGGCCCTTTAATGGGCCGCAGTGACTCTGGCCCATAATAAACAGTAAATTTCTTTATGCCCAGTAACGGCCGATGATTCACATGGGCCGTTTCCAGCCCGTGTTAGCTTTCGGCCTACAGACGACCCATACATTCTTGGGCTCCTTTCCGGCCCTCGATTACTTCCGGACCATTACTGGCATGTTCCCCTAATGGGCCAAATTCGGCCCGTGGTTAGAATCGGCCCGTTTGTGGCATGTTAACCCGTTGCGCCATTTCCAGCCCGTCCTATATTCTGGCCCATTAACGACCCGTTATGCCTGTGACAGAATTAAGCCTTTGCTGTCTTCCGACCTGTTAACGGCCCGTTACCGTGCTGGTCCGATACCAACTACGCCAGTTTATGGCCCATGTGGGCCCATTTATCCGACGGCCCGAGGCCCACTGAATTTACGGGCCGTTGGAGGCCCATTTATCCGATGGCACGTAGGAGGCCCATGGGTCCTACGGCCCGTAGCAGGCTCAAGGTTACCACGGTCTGTATATGGCCCATGGTTGTTGCAGCCACTAGCAAACCAAGGAAAAAGAAGACTAGGGAAACAAATAAGCCAGAAACTAATGCTAGGCTATTAAGGCGATTGCACATATTACATCCATTGGGCATCAAAGTTCGCCACCAGTGCAAATATAGGGAACACCCTACACTATACAAAAATGGCTTGCTGTTTTCTTCAGCTGGTCGTTGCACGTTAAGAACAAATTTTGTATCGCAACAAAACAAATTACAACCATAAAACAAAAGGAAGGTTGGCATAAAAGTTAACAGTCCGGCAGATAAATGCACCACCAGAAGTTCAGAAGCTCAGTTCATTTGACCTGACTATTACGTTTTCATGTTGTACTGTCCGATGGAGCACCATAACCTTCACCTTCATTTCTCCTAGGCTCCTGAATAACATAGCAAATGTCTGGTAGTCTGGTTTCAAAACCATGTATATCTTGACGACATCGAACAATTGTTGTCCTTGTTTCACAAAGGGTCTCTGTTAGGGAATGGACTTGTGTCTGGAGCGCAGATATAACATTGTTTTGAGCTTGCATATCTTGATCATGAGGCAGCTTGGACGAGATTGCCTTAACAACCAGCCCAGTATTACGCAGGAACGTGCTTTTGGCACTGTTAGTGGACAGGTACTGACCCACTGCAGCAAGAGGTGACATTGCGGTTATAGTTTCTTCGTCACCTTCAGAAGGTGGCGGTTCCACCATTTGTTCCATAGCTTGCTGAAAAGTTCAGTTTTTACATTAGTAGTACCAGAACAGAAGATATTAAGGAGGCAGCAAAACCAAACAAAATAGTTTTGGTCTATATACAGAACTTATTCTGGTTAACCCGTGTAAAATATTAGTTGTATTTTACTGCAAAGTACATAATAAAACTAGGTTCCAAACATATGACCATGTACCATGGCTAATGTATTGTCTAATTCTTCACATTGTATTGACAGCTAAGGATAAAGAGACAAAGTTTATAATACGGTAAGCATAGTATGACATCATTCATATCACAAAACAACTGAGAACAGATAAACAGGCAATTGTAACGTTGTCTAGACAAGTCCAGCACGGAACTAGATTACAGATCAAGATCAAAGGAATATCACTCCTCTATTTTAAACTTTGTAAGGTGCAATGATATGCTAAGGCAATTGTGTATAAAATTGAAAAGAGTAATAGACATTGGCTGCAAACCGTGCAGTTCAATGCACAAGTCAGAGTAAGTAGTAGTTAAAAGGCATGAGGATTAAGGACTTACAACAGCGGCTTTGACTGGTGTAGTCATGCCCTTCGTCTTGCTGGTGTGACAATCCTTGAAGATTTCCACAGCATTTGGTTCAGGTACTTTTTGGTCCTTGCGGGCTTTCCTCTGCATTTGGAACAAGTCAATATAGATCTGATAATATGGCACAGTGAAAGGAGTGAAACAACAGCTAATTACAAGAGCCTCGCAGTGTGCAATATAGCTACGAGATCCTGTCGTCTGTTGGAATTTCACTTTCGTACGGTTGGCCTTGTTCTTTGAACAGTTCACCTACAAGAAGACAGATTTGTGAGGCACATGCGTAAATAGGAGTTCAAGATGTGATCTGATCACATATATATAACGTACTTGATACTTTGGATCAGACCAGTGTTTAACGAGGCCTCTCCAGTCTTCATCCGATATATTTTCCACTAGAGATGATTGGGCAAGTTCACTGTTAGCCTTGCCTTCAAAGTGAGTTTTCCTCAAGTTATACCGATACTGTCGCAGAGCAGACTTGAAAACATGGGGTGCATGATTGTCTGGTTGCATCATATTGGCTATCCAACTTGAACCTCATCTGTTGAAAATTATGGGAGTCTCATTACCAGCAACCTAGAAAGTATGGGACAGACCAAGCCGATATTACTAATTTCCATACATAACCATACTTACAAATAAATGGTCGAGGAAGGTGTTGAACTGGGTTTCATCTTTGTCATGCCTGTACTGAATCCATGTTGGGAGGATACGTGCATGACAACTAACGGCAACCGCTGCCTCTGATACTAACTTGGCTGACTCTGTAGCATCACGTGGCCTTTTTAAACCTGCCTCAAAACGGATCTCTATTCTTCCTCCTCTAGATTTAGTTAACCTATCAAGCATTACCCCTGATGCTTGTTTCCTCTTGCACCTAGGTGCTAGTCCAACAACGAACATAGGAAGGGTTAGTGTACATCAAACTGTGAGACTACATATAAAGAAGCATGCAACTGTAACTTGACTCCAGCAACTACCTTCTTGCTGTTGAAGCTCACAAGGTTCATCTGATCTTGCCAACTCGTCTTGTGTCAAGAGTGCTTCGGAAGTAGTGTCAGGTGGCAAGGGAGCTTGGGAACGTGCTACTAGCTGAGTTGACAAACGAGTAACTCGTGCAGCTGGTGGTACTTTGGAAGGTGTTGCAACAACTAGGGCTGTCACTGCTTGTTTGGTGGCAGCTATTAGTCTCTGTTTGGATTGTTTTGCAGCTGGTGTAGCACGGGATACCGTGTTTGTACATTTTTCTGGTGGATTTTGACTTTCTATTGTACCATCAGTACCAGCAGAATTAGCATAATTCTTCTGCTTCCGTTTCCGTGCGTCCGAAGTACTAACACCATCCCCTGCCATTCTGTGTTCCTTCCTCTTTCTCTGAGCCATGTCAAGTCAAGCCGACAAGAAAAAGGAATAAAAATTTAGTTCTTCAGAACAAATTGATGCGTGATACAGACGAACTGAACTTTGATGTTAGACAACCGCATGATAGGAGGATGTAATATGTACGAAAAACAGGACGACATGAGATAATCAGAACTATGATGTGTAAACTAAGCAGAATGCATTTCAATAAATTAGAAGCAATGCAATGGAAGGTAGACACCATATGAAAGATGCTACAAATATCGCTCTGCCAAGTTAACAGTGTCTCGTCATAACTGGCATTTAAATAAATGTGAAGCAGTACAAGAAATAAATCATATGCAAGATGCAAACAACATCACACTACCAAGTTAAAGGTCTCTCGTCATTAGTGCCATTGCATATTCACAGCATTGCATATTCACAGCTATGATGTGTAAACTAAGCAGAAGTAATTTAATCAAATTACAAGCAATACAAGCTAGACATCGTATGCAACATGCAAGACAATATCACACTGCCAAGCTAGAAAAAGCACATGGGATGCCGGTTTCGCCGGAAGACCGCCATCAGTCCCTGCCTTAATTTTTTCCTTCCTCTTTCTTAATTTTATTGCCTTGTCAAGTCAAACCCACAAGAAAAATGAATAAAAATTCGCTTTTCAGAACTCATTGATGCAGGATGCTGACGAGCACTACTTTAATGTAAGGCGACCGCATGATAGGACGATTGAATGTGTAAGAAAAAAGGACAGCATTGCATATTCACAGCTATGATGTGTAAGCTAAGCAGAAGGCATTTCAACAAATTAGAAGCAATGAAAGCTAGACACCATATGAAAGATGCAACGAATATCACTCTACCAAGTTAAAACTGTCTCGTCATAAGTGCCATTTCAACAAATTAGAAGTAGTACAAGATAGAAAAGAATGCGAGATGTAACCTATATCACACTCCCAAGTTAAACGTGTCTTATGATAAGTGATTGTTGCAGGTTACACAACAGTAGTACTTTGATGTAAGAACATGGTGTGATAGACATATATTGCATGTTCTAGAAACAGGAACTCGTGTCTTATTCACAAGTATAATGTGTAAAGTAAGCAGATGTAATTCAACAAAATTAGAAGCAATACAAGCTAGACATCATACATAACATGCAACCACATATAACAGTGCCAAGTTAGAGGGAGCACCTGTGATGGTGGACTAGGGGAGACGTGCTCATCATCAATACAGCTACGTTGAGTGTCTATGCATGTGTTGTCTTGCAAATCTTCTTGGGGGTGGTGGAGTAGAATCTGTAGAGGCCCTTCATTTCAGTTGTTTGGAAGGAGCACCTTTATCCACTGCCTTGCTAATTTCCTTCCGCTTTATTGATTTTGCATTGTCAAGTAAAACCGACAAGAAAAAGCAATAAAATTCACTCTTCAGAACTCATTCATGCATGATACTGACAATCACTACTTTGATGTAAGGCAAACACATGATACGAGGATGGAATATGTACGAAAAATAGGACGGCATGGCATATTCACAACTATTTGTGTAAACTAAGCAGAAGCCATTTCAACAAATTAGAAGCAATGCAAGCTAGACACCACATGAAAGATGTAACCAATATGACTGCCAAGTTAAAAGCGTCCCATCATAAATGGCGTTTCAACAAATTAGAAGCAGTGCATGCTATAAATCATATGAAAGATGCAACCAATATCACTCTGCATATACTAAAGGTGTCTCGTCATAATTGATTGATGCGGGATACAAAAAAATAGTAGTTTTATGTAAGGACATGCTTAATAGACAGATGTACTATGTACCAAAAACAGGAAGGCATGTCACATTAAAACATGCAATTTAACCATAATAGCACATGCAATTTAACCAGATTGGAAGAATAGCACATGCAATTTAACCAGATTGGAAGAATTACAATCTAGACACTATATGCAACATGCAACCACATATCACGCTGCCAAGTTAGAGCAAGCACCTGCGATGGTGGTGTAGGGAAAATGTGGTCATCAACTACAGAGCTACGTTGACTATCTTCATCTAGCATTGTTGTTTCTTGATAATCATGTGGGGAGGCTGACACTGCATTCTTTAAAAGAGGATATTTTCTTACAGCAGTCCATTGGCCTGACTGTCTCATCATAAGTGATTGATGAGGGATACACAAGAACATTAGTTTAATGTAAGAACATGGTTAATAGACAGATGTAGTAGTATGTACCAAAAACAGGAAGGCATGTCATATTCAAAGGTATAATGTGTAAGCTAAGAAGATGCAATTTAACCAAATTGGAAGTAATACAAGCTAGAGACCCAGCTGGAGTGGTGAGCATGATCATCGAGGACCTGAGAGCCTGGTGGGAGGCGGGCTGTTTCGCCACCGCCGTGGCTTTTTAGTTGGCTTGCAGGTGATGCCTGTCTGTGCTGAGCTTGTCACTGGCTCGGCCATTGCCCTGACTAGCTATTTGGCTTCTGGTGCTCCCGGGATGGTGGTTCATGTAAAAAATATCTTTCCTTATCTTAATAAAGACCGACTTTGGCCTTTCGAATACAAGCTAGACACCATATGCAACATGCAACCACATATGACACCGCGAAGTTAAAGCAAGCACCTGGGATGGTGGTTCATGGCGAGCGAGATCATCAACTCTAGAGCTACGTTTACCATCTCCATCTGTTGAACATGCAACCTTTAAAGTGCCGAGACGTGTCTTGCCTGCCAACGAAGAAAGTAGGAGTGACTTCTCTCTTCTATTTCGTGCTTCTGATAACAGTTTGGCAGAGTCTGAAATACCCATGCATAAAAAAACAATAGTGAGAGTATGGGTGAAGTGTGTGCAGAACTAGTGCACTGTAAAAGTAGCAGATAGCAGGTGGCTGAAAAATAAATGACAGGAGACATATGATAGCTCTACAACATTGCATGGCAAACAAAATTAGATTCTACTCCGTATGATTTTGTAATATATGAGCACAGCGATGGCTGGGAAATGCAGGTACTCCTCCAGCACACCACCACATGTGGTCCTATCAAAATAACAGTCGACTGAAAATAAATAGGTCAGTCGATTTTTTTTTATGAACCGTCTGATCTACAAGAAATGGGCAGATGGCCTTCGTCTACCTCCCGCCAGTCACTGTTGACGATATTTCTCGAATCGCCAGCGACCACCGGCCCAGACCCCTGCCTCCGCCGCCCCGCCCTCCCCTCGACCTCACACCACCGCCGTGCTTGGCAGCGCCCCCCGGCCATCCCTTTAAGCCCGGCCGACCTCTAGATCGGGTGCCAGCAGCTCCTAGGCCCCACACACCCCTAAGATAAACACCGAGGCGCTGCTTCCCCGGCGTAATAGGTGGACTAGCACCTATTACGCCGGGGAATGCTTCCTTTAATTGGGAATCAACTGACCAGGAATTGAAATCCAGGGGGCGACGGACCTCTAGCTAAGGTGAAATAGTATATGAGGAGAAACCTTGTGCATCATGAGTTACTAGGAACATCTAGTATCAGGAAGAAGGTGTAGGAAGAAGCGGTCAACTAGTGTCTTCTGTGGGATGAATACCGTGCAAGCAGACACGTAAGATTTGCATGAATAACGGAAGAGGAGTACCAGATCCGGTTGCCAGTGCTGTGTCCTCCTGATATCGCGGCGATGTTCTTCTTTTTACCGGGGGAACCGATGTTTTGGAGGAGGGTGGAGCCTTGGACGAACCCATGGCCAAATTGTTGACTGTGTTGCGATGGCCGTCTGTCGGCGGAGGGGAAGCAGATCCGAGGCGGCGAAGGACGGCATAGCGGGAACAGCTCCGGTGCGGTGGACGGTGCCGACGTTGGAGCGGCAGCGGTGAGGCGCAGGATGGCGTGGTTGAACTGGCTCGGGTACGACGCACGTCGGCGTCCTGGAGGCAGCTCGGCCTCGGCTTCAACTACTAGCCGTGGAGGGCGTTGCGGTTGCGGTTGCGGTGGACGACGACGTCAGGGTATCGGCTCCGGCGTGATGGAGGAGGGCGGCGGTTGATGGGTGGGATGGGGTGGCGGACGGAGGACGCCGGGGTTTCGCGGCTGGTGGAGAGGTAGTTTTGGCGCCCACGGAGTACGAATGGGGAATCGGACGGGGGGCGGGGGGAACCATGTTTCGGTCTAGGACGCGCTTGTTTTTTTTTGACAGATGGGACGCGCTTGTTTGAAATTTGGGGAAAGTACAAACTTTGCCCCCCTCTTAAATTTCGGACCTACTGCAGGTCAGGGGTAGGACGGTAATCCCAGGTGTCCCAAATAGTGGGCGGGAGCGATTTTTGCCGAGCGAATGTGTGTTTAGGCGGCCATGGTGTATGAATGTTTTTCGAAGGCGGTTGCGTGGCGTCTAGATGAAGTTACAAACCTACCCCAGTTTAGACCTGGGTCGGAGTTAGAAAAGTAATTTCCTTCTACCAAACATTGGTCTCACGCGGTTTCGGGCGAGTAGAGGCTCTTTTGGCGCTTCGCTCGAAATTTTGAAACAGAAGCATTCACGTTTAGAGTACTCTTAAACTTTTGGGATTGACCTAAAAGACAATGTTAAATTTGACCTTGTATGTTTGAAAACCTCATTAAATTATGCGCTTCTTTTTGAAATTTTAACACTTGAAAATCCTATAACTACGATTATTTTGGAATGGAGGAGGTAAATTTGAATCTATTTTGTACACGACTATATAGCTATTATGTACAAAAGCATAGCAAAGATTGGTGCCCCCATAATTTAGGTATGATTTACAAATGCCATGATCTCGAATTCAAATAATTGAATGGACTTCATGTTGAATTCGAATTTTTAAAACCACCTTACGTTGAATTCAAATGTATGCTAGTTCATAGCTAGCTATTTATAATGTTCATTGTGTAACTTTTGTATGTATAATGTGCTTTACACACACAACATGAACTATACTCACGTTTATATTCGAATTGCTAAAGCGATGCATTGTCTGGAGTTCAAAATACTGACTCTGTGGATCAATTATGTCGAATAATAACATAGACATGCTCAAATTCGATAGAATATAGATGTCTGATGGATCAATGACCGTTCCTTACGCGAATTGCAAATATCATGATCCCATCCTAATATTTGGATACAATTTATATTTTTAATCAATGTGTACATCAGTCTTTTACGTGTAGTTTCACTCTCCATAGGCCCCTCCTCACACACGCACTGACTTTCTCTCCCACACATACGCGCACACGGTGTATATCCATCGGTGGTCTCTCACACATGCTCACACACTCTCTCCCGAGGTGTCTTTCTCGCAGACATGCTCTCGATATCACCCTCCCTCCCTCTCGCAACCATTTACGACTGTTTTCACTAACCTTTTTCACAAGCACTCTTCCTCTCACACGCATACACACGCACAATCCCCGTCGACCCTTTCTATATACATAGACCTGCCTACGTGTCTCCCGCATGCACATTATCTTTAGGCCTGTCTCGCACGCATTGTCTCCACCTCTCTTCCTAATTGACGAGTATGATTCTAGCAGAGCATTTTGTAGGATGCCCCTTAAAGTTAGGTTGGATGAATGGTAATATCAGAGATAAGGGGTTACCTTAGTCCGACGACCTAGGGTTACAAATCCTAGCCGGCTTTGTCAGTGGACACAGAGTCCTTCAAGACTCTGGTATCTTTGTCTTGTACGACTAGTCCTCCATGGGTCTCCCTGAATGCGTCACGGGCCGACCAATGTGGCGCAGGACGCAACCGAACCAAGGGCCTCACCTCGGCCCACCGGACCACACGCGGTGACACACCCTCTGCCCCTAGGTCTCGTTATCTTCTCACACCCACACATACCAACACGGACACCACACAAAATATTTTATCCTCGTGCCTCTATCCCCTCCCCCCTTGCATATACACACTCAAGGGCATCTCTCGCCGTGACATCCTATTCGTCTCTCTCTCTAGACCTCTCTCATTTCTCGTGCTATCTCTCCCACGCGCCCCCACCCCCCCCCCCCCCCGCGTCGGCCCCTGTATACATGCCTCTCTCGGATACGTAATACATACACATACCCTCTCTAGGCCCTGCCAAATACGTCAACTAGACATTCACACATGTTACATCGCGTACTCCATTGATCTAAAAAGCCCTCTCTTCATGTTTATTTCGCATACAACATTCCTTTTGAATAAAACCACACAAAGTGTGGCCAAAAAAATATTTTAGAATTTCTACATATATACAATATTACAAAGTTATATGGAGGAGTATGAACGTTAATTTGCATTGCATGGTGCACCCAATGATATTTATTCCGCACTGTGAATTTTTATATTTTTATACTATATATAAAGTTAGTCATAATAAAGAGAAACGAAGAGCATCTCTCTCTCCATCGCATACACCCCCTCTACGCCCCTTTCACATATGCACACAAACTATCTCTAGGTCCTCTAAAAATACGCCCCCAGCACATTCACGCATGTTTCATCTTTCTCTCGCGATATATACAGTGACGATCATTGTATTTCAAGCGAAAGCACGATACGTACATCGGACTTTAGAATCCACTCATTACGGTCACCATTTATGTTTTGTTGTTATTATACAGTCACGGGCTCACCGTATAGCTCTGTATTTGCTCAAGACACGACTAGTTGACCAGTTAAACGCTCCACGTGGCACCTCTAGTGTTGCATCACATTATCTCACTACCATTGGGCCCACCTGTCGGCGTGTATAAGAATGAAAACAAACGATAAGAAAATATTGGACGGTGGTTCGAAGTCATGACCGCGGACACAGCGGACAAGGTGGCCTTGTATTGGTATGCTGAGCCGTCTGTTTTAACACACAGGAGCTGGTGTGGTGATTATACACACACGCACGCATGCACACGAACTGCATGCACGCAACACTCACACGTACACACGCAGCCACGCACGCACGCAACACTAACACGTACACACGCAGCCACACACGCAAGCAACACTCACACGCACACACACGCACGCATGCATGCACACACCACACGACCAACACACACGCTTATGCTCAAGTGCTCAACCTACACGTGCATGCGCACACATCAGGCCCTGACAGACACATACACAACCAGGTGGTTCCCGCACACGGGTTGAAGTCTTGTCGCGCCTGCGTAAATTTGTGTTTATCTTACCTTTTTTCTATGCGAACTGACAGGTGGGACCCACAAGGAGCGTGGTCAATTTAACCAGTCAACATAGTGCCACGCAGACTATTTGGCCGGTCAACAGAGTGCAATCCGATGCTGAACGGTGAGCAAGTGACCGTATAATCACCGCAAAACGTATATAGTGACCGTAATGAGCGTATTCTGAAGTCCTGTGACCGTATTATGCTTTTCGCTTGAAATACACTGACCGCTAGTGTATTTATCTCTTCTCTCGCTCTCTCTGTGGACCCGAGTAGGCCAACGTGCCAGTGCCTAAATTGGCGCACGCCACCCCATTACTGATGTACTGATTTCGTAAGAGTGAACAAGCATTCACGTCTACTGTACAAACTGTAGATATGAGTTACAAATGCTATGAAGACGAATACAAATATTTGAATCCACTTTATGCCCAATTTCTCTCTATAGGCCCTCCAAAAGTAAATCTCTACACGTTCTCGCATGTTATATCTAATAACTATGCAATATAGCACTACTACTACACTCTAACACAATAAATCATATGTGTTTTTAATTTTACAAGATCTCATATTGTTACTTAATTATTCAGTTTGCATACATTAAAATTTCCTTTGAAATGTATGGCTAGTATCATCTACCGCGCGGAAAAAATCCCGCCCTTGCCTGTTTAATCGGGGTTTGTATCGATGGATCATGCGAAACAGCAAAATTATAGTAGTACTACAGTACAAGTAACAGTTCACTGGGCCGCCGTGTCGTGTACTCCTCCGTCGTAAGAGTGGAGTGCTCGCTTTCATAAATGTTCTAGACCCTTTCGCCGACACGTGGGACATCAAGCAACCGGGTCCACGTGCCATACCGAAATAACAGTGCAGAGCAGCAGGGGTGAAGCACCCCAGTCATGGCGCCGGCGTAGTAATGAGCAATGAGGCGTCAAATCACAAAGCTGCATCTTTCCCGCCGTTAAGTTGGAGGGACGAAGTAATGCTAAAAAAAGAACTTGGAGGGACGAAGCAACCATCATTTCACTCGTTGCTGAATCCGCTTCTCCCTCATCTTCTTCAAGTTAACCACGTGTTGCTTCTGCCGTTGTTCTGCCTCATGTGGGACGCGGATCGGCTTGGTAAAGCACTGACACGTGGGACCGCATGTTAGCAAACCGCTAGGCCAACGTCCTCTAAAAATAAGAAACCTCCCCCTCCTTCCGCGCGGCAAAATCACCTCCTTTTTACTAATCTTGATACTATAATTTTTTAGATCAATATAATCGAGATTTGTATAGATAGCACACAGGAGCAAAACCAAGTGGTACGGTTAAGGACATCCACAATGTGTAGCCAAATGTGAAAATAGCTTTTGGCATCGATGGGAACCATTGTGGAGGGTGCTGCCAAAGCCAAAAAGATGGAACCGAAGCTCCCTAATTGATTGATTGAAGGAATAGAAAAATGCAACCTCTCTCCTCTTTCTCGCGTGCTTGGACGCATGTACATTATAGAGCACAGAGTCTACTCCCTTGTGCCTTCTATCACAAATCACAAAGCAGTGAGGCATCAAATCACAAAACACGGACGAAGCAACCATCATTTCATTCTTCGCTGACTCCGCTTCTCCATCGTCTTCTTCGAGAAACCACCTTACCGCACTAAGCTGGACGGACAACACTATTGTGTAGTACTAGTACATTTACGCCTCCTTTGGTTCAACGGACTTCCTGGATGCAAAGAAGGCGGTTGTCTCGGCTTGCAGGCGGCACTTGCAAACGACTTACCGTGGTCTCCCTCAATGGTGTGCTCCGTCGAATGCACTTCACCAAAGCCACAACGTTCGAGATATCGTCGACGTCACCGCAATGGGGAAGGAAGTCAAATAGTTACTACCTCCATTTTTTTGTATACAAGGCCAGTATCAAAATTATAATTTGCAGAAGGCCACTAACACTAGTCGAGGCAAAATTGATGGGGTTTGCCTCTTACTAGCAACCAAGGACATTAATATACCCTTGCATGCATGTGGAAGTGTTAGGGTTGGTTTGCATGGCGCTGCATTAATCAAGCAATGAGGAGTGAGATGGTTAGCTCTTTGGGCGTTGGAGAAAAAAATACGCATTAATTGACACGTCAAACAAGGATTTGTATCGATCAATCCCGCGAAGGAAAACCCCGCCTTTCTTTTTTAACACAAGTAGTATGTACGTACTTGTATCCTGTTTGGGTCTAGGCCTTGCATTGCCATACTTCGCCACACGTTTTTGCCAAGCTTGCCTAAAGTTTTTCAAAATGAAAAGAAGGTACACTTGCGCACGGCTGTCGCGGTCGCACCGCATCCTCTCACAGTCGCTCATGCACGCCGCAAACCCAACCAAGGGAATGCACCCTCACTGACACGTGCTACCGCATGTGATCAAACCAAACTCAGCCATCCTACCGCTGACACATAATTTTCGTTCATACAGTATGTTTATCCAACCGCATGTTGGGGAAGATCCGTGCGGCCCGTGCGGTGGTCTGTTGGGGAAGAAGAAGAGGTGAGGAAGAAAAAGGGTTAGGAGACGTAGGATTTTCATCCAACCGCCCGAAATGGTCGAGTGACCCAAATGATGAAAGTCAGGCGACTTGCATAAATATATGTTTTTACACAGCAAAAGATCCCTAAAAACAACAACATAAAGAAAAACTATCACTACTCACGGAACGAGACGGCCTCGTCGTCTTTAGCTGCCGGCGCGAACCAGCCGTAGCTGCCGACGTGTGTCTCCACACCGTGGTTGTCCTTGGACTCCAGCTACTCATTCACGCGGAGAGTGCGGGCGCTCTGCACGGACGCGAGCACCGCCCGGTTCACATCCACGACGTTCGGTTCCGCCTATAGGAGGGCCTCGATGGCAACGGCATCCGCGTGCTCCGCGTCGAGTTGAGCCTCCGCCGCCCGGTTCAAGTCCAGGACGTCCGGTTCCGCCTGTAGGAGGGCCTCGATGGCAGCGGCATCCGCGTGCTCCGCTTCGAGTTGAGCCTCCGCCGCCCGGTTCAAGTCCAGGACGTCCGGTTCCGCCTGTAGGAGGGCCTCGATGGCAGCGGCATCCGCGTGCTCCGCTTCGAGTTGAGCCTCCGCCACCCTGTTCAAGTCCAGGACGTCCGGTTCCGCCTGCAGGAGGGCCTCGATGGCAGCGGCATCCGTGCGCTCCGCGTCAAGTTGAGCCTCCGCCGCCCGGTTCACATCCACGACATCTGGTTCCGCCTGCAGGAGGGCCTCGATGGCAGCGGTATCCGCGTCGAGTTGAGCCTCCGCCTCCCGGTCCTCCTTTAGGATCGCCAGGTTGAACCGCTGGTCTGCCTGCACCATGGGGGACCCGGACGCCGGCACGAAGTCAACGCCCATCGTCTCATACGCATCGGGGGCCTTCTGCGCCGCGACCTCCGCCATGAACATTGGATTGGGTTCCTCCTCCTCGGAGCTTAGCTCCAGAAAACTCGGGGATTGGCCCGCCGCAAAGCGAGCTTGGGAACGGAGGTCTGTGGCGCCGAACGCCGCAGTGATTTCTGCGCGGTGCTCCGGCGTCAGCATCTTGTAGTACGTGATCTTGCGGCGCACCATGGCTTTCCGGCGAACTAGGGGATGGCTGATGCGGGCTAGGGGATCGAAAGGTGGGGGAATGGGTTGGAGAGGAGGTGTGGTTTTGGGGCAGTGGTGACCGGCCGGCAAGTAGCTGGCATAGGCCGAGCAGCGAAGGTACTGGTGTGAATAGTGGTTCCGATGACGACCGGTCAATCGGTTTTGACTGTGCGGAGTTTGCAAAGCTGGATGGCTGGAGCCTAGAGAGTTGTGGGGTGGGATGGGACCAAAGTTTCGGAGTTTCACTTGGCAGACGTCCGGACCTCCCCACCATTCCTGTCGACGACAAGGCGGTGACTTCCTAAATCTCAAGATGACTAGCAAGATGCCCGTGCATTGCACGGAACATCAGGATGCATTTTTTTACAAAACACCTGTTGTGATTGACCCATTAAGGAGTAATCCCATGTGTAAAAACTAATGATATCTTAAGAATTTCATCGAAAAAATGGTATCTCGAGAATTTCATCGAAAAATGATATCTTGAGAAAGATGAGAGATAAGGTGAGGAGGAGTGGGGCGCGATGCTGATTGGTGGTCGGACTTAGCGGAGGCATGGGGATGGACGACGCCGGCAGCGGCCACCATGCTAGATTGTTCCAGAGGCTTCCTTTTTTAATTACTCAACAATGAAGTTGTGGGAGATAAGGATGAACGAGAGAGGTGCGGGTATCCTTTTGCAAAATTGCCATAGTTTGCTTTCTATCCGTCAGATGTAGATTGGACGGTCTATATTGCAAGATGGCAGGCACACCATCATCACCGAGAGTAGAGATATAGTATTATTGATATGACGGCTCAGTCTCTCGAAGGTGCTCATAGGGATAGGGTGTGCGTGTGTGCGTTCATAGGGTGACTGTATGCGCGCATGTATGAGCGCTTGCATCTGTACTGTGTTCAAAAAAGGAGTACTCGAAGTATGCAAGTTCATAACGAATAGACGGTGTACATCACTCTTGTCGCGTTCGCGTTGCACCCCGGCACGGTGGACCCTGCACGTCACTCACCGAATGGAGCGCGCTTCGTCTTGCGTTTTTGCTCGCTTGTGGGACCGCAGTTGAGAGCAAACCGACGTCCGTCCCCCTCCCCCGCCCGCGTCATTTATGGATACTACTAGACTAGAAGAGAGAGAGGTCGGCCGAGTGTTAATGAGGCCATACTGACGCTCGAATTTGGCCGGGAAAACAGGGAAACTGACATGTGGGGCACACCTGTCGGGATGACATGGCACAGACTAGTCCAATGGAGGAGCTGACCCACGACCTCCTCGCCACCGGCAACCATTCATGTGGGTCGTGTTGGCCAGCAATGTGGCGCAGCTCCCACACCGCCTCTGGGCACGACGACCGCGGTGAGCGACACGCTCATCGCCGCTGGACACGCTCGGCTTCAGGGTGCCGAGGGTGGCGCTGCCGATGTGGCACGACCAGCAGATCAACACTCGTCTCGTCGAGGATGCACGGGGCGCCGAAGTGCGCGCGTGCTGCGACGTGTCCTCGGAGTGTTCTAGCACGGCCAACTGCATCCCCAGGACCTATGACCATGTCGGGTCATCTTTCAATGACATGTGAGATCGCATGTGAGCAAAGGCCATGTCCAACGTTGCCACGCCTGTAGCTGACTACCCTGGCACACAAAAAACCCTCGTCCCTCGCACCGTCACACGTGTGCGTTCCCAGCCGGCGCCAGCTGCCCGCATTCATGTCGTCGTCCGTATGCCGTCATTAAGCAGGCTCGCTACCTGAGGAACCAACTCCGGTGCCTTATTAACGCACCCAGACGCTTGGCCACACCGGAATGCGCTACTTAAAGCGGCAATGCCCAGCTAAACTCCACACGATAGTGCGTCCTCCTACCTGGCACCACATCCACCATGACCGCTAGCGGGAACGCTCTGCGGGAGAGCTTGTCTTCGGGGATGAAGCTCGAGGTCGCCGCCCTCGCTCAACTCGCCGCTCGCAACACAATACCGGCGTAGCCGGACACGGACGCGACCGCACAAGCGGTGGCCATGCTGGTGGCCGATGATGGGAGCACCGCCAGCCACGCGTCCTACTTGCCGCCGTCCAACGTTCGGTGGCGCAAGTGGCAGGTGAAGCAACGGACCGTCCACGTCCATCATCATCGACCTCACGTCCACCGGCACCACCGAGGTCGGGGACTCCTCCGAGGATGAGTAGGGCACGGGAGGCGGCAGGGAATGGTGTGCCAAATGGCCGGTCCGTCTCCCGTGTTCTACTCTTCCTCGCCGGAGACTGCACCTTCACTTCACGGGTCTTGAACCCCGCCGCCGTTCATGGAGACGGCAGATGGAGGACGTCGTCGCCGATGCGAAAGTACAAAGGAAAGTGGACGTCGGTCACTGCCGTAGAATAGGTTTAGGGTCGGGTTTCTTTTCTTTTTCTGTCCTATAAAAGTTCTAAATGTAATGAAAATCTGTCGTGTTTGCATGAATCTCGTCCGGTGTATATGAACTTTCACAATAATAGTAGGATATATTGTATGAAAATATATTGAATGATGATTCGTTTATGTGTGTATAAACTTGCTCTAAGTTTAGAAGGTTTAACCCGAGACAAAGCTAACATGTGAAGTAAATAAACACATAGGTAGTACACATACACAATTTATCTTAGGCACTCCAATAGTACGTCCACTACACATTCACGCATCTCACATCTTTCTCTCGCTCTGTCTGTCAAACCAACTAAGCCTTGTCCTAATAAAAAATAAAGTCCTAAAAAAACCAACTAAGCCAACCTCCCAGCATATCGCGCGGGAAAAGACCCGGCCGCGCCGTTTTAGTCGGGATTACCGGATTACTAGTAGTAGTATCGATGGATCGTGCAAAGCACCAAGTTTAAAAGGAAAAAGGTGGTACACTCATAGCACGCCTGTCGCGGTCGCATTGCACCCCTCACACGGTCAGTTCTGCACATGGCTCACGCAAACGGAACGCGCTACGGCTTGCCTCTTCACTGACACGTGGGACCGTATTTGGAGAAACCGACCATGCGCCAAACTCCCCCGCCCACCGGGCGAAAATTCCCCCCAAAAATTCCCGCCAAATCCCAAATTCAGCTGCCCTTCGGCCAACTAGCCAATAATATTCCCCAAACCCCCCTCCCCCCGGCCCCCTCCACTCCATTCGCTCCGCCAAAGCCGCCCTCCCCGCCGCGCCGATACGTCGGTGCCGTGGTTCGTCGAGGGGATGCATGGCGATCCTCTCGCTCCCACAGTACGCTCTCGTAGACTGCCGTCCTCCAGCCGCGCCGCCACCGCTGGCGACGTTCTTGTGGAGACGCACGGCGGTCAGCTTCTCCCACGGTATGCGCATTCTAGACTGAGGCCCCGTGCATGTCGGTGTAGCGTTGAATGTTACTAGCTGATAGACGCTGTTAATCTCACTGTTTGCCGAAATAGTTTATAGTCAATATGCTCTACTTAAGAAGCTTCCTTGCCCTGTTCTGCACTCAATCTGCTTTGCTGAGATGGCATGCCACGCCCGATTAGTTGCTAAAATATCCTGCCATATATTTATTGTGAAGTAGATTGCCATGGTCTAGTAGCCAATCTGTTAGGTGAAATAGCTCGACACCGTTTTATACACGATCTTTGTTGCTCAGATGGCCTTCGATGGCTGTGTGCTCGGCCTCATTGACTGCTGAAATAGCCTGCCATAATTTAGCACTCAAATCTGTTTGCTGAATTAGCTTTACATATATTTCGTTAGTTAGATCTACTTGTCCAAATATCTTGCCATAGCTTTAGACATCGACCTAGGTATTTTTTCTGGATTTTATAAAAAAGCATATATGTTTTTCCTGTAATATCTAGTAGAAGAACTAATTTGTATGTCTAACCACTGTTCAAGATATCTTCCGATATTCCGATAAATCGGCCGATTTATCACTTACCGTGGTCTGACCGATAAATTAGCCGATATGGCGATAAATCAGCCGATATGCCGATAAACTGGCTGATTTACCGCTTATCATAGGTCGACCGATAAGTTCCCGATAAGCGATATTCCCAATATTGTGTCTAACAGATGGATAGGACTTGGATAACTTCTGCTCGAAGATTCTCTGTTGCATATGTCGAGGGGGTTGAAAACTTCATGAACTTTATCAGAGCTGAGTACGGTGGTCCGAAATCAGATGTGCTCTGCCCGTGTAGCAGTTGTATGAATTCAGTTACAAGACCCCAGTCAACTGTGGAAAATCATCTACACTTGTATGGGATGTTGGTCACATATACTAGGTGGGTTCATCATGGTGAAGCTGTGAACGTCGATGTTACTAACTATGTGGAAGCAGCAGATCACCATCTTGATCTGCCTGATGCTCAGGTGGAAGAGGAGGAGGAGGTGGTGGCGGCGGAGCCAGAGAGTTTGACCAACATTGAAACAATGCTACAAAATGCTCGCGCAGTTCGTGAACTTTCACCTGTAGAAGAAAAACGGTGGGCCCGCATGTTGGAACAATGCAACGTGGCAGTCACCCCAGGAAATAAGCTGTCAGTATTCTCAGCTATGGCCACCTTTCTTCAGGTGAAGACATCTGAGCGGATGACCAACAAATCATTTGATGCGATGTTGGCTGCTTTCCGCAAATCTTTCCCAGATGCGTCTGAGCTGCCACACACCTACAGTAAAATGAAGAATTTCCTTCGTGCAGTTGGAATTGGATATGATATGATCCATGTTTGTAAGAATAATTGTGTTCTATTCCGGAAGGATTATGCCAACTTAAGTGAATTCCCAAAATGCAAATCATCAAGATGGAAAGATGGCGATGATGTGAAGAGGATTCCTCGTAATGTTCTGAGACATTTTCCAATTATACCAAGATTGCAGAGGTTGTTTCATGATGCTGAAACAGGAGAGGATGTACTGTGGCATTCTAGGAACCAGGAGTACAGAGACCAGAATGTAATGAGCCATCCATCTCATGGTAGTGACTGGAAAAGCTTCAATCAGAAACACAAAAAGTTTGTTGCTGACCCGAGAAACATTAGACTTGGCTTAGCTACAGATGGATTTAAGACATTTGGCCACAAGAGCGCCACATATAGCATGTGGCCAGTGCTTGTTATCCCTTACAACATGTCACCAAATGTCTGCACCAAAGAATCAAACTACATGATGGCCTTGCTCATCCCAGGTCCAAAAAGTCCTGGAAAGGATTTTGATTTATTCATGGAGCC
This sequence comes from Thinopyrum elongatum, assembly GCA_011799875.1. Lineage (NCBI taxonomy): Eukaryota > Viridiplantae > Streptophyta > Magnoliopsida > Poales > Poaceae > Thinopyrum > Thinopyrum elongatum. Next base: position 496,426,716 of record CM022301.1, read on the forward strand.
TCTTGTGGAGGAACTTCAACAGCTATGGAGGGTGTTCTCACTCGAGACCTATATAGCAGCCCACCAGCTGATTTCTTTCTGCATGCTGTTATAATTTGGTGCATCCATGATTATCTGGCTTTGGGCACTATGTCAGGGCGAACGACACATGGTTACAATGCATGTGTTCGCTGTGACAGGAATCCGCTGTCATACGCAATACTTAGCAAGATCTGTTACATTGGACACCGCCGTTTCCTTGCCAAGGACAAGCCGTATCCTACAGAATACCGAAGACATGTGTTCAATGCAAAGCATGAAAACCGTGATGCGCCAAAGAGGCTCATCGGCGATGAGTTGCAAGTGGAATTAGAGAAGGTCAGGCATATTACACCAGGAAACCATCCTGATAATGGTAGCGGGAAAAGGAAGCTTGGCAGGGCAGAAGGGAGATTATTGTTTACCCGCAGGTCCACTTTGTGGGACTTGGAGTATTGGAAATATTTGGATCTGCAGCATAATCTTGATGTGATGCACATCGAGAAAAATATATGTGACAGCATTATCGGCACACTTCTTAATATTGAAGGCAAGACGAAAGATACCTTAAAATCTAGGATTGATTTGACACACCTGGGTATCAGAAGGGATTTGCAGGTGGACGATGATGGTGCATCATGGGATATGGCACCAGCTGTGTACGTATTGGACAAGGTAAAAAGAAAAGAATTCTGCAAGGTCCTATCACGTGTGAGATTCCCACATGGATTTGCTTCCAACCCTGAAAGGAGAGTCAGTGCAGATGGAAACAAGGTACAAGGGTTGAAAACTCATGACTGCCACATCCTACTTCAAAGGGTTTTACCTGTTATCCTTAGAGGATTGGGCCGCCCAGACTTATACAGAGCAGTTCTAGAGTTGGGACAATTCTTCAGGGAACTCTGCAGTAGAAATATCAGGATAGATGCTTTGGAGTGTCTTAGAGACAAGATACCAACTATCCTATGTGACCTTGAGAAGATATATCCTCCAGCCTTCTTTGATGTGATGGTGCATTTGGCTGTTCATCTACCTGATGAGGCACTACTTAGAGGTCCAGTACAGTATGGCTGGATGTACCCTATTGAAAGGCGGCTAGGCACTTTCAAGGGCTATGTTAGGAACAGAGCTAGACCTGAGGGTTCCATTGCAGAGGCCTACATTGCTACAGAAGCGTTGACATTCTGCTCAAAATACATTGAAATAGCTGATCAGCTTAGCAAAGAGGTGGGTGAAGACAATCCCGAGCTCAATGTTTTTGATTGTTCTGTTCGAGTTACAGGGAAGAGTCGACAAGACGACAAACCTAAAGATTTGGACAAAATGGTTTGGTATGTGTTGAATAACTGTCCTGAGATTCTACCTTATATCAAGTAAGTGCTAAGTACTGCAGCTTATACATCGTAATCTACTAAACTTGCAGCACATTCTTATATATTTAGATGTTTGACGCGATCACTATGTTGTGCAGAATCTACAAAAAGGAGTTACTGCCGCAGAATCCAAGAAACATTGACAAACTGGTTATGGCAGGATTTGCGAAATGGTTCAAGAGCCATGTAAGATTTTGAATTGCACTGTCAGTTTTTTTAATATATTGAGTACATAAGATGATCAGCTTGTCTATTTTCTAACCATATGTTAAGAAGATGCGGGAGGATGGGCAGGCAGTTGATGATGCCCTTTACGCACTAGCAATGGGTCCTGATACTCGGGTAAGACATTATGAATCTTGCGTTGTTGGAGATGTGTGCTACAACACCCTTGCACGCGACGAAGGCAGGAAGACACAAAACAGTGCCATCATGAGCACGGATACGTACGGCGAAGAGACAACTGAAATGTATGCTAACATAACAGACATTGTTCAGTTGCAGTATATCTCCAGTTTCGAGGATCATCGGTGTGTGGTTCTGTTGTGCTGTCGTTGGTATAACCTGTTTTCCAGGATCACAAAACCCAGAGCTGATGATTATTTCAAATCCATCAATGTCAAGGCGGCGTACCAGACCAACGAGCCTTTTATTTTGGCAAATCAAGCAACACAGATATTTTTCTTGGAAGACACATATGCATGTAGCGATGACTGGAGAGTATTGCAAAGGTTTGAGCAGAGGAATTCGTTTAATGAAGTTGCATAACAAGATGATGCTTACACTGCTCCTGATGTAGAAGATTCCACAGATGCTCCTAATATCTTTGAGAACCATCACGTCAATGATGCTGGCGAAAAGATTGCCTGTCGGGCTGTGGACATACGAGAGTTGATCAATAAGATGCCAACGTTTGAGGACATTGAGGATGAAGAAGAAGATGACACTGGAGGGAATTACGATTCAGACTGATACACATGGCGAAGATGTTGACGCTGCTGCTGCGGATGATGATTAGATTGCTTTTGTCGTATTTGCCTATGAGAAGACGGCTTTTTATCTACTATGTGAAATTGTGTTTGTTATGACAACTGAAACCTGATGAAGTTGTTGTTTAGTATTTTGCGGTGAGAACATCACTTATTATGTATGTTGATTTGTGTTTGGTGATTGTACGATAACTAAAACATGATGACATTGTTGTTTAGTTATACTCATATTTGGCTGTGAAACTTGTATTTGATGACATAGTTTGATGTTGGACTGCATTTTGCTCGACGTCTTCGAATGGGAGCAAAGCTGACCCAACAGGGCCTCCGCTAATTTATTTATTTATTAGCAAAAGGGCCTCTGCTATTTATTTATTTATGAGCAAAAGGGGATACCCCCCGATTTCCGTTAATAGAAATCATTAAATGTTCACAACACTACGCACAGCCTGCTAAACAGGTTTCATTCATTACTAGTTTCAGCAAAGTGCTTATGTCATAACCACTGAATACATCACGAGTGCTACATACACTACAAATAAAGAGACAATCATCCTACAGAGCACAACGATCTTGCCCATTATCTTCACAAGCTATTTCATCTCCTCATTGCTGTCAAGGCCGTTCAGCAGTTGTTGCTTGGCCATGTTCGGATGAACTACATCTTTAACCTTCTGCTCTGCATCTTCCTCTTCTTCCGTTCCTTCAGTTACTTGTCCAACACCCCAACCTGCTGGTATTGGGATTCCTCGGCTAACCAAATAATCAGCGTAGTTCCATTCCCCCACATCAGCAACTTCCCAGAAATACAAATCACACGAATCTTCCCTTTTCTGCACGAATCAAATTGGAAGATCATCAACGAAACTATTTAAAAAATTAGCAACTGAAAGCAGGCGAAAAACACTTAAACATATTATTACCCCATGATTCGGACATTTGTAGAAGACTCGGCCAGGGATGAGGATTATAGTTGAGACGCGACGGATGACTCTGCGTGATTTGCAGCAGTGGCACCACACCAAAGGCAGCAGGTTGCGATGAGCAACCGGCTGTGGTGAGTGTGCCGGCGGGGGTGTGATGAGACCCACAGGGGATGGTACGGGTGGCGACTTGGCACATATCTGGTTGTTGCCTGCTGAAGAGCAGGTGGACGAGCCGCCAGTGGACATGGTTGCTGCGGCCGGAGCTTCTGATGCTAGGCAGAGTAACTAGAGAAGAGGAGAAGCGAACATTGGATATGTCAGTTTCATTACTTGGAGAGTAGCATAGCACTATATACAGTCATAGTCTAGGTTTGGATTCGAACCAGCTATAGGAGCATGTCTCTCTTTTTTCTAAAACTCTGCAACGTCTCTTTACTGGTACACTAGCTTGTTCTGTACGCCTTCTCAAGTCTTTGATTTTCGGGAATGTTATGTGGCGAACGTTCCCTGGGAGGAGGACGGCAAACGAACGCATTTTCCTGACAGTTTTAGTTGCGACGCAAGATCAAACGGTGGCAGTTTTGGGAATGTTATCTGGCGAACGAGCCCAGTTTTTCTTTATACTACGTGGTGTCGGCTTAGTCAACAAACGATTGTGCCAACCTTGACCGTTGGATTGACATTCAACGTTTATCGTGTTTTTTCAGTCTCTTCTTCCTCCAGCCGCCAAAGCCAAACCAGCGCCGGCGGGACCGCCTGCTCCCGTCTCCCACGGCTGGTTGTGCTGCCGCGCACGCATCGCGGCCACATCGCACCCTAAAACTCTGCGCATCTTCCCTGGCACCTGTTCATTCCCGTCTGAGGCCTCACCATCGTCCTCCGCCTTGCTTCGCTCGCCGCGGCGCCGCCCTCTGGTGTTGTCAACATGGTCAACAACCGAGAGGAATAAGGAGATAATTGTACATGGTGAGGATGACAGTAGGGACCCACCAGGATCATGGCAGTAGGCAAGCAAGTGCCTCCTTTATTACAAGAAAAAAATTGGTTCCTCCTGATGGTTTCCTGACATCTGGGTCGCACGCCACTGTCAATGTAGTCAATAAGTGAGATAACTGCACAAGGAGTGGCTGACACCCGGGACTCAGCAGCTCGCGCGGTATTATTTTTTTGTTTTCGGGACGGAGCAGGGTATCAACTGTGGCCCATCTAGCCCAGACTTTTATTTCATATATGTTTACCACATGACCAGCCCAGTTTTGTTTTTTCTTTCTGAAAATGGCTAGCCCAACTATTTTGTTTTTTGCAGAATAACCAACGGAGGCCTACTTGCTTTTCTACGCCCTGCTGGGCCTGAAATCTTTCAAGACGAGGAGGGATGCATTCGGCTTGCCCAGAAAATGGGCTATAAGTAATAAGAAATGGGCTGTAAAATGAAAAATACAGCAAATAGGCAATTAGTTCTAAATTACTTTTTTCTTTCCGATTTTGATATTTTAAATTTCATTATTTTTGTGCGGGTAAAATTTCATTGAATTTTACATTAAGGTATGTTTATTTTTTAAATTAATTTGAATCTGACTAGAAATTTCGGGCTATATGCTGTTTGTGACAGATTTGGAGGCTGACTTGTAGGTCTACAAGGTTGACGTGTACGAAAGGCTTTGTCAACTTAGTCCACAAACGATTCTAGCAGCAGTGACCGTTGGATTGTTAATCCAACGGCCGTGCTGCTTCTTCAACCACTGGTCTTCTTCCTCCAGCCGCCCAAACCAGCGCCGGCCGTACTGCCTGCTCATGCCTCCCGTGGCCGGCTGTGCTGCCGCGTAGGCCTAACCGCCCTACACCACTCCCATCGCTGGCCTGGCCATCCCTGTACTCACCCAGACCTCATGTTATTCTCTGGCGACGGCAAACGAACCAGTAAACCCTCGTACTCCCCTCCGTGTGGGAAACAACTGCCGAGTCTTCTCCGGCTCCGGGTCATTCCCTTCCTAGGCCTCGCCGTCGTCCACCGCCCTGGTGCTCTCGGCGCGGCGTGGTCAAATGTGGAGAGGATGACAGCTGGGTCCACGGCCGCACACAAGGAAGTGCCTCCTTATTACACGCAAAATAATGATTCCTCCACCTGACAGCAGGGACCCACCGGAAGCGTCTCTGTATTTCGCGAAAAAAAGTTCCTCCCGCTGACAGCTCGGACCCACCAGCTATATCTTCGCACGCAAGGAAGTGCCTCCTTATTACGTACAAAAAAAAATAAGTAACCCCGCTGCTAGGTGGGACCCACCATATTTGGAGGCCGACTTGTGGGCCTACTAAGTTGACGCGGACGCAGGGTTTTGACGACTTAGTCAATATAAATGATTCTAACTGCGGTGACCGTACGATGTCCATCCAACGGCCGTCGTCCTTCTTCAACCTCTGGTCTTCTTGCTCCAGCCGCCCAAACCATCGCGGGTCGTGCCGCCCGCTCCTGCCTCCCGTGGCCGGCTGTGCTGCCACGCAGGCCTCACCGCCCCCTCCTACTCCAACCGCTGGCCAGGCCATCCCTCTACTCACCCACAACCCCTGTTATTCTGCGGCGACGGCAGCCTCATACTGCAGCCGGACCAGTCAACCCTCGTACTCCCCTCCGCGTGGGCATGCACTGTCAAGTCTTCCCCGATTCCGTGTCGTCCCCTTCCTAGGCCTCGCCGTTGTCCACCGCCTTGGTGCTCTCGGCGCGGTGTGATCAACGTGGTCAAGGAACGACTTCCATCGGAAGAGGACTGTACGTGGAGAGGTTGACAGCTGGGTCCACGGCCGCAGCAAGCAAGTGCCTCCTTATTACGCGTAAAATAATTATTCCTCCACCTGACAGCGGGGACCCACCAGAAGGGCCTCTGTCTTTTGTGAAAAAAATGTTTCCCCCTGACAGGTGGGACCCACCAGTTATATCTTCGCACGCAAGGAAGTGCCTCCTTATCCTCCCTAACAGCTGGGACCCACCCGGTCGAACCGTACGTAGGGTTGTCTGTCTGGTCGCAAACGTGTACATACATACTGGTCGATCGGTCTCTCTGCAACGATGAACCGTGGCCGAGCAAGCAGCGGCACGTGTAGTAGTAGAGCCCCCGACGTAGCAGTCTAGTCAAAACCGTGTACACGTACGTACAGCCAGATGCCAAAAAATATGGCCACGTACATACATACGGGCGGGGTCTCGAATACCTACTCACGCATACGTACGGCCAGGGCTAGTGTACATGGAGAGGCAACGGACGGCAGCAACGGCGTCCTGTTCATCGGCAGCCAACCGGCTGGGTCGGAACGGAGAAATAGTGTCCTGTTCATCGGGAAGCAACAGACTGGGTCGAAATGCGTTGTGTTCAACGAGAGCCAACTGGCTTGGATGGAACAGCCGGAACGGGGTCTGGCGTACCGCAAAACGGAGGAAAACGGCCTTCTATTCGACCGCGTACGGTCGAAGCGGGGTCCTGTTCATCAGGAAGGGTCTGGCGTACCGCAGAACAGACGAAATGGCCCTCTGTTCGAGTGCCTACGGTCGAAACGGGGTGCTGTTGATCGGGAGGGGTGTGGCGTACTGCAAAATGGAGGAAACGGATTTCTGTTGGAGCGCCTACGGTGAAACGAGGTCCTCTTCATCCACCGTCTACTGCCTCGCTCCAGCCTCCACGGGCTACTGTTCATCCACCTGTCGACCTCCTCCAGCCTCCACCAGCTATTGTTCATCCAGCCTCCACCGGCTATTGTTCATAGAGCCTCCACGGGGTCCTGTTCATCCACCCCCAACTGGCTGGGGTGCGGCGGCCTCCTCGGGGTCCTGTTCATCCAGCGGCAACGGCCTACTACCACGGGGTCCTGTTCATCCAACCCCCATCGGGAACTATTCATCCACAGCCAACCAACCGGCTCGACTCACCACGTCTCGACTCGTTCTACGTACCGCGCGCACGGTAGCAACGGTCACTGTTCATCGAGAGGCAACCCAACACCGGCTGGCTACGTCTCGCACGGGGGCTCGATCGGCTTCAGTAAGCAGCAGCAGTGATCGATCGCTCGGTTCAGTTAGCTGCAGCAGCGAATGAATTGCTCAGGTTCAGTTAACAGCCAGGGGATCGATCGCTCGGGTTCAGTAACGTAGCTAGCAGTGCGATCGCTTGGATTCAGTTAGAGCCCAACGCCTCGCACACACGCGCGTACGTGTACGAGAGAAACGCGCAAACCTTCGTGCATCGCTCGGCCCCGACCACCCACCGTAACCGGGGACTCCCCGAAATTTTCCTCCCCTCGCTTCTACCACGATTTTTTCCGTCATGGCCGGCCCAAAGAATGTCATGCAGGTGCGTCCCCGGCCCGCCCAGGACGAAAAGCCCATTTTCTGTCATGATTTTTTGCCATAGAAGTAGGAGCCCACCACATCTATGATGGTACGTGCTTTTGTCACAATTATCGTCATAGAAGTGTCATAAGCATGACAGAAAAAAAATTCGTTCGGACCAAAATGTCACGGATGTGCCTTTTTTTGTAGTGATTGAGTGTTTGGATTTGATCTGCCTCATTGTGTGCTGACCAGCCAGTTAAATGAATAAACAAAAAAGCAAGAGTAAAGAAAACAAGGACATATCTTACAATCCAATATTCAGAAAATGAAGTGTTAAGATTGTAAGAATGAGATGAGCCTTTTTTACAAAGAGGGCACCTATTTAGTCATTTTGACATTCAGAATGAGCAGGAGGATATTAGCATCAAATAGACCAAACAACAATTATCTTCCTCATTATGCCAATGACGCAATTAAGCTAGTATGTAGTCATTTTGACATTCAGAATGAGCAGGAGGATATTAGCATCAAATACATCATATGTGTGTACTGTATGATGATTTCTTTGGACATGCATTGCAATTACAATTATCCGTTTGGTAGTTGTTCTTATTCTTACAACAATTTGCTTTTGATGCATTGTCACTTCGGTTATGACGACATAATAAATTTGTGGTTATGTGCGTCTATATTTGATGCAAGGACACATGTACTATATGTAGCTCATTCATTTCATGAAAAGAGATGGATGAGATCTACCAACTGCCTTTTCAGCCACATAGTTCATGGGGTAGTCTAAATGTATAACTTTGACATGTTCCGATAAGAAAGCGCTTTTAATAAATCTACTTTATGATACCTACCAACTATATTTTGCTCTATGTGTGCCTCTATATATAACCATCAAACTACTACTCATTTCACATATGACCAGCCTCCGTATGATACTTCATAGATTTAAATTGCATGCTCATTTATGCTCTATGATTCTAGTACATGCTAATTTGTTGGAACAGATTATTAGGAACAAAACATGCTCAATCATGAAAGCTACTACATTAAGGTTGGTCGTCGACTTGGTTGGGCGATGTATAAGAAAGCACACCACATATCGACATGAGGTACAATATGTCTGATGTAAAAGAACACACACACCATATTCAGTTTATAAGTTGCTTGGAATGAGTGGCCCCGGGAAAACATCTATCACAGGGTGTATGTAGTGCACATTAAAAATTTGATGCTTCACTCCAAAATCTTCCTCATGCACAAGATGTAAATTTTTCTCTTCAAACTTTTCTTCACTCTTGTGGTCTTCTTGGTTAGGATACCCTAGCAAAGGGAGATGAACGAACATGTCTTATTGACGTTTGATGAGTTAGCAATTTGCTTCTTTGGAGTAGCTGCCTCATCTTTTGGCGCTTCCTCTTAAGCCTCCTCATGCTCTTCTTCTTCCACCCCACATAATTGCAGAAGGATGTACAAATCAGTACACAATGTACAATATAATTTTAAATGTGAAGAGTACAAAGTAGGACAAGAAAACATATAAGTTTTTTGAATTTTCAGATTTGATCGGCCTCATTGCATGATGATCAGTTGGTTAAATGAACAAACATAAAGCAAGGGTAAACGAAACAAGGGCAGATCTTACAACACAGTATTTGGCAAAAAGTGATAAGAATGATAGAGTGAGATGAACCTTTCTCCGAAAGAGAGCATATATGCAGTCGTTTTGAACTTCAGAATGAGTAGGAAGATTTTATCATTAGGTAGATCATACAACAATTGTCTTCCTCATTGTGCCAACAACGTAGTTAATCCTAAAATGGAGTCACAAAGTTAAAGACTAAGCATGTTCTCTCAGACAAATGCCTTGATTATCCACATGGTTTAATAGAATGGATTACATCACACTCGTCATATGTTTTAATCGCTACAGAGAACTAACACAACAATATCAACTATTTATACCTAACACCAGTACTCCCTCCGTTCCTAAATATAATTCTTTTTAGAGATTCCAATACGAACTACATATGGATGTATATAGACATATTTTAGACTGTAGATTCACTCATTTTGCTCCGTATGTATTCCATATTGAAATCTCTAAAAAGACTTATATTTAGGAACGGAGGGAGTAGTCAAGCAAAACACATACGCACACATAATGACTAAAAAAGCAGACAAAGGCTGGGGCAAGTTTAATAAGTATTCTCCCAAACAAATGCCTCATTATTCCACACGGTTTGGTATAATAGATTACATCAGACTCTTAACCTATGTTCATCATCATAGAGAAAATAACCCTAGTAATACTGACGATTTGACTAGAATGTCATGGCTCATGGGTGGCCTATCAAATCTTCTCTTATCAACACGTGCACACACACTACATCTAATACGTAGTAGCAACCACAGAGCAAAATATGTGTTGCTTCTTGTCGGTGGTTTAAATTAAGTAAATGTTTCAAGATTAGCATATCATCGTGTAGCACGGTTGCTATTGAATTTTCATCCTAGTGGTCCTTCCATTGTCTAAAAAGTGTCCACGAGTTAGTATTGATATTTGGTCACATCGGCTTTAAGCTAGCCCGTGACGTAGAAGCATACTTTCACTCAAGTGTGAAATATCTCAGGCCCCGACCTTGAGCATGACCTCTTTGCCAGCTCTAGCAAGATGATAGATTCCACCGAAGAAAATTAGTGAAATAGTAATAGATTGATATCTTCTACTACTAGTCGCCTACCGCCATTCATAATTGCGATAGTACTTGAGCCATCAAAGTTGCAGGGAGAGACTTGAAAATAACTTCGCCATGTGCGAGCTTATTACCTCAAGTACCTGACCACAAGTAGTATATAGTATCATCTTTGCTATTTCCTTTCTAGAAGTCAGTTCACACACGCGCACGCGCATTCTTGTGACAAGTGATTAACAATGTTTGTCATCCTAACCAAACACATGTTCAACACATTAGCCGCTTTTGTTTGCTATAAGCGTGTGAAGACAAAATCACTTGTTGATGCGAATGTGGTGCACTGAAGCACCACGGCTTCGGAATGAATGGCATCGTGAAAACATGTTAAACAATGATGATTCTTGAGGCTGTTTGGTTTGGTTCCTTGTCACAAGGTGTGGATGTTGTCCGGAGGACGTTTGGTGTGCGTGGTCGAGAGTGGACGGCTTGCCCGGCATGATTCCACGCAGGCACCAGATTATCCTGGCCCAAGCGCTCCAACTCCGGTGCATGTGCGAGCGTCGGCTGCAATCTGGATGCCAAGACATCGGAACTTCGTTTTCCAGCCAAATCCCTCCCTAAAATATACACCCTTGTAAAGAAGAACCGATGATATTTGGATCATTGCATTTTTCTACTCGGTATTTGCCTTTCTCTCGATCCACATAAACGAGTACGAACTTACACGCCCCGGGACGGCCTGTGCCACAGAGGACAAGGCAGGGCACCGGCGACAGTGACGGTAGGCCTGGAGGATCCCTCGCGGCTGGCGCCACTGGAGCTCTCATTGGATTATATTTTGCAAAAGAAAATACATGCTCTTAAACACTAAGCCAAGAGATCATCTCAAAGATAAGAAGATATTAGATTGTTTCTCTCTTTCCAAGTCAATCTGCGCCTGAAACAAACCACAGACCCGAGCTCCATAATGAGGTCTGCTTGTTGTAGGTACCGACTAATAAGTACTCATAGCAATTCCACTTGTAAATATGCTTTCAAGAAGCAAGTGGAAACAAAACAAACTGAAATAACAATCAACTGAAACCAAAACATCGGATGCATGCCAGAAAAGAAGGAACAGGCAGGGCAACAAATCAAAAATAGACGATAATATTTCTTAAGCCGAATATCCAGCCTTCAAGGAAATCATATAATTATCCTCATGTTACAAGGGTTGGCGTCCCCCAAATATCAGAACAACCCAGACATATCAGGAACCAAAAGACCCAATAATCCCAACAGACTGGTGCAATGATACAAGGTTAAGCTTTCTCCTCATTGTTCGCCTACTTGGATCGCTGCCTCATCTTTCGGCGCTTCCTCTTGAGCCTCCTCATCCTCTTCTTCTTCCACTGCAAATTGTAGTAACCGCAGAGCTCATTAGTACAAACTGCGTAGTAGTACTCCAGGAAATGCTTAGGAACATAACAATAATTCCAATATGAAAACTCAGATATAGTAGTATGTGACTTGGAATCAGAAGATTGAGTGTTTCATTGGATATCATCACATGATTTTCAGAAACACGGACCAATTGTTCTCCATCATTTCACAAACTGAAGCCAATTTCAAATTGAAAGAGGAAACAACTATTCTATGATATCTAGTTCAGCAGAACAGATCTGCAGTCGGTTTGACATTCAGAATGAGTAGGAGGATTTTATCATCAAATAGATCAGACGCCAATTGTCTTCCTCATCATGCCAACCAACGCAATTAAACAATAAAAAAGTGGGGAAAATGAGCACTCTAGGAGATGCATAGGAACATAACAACAATTCCATTATGAAAATGGAAAGATAGTTCTATGTGATTTAGAATCAGAAGATTAGTGTTTCATTGGATATCATCACATGATTTTCAGAAACACGGACCAATTGTTCTTCATCATTTCCCAAATTAAAGTCGATTTCAAAGGCAAATAGGAAACAATTATGCCAAGATATCTAAAGAACTAGTTAAGCAAAGTAGAGATCTGCAGTCAGTTTGACATTCAGAATGAGTAGGAGGATTTTATCATCAAATAGATAAGACAACAATTGTCTTCCTCATCATGCCAACCACGCAATTATACACAAAACAAACAGTGGGAAAAACGAGTGAAGCAAATGGCTAAGCAATCAACGTTCTCTCAGACAAATGCCTCGATTGTCCACATGGTGCAATAGAATGGATTACATCAGACTCGTCATCTGTTTTAATCATCACAGAGAACGAACACAACACTAACAACTTTGTACCTAACACCAGCAGTCAAGCAAATCTAATTAAGACACCTGCAGAAATTGCGGCAAAGAAAGAATAAGAAGAAGAAGGCAGGGGGGCATTGACAAGTATTCTCTCAGACAAATGCCTCGATTGTCCACACGGTTCAATAGAATGGATTACATCAGACTCGTCATCTGTGTTCATCATCATAGAGAACAATAAACCCAGAAATATCAACGACTTGACTTGAGAGACACATGCGGCCAAGCAAATCTTATCTTATCTACAGAGTCAGAGACGCTGCATCTACGCAGCAGCAATCACAAATCAAAAGTTTGAACAAAATCAGAGTTCTCTCAGACAAATGCCTCGTGTTGTCCCCACGGTTGAATGGAATGGATTGTATCGGACATCTAATCAGTGTTGATCATCACGGAGAACCACGAACAAAAGAATCCGACCAATACAAGGCAGATCTGTCCTCAAACGAACACGCTACGTCTAAAAAATCCAATGTTCTCTCTGACAAATGCCTCGATTGTCCACATGGTTTATAGAATGGATTGCATCGGACTCGTCATCTGTTTTCATCATCACAGAGAACCGCAAACAAGCAACTACAACTACGAGCGCGCGCGCCACATGGTGAGCAACAGCAGGAAATCACTAGATCGCATCGAGCAGTCGGATGAAAAGGTACGGTAGAGGTGAATCGGGAACGAACCTTGGCCCTCATCGCGGAGGTGCCGGCGCAGCAGGCGGACTGGGTCTCGGTGACTGCTTGCTGCGGCGGCGGAGGTGTACGAGGATGGCTCTCGCATGGTACTTATAGAGGAGGTCGGAAAGGAACCCTAACCAGGAGTGATGGACGGCTCAGATCGAGATGCGCTGAGTTGGGCCTTAACTCTTTGGCCCATATGTATTTGTGAGAGATGATGATAAGAATTTTCGGGAGCAACTTTCCTTAGGGCCACAAAGTGATCCTCAAAAAAAAAAAACAACAACCTTAGGGCCACAAAGTTCACTTTTTTTTTCTGGGAGTGTGTCGTGCGTCCAGTCGCCGCCGCCACATGCCGCCTGTTGTGCGCATCTTTAAGATTTTGATTTTATTTATTTATTTTCGCACATGTTTTTCGATTTTATATGGTTTTGGGGGCTTTTGCTTGGCTTTCTCTTTGTTTTGCATAAAAAAAATTCAGGGAGAACGCATTTCGGCGAGGAGCGCAGCATGTGCTTTTTCCAGGAACGCATTTTTTAGAAGTATGATCTTGCTTCCGTGAGAAATACAGCCTTGCTTCTGCGAGAAGCATATCTGTACTTCCTAAAAATGGAAAAACAGAGCCGTGCTTCCTTGAAAAGGGGGGAAAAGCACATCTTATGCTTCTGCGTGAGAAGCACACATTATGTTTTCCCAAAAAAGGGAAAAGCACAGCACGTGCTTTCTATAAAGGCCAAAATAAAATTTTGCTTCCAGGCTTCGGTTTTTTATTCCGTTTTTTGGGTTTTTTATTACGCTTTTTTCAGTTTCCTACTTTTTCTTGGTTTTCTTTTTTCCCTAAAAAAGTTTGTAGAAACATTGACATGGGATCTAGACTTGAAGATCTCGACTGTTCGGGATTTGGATGCACGGTTCAGAAGATAAACAGTTTTAAAAACGAATCTAAAAAAAGGAGAACTCATATGTTGCGACAAGTGACGCATATGCAGTGCGGCACTAGTTAGCACCAGAGATGGTAAAGAATGACCTTTGAAATCGAAAGTACCTTTCTACACCCAGGAGCAAATGCTCCTGGTATGAACAGTAAATCAAAAAAAATAAAAAACATATTAAAAAAATTCTGAAATTATTTTGTGACATACTTTCACAAATGTTTGTTATGCATGCAAAATTTCATCGCGAAATCACATTGGTGGAAGGTGTGCCAAAAAAACAAAATCAGAGCTCCAAAATGCTTTTGTAAGTAACATTTTCAGAGCATCGATTTTGTTTTTTTTACCACACCTTCCACCAATGTGATTTTGCGATGAAATTTTGCATGCACAACAAACATTTGTGAAAGTATGCCACAAAAAAATTTCAGAAATTTTTGAATTGTTTTTGAATTTATTTGATGTTACTGTTCACATCAGGAGCATTTGCTCCTGGGTGTAGAAACTCCACGTCCCTTTGAAATGAGTACCTCTTAATTAGTGATTTCGAGAATTTTGTATCCTATTGGGCTTTGTTCACACCTTTGTTTTATTACCCCGCATTTGGTCCATGTTCGATTTATAAGCCGTATTTTGGCTTATCATAGAAATTGTTTTTAAGGTACATTTTTTAGTTGTTTTTTAAGATATTAGTGATCATGCAATTACGGGTGGACATATTAGAGCGTCTACAACCAGACCGCCACTTCCCCCCTAATGTCCGGACGAACAACCCAGACATTGCCGAGATCCAAAAATGCTACCCAACCAGACCCTCCAAAACTAACTTGCACATTCAGGTTGTCTGGCATCCCTCATATCCAGCCTATGTGTTGCGGATTTCAGGCTGCCTGGACGCGCTTGCCATGTCAGACCAACAAGCGGGACCCACACAGAAATGCATCGGTCTGCCCTGAGGCTTACCAGTTTGCTACTCACATTCATGGCACCGCACGAGAGGTGAAGTCCCGTCTATTAAGTGAGCCAAACCCTATTAACCCTCACATCTCAACATGGCACCCGCGGGTTTTCGGGTGTGGGTAATGTTTGCCGAAATCCGTACCCATCCCAATATTTTTCGCCCAAACCCATACCCGTACCCACACCTTGGGTTTCATATTGTTCCCATACACGTACCGGCTGGGTGCAGGCAATACCCGTGGGTATTATAGATGGTAAAATGTGAATTGAAAGGTGACCGAGATGGGGAGATGGGGTTTGTGTTCTATGAGCGTGATGGCGTGATGGGTTGGTGAGGGGAGGAGATTTTGTGTGTGGGCTGTGGCTCGGTTAGGCTAGGGTTTTCCATTTTTTTAGTGAATGACATAGGGAACTTACTTGTAAGATGTACTAATATACAAGTAGGCGGGTACGCGGGTATGGGTATTACCTTCCCGTACCCGTACCCGGCTTACCCATTGGGTACATTTCTCCCCATTTACAAACCCATAGGTATTTAACTTTCTCAAATCGTTACCCTAATAGGTTTTTTACCCGTCGGGTTCGCGGGTCCCATTGCCATGTTGACTCACGTCACCTCCCCCGATCTGCGTCTTCACGCCGTGTGCATTGCCCCGTCCTGTCCGCGCCCGAGCTCGTCGTCTGAAAAGGTGCACACGAAGATAACATACTACAAGCTTTTAACGTCGGATCATTGCGCTTAGATCATGGCAGAGATCTGTGTCGCGGAGGCCAGGCATGTGGCCTACATAGCGACCGACCTTCCTCTGACCTCGGACGAGGATGGGGCTTTACACTCGAATGTGGCTAGGCGATCATGTTTGTCCCAATGGTTGACCACACCGGCCATGGGTTTAAGATGGAAGACTTGCGGTAGTCGTTCCACCTCGTCTTAGATGAGGAGCACCTCACAGTAGAGGTGGAGCTTGAGGCGGAACGAGCAGGCGCTATCGCCCACACCGAGCTCTGCGTCGACCCGGTCTTCATTGCTGAAAACCGCACCATCCTCGAGTCCAATGAGGATGAGTGGGTGGTGTCAGTGAACCGCTGCATGATCTTCATCCACGACGAAGAGCGGGAAGAGACCTTTGTGGATGAGGATGAGGATGAGGATGACGAGGGTGAGTAGGTGCCTCGCGCCGCCAATGACCACAAGGTCGGCGGCTCCGACGAGGGGGTGATCCCGATCTCCTCGAACAAGGAGTGGGTAGATTTATTAGTTTGTACTTTGTAGCATGTAATTTTTATTTCTGAATGTAGTTTTAGCTTGTTTTATCTATGAATCTATGAATGGAACGTAGTTCTACCTTGTTTGCAATTTCATGTTGCATGGTTTTGAGGGTTCAGAAATGAGGGGCATGGTTGCCCTGCAGGACAAATGGGGAGCAACCGTCCCCTATCCGCCAACGTGTCCTCACACACCCACGGACATATAGTGGGCCAAAAAAGCCAGTATGCTCTTAACCGAGAACCGATGTACTTCCTCCATCCAATTTTATTTTGTCCCTTGCATTTTGGATCAAATTTTTACCATACATCTGACTAGCAAAATATAAGTTATGTGCCACACCAAAAACTAAGACCAAACCCAGATACACCAAAACAAGAAAATTGGTTGCTAGCTCGGTTCTCAAATCTTAGGAACCAATATTAGTTCAAAATAGTTGGTTGTAACCCTCAATTAACCAAAATAACTGAGAAATTATGCAGGGCCTACTTTCTCTGCATGTTCCCTAGTCCCTACCCCCCCCCCCACCCCCCCCCCCCCCCCCCCCCCCCCCACCCCCCCCCCCCAAAAAAAAAAAAAACAAAAAAAAAAAAACAAAAAAAAAAAAATGTAAGAAAAAAAAAAAAAAAAAGTAAAAAAAAATAATAAAATAAAACGAAACAAAAACAAAAAAAAGAAAAAAAAACCCCCCCCCCCCCCCCCCCCCCCCCCCCCCCCCAAACTGCCCAAGTACAGCACGTTAGCCCATGAATCTTGTTTGATGCCTTACATGTGTCAAAAAGATTGTCGTGACGTGCACAATAATGACTGAATAATGTCAATAAACATGATGACATGCCCCATCTCTTGCCAAGTTGTTGTTGTGCCATCGGTAGCGTCAATATCTGAAATCTGTTTTTATTTCTTTATCCATCAGGTAATAAACTATAATACGTATACAAGCAAAATCAGTTACAACTAGGAAGTAGTTGGGAGATTATCACATCTAGAATTGTACAACTTAGAAGAAATAGGCAAAGTGTGATAATATGAAAGTAATACAAGGGTTACTTAAATTCGTGCTTATGTTTAATAAAACATACATGGACGAATGATAAGATTGGTCAGTTCCACATTCATGCGGTCAGAAGGTTCACCGCCTAAATTGATGTACAGTTCCATGTCAATGTCAAATTCTTACACTTTGGGAAGTTCGTTCCAACTGGCACCTGTGAAAAAGGTTCTTCATTCTTTGTTGATGACCTTGGCTTTGAAACCAAAGCTCTTTTTGTCTGATGGTAAGCTCTAACATTGGTCATGGTAATGGCCAACTTATTCAGGAAAATGTTTCTTGCAAGCATGGTTTTAACTGGCCAATTCGGAAGGTGCATCATTGATAATCATTAGGATGCTTATCGCATGCCCACCCGTCTGTGATAATATGTTCCTGAGTGAAAAATTGACCAATACTTACCACTGACAGGATGCCTTCTTTGATTTGTCTGAGTTTGCCATTTAAATCCGACCCTCCATTTTCCAGCCCGCCAGTGTAGTAGTTTACTCGGGTGTTATATCCATCCTCCACAACCAGTCTCCACTGCAAACCCTCCCTCCCGCCGCTAAGCACTACCTCCTTTAGCTTGCATTCTCTCTTGCCTCTCATCTCCATCCCATTAGCCTCCAACTATTTTTCTAGCCAATGTTTGTGATGCTCTGAGTATCACACACAATTCGGCTACACAAATTGTGTGTGACTGCTCTACCTGATTGCACACGGTTCGTACAAACTGACTCTAAATAATGCTATGTACCATCAAATGATTTTTCGTGGATCGGCGATGAACCCCCCTCCCAATCGCCAACCCACCAAAGCACACAGCTTCGAAAAGAGTGTGCGACTAGGGGTCCAAGATGTGTGCATAGCCCCAATCTATACTAGTGTATCAAGCCCAGGCATCAACTCCTTATCACTGACTAACCGGTGGCTCTGAACCCCTCTGAGGGGTCAGTGCTTAAAAGGATTCTAGTAATGGCAAGGTAGCTCTGGTTTCAAGGACAGACGTCAGAGGAGCAAATTGCAATGGATGTCATGTCATATCCTACTGTGCTTATTGTTGCAACGGAAATGGATTCAACACAACGTTCCAACATCTAAACATAGTCCACATGATTACCATAGCACAGTCGGCCCTTAAGCCAACACAATCGCACCAACCATGCATGTGGGGGTCTATCACTCCAAAGTGATGCCCCCAACAAGCTAAAATTGAGATTCTCACCTCAAGAATAAGATCCCAAATATGGAGCGGATTGCTACATCTTGAGCTTGTGTTGGTTTTTCCCTTGAAGAGGAAAGGCTGATGCAACAAAGTAGAGATAAGTATTTCCCTCAGTTAAGAAGCAAGGTATCAATCCAGTAGGAGGAACTGTAGGAACGAAGTATGTCTAGCAGAGGGGGGGTGAATGGGAGTTTTAAAATTTCTTCGAAAATATCAAAACTCTCGTAACCCAGCAGCGGAGCGAATGAAAACAGTGTATAGTGAGCGAATACAAACTACGAATGGAAACTACTAGCATGCATCGAGACAAATCACATGATTGAAACAGTACGAATGTAAAGAGGAGAAACAGAGGTAACTAGTGATGCTCGATGGCGACAAGGAATTTGGTAGACCAGTTCGTCCTTCTGCACAAGGACTACGTCTGGTTGGAGGGGTTGTGATTTAACACAGAAGATAAACTCTCTTCGCCCTATTCTCCTTGACAATTGGTTCGTCAACCAATGTCGATCACTTGTGGTAGATACTTGAGGCGATCTTCAAACCTTTACAAACTTCTTCTTCAAGAACCACAATTACTCTTGGTCTCTGAAGAAATTGACACCTAACCGTCTAGAGAGTTTGCAGCTCTCAAGAGTACTAGGCGGAGCGTACTGGACTTAGATTCGAGTGATGCTGAACCACTATCTAATTTTTTGGCTCTAGGGGTTTTCTCTCGGTGGATTTTAAACTCAAATCACTTTGGAGAGGGGGTTGCTCAACAATCTTCTCACAATCAAATGAAGCAGCCACCGGACAACGCCGGTGCGGGGTGGCCATTTATAGCCGCAACCTTCCCTGGTGAGAAATGACCATTTTGGACACGCGGTCCAGCCAATGGCCAACCGACACGTTCATAACGGTCGGATTTTAAGAGCAACGGTAACACTACTTGAGGACCAAGTAATGCTAACTCCTCGGTCAGAGACAAATCTCTCGCAGCGAAGAAGATCACAGTCTCTTGCTGGCAAGTATTTGCTCGGAACACAAAGAGATTTCTCTCGCAACTTTCATATGATTTGGGTTTAGCATCAGAGAATCAAAGCTTTGAACGCTACACCCCTCTTAATAGTACGTTGGTCCTGTGACTCAATAAGGAGAAGAGAAACAATGAAATAAATGCTACGTCTTCACTTCATCTTCAATCTTCTCGGTCGCTGTGACGCCCCTGATTCAATCGTACACTAATCATACACGCAAACATGTACGATCAAGATCAGGGACTCACGGGAAGATATCACAACACAACTCTAAGAAATAAATAAGTCATACAAGCATCATAATACAAGCCAGGGGCCTCGAGGGCTCGAATACAAGTGCTCGATCATAGACGAGTCAGCGGAAGCAATAATATCTGAGTACAGACATAAGTTAAACAAGTTGCCATAAGATGGCTAGCACAAACTGGGATACAGATCGAAGAGGCGCAGGCCTCCTGCCTGGGATCCTCCTAAACTACTCCTGGTGGTCGGCGGCGGCCTGCACGTAGTAGTAGGCACCCTCGGTGTAGTAGGGGTCGTCGAAGGTGGCGTCTGGCTCCTGGGCTCCAGCATCTAGTTGCGACAACCGAGTATAGAAAGGGGAAAAAGGGGGAGCAAAGCAACCGTGAGTACTCATCCAAAGTACTCGCAAGCAAGGATCTACACTACATATGCAATGGTATCAATGAAATGGGTAGTATCTGTGGACTGAACTGCAGAATGCCAGAATAAGAGGGGGATAGCTAGTCCTATCGAAGACTATGCTTCTGGCAGCCTCCATCTTGAAGCATGTAGAAGAGATTAGCAAGTGCAGCATCAAGTAGCATCGCATAGCATAATCCTACCCGACGATCCTCTCCTCGTCGCCCTGTGAGAGAGCGATCACCGGGTTGTATCTGGCACTTGAAAGGGTGTGTTTTATTAAGTATCCGGTTCTAGTTGTCATAAGGTCGAGGTACAACTCCGGGTCGTCCTTTTACCGAGGGACACGGCTATTCGAATAGATAAACTTCCCTGCAGGGGTGCACCACATTACCCAACACGCTCGATCCCTCTGGCGGGGCACACTTTCCTGGGTCATACCCGGCCTCGGAACATCAACACGTCGCAGCCCTACCTAGGCCTAACAGAGAGGTCAGCACGCCGGTCTAAATCCTATGCGCGCAAGGGTCTGAGCCCATCGCCCATTGCACACCTGCACGTTGCGTGGGCGGCCGGTGAGCAGACCTAGCAACCTCCATTACAAAGGAAGTTGCGTTACGCGGTCCAACCCGGCGCGCGCCGCTCAGTCGCTGACGTCTAGGAGGCTTCGGCTGATACCACGACGTCGAGTACCCATAACTGTTCCCGTGTGGTGGTTAGTGCGTATAGTCTCGTAGCCAGACTCAGATCAAATATCCAATCTCGTTAAGCGTGTTAATTGATATAACCGTGGACGTCGACCAGGACCAGGCCCACCTGTCTCCTAGGTGGTCACAACCTGCCATGTCGCTCCGCCACAAAGTAACACTCGGGGGCCGTCGGGAACCCAGGCCCACCACTACCTGGATGGAACCACCTGCCCCTTCAGCCCCCATCTCCGAACAGAAACATAAGTATGTAATAGTATATAATATAAACCCGTGATCACCTCCCGAAGTGATCACGGCCCAGTAGTATAGCATGGCAGACGGACAAGAGTGTAGGGCCACTGATGTAATTCTAGCAACCTATACTAAGCATTTAGGATTGCAGGTAAGGTATCAACAGTAGTAGCAAAGACAGGCTATGCAGCAGAATAGGATTAACCGAAAGCAGTAACATGCTACACTACTCTAATGCAAGTAGTAGAGAGAAGGAATAGGCGATATCGGGTTGATCAAGGGGGGGGCTTGCCTGGAAGCTCGGCAGAGAAGGACGGGTCGTCAACACTGTAGTCGTTCATGGCAGCATCGTCAGCGGTCTCAGCGTCTATCGAGAGAGAAAGAGGGGGGAGGAAAAAGTAAATACAAAGCAAACAATGCTACACAAAGTATGACATGACAATATGCAGTGCCGGGTGTGTTCTAACGTGGGGTTGCACGTTACCGAGAAAGGGGGATCCCATCCGGGAAAGTTTTCCCGGTTCCGGACATTTGTTAGACAGATGACCGGAGGGGAACAGTTGCACGTTCGCTATGCTAGGGACATGTGGCGGGCGAACGGACTGCGTATTCGGATTCGTCTCATCTTTCTGAGCAACTTTCATGTATAAAGTATTTTCATCTGACTTACGGTTTTTTTTCTATTAATTTTTCAAAGTTTTAAATCATTTCCTGAGATTCTAGAATTTTTTTAATTTCGAAAAAATTAAATGAAAAATGCTGGGTGCACCCGGTCCAGTGCACCCAACGGTGTACAAGAGGCTGATAGTGGGCCTGTGGGACCCAGTTGACCCAGTCAACATTGACTGGTCAAGGGGGTGAATAGTGTAGGCGGGTCCCACACGTCATTGTTTATAATTTAGTTAGATATTTTTTTAACCATTTTAGTTAGACATCAGGCCCATACGTCATTGACTGCGGGTTAGTCTAAGTGGTTAAACATGCTAGTTAAATTAGTGGGACCCAACTGTCAACGGGTGATTACCCCTAATTAACTTAACCCCTAATGTTATTTTGACTAGAACGGATCGGGTACACCCGATAGCGACACAACCGGCAGAGGCCACAGTGCCCAGCGCCATGGGAGGCCTCGGCCAGGAGGCCGCGATGCAACAACGGCAAAGCAGCGACGGGCGGAGCCGGCCCGGCCATGGTGCGGTCATCAGCGCGCACGGCCAGGGGCGGGCATGAGCAGCTGCAGCATCGGGCGAGCAGGGGCGCTAGGCAGCAGCTGCAGCAGAGGGCGGCAGTGGCGGCGCGGCAGGCAAGCGGCCAGGGGAAGCAGTGGCGAGCGGGCCGGCGGCGGTAGGCAAGCAGGGCGTGGCCGGTGCGGATGGGCCGGTCCGGCTAGGAGTGGAAGGGGAGCAGCAACGGCAGAAAGAGGAGGCGGCGGCATGCAAGGGAGGGGGCATGCGGGCACGGGCAACCACGGGGAGGAGCAGGCGAACGGGGCGGCTGCCGGCGAGTAGTGCAGCAGGAGCAGGAGGCGCGGCGGGACGCACGGGGCTCGGCCCGGATCACGGGCACGGTGGCCGTGGCCGGGGCGCAGCAGCAGGCGTGGTACAGCAGCGGCACGAGCAGGCACGGGAGCGGCGCTACCGCTCGTGTTTGAGCGAACCAGGGCCATCGACGGCATCAGGGCGATGTCATGAGCACGATAGCGTGCTTGGCCGGCTGCGAGGTGGACAGCAGCAACCACAGCAAACGCGGCAGCGGCGCTGAGCTTTCGGGCACGACGGAGATGATGGCTAGTGACACTCGCGAGCATGGGAGGTGAGGGGGAAGGGAGAGGAGCTCACAGGGGCCCTGTAGAGGTGCAAAGCGGGTTCGAGGAGGGCTCGACGGCGGCGGTTTCTGGCGATGGTGACGGCGATGCAGAGGAGAAAGACGTATCGATCCCGACTTGGTGATGGCTCCCGGTACCGTTCGTTGTCGTAGAGGGCGTAGTCGAGCACTGCGGAGTGGCTGGACACGGCGGCTAGGCGCGGGGACGATGGTGGCTACGCGTAGGACGGATCAATGGCGACGGGGGCGCTCGGGTGTGTGCGGGGAGGAGGATCTGGGGTGAGAGGGGGAGAGTCGGGACGTCTAGGGTTGCCGGGGGCGTCGAGGACGGTCTTAACCAGCGAGAGGAGTCGACGGATGGCCGGCGCATGGCTGATCCAAGGCACGGACGTCGCACGGGCGTCCACAGAACCTCATGTGAACAGGAGGCTGAAGGAGGGAGGTGAGTTGGGCTAGGCCTGGCCAATTTGCCAGATGGGCCAAGTGCCCAGTAGATTAGGTCTTTTGTTTCCATTTTTTTTTGTTTGCTGTTTTTCTTATTTATCTACTGTTTTCTATTTAGTTTAGGTACTAAATGATTTTAGTTAACATTGAAGCTCCTCACATAATTACCTACTGATATTTTGGGTGTTGTCCAAAAAGTTCGGGGCTATTTGTAAATGTTTGAAAATAAGTTCATATTTTAATGGGCACAATACGTGCTGCTTGACCACTTTAATTATTTTTAGGGGAAATTTAAAAATCGATTTAATGTTGGCTCCTACGTCTTAATTACCTAGTGAATATTTGCAACCCATCGAACATTTTTATTTGACAGTTTGAAGTGATAAGAATTTGACTTGTTATTTGAAATTTGAATTTGAATCATTTTTGAACCATCGCGAGATCGACAACAGTAATCGTGGTGACGTGGCATCATTAGTAGGGTATTACTGTAGCATAACTATCCGGGCGTTACAGTCGCAGTCACTTCCTTCGGACAAGCACCGGACCAGTTGCTTCGCGTCAGCAATTTTTGAGGGGTCACTCTTGTTATCATAATCTTCGGTGATAACCTTCACTGCAACGCAGGGGATTATCTTCGGCGTTTGAATCAAACTCCTCTTGATTCCAGGGACCTGTTACTCTGTGCGCACTAGCAAACACATAAGTCCATATTGTTTATGTCAACAAACTCCAAAACATAAGGAGGCAAATTATTGCACCAACAGGAACGCACAAGTCTCCAATGATAGCACATACACAAACAAACAAATACTTGCACCCAACGCGATAAAGGGGTTGTCAATCCCTTCACGGTTACTTGCAAGGATGAGATCTGATAGTGATAGATATAAAAGTTAAGTAAAAGTGCAAAATAAGATACAAGTAAATAAATTGCAGCAAGGTATTTTTGTGTTTTTGGTTTTATAGATCGGAAAATAATATGATAAAAGATAGACCCGGGGGCCATAGTTTTCACTAGAGGCTTCTCTCTTGAAAGAAAGCATATGATGGGTAAACAAATTACTATTGAGCAACTGATAGAAAAGCGAATAATTATGTAGATATCCAAGGCAATGACCATGTATATAGGCATCACGTCCGAGACAAGTAGACCGACTCCTGCCTGCATCTACTACTATTACTCCACACATCGACCGCTATCCAGCATGCATCTAGGGTGTTAAGTTAACAAGAATGGAGTAACGCCTTAAGCAAGATGACATGATGTAGAGGGATAGATCCAACCAATATGAATAAACCCCATCTTTTTATCCTTAATGGCAACAATACAATACGTGTCATGTCCCCTTCTGTCACTGGGATTGAGCACCGCAAGATTGAACCCATTACAAAGCACCTCTCCCATTGCAAGAAAAATCAATCTAGTTGGCCAAACCAAATCAATAGATCGGAGAGAAATACAAAGCTATATAAATCATGCATAAAAGAGTTCAAAGAAGACTCAAATAATATTCATAGGTAATCTGAACATAAACCCACAATTCATCGGATCTCAACAAATGCACCACAAAAGAAGATTACATCGAATAGATCTCCAAGAACATCGAGGAGAACATTGTATTGAAGATCAAAGAGAGAGAAGAAGTCATCTAGCTACTAGCTATGGACCCATAGGTCCTTGGTAAACTACTCACACATCATCGGAAGGGCAACAAGGTTGATGTAGAAGCCCCCCGTGATCGAATCCCCCTCCGGCGGAGTGCCGAAAAGGCCCCAAGATGGGATCTCATGAGAACAGAAGCTTGCGGCGGAGGAAAAGTATTTTTGGTGTGCCCTCTAGTCTTTGGGGAATATTTGGGTATTTATAGAAGAAGAATTAGGGTCAGAGGAGTAACAGGGGACCCTGGGGCGCGCCCCCTGAGCTTGTCGCCAATCTGTGGCCCTTCTGGCCTCCTCCTAAAGCTTCCAGGGAGTCTTGTGGTCCAAAAAAATCCTCAAAAAGTTTCGTTCTGTTTGGACTCCGTTTGGTATTGATTTTCTGTAAAGGCAAAAACAAGGAAAAAACAGCAACTGGCACTGGGCACTATGTTAATAGGTTAGTCCCAAAAATAATATAAAATAGCATAATAATGCATACAAAACATCCAAGATGGATAATATAATAGCATGGAACAATCAATAAGGAGAAGAGAAACAACGAAATAAATGCTACATCTTCACTTCGTCTTCAATCTTCTCGGTCGCAGTCACTTCCTTCGGTCGAGCACCGAACCAATTGCTTCGCGTCAGCAATTTTTGAGGTCTTGTTATCGTAATCTTCGGTGATAACCTTCACTGCAACGCAGGGGATTATCTTTGGCATTTGAATCAAACTCCTCTTGATTCCAGGGACCTGTTACTCTGTGTGCACTAGCAAACACATAAGTCCATACTGTTTATGTCAACAAACTCCAAAACATAAGGAGGCAAATTATTGCACCAACAATCTCCCCCTTTTTGGACGATTGTTGACAAAGCAGATAATCATCAAAGTGAAGATAGATAAGTGAAAAGTAATTCCAACAAGAGTGAATAAGTGTTACTTTGCTCGATGATGAAATTGACTCCCCCTAAATGTATGCAGGGAAAAAGATACGAGATTAATTCTCCTGCAAGTATTGAAGTATACAGAGGAAATTTCAATTATTCGAGTCAATGATTCGCACTGATGACATATAATCCATCGAGATTGTAGTGCAATCATTCATAACTTCTGATAATAATTCCACCTGCAAAACAAATGCTTCGAGAGAAATAGTGCAGCAGGAGGGGTTATTAACACTACAATACAGAAGTTTTACAACATAGAGCGGATAAGCTTAAACCATAAGTTTCATGCCCGCACGAAACCAAACCAAAAAGGGCACAGAAAGAAAATCTATTGAGACTCGATGTAATTCTCCCCCTTTTGTCAACTAGTGTCAAAAAGGTGTCAAATAACATGAGTGCAAAAGCGCAGAACTTGGTTCACTCGATGGCATCTCCAGAATTGTCAGAGGTGATTTCGTCTTCGGAGGTGACTGGATTGGCTTCGTCTTCAGCAGCAGTGGATTTTCCTTCAGGGACAACAACGTGGGGCTGAGAGGACGAGGGCACATCTAGGGCAGCCACATGAGGAACACGGGACAACGCATTGCCGTCGGTAGGTTTCACAGTCAGTGAGGTGGCTTCAGATTCTTCAAGAAGTTTGCGAAGCTTGAGATGCAGAAGATCAGTGGTTGGCTCACGAACAGGAAGAGGAGGGGTACTTTGATCTTAGAAATCTTCAATAGTGAAGCCTTTGTCAATATAATCATAGAGCTCTTGGGGATTGACATGCAGGAGGTGTTTCTCGGTAAAGAACTTGCGAAGCAATTTCCAGAGCCTCTTCTTGTTTTCATCTGCAATCAGATGCACGAGTCTGGTGGGATAGCTGAGAGCATTTAGCTCGGAGGCGAGATGTTCTTTTCGCGTCGATCCTCAGTGATGTTCTGCAGCAGCAGTTGTTGTGTACGCAAACTAACTTCGAGTTGTGATGGAGGTTGAGGCATAATCTTTGGATCACGCTGAGGGAGACGTGGCCCGTCAAATTTCTTGTGATAATCGTGAGGGCTTGACGCAGGCGATTTACCCGAAGAAATATCTTCCATGATTTGCAAGGTATCGCGAACAGGAGGTATGAAGCTTTTGTGACTTTCCTTCGCCACATACACTATGCGCATAGCATGATCAACAATTTTCTGGATCCATGGCGCAAACACTTTGACGCAGAATGGATATTGAGCAGAATCCTTCAGAATACGTAGAAACATGTCCTCAACATCGAAGATATATCGCTCAAAGATTGCATAGATGGTATTCCGAAGAACTTCTGAGATTTATCTGTGTTCATCCCGGCCAGAGGGCAAATAGTGTACGAGAGCATATGGAATAGCGTTTGATTCTCGAACGTTAAATGCTCAGGACGGGGAGGACCAGTGTAGTCACGAATCTTTTCTTGATCCATATGATGGAAATATGCCCTAGAGGCAATAATAAAGTTGTTATTATTATATTTCCTTATTCATGATAAAGGTTTATTATTCATGCTAGAATTGTATTGACCGAAAACTTAAATACATGTGTGGATACATAAACAAATACCGTGTCCCTAGTGAGCCTCTACTAGACTAGCTCGTTGATCAAAGATGGTTAAAGTTTCCTAACCATGGACATGTGTTGTCACTTGATAAAGGGATCACATCATTAGGAGAATGATGTGATGGACAAGACCCATCCGTTAGCTTAGCATATGATCGTTCAGTTTATTGCTACTGCTTTCTTAATGTCAAATACATATTCCTTCGACCATGAGATCATGCAACTCTCGGATACCGAAGGAATACCTTGTGTGCTATCAAACGTCACAACATAACTGGGTGATCATAAAGATGCTCTACAGGTTGACACGTCTTCGTCGTATCTACTTTTCCTAACGCTTTTCCTCTTGTTTTGGACTCTAATTTGCATGTTTTGAATGAAACTAACCCGGACTGACGCTGTTTTCAACAGAACTACCATGGTGTTGTTTTTGTGCAGAAATAAAAGTTCTCGGATTGGAACAAAACTTTTTGGATAATTTTTATACAATAAAAGAAAAATACTGAAGCCAAGAACCATCGGAGGGGGCCCCCTGGGTGAGCACAACCCACCAGGGCGCCCCCCCTCAGGCGCCCCCAGGTGGTTGTGCCCACCTGGTGGCCCCGCAGACCCTGATTCCAACGCTATAAAATCCTATTTTTCTAGAAAAAATCAGGGAGGAAGAATTATCTCGTTTCGCGATACGGAGCCGCCGCCACCTCCTGTTCTTCATCGGGAGGCCAGGTCTGGAGTTCGTTTTGGGCTCCGGAGAGGGCGATCTTCGATCTTCGTCATCATCAACCCTCCTTCATCGCCAATTCCATGATGCTCCCCACCGGGAGTGAGTAATTCCTTCATAGGCTCGCTGGTCGGTGAGGAGTTGGATGAGATTCATCATGTAATCGAGTTAGTTTTGTTAGGGCTTGATCCCTAGTATCCACTATGTTCTGAGATTGATGTTGATACGACTTTGCCATGCTTAATGCTTGTCACTTTGGGCCCGGGTGCCATGATTTCAGATCTGAACCGTTTATGTTATCACCATTATTATATCTATGTTCTAGATCCGATCTTGCAAGTTATATTCACCTATTACGTGTTATGATCCGTAAACCCCGGAGCGACAGTATTCGGGATACTTTCCGGTGATGACCGTAGTTTGAGGAGTTCATGTATTCACTATGTGCTAATGCTTTGTTCCAGTTCTGTATTAAAAGGAGGCATTAATATCCCTTAGTTTCCATATGGATCCCGCTGCCACGGGAGGGTAGGACAAAAGATGGCATGCAAGTTCTTTTCATAAGCACGTATGACTATTTACGGAATACATGCCTACATTATATTTATGAACTGGAGCTAGTTTTGTATCGCCCTAGGTTATAACTGTTATATGATGAATATCGTCCAACGAATTCACCGATCCAATGCCTACGATTTTCTTTTATATTGTTCTTGCTAAGTTACTACTGCTACTGTTACTGTTACACTTGCTACAAAATCATTGCTATCATTGTTACCGTTACTATTGCTATTGCTACTACTATCAAAACTATCATACTACTTTGCTACTGATCACTTTGCTGCAAATAATTAATCTCCAGGTGTGGTTGAATTGACAACTCAGCTGCTAATACTTACAAATATTCTTTGGCTCCCCTTGTGTCGAATCAATAAATTTGGGTTGAATACTCTACCCTCGAAAACTGTTGTGATCCCCTATACTTGTGGGTTATCAAGACCTTTTTCTGGCGCCGTTGCCGGGGAGCATAGCTATATTTGTTGAGTCACTTGGGATTATTATCAATTTATCGCTATGAATAATTTAAAGGATACCAATACTAAAATATTTCCCTCTAAGACGAGGGGAGGTAAGGAACTGCCATCTAGCTCTGCACTTGATTCACCTTCTATTTTGAGTAAACTTGCAACACCACCGCATGCTAATAATCCTGATATGTCGCAAGTTATTGACGATGCTACTTCTGCTATGGATAATGCTTATGATGATGCTAGTACCTTGCTTGATGATAATGTGCCACTTGGTGATTTTCTTGATGAACAAATTGCTAGAGCTAGAGTTATTGAGGATGCTGAGCCTGATGAAATTATTGAATCTGAAAATCTTGAAACACCTGTTAGACCTAGTCCTCCTAGATATGAATTGCCTAAGATACCGGAAGGTTATGTTATGGATGAGGAGACAACTAGAGATTTTCTTGCTTGCAATGATAGGGATGATCTTAAGAAATTATTATGCAAACTGAAGGAGAAATCTTTGAATGCTAGAATGAAATGTGATCCTAAGTTTGCCACTTCACCTATCTTTGTTGATGATAAGGATTATGAATTCTCTGTCGACCCAGAGTTAATTACTTTGGTTGAATCTGATCCTTTCCATGGTTATGAAACTGAAACTGTTGTGGCACATCTTAATAAGCTGAATGATATAGCCACCCTATTTGCTCATGATGAGAAAATTCGCTATTATTATATTCTCAAATTATTTCCGTTCTCATTAAAGGGTGATGCTAAGACTTTGTATAATACTCTTGCTCCTGGTTGTGTGCGTAGTCCCCAGGATATGATTTACTACTTCTCTGAAAAATATTTTCCTACTCATGAGAAACAAGCTGCCTTACAGGAAATTTTTAACTTTGTGCAAATTGAAGAAGAGAGTCTCCCACAAGCTTGGGGGAGGCTTCTCCAATTGCTTAATGCTTTGCCTGATCATCCTCTTAAGAAAAATGAAATACTTGATATCTTCTATAATGGACTAACCGATGCTTCTAGGGACTTCCTAGATAGTTGTGCTGGTTGTGTTTTCAGGGAACAAACTGTTGAACAAGCTGAAGAATTGTTGAATAACATATTGAAAAATTATGATGATTGGACTCTTCCTGAACCACCACCTAAACCCACTTCGAAGAAGAGGGGTATCTTATATCTCAGTCCTGAAGATATGCAAGAGGCAAAGAAATGTATGAAGGAAAAATGTATTAAAGCTGAGGATGTCAAAAATTTACCTCCTATTGAAGAAATACATGGGCTTGATACACCACCACCCAAGGTGGTAGAGGTAAATTCTTTAATGAAATTTAATGATAATGACAATCCTTATTATATGCATCCTAGTCAATGCCTTTATGAGTTTGATAACTATATTAGAAAACAAGATCACTTCAATGCAAATGTTATGAAACAATTGAAATACAATTCTGATATGATTGCTCGCTTGAGTGACTTGTTATTTAGAATCGCAAATGATGTTAGAGGTGTAGGAAAACATGCTTCTATGGTTCAAACTCAACTAGAACAAGTTGCTAAATCTCAAAGAGAATTGCTTGATGAAATGAATAATAATATCAATGACCATGCTGTCAGAGTAATGACAAGAGGAGGTAGAATGACTCGGGAACCACTTTATCCTAAGGGACACCCAAAAATAATTGAACAAGACTCTCAAAGAATTAATACTGATGCACCTGGTCCTACTAAAAAGAAGAAGAAAAAGAAAAATGATAGGACTTTGCATACCTCTAGTGAACCTAAGATAGAAAAACCTCCTGAAGCTAATAATGATAATTCTATTTTTGATGTTGAAACTCAATCTGGTAATGAACACTCACCTAGTGATAATGAAAAATATAATGATGAGGTTCTAGAAGACACTCAACCAAACAGTAAAGAGCCAGATAATGATGTTGAAATAGAACCAGCTGTTGATCTTGATAATCCACAACCCAAGAATAAAAGATATGATAAAAGAGGCTTTGTTGCTCGAAAACATGGAAGGGAAGGAGAACCATGGGTTCAGAAACCCATGCCCTTTCCACCTAAATCAACTAAGAAGAAAGATGATGAAGAATTTGAATGCTTTGCTGAAATTATTAGGCCAGTCTTTTTGCGTACTTGCTTGACTGATATTTTAAAGATGGCCCCTTATGCAAAGTACATGAAAGACATCATCACTAATAAGAGAAAAATACCGGAAGCTAAAATCTCCACCATGCTTGCTAATTATTCTTTTAAGGATGGAGTACCTAAAAAACTTGGAGATCCGGGAATACCAACTATACCTTGCTCCATCAAAAGAAACTATGTGAAAACTGCTTTATGTGATTTAGGAGCTGGTGTTAGTGTTATGCCTTTCTCTTTATACAAAAGACTTGACTTGAATAAACTCACACCTACTGAAATATCTTTGCAAATGGCTGACAAATCAACTGCCATACCTATCGGTATTTGTGAGGATGTGCCCGTTGTTGTTGCAAATGTTACCATCTTGACTGACTTTGTTATACTTGAGATGCCCGAGGACGACAACATGTCGATTATCCTTGGTAGACCCTTTTTGAATACTGTAGGGGCTGTTATTGATTGCAATAAAAGCAAGGTCACTTTTCATATCAATGGTAATGAGCATACGATGCACTT
The DNA here is from genome assembly GCA_011799875.1 of Thinopyrum elongatum. Taxonomy (NCBI): domain Eukaryota; kingdom Viridiplantae; phylum Streptophyta; class Magnoliopsida; order Poales; family Poaceae; genus Thinopyrum; species Thinopyrum elongatum. The sequence goes on from CM022301.1 coordinate 496,458,874, forward strand.
TCCGAAGAAACAATTCCAAGTGAATGGTATAAATGTTATTGAAAAATCTTCGACACTCACTATTGGAAGTTTTCAACTAACTCTACCTACTGCCAAAAAGAAATATGATATACTTATTGTTGGGGACATGCATATCCCCATTGAGGTAACTTAGTGTTTTACGAAAGTTCTTCGGTTTCATGCTAATCGAAGGTGGTTGTTAATAAGACTTGATCAACCTTATTAATGGATCACTTTTGAGAGGTATGAAGTTGAGGAATTTAGTAGGCACCACCTTCTGTCCTTACCTTTTATTTTCTGTTTTTCTTAGTTAAATAAAATAAAATGCCATGTTTATCCTATTTTCTGGATTTTTCGTGCAATAAAAAAAGACCCAAAAATAAAAGTTCTCAGAATGTCCTGAAAATTTAATACAAATTTTTTCTGAATATTTAAGAATTTTTTATGCAAATAACATCAGAGGGGGGTGCACCAGGTGGGCACAACCCACCTGGGTGTGCCAACACCCCCAAGCGCGCCCTGGTGGGTTGTGGCCCCCACGTGGGCCCCCTCACTTATCTCTTTAGCCCATGTCACCACCTACCTCCAGAAAAAATTCACCATTGCTCTCTCTCTCTCGTATTCTTGCTCTCAAACCCGCGGATTTTGATCTCTTTGATCGAAGCTCCATTTTCCGAAACTGTTTTGGGGGATTGCTACTTGGTATGTGACTCCTCCATTGGTCCAATTAGTTTTTGCTTTAGTGGTTTATATTTTGAATAATTAGCTACTCTTGGTGCTGCTGTAGATGAGCTTGCATGTTGAATTCTTAGAGTTCTAAGTAGTTTGAATTCTCAGTATAGCCTCTATGCATGATTATGAGTGGTTGCTATCAATCTTGTGAAGTTTTGTTGACAAAAATTTTGTGGACTAAAAATTTCAGAATTTTGTTCATAGGAATAAGATGAGTTCCTTTAGGAAGTTTGCTTCCAAGAAGAACTCCAACGGAGTTGTGGGTGAATCATCGGATAGTGACCTCCAAACTCGGAGAATGGCGGAAGTGCGGCCATGCGAATGGCCTCACAACCCCTTCATGGATGGAGCTGGAATCCGTCAAGAGTTCGCACAATTTGCTATCAATGTTGGCCTCACCGACTTCATCGCAGCTTAGTGTGAACAATATCATCTCCTTACAAATTCCTTTGTGCAAAGTTTTCATTTCATAAGTAGGAATAACCCCCCTGAGGTGCGGTTTAATATATATGCTGAAACCCGTCAGATACCACTTACTGAATTTTGTGATATATGCTTAATCCCTTCTGACGGGGAAATAAGAGAGCCTAGGCCTGCAGAGTTTGAGGGTTTCTATCGCACCCTGTCAGTGGGAGATGAGAGAGGGGTGTCGAGTGTCACCGCCACTAGCTTGCAGTTTCCTTCAGTATATTATTTTACCCTATTCATTGCGAAGTGTCTAGTTGCTAGAGAGAAGGTTGGTGCACTTAGTGCCCCCGATTTTCGCTGTCTTACGCCGCGCACTCTACGGCGATAGCACTTATAGCTTAGGAGCTATTGTTGCACGTCACCTACACCTTAACAGGACTAAGGGTAAAATTCATGGCGATATTTATGCCACTCGCTTAGCGAGTCACTATAACATTCAGATACGTCAACATGATCACCGCTTAACCAAGGTTTACTTAGATCGTCAGGCTATGGCCGCTCATCACTTTATTGATGGTGAGAACACTACTATTGATGTTCCTTACAACCTAGTTTTCAGTATTGATACTCGTGATATTATTCCATTGCCTACACCCACTTTGTTTGATCATATTGCCAAGGGTGGATACCGGATCATGCCAGATGATATCATTGCCTACCGGAACGCCTAGGCAGTTGCAGAGGAGGAGCCGCAGGAGTGGGACGCTCAGGTGCCCGCTCCACAGCACTTCAACATAGGACCTGATGGCTACTACGAGTGGTGATTACCAAGTTAGGCCAAAAGCCTAAGCTTGGGGGAGTATGTATTTCCTCCGACATTACATTCATGTTTATACATTTCATTCCAGTTGTTGGTGTCCACACTTTTTCATTGTATTATCCATACTAGATTTATTTTCTAGCCTTCTTCTTGTGTGTTTGAAAAACTTTGAGAAAACCCAAAAATATTTCCTGCTTCTTTTCGGTTTTTCTTTCTAGTTTAATTAGTTGCATTATTAAAAGAAAAACCCAAAAAGATTTCTCGATTCTTCTTCTTGCTTGTTGGGAGCTTTCCCGTGTAAATAGTTTTTCTCGTTTTTATTTTTCCTTCTTTAATTTGCTTTCTTCTAGAAAAACTAAAAACTCAAAAAATATTTCAGTGTGTTTCTCTGAATTTCTTTTCCATTTATTGAGTCATACCAAGGAGAAGACCACAATGAAAATGTTGAGTGGCTCTCATGTGCATTATTGTTGATCTAACGAAGAGCCCAAATTACCTTGTCTTCTCCTTTGAATAAAATGTTTGCAGATTCCAGCTTAGCCCACGGCACTCTTGCACTATTATTATTTTCAAATCATTTGGTCGTGCAAGTGAAAGGCAATAATGACGATATTTGGTGAACTAGCTGTGGCAGAGAGAAACGGGTATGAACTCAACTTGTTCTGTTTTTGTAAATATGTTTAACCTAGTATCCATGATTCAGCATGTTATGATCAAACATGTTTGCAATGACAATTAGAGATTATAGTTTCTCATGCCATGCTTAAGTAGCTAGGAGTGGATAATGATTTATCTTGGATGTCAACATTGCGTTAAAATGATTGTGATGTAGTATGATGATATGGTATCCTCCTTCGAATGTTCGAGTGGCTTGACTTGGCACATGTTCATGCATGTAGTTGAATCAATACAACATAGCCTCTATGATATTTATGTTCATGGTGTTCATATCCTACTCATGCTAGTATCCAATGTTCATTAGGCATAATGCATGTTCATGACCGTTTTTGCTCTCTAGCTGGCCGCTTCCCAACCTATTTGCTAGCCTTTGCCTGTACTAAGCAGAAATGCTGCTTGTGCATCAAAATCCTAAAACCCAAGTTATTCCAGATGAGTCCACCATACCTACCTATATGCGGTATTACCCTGCCGTTCCAAGTAAATTTGCATGTACCACCTCTAAAAACTTCAAATAAATATCCATTTTTGTGTGCCTGGATTGTTCATAGAGTGACAGGAGGTAGTCGGTATCTTCCATGCTAAGCGGGTTATTCTCATGATGAGTGTTTATTCACTCGTCCTTGCACGAGAGGGGCGGTAATAGGGATTCCCAGTCCCGAAATCAAGTTGCAAATAATTAAACAAAACTCCCCCAGGACTGATGTTGGTATGGACGGTACCCATGGATTCGGCTAGCCGTGGAGTGTGTTTGCTGGTGGAAGGGGGGGGTAAACTTTACTTTTATTTCTTGGGAACAACCACTAATGTGTTTAGCATGGAAGATATCGATAACTGATGGTCGCGAAGTAAACAGGAAGGGTGCATTTCTCAAAATTTCATTTACCTCTGTTTTAAAAATTGAGCTCTAGCACCGATGCAAATCCCTGCTTCCCTCTGCGAAGGGACTATCTATTTAATTTTATGTTGAGTCATCACCTTCTCAAATAAGCGCCAGATCCTGAGAGCACTATTGTCATCCTCATGCATTATGTATAGTTAATGTTGGATGCATCATGACTGGATCTTTTCTACCATGAATTACAATGTTTAGTCGCTGCTTGAACTTTGGAGGTGCTCTGCATTTATGTTTTGCGGTCTTAGAAAGGGCTAGAGAGATACCACTGTTGTCATATTATATCATGATTGTTTTGACAAAGTGTTTTCATTTGAGATATTTTATTATTGCTCGCTAGTTGCTAATGCCACTAATATGAGTTAATATAATTTTTAAGAGTTATTGTTGACATGGTTAGTTATAATCTTTGCTAAAAACCTGGGTGCTACTTAAGCTTATTTATGCAAACAAGAGCAAAAGAGTTCGTAAAAGTTTTTCTTTTTCACTTTCAGTTTATCAACTGAATTGCTTGAGGACAAACAAAGGTTTAAGCTTGGGGGAGTTGATACATCTCCGTCGTATCTACTTTTCCTAACGCTTTTCCTGTTGTTTTGGACTCTAATTTGCATGATTTGAATGAAACTAACCCGGACTGATGTTGTTTTCAGCAGAACTACCATGGTGTTGTTTTTGTGCAGAAATAAAAGTTCTCGGATTGGAATGAAACTTTTTGGAGAATTTTTATACAATAAAAGAAAAATACTGGAGCCAAGAACCACCGGAGGGGGGCCCCTGGGTGAGCACAACCCACCCGGGCACCCCACCCCCCAGGCGCGCCCAGGTGGGTTGTGCCCACCTGGTGGCCCCACAGACCCTGATTCCAATGCTATAAAATCCTATTTTTCCAGAAAAAAATCAGGGAGGGTTTCGTGATACGGAGCCGCCGCCACCTCCTGTCATTCATCGGGAGGCCAGATCTGGAGTCCGTTTTGGGCTCCGGAGAGGGGGATCTTCGATCTTCGTCATCACCAACCCTCCTTCATCGCCAATTCCATGATGCTCCCCACCGGGAGTGAGTAATTCCTTTGTAGGCTCGCTGGTCGGTGAGGAGTTGGATGAGATTCATCATGTAATCGAGTTAGTTTTGTTAGGGCTTGATCCCTAGTATCCACTATGTTCTGAGATTGATGTTGATATGACTTTGCCATGCTTAATGCTTGTCACTTTGGGCCCGGGTGCCATGATTTCAGATCTGAACCGTTTATGTTATCACCATTATATCTATGTTCTAGATCTGATCTTGCAAGTTATATTCACCTATTACGTGTTATGATCCGTAAACCCCGGAGTGACAGTATTCATGATACTTTTCGGTGATGACCGTAGTTTGAGGAGTTCATGTATTCACTATGTGCTAATGCTTTGTTCCGGTTCTCTATTAAAAGGGGGCCTTAATATCCCTTAGTTTCCATATGGACCCCTCTGCCATGGGAGGGTAGGACAAAAGATGTCATGCAAGTTCTTTCCATAAGCACGTATGACTATTTACGGAATACATGCCTACATTATATTTATGAACTGGAGCTAGTTTTGTATCGCCCTAGGTTATAACTGTTATATGATGAATATCATCCAACGAATTCACTGATCCAATGCCTACGATTTTCTCTTATATTGTTCTTGCTAAGTTACTACTGCTACTGTTACTGTTACACTTGCTACAAAATCATTGCTATCATTGTTACTGTTACTATTGCTGTTGCTACTACTATCAAAACTATCATACTACTTTGCTACTGATCACTTTGCTGCAGATAATTAATCTCCAGGCGTGGCTGACTTAACAACTCAGCTGCTAATACTTACAAATATTCTTTGGCTCCCTTTGTGTCGAATCAATAAATTTGGGTTGAATACTCTACCCTCAAAAACTGTTGCGATCCCCTATACTTGTGGGTTATCACAGGTATCTCCGAAGGTGTCCGTTGAGTTGGCATGGATAAAGATTGGGATTTGTCACTCCATGTATTGGAGAGGTATCTCTGGGCCCTCTCGGTAATACACATCACAAGAAGCTTGCAAGCAAAGTGACTAAGGAGTTAGTTACGAGATGATGTATTACGAAACAAGTAAAGAGACTTGTCGGTAACGAGATTGAACTAGGTATGTAGATACCGACGATCGAATCTCGGGCAAGTAACATACCGACAGACAAAGGGAATTATGTATGTTGTCATAAAGGTTCAACCGATAAAGATCTTCATAGAATATGTAGGAACCAATATGGGCATCCAGGTCCCGCTATTGGTTATTGACCGGAGAGGCGTCTTGGTCATGTCTACATTATTCTCGAACCTATAGGGTCCGCACGCTTAACGTTCATTGACAATATAGTATTATATGAGTTATGTGAGTTGATGACCGAATGTTGTTTGGAGCCCCGGATGAGATCACGGACATGATGAGGAGCTCCAGAATGGTCCGGAGGTAAAGATTGATATATAGGACGATGCTATTTGGTCACCGGAAAGGTTTCGGAATGCACCGGTTATTTATCGGATCACCGGAAGGGGTTCCGGGAGGCCACAGGAGCATATTGGGCCAAACGGGCCAACGAGGGAGAGCACACTAGCCCACATAGGGCTGGCGTGCCCCACCTCATGGCAGGCAGCCATAGGGAAGGAAGGGAGAGGGCTAGCCCCCTCTTTCCTTCTCTTCCACGTGCAGGGAAAGGAAAGGGGGGGGGGCGCCTCCCCTCCTGCCTTTCCCCCCAAGCGCCAGGTAGGAAAGGGAGGGGCGCGGCCAGGGCAGGGCAGGTGCCAGGGCTGGCCGGCCGCCCCTTTGGGGGCGCCCTAGGGCTGCCTCCTCCTCCCCCCCACCTATATATATGAGAGGAGGGAGAGGGGCAACGCACACCACGATCCCCAAGCTGTGTGCGGCGCCCCTCTCCCTCTAGTTCATCCTCGGTCATATTTTTGTAGTGCTCGGCGAAGCCTTGCGGAGATAGTTGCATCACCATCGTCACCACGCCGTCGTGTTACCGTAACTCATCTACTACTTCGCCCGTCTTGCTGGATCAAGAAGGCGAGGACATCGTCGAGCTGAACGCGGAGGTGCCATACATTCAGTACTTGATCGGGCGGATCGTGAAGGTGTATGACTACATCAACCGCGTTGATAAACGCTTCCACTAAACAGTCTACGAGGGTACATAGACACACTCTCCTGTCTCGTAGCTATGCATCTCCATGGATAGATCTTCCGTCTGCGTAGAATTTTTTTTGTTTTCCATGCAACGTTTCCCTACAGTGGTATCATGAGCCAGATCTATGCGTAGATGATATGCACGAGTAGAACACAAAAGAAGTTGTGGGTGGTGACGGTCATACTGCTTACCACCAATGTCTTATTTTGATTCGGCGGTATTGTGGGATGAAGCGACCCGGACCAACCTTACATGTCCACGCACATGAGACCGGTTCCACCGACTAACATGCAACTTGTTTTGCATAAAGGTGGCTAGCAGGTGTCTGTTTCTCCTACTTTAGTTGAATCAAATTTGACTACGACCGGTCCTTGAAGAAGTTTAAAATAGCAAACTTGATAAATCACCGTTGTGGTTTTGCGTAGGGAAGAACGGTTCTTGCTAGTTACCCGTAGCAGCCACGTAAAACTTGCAACAACAAAGTAGAGGACGTCTAACTTGTTTTTGCAGGGCATGTTGTGATGTGATATGGTCAAGACGTGATGTGATATACATTGTTATATGAGATGATCATGTTTTGTAATATAGAAAACCGATAGGAGCCTTAGGGCTGTCTTTTAATTATTGTATGACCTGCATGTCAATCATTAAGCGCCATGTAATTGCTTTACTTTATCGCTATGCGTTAGCAATAGTTGTAGAAGCAATAGTTGGCGAGACGACCCCGATGCAACGATGGAGATCAAGGTGTCGTGCCGGTGATGATGGAGATCATGACGTTGCTTTGGGGATGAAGATCAAAAGCACAAGATGATGTTGGCCATATCATGTCACATATTTTGATTGCATGTGATCTTTATCCTTTGTGCATCTTATTTTGCTTAGAACGACGGTAGCATTATAAGATGATCCCTTCACTTAATTTCAAGATAAAAGTGTTCTCCCTGAGTATGCACCGTTGCTAAAGTTCGTCGTTTCAAAGCACCTCGTGATGATCGGGTGTGATAGACTCTATGTTCACATACAACGGGTGTAAGCCAAATTTACACACGCGGAATATTTGGGTTAAACTTGACGAGCCTGGCATGTACAGACATGGTCTCGGAACACTGGAGACCGAAAGGTCAAACATGAGTCATATAATAGATATGATCAACATAGAGATGTTCACCATTGATGACTACCCCATCTCACGTGATGATCGGACATGGGTTAGTTGATTTGGATCATGTATCACTTAGATAACTTGAGGGATGTTAATTTAAGTGGGAGTTCATTAGTAATTTGATTAATTGAACTTAATTTATCATGAACTTAGTCTTAATAGTTTTGCAGATCTATGTTGTAGATCAATGGCCCTTGCTACCGTTCCCTTGAATTTTAATGCGTTCCTAGAGAAAGCTAAGTTGAAAGATGATGGTAGCAACTACATGGGCTGGGTCCGTAACTTGAGGATTATCCTCATTGCTACACAGAAGAATTATGTCCTTGATGCACCACTAGGTAACCCACCTGCTCCGGCTAATCTAGACGTTGTGAACACCTGGCAAACGCGGACTGATGACTACTCGATAGTTCTGTGTGCCATGCTTTACGGCTTAGAACCAGGACTTCAAAGACGTTTTGAACGCCACGGAGCATATGAGATGTTCCAAGAGCTGAAGTTGATATTTCAAGCTAATGCCCAGGTTGAGAGATATGAAGTCTCCAAAAAGTTCTATAGCTTCAAGATGGAGGAGAACAGTTCTGTCAGTGAACACATACTCAAAATGTCTGGGTATCATAACCACTTGACTCAGCTGGGAATTGATCTTCCAGTTGAGAGTGTTATTGACAGAGTTCTCCAGTCACTGCCACCAAGCTACAAAGGCTTCGTGATGAACTATATTATGCAAGGGATGACGAAAACGATTCCCGAGCTCTTCGCAATGCTTAAGGCCGTGGAGGTAGAAATTAAGAAGGAGCATCAAGTGTTGATGGTTAACAAGACCACTAGTTTCAAGGAAAATGGCAAAGGAAAGAAAGGGAACTTCAAAAAGAATGGCAAGCAAGTTGCCGCTCCCATGAAGAAACCCAAAGCTAGACCCAAGCCTGAAATTGAGTGCTTCTACTGCAAAGGGAATGGTCACTGGAAGCGGAACTGCCCCAAATATTTGGCGGATAAGAAGGATGGCAAAGTGAACAAAGGTATATTTGATATACATGTTATTGATGTGTTACTTACTAATGCTCGTAGTAGCGCCTGGGTATTTGATACTAGTTCGGTTGCTCATATTTGTAAGTAGAAATAGGAGCTGCAGAATAAACGAAGATTGGCTAAGGACGAGGTGACGATGCGCGTTGGGAATGGTTCCAAGGTCGATGTGATCGCCGTCAGCATGCTACCTCTACATCTACCTTCGGGATTAGTTTAAGACCTCAATAATTGTTATTTGGTGCCAGCGTTGAGCATGAACATTATATCTGGATCTTGTTTATTGCGAGACGGTTATTCATTTAAGTCAGAGAATAATGGTTGTTCTATTTATATGAGTAATATCTTTTATGGTCATGCACCTTTGATGAATGGTCTATATTCTTGTTGAATCTCGATCGTAGTGATACACATATTCATAATATTGATGCCAAAAGATGCAAAGTTGATAATGATAGTGCAACATACTTGTGGCACTGCCGTTTATGTCATATTGGTGCAAAGCGCATAAAGAAACTCCATGCGGATGGACTTTTGGAATCACTTGACTATGAATCATTTGATACTTGCGAACCATGCCTCATGGGCAAGATGACTAAAACTCCATTCTCCGGAACAACGAAGCGAGCTAATGACTTATTGGAAATAATACATACCGATGTATGCGGTCCGATGAGTGTTGAAGCACGCGGCGGGTATCATTATTTTCTGACCTTCACAGATGATTTGAGTAGGTATGGATATATCTACTTGATGAAACACAAGTCTGAAACATTTGAAAAGTTCAAAGAATTTCAGAGTGAACTGGAGAATCATCATAATAAGAAAATAAAGTTTCTACGATCTGATCGCGGAGGCGAATATTTGAGTTATGAGTTTGGCCTTCATTTAAAACAATGTGGAATTGTTTCACAACTCACGCCACCTGGAACACCACAGCGTAATGGTGTGTCCGAACGTCGTAACCGTACTTTAGTAGATATGGTGTGTTCTATGATGTCTCTTACCAATTTGCCTTTATCATTTTGGGGTTATGCATTAGAGACACCCGCATTCACGTTAAATAGGGCACCATCTAAATCCGTTGAGACGCCACCGTATGAACTATGGTTTGGAAAGAAACCTAAGCTGTCATTTCTTAAAGTTTGGGGATGCGGCACTTATGTCAAAAGGCTTCAGCCTGATAAGCTCGAACCCAAATCGGAGAAGTGCGTCTTCATAGGATACCCTAAAGAGACCATTGGGTATACCTTCTACCACAAATCCGAAGGCAAGATCTTTGTTGCCAAGAATGGGTCCTTTCTAGAGAAGGAGTTTCTCTCGAAATAAGCGAGTGGGAGGAAAGTAGAACTTGATGAGGTAATTGTACCTACTCTCGAATTGGAAAGTAGCACATCAAAGAAAACCGTTCCCATGATGCCGACACCAACTAGAGAGGAAGCTAATGATGATGATCATGAAACTTCGAATCAAGTTACTACTGAACTTCATAGGTCAATCAGAACATGTTCCGCGCCAGAGTGGTATGGTAATCCTGTCCTGGAAGTCATGTTGTTAGACAACGGTGAACCTACGAACTATGAAGAAGTTATGATGAGCCCAGATTTCGACAAATGGCTTGAGGCCATGAAATCTGAGATAGGATCCATGTATGTGAACAAAGTATGGACTTTGGTGGACTTGCCCGATGATCGGCAAGCCATTGAGAATAAATGGATCTTCAAGAGGAAGACAGACGCTGATGGTAATATCACTGTCTATAAAGCTCGACTTGTCGTGAAAGGTTTTTGACAAGTTCAAGGGGTTGACTACGATGAGACTTTCTCACCCGTAGCGATGCTTAAGTCTGTCTGAATCATGTTAGCAATTGCCACATTTTATGATTATGAAATTTGGCAAATGGACGTCAAAACTGCATTCCTTAACGGGTTTCTTAAAGAAGAGTTGTATATGATGCAATGATACATCTCCAATGTATCTATAATTTTTTATTGTTCCATGCTATTATATTATCTGTTTTGGATGTTTTATATGCATTAATATGCTATTTTATATTATTTTTGGTACTAACTTATTAACCTAGAGCCCAGTGCCAGTTTCTGTTTTTTCCTTGTTTTGAGTTTTACAGAAAAGGAATACCAAACGGAATAAAACTTTCGCGATGATTTTTCTTGGACCAGAAGTCACACGTAGGACTTGGAGAGGAAGGCAGAAGAATCCCGAGGGCTCCACAAGCCCTCAGGGTGCGCCCTAGGGGGGGGGGGGGACGCCCCTGGCTTGTGGGGCCCACGGGAGTCCTCCAACCCTAATCTTTGGCCTATATATTCAGAAATATTCCCAAACCACCAGAAGCGTCCACCAAAATACTTTTCCGCCGCTGTAACCTTCTGTTCCTATGAGATCCCATCTTGGGGCCTTTTCCGGCATCCTGCCGGAGGGGGATTCGATCACGGAGGGCTTCTACATCAACTCTATTGCCCTTCTGATGAAGCGTGAGTAGTTTACCACAGACCAACGGGTCCATAGCTAGTAGCTAGATGGCTTCTTCTCTCTCTTTGATCCTCAATACCATGTTCTCCTCGTTGTTGTTGGAGATCTATCCGATGTAATATTCTTTTGTGGTGTGTTTGTCGAGATCCGATGAATTGTGGATTTATGATCAGTTTATCTATGAATATTATTTGAATCTTCTCTGAATTCTTATATGCATGATTTGATATCTTTGTATTTCTCTTCGAATTATCGGTTTGGTTTGGCCAACTAGATTGGTTCTTCTTGCAATGGGAGAGGTGCTTAGTTTTGGGTTCAATCTTGCGGTGTCCTCACCCAGTGACAAAGTAGGGGTAGCGAGGCACGTATTGTATTGTTGCCATCAAGGGTAAAAAGATAGGGTTTTCATCGTATTGCTTGAGTTTATCCCTCTACATCATGTCATCTTACTTAAGGCGTTACTCCGTTCTTATGAACATAATACTCTAGATGCATGCTGGATAGCGGTCGATGTGTGGAGTAATAGTAGTAGATGCAGAATTGTTTCGGTTTACTTGACACGGACGTGATGCCTATATTCATAATCATTGCCTTGGATATCATCATAACTTTGCGCTTTTCTATCAATTGCTCGACAGTAATTTGTTCACCCACCGTATTATTTGCCTTCAAGAGAGAAGCCTCTAGTGAAACCTATGGCCCCCGGGTCTATTTTCCATCATATATTTTCAGATCTATAAACCAAAAAACCCAAAAATACCTTGCTGCAATTTATTTACCTTTATTTTGTTTTACGTTTTAGTAAGCTTTTATATCTATCTCTATTTGATCTCACCTTTGCAAGTGACTGTGAAGGGATTGACAACCCCTTTATCGCGTCGGGTGCAAGTGTTTGATTGTTTGTGCAGGTGCATAGCTTGGAGACTTGCGTGTATCTCCTACTGGATTGATACCTTGGTTCTTAACTGAGGGAAATACTTATCTCTACTTTGCTACATCACCCTTTCCTCTTCAAGGGAAAAACCAACGCAAGCTCAAGAAGTAGCAGGAAGAATTTCTGGCGCCGTTGTCGGGGAGATCTACATCAAGCCTACCAAGTACCCACCATAAACTCTCATCTCTTGCATTACATTATTTGCCATTTGCCTCTCGTTTTCCTCTCCCCCACTTCTAAAACGATTTCAGAAAAACACAAAAAGATTTGCCTTTTTATTCGCCCTTTTTCTGGTCGTCTTTTTGTTTGCTTTTGTTTGCTCGTGTGCTAGATTGCTTGCTTTGTCACAATGTCTCAAGAAAATACCAAGTTTTGTGACTTCTCCAATACTAATAATAATGATTTTATTAGTACTCCGATTGCTCCTACCACTATTGCGGAATCTTATGAAATTAATGCCGCTTTGCTGAATCTTGTTACGAAAGATCAATTTTCTGGCGTTTCTGGTGAAGATGCCGCATCCCATCTAAATAATTTCGTTGAGTTGTGTGATATGCAAAAGAAGAAAGATGTGGATAATGATATTGTTAAATTGAAGCTATTTCCGTTCTCACTACGAGATCGTGCTAAAACTTGGTTTTCATCTTTGCCTAAAAATAGTATTGATTCATGGAATAAGTGTAAAGATGCTTTTATTTCCAAGTATTTTCCTCCCGCTAAGATCATCTCCCTTAGGAATGATATAATGAATTTTAAGAAACTTGATCATGAACATGTTGCACAATCTTGGGAGAGAATGAAATTGATGATAAGAAATTGCCCTACTTATGGTTTAAGTTTATGGATGATCATACATATGCCGGATTGAATTTTGCATCTAGAAATCTTTTAGATTCGGCCACGGTAGGTACTTTTATGGAAATCACATTAGGAGAAGCTACTAAACTCCTAGATAATATCATGGCTAATTACTCTCAATGGCATACCAAAAGATCTTCCACTAGTAAAAAAGTGCATGCAATTGAAGAAATTAATACTTTGAGTGGAAAGATGAATGAAGTTATGAAATTATTTGCTAGTAAGAGTGCTTCTATTGATCCTAATGATTTGCCTTTGTCTACTTTGATTGAGAACAATAATGAATCTATGGATGTGAATTTTGTTGGTAGGAACAATTTTGGTAATAACGCGTATAGAGGTAATTTCAACCCTAGGCCGTTTCTTAGTAATTCCTCTAATAGTAATGGTAATTGCTAAAACAATTCTTATGGAAATTATAATAAAATGCCCTTTGATCTTGAGAACAATATTAAAGAATTTATTAATTCGCAAAAAGTTTTCAATGCTATGGTTGAAGAAAAATTGCTCAAGATTGATCATTTGGCTAGGAACGTTGATAGAATTTCTCTTGAGATTGATTCTTTGAAAATTAGATCTATGCCACCCAAGCATGATATTAATGAATCTCTTAAAGCTATTAAATTTTCTATTGATGAGTGCAAAGAATGAACCGCTAAGATGCGTGCTATGCGAGATTGGTTTGTTAAAGCGTGTTCTTCGATTTCTTGTGATAATAATGATGAAGATCTTAAAGTGATTGGTGTGACTCCTATTGAATCTTTGTTTTCTAATATAAATCTTGATAAAGATGGGACTGGAGATGAGTCAACTTTAGCTAGAAGGCGTCCCAATGATCCGGAGTTTTTAGATCTTAATGCAAAAATTGATAAAAGTGGGATTGGAGAGGTCAAAACTTTAAGTAGCGATGAACCCACTCTTTTGGATTTCAAGGATTTTAATTATTATAATTGTTCTTTGATAGATTGTATTTCCTTGTTGCAATCCATGTTGAATTCGCCTCATGCTTATAATCAAAACCAAGCTTTTACTAAACATATCGTTGATGCTATGATGAAATATTTTGAAGAAAAACTTGAGTTGGAAGTTTCTATTCCTAGAAAGCTTTATGATGAGTGGGAACCTACTATTAGGATTAAAATTAAAGATTATGAGTGCCATGCTTTGTGTGATTTGGGTGCTAGCGTTTCCATGATTCCAAAAACTTTATGTGATGTGCTAGGTTTCCGTGAATTTGATTATTGTTCTTTAAATTTGCATCTCGCGGATTCCACTATTAAGAAACCTATGGGAAGAATTAATGATGTTCTTATTATTGCAAATAGGAATTATGTGCCCGTAGATTTCATTGTGCTTGATATAGATTGCAATCCTACATGTCCTATTATTCTTGGTAGACCTTTGCTTAGAACAATTGGTGCAATTATTGATATGAAAGAAGTAAACATTAGATTTCAATTTCCGTTAAGGAAGGGCATGGAACACTTTCCAAGAAAGAAAATTAAGTTGCCATATGAATCTATTATGAGAGCTACTTATGGATTGCATACCAAAGATGACAATACCTAGATCTATGTTTTATGCCTAGCTAGGGGCGTTAAACAATAGCGCTTGCTGGGAGGCAACCCAATTTTATTTTTATGTTTTTATTTTTGGTTCTGTTTTTCAATAAATACACATTATTACCTCTGTAGTAATTGTGTTTTGGTGTTTTAATTAGTGTTTGAGCCAAGTAAGACCTTTGGGATGGCTTACGGTGATAGTTGATTTGATCTTGCTGAAAAACAGAAACTTTTGCATCCAGTAACAGAATTGTTTAAATTCACTGGAGCGTGTAAAAACCCTGAATGTTTTACACAAGATTTATATACAAATTTCCTCTGTTGTCCTAATTTTTCAGAATTTTTGGAGTTACAGAAGTATTAGAACAATTCATATCTTCGCAGACTGTTCTATTTTTGATAGATTCTGTTTTCTATGTGTTGTTTGCTTATTTTGATGAATCTATGGGTAGTATCGGCGGGTATGAACCATGAAGAACTTGGAATATAGTAGACATTACACCAATATAAATAAAGAATGAGTTCACAACAGTACCAAAAAGTGGTGATTTATTTTCTTATACTAACGGATCTGATGAGTTTTCTGTTGAGTTTTGTGTTGTGAAGTTTTCAAGTTTTGGGTAAAGATTTGAGGGACTATGGAATAAGGAGTGGCAAAACCTAAGCTTGGGATGCCCAAGGCACCCCAAGGTAATATTCAAGGACAACCAAGCATCTAAGCTTGGGGATGCCCCGGATGGCATCCCCTCTTTCGTCTTCATCTATCGGTAAATTTACTTGAGGCTATATTTTTATTCACCACATGATATGTGTTTTACTTGGAGCGTCTTGTATGATACGAGTCTTTGCTTTTTAGTTTGCCACAATCATCCTTGCTGTACACACCTTTTAAGAGGGATACACATGAATCGTGAATTTATTAGAATACTCTATGTGCTTCACTTATATCTTTTGAGCTAGGCAATTTTGCTCTAGTGCTTCACTTATATCTTTTTAGAGCACGGTGGTGGCTTTATTTTATAGAAATTATTGAACTCTCATACTTCACTTATATTATTTTGAGAGTCTCTCTAAACAGCATGGTAATTTGCTTAGGTTATGAATTTAGTCCTAATATGATGGGCATCCAAGAGGGATATAATAAAAACTTTCATATAAAGAGCATTGCGTACTATGAGAAGTTTGATTCCTTATGATTGTTTTGAGATATAAAGATGGTGATATTAGAGTCATGCTAGTGAGTAATTGTGGATTGGTAGAAATACTTGTGTTAAAGTTTGTGATTCCCGTAGCATGCACGTATGGTGAACCGTTATGTGATGAAGTCGGAGCATGATTTATTTATTGATTGTCTTCCTTATGAGTGGCGGTCGGGGACGAGCGATGGTCTTTTTCTACCAATCTATCCCCCTAGGAGCATGCGTGTAGTACTTTGTTTCAATAGATAATAGAATTTTGCAATAAGTATGTGAATTCTTTATGACTAATGTTGAGTCCATGGATTATACGCACTCTCACCCTTCCACCATTGCTAGCCTCTCTAGTACCGCGCAACTTTCGCCGGTACATTACACCCACCATATACCCTTCCTCAAAACAGCCACCATACCTACCTATTATGGCATTTCCATAGCCATTCCGAGATATATTGCCATGCAACTTCCACCGTTCCATTTATTATGACACGCTTCATCATTGTCATATTGCTTTGCATGATCATGTAGTTGACATAGTATTTGTGGCAAGGCCACCGTTCACACTTTTTATACATGTCTCTCTTGATCATTGCACATCTCGGTACACTGCCGGAGGCATTCATATAGAGTCATATTTTTGTTCTAAGTATCGAGTTGTAATTCTTGAGTTGTAAGTAAATAAAAGCCAAGTCATCATCTATGCAATGCTTGATCACAGTGTTAGCTCAACTCAATTCAAATTTCTCTTTGGAAAACAATTCAAATTTAAAGTGCAAAATAAAGTTGCTCAAAGATTGCTGGAAAAATGTGCACCTTCTAGCAAATATTCCAAAACAATTTGATGTTAAGGAAAACAACATCACCATCAAGTCAAAGTGGGCCAAAGCATTTAAAACAGTGCCAAAAGGAGCATTTTAAATGCCATATTCATTTTTGAAAATTCCAAATGAATTCAAAAACTCACCAAACTTTTTGTGGCAGTAAGGAATATTGCATGCCAATTATTGAGGCAAGTGCCACATTTTACAAAGGCGGCTGCTACGCGTAAGCCGGCTGATCTTAGAAAAGATCAGCCGCCTGCGCAGCCGTCTGATTTAGGCGTAGGTGGCCGTTAGATCGCAGGCTCCCAACAGCACGTCTTCCTCTTCTTTCTTCGCATTCTTCTCTCGCAATGCTCAGTCATTGGAAGCAGCAGCCTGTCCCTGGTAGGCAATGCAGCGCTGCCGTTCGCCGGAGTCTCATCTGGTCGCAGCAACCCTGCCATCGGCCACAGACAATGCTCCGACGCAACATTAGCCGACCCGGCAATGCTCCAACGCAGCCCCAGAGCCCCGGCAATGCTTCATCGCAGCACCGGCGAACCCGACGATGCTTCATCGCAGCTCTGGCACCTCGGCAATGCAGCATCGAAACACCGGCGGATGCTGCTAGGCAGCACGCGGCGGTGACGGTGGATGCTGCTACGCAGCACGCGGCGTCGAGGGCGGTGCATGCTGCGATGCAGCGGCGGCGACGGCGGATGCAGCGACAGCACGCGATGGCGACGACAAATGCAGCGACAGCACGCAGCGGCGACGGCGGAAGCTGCTACGCAGCACGCGGCGGCGGCGAGCGCATGCTGCGATGCAGCAACGGCGACGATGGATGCAGCGACAACACGCGGCGGCGATGGCGCGGTTATGACGGCGTATGCTGCATTGGAGCATCCTGTGTGGTAGTGCTAGTGGCCGGGGATGGGAAGCAGCCATGGCTGCCATGCACTTGGAGAAAGACCAGAGCAATTAAAGAAGACGAGCGGCTCACATGCTCGCGTCGAAGGATAAGGTTGGGTCCATGGGAAAGCGTGGCATAGGTGTAATGATTGAGAAGCGTGTGTACCGCAGTATGAGCTTCATCGGATGGCTCGGGACATGGCTTACGCAACGCAAAGATCAGTCGGTTTACATAAAGAGTTTTCCTTTTACAAAAGTCATTTGAAAGCAAAAGAAATAGAAAACAGAAGGTTTAACAGAAAATAGAAAAAGAAAAAAAGGAAAAAGGCCACTGTGCACTGGGCCTAAGTGCACAGTGCCTGAGGCCGGCCCATCTCCCTCACCTCCCGCTCTCTCTCTCCATGCGTGTCGCCTCGCCCATGGTCGCCGCGCGCCGCGCCGGTGAAACACTGACAGCGCGACGCCCACCGACGCTACAGGGCCGGCGAGGGGATAAGGATCCCTCGTACACTTCCCCTGGACGCCCTCCACCACTCTCCCCCTTTCTCCCTCGCTCTCCATTGCCGCTGCTTTCCTCTCCCTCTCTGACCGACGCGGTCGCCGCCGCACCTCCGACGAAATAGCGGCCACCGGCGTCCGCTCGTCCCTCCGAGCTGTCCACGGGCTCCGCCGGCGACCTCCACTTCCTCCTCGACCAGCTACGGGAGCCGGGAAACCCTGCAACGCCTGGATCGAGCCGCCCCTCTTCGTTTTGGTCTCCGGCGATCCCCGGCGTCCCCAGCCTCTCTGCTGCTCCTAAACCTCCAAGGGCCTCCGTGTGAGCCGCTCGGTGAGCCCCGTCTCTCCTCCCTCTTCTTCCTACTCGTCTTCGGGCCCGTGTGCGGCCGCCACTGCAACCGTGCACCGGCCGCCGCCATTGCCGTCGTGGCCGTGCTCCCGAGCCGCTGCAAGCTCGCCCGACCGCTCTGGTGTGTTCCCCGCGCGCCGTAGACCCCACGTGGCTAGCTAGATTGGCCGCTCGTGCGCGCAAACACCGAACCCGATGAGCTCGTGCTTCGGCCTCCACCACGGCTCATCGCTGGCGCCGTTTCCGTCCACCACAGCCCGCGAGACTGTAGCGGTTGGATGCGGCGTTGCACGCGCTTTCGAACGCACCCGAAAACCCATGAAATGGTGGCCTGTGGCCGTTTTCCGGCGACGTCCGAGCCCCTCCACCGCATTTTGGGTCGCCGGCGGCGCAGTTCCGGCGACTCTGACGTGGCACCGATATGGGGCCCGCCCCTGGGTCACTGCCAGTGGGCCCCCTGGCCCCACCGTGGTCAACTGTGCTGACTGGGCACTTAGTGTCACTGACACGCGGGCCCCACCGCTTAATTTAGTTAATTAAAACATTTTAATAATTAAAACTCTAATTAGAGACTGACAGGTGGGGCCTACTAGCTAATTAACCCTGTTTAGTTAAAATAAAACTCTGTTAGCCCCTCTGTCTATGACAGGTGGGACCCACTGGTCAGGTTTGACCTGGCCAGCCGGTTGTTGACTACTGACATCACCCATACATCATGCTGACGTCATATTCCATTACTGTTGATTTAAAATAATTTCAGAAAATGTTTAAATCTTTTGAAATTCATAGAAATTAAATTGTAGCTCGGATCGAAAAACTTTATACATGAAAGTTGATCAGAACGACGAGACGAATCCGATCGTGCCATCTGTTTCCGTGTCGGGACCCTCTACGGAGGTGAACCCACAACTTTTAGCCTGTTTCTGGTAGATGAATAGTGCATATACACCAGTTAACAATTCCAACTTAAATCCTAGAATAACTAAAATGATTTAGACATGTCTTTAGGCAACCCTGCACTGCACGTTAGCATAACATGCTTTGTGTTGCATATGTTTGCTGTGTATTTATCTGTTTCCTCCCCCTCTTCTCTCTCGGTAGACCCCGGTACCGACGCAGTTCCCGAGACTGACGCAGCTCAGGAGCCCGACGACACAGTTGATGACCTTGCCTTTGCCGCCGAGCAACCAGGCAAGCACCCCCCTTTTGAACATGCCTATATCGCCTTTTCTCTTCTCTCTTATGCTTGCATTAGAAATTGCTGCTGCTACTGCTTTACCTATTCTGATGCATAGCCTATTTTTGTAACTGCTGTTGTTACCTACCTGCTTGTCCTAAACTGCTTAGTATAGGTTGGATAGAGACCCTAGAGACCCCCACTTTGTCCCAAGTTGCCCCGCTGGATTATCGGAAGACTCGATGACCAGGCCCCAGCACCGCACATCACCCCCCTTAGTTGTACGACACTGCAGCGTTACTATCGAGTGCCGAGGGTGATACCTCGTTTAGCACTTCTGAGGTTAACTCTGTAGAGTAGCTATTTGGACATGGTCATCGAGGGTGATTCCTCCTTCACCACTCCCGATAACGACGCCGTCGTGCAACACCTCAAGTGTGAACCTTGAGGGTGATTCCTCCTAAGTTCACCTTGACAACTACATCAGGTGGAATCCGTCGAGGGTGATTCCTTAGTTTTCCCCCTGGTGTTTGGACACATAGTTACTATGACTTTAACCATGAATCATGATAAAGTCGGGTCGGCCCTGAGGGGTACCGATACGTCTCTGTCGTATCTATAATTTTTGATTGTTTCATGCCAATATTATACAACTTTCACAAATTTTTGGCAACTTTTTATATGATTTATTGGACTAACCTATTGATCCAGTGCTCAGTGCCAGTTCCTGTTTGTTGCATGTTTTTTGTTTCACAGAAAATCCATATCAAACGAAGTCCAAATGCAATAAAATTTTACGGAGAATTATTTTGGAATATTTGTGATTTTTGGGAGTTGGAATCATCGCAAACGGAGGCCCACACACACCACAAGACACCTGGGCACGCCCCAGGCCCCAGGCGCGTGGTGATGTCTTGTGCTCACCTCGTACGTCGGTTGGGGCTCTACTTCGGGCGCAAGGAAGCTTATATCCGGAAAAAAATCATGTTAAAATCTCAGCGCAAACGTAGTTACGGATCTCCGGGAATATAAGAAACGGTTTTTGGTCAAATCTCGGGAACACAAAACAGAAGAGAACAGAGAGGGAGATCTAATCTCGGAGGGGCTCCCGCCCCTCTGCCGCCATGGAGGCCATGGACCAGAGGGGGAACTCTCCTCCCATCTAGGGGGGAGGCCAAGGAAGAAGAAGAAGGAGGGGGGGGGGACTTTCTCCCCCTCTCTCCCAGTGGCGCCGGAGTGCCACCGGGGCTAGGATCGTGACGGCGATCTACATCAACAATCTTGCTACCGTCTACACCAACTTTCTCCCCCTATATGCAGCGGTGTAACACCTCTCTTCCCCGCTATAATCTCTACTTAAACATGGTGCCCAACTCCATATATTATTTCCCAATGATATTTGGCTATCCTATGATGTTTGAGTAGATCCGTTTTGTCCTATGGGTTAATCGTGATCTTGGTTGGTATGATTGTATATTTTATTTATGGTGCTGTCCTACGGTGCCCTCCGTCTTGCGCAAACATGAGGGGCCCCCGCTGTAGGGTGTTGCAATATGTTCATGGTTTGCTTATTGTCAGTGTTGCGGGGGATGACAGCAGCCCAAATGCGGATAAGTGGGTTATGGCGTATGGGAGTAAAGAGGACTTGATACTTAATGCTATGGTTGGGTTTCACGACCTTAATGATCTTTAGTAGTTGCAGATGCTTGCTAGGGGTCCAATCATAAGTGCATATGATCCAAGTAGAGAAAGTATGTTAGCTCATGCCTCTCCCTCATATAAAATTACAAGAATGATTACCGGTACTTGTTATCGATTGCCTAGGGACAAATGACTTTCTTATTGACAAAAGCTATCCACTTTTATTACCTTGCAATTTATTCGTAGTTTTATTCTCGCAAAGTACTCATAGTTTTATTCTTGCAAAATAGTTTCATACTTGTTTTAGGTAAAGCAAATGTTTAGTGTGCGTAGAGTTGTATCGGTGGTCGATAGAACTTGAGGGAATATTTGTTCTGCCTTTAGCTCCTCGTTGGGTTCGACACTCTTATTTATCGAAGAAGGCTACAAATGATCCCCTATACTTGTGGGTTATCAAGACCTTTTTCTGGCGCCGTTGCCAGGGAGCAATAGCGTGGGGTGAATATTCTCGTGTGTGCTTGTTTGCTTTATCACTAAGTAGTTTTTATTTTGTGCTCTTGTTTTCTATCTCTAGTTATGGGTAGGAAACACAAAATACCAAAAAAACTAGTTGTTCCTGCTAAACCAATGGTTGAAAAACCACCCAAAATCTATCATACTACTGAAGCTTTCTACTTGGATCATCTTCGATCCATTTGTGCTCGTGCTGAAAACCCAACTAGCTTAGTTGAGGGAAAATCATTAGATGAGCATGCTTGTTTTGTGCGACACCATTTATCTCAAAAAGGGAAACTTTTACTGCATCAAATTAATACTATGCAATGCTATGCTTGGAATTTATGTGAAATACATGATTTTACTTGTTGTTCTGAAGACCCTAAGAAACACCTTCCTTATCAATGTGAGTTTAGAGATAATGGAATTTTATCTTCTTATGCCAAGGGTGTTTATAATTATTATGATATTGAACAAATTGAAGAATTTGTTGCTTTTAAGGGTGCTTATGAAATTGCTTCTTTGATTGAAAAGTATGATGCTACTCTTTACAAATCTGAAAATTTTGCCATACTTAAATATTGCTATGAAAATTATTCTTCTTATGCTTATATTATACCATATATTGAGGACTTCTCCGCTGTCCAAGAAGAGACTAATATTTTGCAGGAGTCTATGCAAGAAGAAATTGATGAAACTGTGAGCTCCTTTGATGAAAAAGATGATGAGGAGAGTGAAGAACAAAAGGAGGAAGAGCGGATTGATCACCCGTGCCCACCTTCTAATGAGAGTAACTCTTCAACTCATACATTGTTTAATGCCCCTTCATGCTTACCGAAGGATGAATGCTATGATAATTGCTATGATCCCGTTGATTCTTTTGAAATATCCCTTTTTGATGAACTTGATGATTGCTATGCTTGTGGCCTTGATGCCAATATGGATTATGCTTATGGAGATGAACTTGCTATTGTCCCTTATGTTAAAAATGAAATTGTTGCTATTGCACCCACACATGATAGTCCTATTATCTTTTTGAATTCTCCAAACTACACTATATTGGAGAAGTTTGCTCTTATTAAGGATTATATTGATGGGTTGTGTTCTACCACTACACATGATGATTTTGATGAATATAATATGCATGTGCTTGCTGCTCCTACTTGCAATTATTATGAGAGAGGAACCACATCTCCACCACTCTATGTTTCCAATATGATAGAATTGCAAGAAACTGCTTATGCTATGTATTGGCCTTTACTTGATGTGCATGAATTGTTCTTGTATGACATGCCGATGCATAGGAAGAGAGTTAGACTTTGTCATTGCATGATTTATGTTGCTTTGTGCTCACTACTAAATGCCAAATCATTGTTAATTAAAATTGGCTTTGATATACCCTAGGATCCGGGTGGATCCATTACTTGAGCACTTTATGCCTAGCTTAATGGCTTTAAAGAAAGCGCTGCCAGGGAGACAACCCGGAAGTTTTAGAGAGTCATTTATTTCTGTTGAGTGCTTTTATGAAGTTTAAAAACAAAAAAAATATAGAGGGGAACCTTAAAACTTCACAAAAAGAGAAGCGATTGAAAGGTGATGCATTGGAGAAGTGAGGGTCGACCTTGAACACTTGTGTTCATGCTCATGGAAACAATGTAAAATTTTCATGAAGATTCTCACAAAAATAATTATCCCCTTGTACAAATCCATTGTATTATAAAAATAATGTGCCAAGATTTGCCTTTAGGATGATTAGATTGCTTGTTGGTATGTGCGGTGCAGAAACAGAAACTTTGGCTATAGTGCATGATTTTACTTTTTTTACTGGAACATTAAAAGCTTATGAAACTTTTTGCACAGTCTTTCTATACAAATTTTTAATTTTTTCCTAATTTTTAAGAATTTTTGGAGTATCATAAGTATGGTAGGTGTTCAGATTGCTACAGACTGTCCTGTTTAAGACAGATTCTGTTTTTGATGCATTGTTTTGCTTGTTTTGATGAAACTATCGATTTTTATCAGTGGTATAAGCCATGGAAAAGTTATAATACAGCAGGGATAATGAAAAAAAAATATGAATTGGTTTTCAATAGTACTTAGAGTAGTGATTTGCTTTATTATACTAACGGATCTTACCGAGCTTTCTGTTGAGTTTTGTGTGGATGAAGTGATCAAAGATCGAGGAGATCTCGATATGAGAAGAAGGAGGAGAGGAAAGAGCTCAAGCTTGGGGATGCCCAAGGCACCCCAAGTAAATATTCAAGGATACTCAAGTGTCTAAGCTTTGGGATGCCCCGGAAGGCATCCCATCTTTCTTCAACAAGTAACGGTATGTTTTGGTCTTCGTTTCGTTCATGTGATATGTGTGAATCTTGGAGCGTCTTTTGTGTTTATTTTTCATTTTTATTTTATGCACCATGCTGGTATGAGATAGTCCATGGTTTATTTATAGAATGCTCATTGCACTTCACTTATATCTTTTGAGTGTGGCCCTATAGAATGCTTCATGTGCTTCACTTATATCATTTGAAGTTTGGATTGCCTGTTTCTCTTCACATAGAAAACCGTTATTTGTAGAATGCTCTTTTGCTTCACTTATATTTATTAGAGCATGGTATTTTGTAGAAAGAATTAAACTCTCTTGCTTCACTTATACCTATTTAGAGAGTCAACAGGAATTGATCAATTGCATGGTTAGTCATAAAATCCTACATAAAACTTATGGATCACTGAATATGATATGTTTGATTCCTTGCCATAGTTTTGAGATATAGAGATGGAATATGTAGGAGGTACTAGTAAATGGTTATGGTTAGTAATAATATTGGTGTTAAGGTTTGTGATTCCCGAAGCATACATGTATAGTCTCTCGTTATGCTATGAAGTTGGAGCATGATTTATTATTGATTGTCTTCCTTATGAGTGGCGGTCGGGGACGAGCGATGGTCTTTTCCTACCAATCTATCCCCCTAGGGGCATGCGTAGTAGTACTTTGCTTCGAGGGCTAATAAACTTTTGCAATAAGTATATGAGTTCTTTATGACTAATGTGAGTCCATGGATTATACGCACTCTTACCGTGCATTGCCCTTTCTCAACTCAAGACGTGGTGCAAACTTCGCTGGTGCATCCAAACCCCATGATATGATACGCTCTATCACACATAAGCCTTATTATATCTTCCTCAAAACAGCCACCATACCTACCTATTATGGCCTTTCCACAGCCATTCCGAGATATATTGCCATGCAACTTCCACCGCTTCCGTTTTGATGACTTGAGCATTCATTGTCATATTGCTTTGCATGATCATATAGCTGACATAGTGTTTGTGGCTCAGCCACCATTCATCATTTTTCATGCATGTTACGCTAGATCATTGCACATCCTGGTACACTGCCAGAGGCATTCATATAGTCATACTTTGTTATAGGTATCGAGTTGTAATTTTTATTTCTTTTGAGTTATAAGTAAATAGAAGTGTGATGATCATCATTATTCATTTTTAGAGCATTGCCCCAGTGAGGAAAGGATGATGGAGACTATGATTCCCCCACAAGTCGGGATGAGACTCCGGACAATGAGAGAAAAAAAGAAAAGAAAAAGAAAAGAAAAGAAAAAAAAGAAAAAAAGAAACAAAGAGAGAAGGGGCATGCTAGTTCCACACTTGTGCTTCAAAGTAGCACCATGTTTTTCATATAGAGAGTCTCCTATGTTGTGACTTTCATATACTAGTGGGATTTTTATTTATTATAGGATTAGATGCACACCCACTTAGTTTTCATATTGAGCTATCATACACTTATAGCTCTTAGTGCATTCATTGCATGGCAATCCCTACTCCTCACGTTGATATCAATTGATGGGCATCTCCATAGCTCGTTGATTATCCGCGTTGATGTGAGACTTTCTTACTTTTTGTCTTCTCAATATTTACCCCTATCATTATACTCTATTCCACCCGTAGTGCTATATCCATGGCTTGCGCTCATGTATTGCGTGAGGGTTGAAAAAGCTGAAGCGCATTAAAAAGTATGAACTAATTGCTTGGCTTGTCATCGGGGTTGTGCATGATAAATACTTTGTGTTAAGAAGACAGAGCATGACAAGACTATATGATTTTGTAGGGATAGCTTTCTTTAGCGTTGATATTTTGAAAGACATGATTGTTTGTAGGGATGCCCGAGTATTAATGTATTTATGTCAAATTATAGACTATTGCTTTGAATCACTTATGTCTTAATATTCATGCCATGACTATATATATGATCAAGTTTATGCTAGGTAGCATTCCACATCAAAAATTATCTTTTTTTATCATTTACCTACTCGAGGACGAGCAGGAATTAAGCTTGGGGATGCTGATACATCTCCGTCGTATCTATAATTTTTGATTGTTTCATGCCAATATTATACAACTTTCACATATTTTTGGCAACTTTTTATATGATTTATTGGACTAACCTATTGATCCAGTGCCTAGTGCCAGTTCCTATTTGTTGCATGTTTTTTGTTTCACAGAAAATCCATATCAAACGAAGTCCAAATGCAATAAAATTTTACGGAGATTTATTTTGGAATATTTGTGATTTTTGGGAGTTGGAATCATCGCAAACGGAGGCCCACACACACCACAAGACACCTGGGCGCGCCCCAGGCCCCAGGCGCGTGGTGATGTCTTGTGCTCACCTCGTACGTCGGTTGGGGCTCTACTTCGGGCGCAAGGAAGCTTATATCCGGAAAAAAATCGTGTTAAAATCTCAGCGCAAATGGAGTTACGGATCTCCGGGAATATAAGAAACGGTTTTCGGCCAGATCTCGGGAACGCGAAACAGAAGAGAACAGAGAGGGAGATCTAATCTCGGAGGGGCTCCCGCCCCTCCGCCGCCATGGAGGCCATGGACCAGAGGGGGAACTCTCCTCCCATCTAGGGGGGAGGCCAAGGAAGAAGAAGAAGGAGGGGGGCTCTCTCCCCCTCTCTCCCGGTGGCGTCGGAGTGCCACCGGGGCTAGGATCGTGACGGCGATCTACATCAACAATCTTGCTACCGTCTACACCAACTTTCTCCCCCTCTATGCAGTGGTGTAACACCTCTCTTCCCCACTGTAATCTCTACTTAAACATGGTGCCCAACTCCATATATGATTTCCCAATGATATTTGGCTATCCTATGATGTTTGATTAGATCCATTTTGTCCTATGGGTTAATCATGATCTTGGTTGGTATGATTGTATATTTTATTTATGGTGCTGTCCTACGGTGCCCTCCGTCTCGCGCAAATGTGAGGGGCCCCCGATGTAGGGTGTTGCAATATGTTCATGGTTTGCTTATTGTCAGTGTTGCGGGGGATGACAGCAGCCCAAACGCGGATAAGTGGGTTATGGCGTATGGGAGTAAAGAGAACTTGATACTTAATGCTATGGTTGGGTTTCACGACCTTAACGATCTTTAGTAGTTGCGGATGCTTGCTAGGGGTCCAATCATAAGTGCATATGATCCAAGTAGAGAAAGTATGTTAGCTCATGCCTCTCCCTCATATAAAATTACAAGAATGATTACCGGTACTTGTTATCGATTGCCTAGGGACAAATGACTTTCTTGTTGACAAAAGCTATCCACTTTTATTACCTTGCAATTTATTCGTAGTTTTATTCTCGCAAAGTACTCATAGTTTTATTCTTGCAAAATAGTTTCATACTTGTTTTAGGTAAAGCAAATGTTTAGTGTGCGTAGAGTTGTATCGGTGGTCGATAGAACTTGAGGGAATATTTGTTCTGCCTTTAGCTCCTCGTTGGGTTCGACACTCTTATTTATCGAAGAAGGCTACAAACGATCCCCTATACTTGTGGGTTATCAGGTACCCGCGCGAGCTTGTGATGCGATTGATGTGTAGTTGGGTGACCAGAGAGAGTACCCGCGAGATAATTACGAGGCGTGGCCGAGCATTCTTAGCCCTTGCCGCAAGTCCTCGAGACGGGGCAATGGGGTCACATCGATTGTGAGTCTCTGCTCGTTATCGCGCGCTCCTAATTCACTAGCAGTTTGGATATTTGATCCGAGTGGGCCTCTGGCCCGATAGCACTAACCATCGCGTGGGAACAGTTATGGGCACTCTGCGTCATGGCATCAGCCGAAGCTTACTAGACGTCAACAAGGAGCGGCACACGCCAGGTTGGACAGTGTTAAGCAACCTCCTTGATAGTGTGGGTTGCTAGGTCTGCTCTCGGCCGTGAACGTAACATGCAGCAGCGCTCAGGGCGAGGGGCCCAGCCCCCTGGGCACATAGGTTTAGTCTGGCGTGCTGACCTCTCTGTTAAGCCTAGGTCGGGTTGCAGCGTATCGTTTGGCCGAGGCCGGGCATGACCCAGAAAAGTGTGTCCGGCCGGAGTTAATCGAGCGTGGTGGGTAAGTTGGTGCACCCCTGCAGGGAAGAACTAATCTATGCGTAGCCAATCCTCGGTAACGGACGCTCGGAGTTGTATCCCGATCGATACAACTAGAACTGGATACTTGAGATGAGACATGGATACTAGGGCTCTGGGATTGCTTTCTCGCAGGGAGTCGAGAAAGGATCTCTGGCCGAGGTAGATACTTAATGTTACTACAACTTTATACTGTACTAATCTACACTCTTCTAATGCTGCAAGACCGCTGAAGATGCTAGTCTTCGATAGGACTAGGCCTTCTCTCTATTCTGGCGTTTCTGCAGCCCAGTCCACATATACAGCCCTTCTTTGATAATGTTGCATATGTAGTGTAGATCCTTGCTTGCTGAGTACTTCGGATGAGTACTCACGGTTGCTTTGCTTCCTCTTTTCCCCCTTTTTCCTTTTGATGCAACAAGACGACGGAGCCCCGGAGCCAGCTGCCCCCACCGACGACTACTACTACCACCCCGAGGGTGGTTACTACTACGAGCTTGCCGACGACCAGGAGTAGGATCGGAGGGTCCCAGGCAGGAGGCCTGCACCTTTTCGATCGTAGCTTTTGTTTTGCCCCGCCTTTCTAAAGGCTTATCTATTTCTGTTTCATATCTGTACTCAGATATCTAATGCTTCCGCTGACGCTTGTATGCGAGCTTATGTATTCGAGCCCTCGAGGCCCCTGGCTTGTAATATAAAGCTTGTATGACTTTATTTATGTTTTAGAGTTGTGTTGTGATATCTTCAAGTGAGTCCTTAGGCTTGATCAAGTGCATTTGCGTGTATGATTAGTGCACGATTAAGCCGGGGGCGATCACAGGTTGGTATCAGAGCCGTTTGCCTATAGGAATCCCCCTTTCCAATTCCTTGGCCGAAGTTGAGTCTAGTGGTCCAAAACTGTATTACTAACTTGGCTGTGTGGCTTACGGGCCCACGGTGCCGAATGGGTGGTATTAGGATCTTTTATTCCTCGTCTATACTCTGGGACTCTGATCTCTCTTCCTTTCGGGTTAAAATTTTACTAACTCCAACATTAGGTTCTCGTGATCACATCCACCCGGAGTTCTGAAATTACCCCCCCCCCCTTTCTTCAAGATTTGTGGACCAGGTTCTGCTTACAGGATCCTTTTATCGAGGACACCCTGTGTTGTCACTTGCAGATTCCTCGCTCCAACAGTTTTCTCCGACGTTGATGTAGCCTTTGGTATGTCTCGTTGTGTACTTCCTTACCGCGTGCCTGCGCGCCGCCTAGCATGTCTAGCTTTTGAATTTGCGCCGTTATGCTGTCCGCATGTAACCGACTTAGTGTATGGATCTGTACGTCTTAATTGACTACTATTAAGTATCTATTACACTACTAAACTATTGTCATGTTACATCATGCTTGTCGCTAAGCACTTGCAATTGCTTTTACTAAACTACCCCTGTTGAAACTTAGCAGGATGGTTAGACCAGGTGGTCGTGGTCGTGGTCGTGCCCCTGAACATCCACCACCGCCAGATTATATGGCAGCTATGATGCAACAATTCGAGCTCAACTGTCAGTTCATGACTGGGATTATGGCTCAGTTCTCGCATCAGAACAACCAGAACCAGGACCCTGCTGCAATAACTCTGTCGGAATTTGTGCGTCTTAACCCCACTCAGTTCTGCAACTCGGATAAGCCACTGGATGCTGATGATTGGATTCGCGACATCACTCACGAGATGGAGTCTGCAAATGTCTCCCCTGCCAATTTGTCACCTTCGCGTCCTTTTTCTTAAAGGGTCCCGCTGCTCAATGGTGGGACACACACAAGCGTACACTGCCTGCTGGAACAGTCGTTACTTGGCCTGAGTTCCAGGCTGCTTTTCGTGCCCGATATATTCCTCAGGGAATCATGGACTAGATGAGAACCCAGTTCTGCAACCTCACTCAGGGTAACAAGACTGTCGAAGCCTATCAGCGGGAATTCCTTGACCTATCCCGCTATGCTGAAGAAGACATCGCTACAGATGCTCGTAGACAAGAGAAGTTCCGTAGAGGACTCCACCCAGACATCGAGCTTGCACTTGCTGCTCAAGACTTCCCCGACTTTGCTACCCTTGTGAACAAGGCTATTCTGGTTGAAACTACTCAGATCAAGCACAAGGAATCACAGAAGCGCTATCATGATGCTGGCTCATCTTCGGGCTCGTCTTCACAGAAGCGTCGTATCTGGATTCCCCACAGCATGTATCGTCCAACTGCACCTGGCCAAGGCCAAGTCGAGCGAGTCAATCAAGTGCTTGAATACATGCTTCGGGCTTGTGTTATATCCTTCGGCAAGAAATGGGAAGAATCTCTCCCATATGCTGAGTTCTCTTATAACAACAGCTATCAAGCCAGCTTGAAAATGGCCCCCTTCGAAGTACTCTATGGACGTAAGTGTCGAACCCCTCTGAATTGGTCAGAAACTGGGGAACGACCGCTCGTGGGACCGGATATTATTCAACACGCCGAAGAACAAGTCCGTATCGTTCGAGAAAATCTCAAGGCGGCTCAGGACCGTCAGAAAAGCAACTATGATCGCAAACGATGGGGTTTGACTTATCAACCTGGTGATCAAGCTTATTTGCGTGTCACCCCTATGAAGGGCACTCACCGCTTCGAAATTAAGGGCAAGTTAGCTCCACGCTATATTGGTCCTTTCCGCATTGTTGCTAGACGTGGTCAGGTGGCATATAAATTGGAGTTGCCACCGCAATTCTCTCATATCCACGACGTCTTCCATGTGTCGCAACTTCGTCGTTGCTTCAAGGAGTCTCCGCACCGAGCAGTGGATCACGAGATGCTCGAATTGCAAGATGATCTTTCTTATAAGGAGCATCCGATCCGCATCCTCGATGAATCAGAACGTCGAACCCGTCAGAAGACGACCAAGTTCCTCAAAGTGCAATGGTCAAATCATACTGAAGATGAAGCCACTTGGGAACGCGAGGATCATCTTCGGGAAGAATACCCCGGCCTCTTTCCCTCCACCTCCTGAATTCTCGGGACGAGAATTTCTTTTAGAGGAGGAGAATTTGTAACACCCCTATGTAACCTAGCACTGTGACTCTCTGTTAAACATGCCAAGTCATCATCTATGCAATGCTTGATCACAGTGTTAGCTCAACTCAATTCAAATTTCTCTTTGGAAAACAATTCAAATTTAAAGTGCAAAATAAAGTTGCTCAAAGATTGCTGGAAAAATGTTCACCTTCTAGCAAATATTCCAAAACAATTTGATGTTAAGGAAAACAACATCACCATCAAGTCAAAGTGGGCCAAAGCATTTAAAACAGTGCCAAAAGGAGCATTTTAAATGCCATATTCATTTTTGAAAATTCCAAATGAATTCAAAAACTCACCAAACTTTTTGTGGCAGTAAGGAATATTGCATGCCAATTATTGAGGCAAGTGCCACATTTTACAAAAGTCATTGGAAAGCAAAAGAAATAGAAAATAGAAGGTTTAACAGAAAATAGAAAAAGAAAAAAAGGAAAAGGGCCACTGTGCACTGGGCCTAAGTGCACAGTGCCTGAGGCCGGCCCATCTCCCTCACCTCCCGCTCTCTCTCTCTCCATGCGTGTCCCCTCGCCCATGGTCGCCGCGCGCCGCGCCGGCGAAACGCCGATAGCGCGACGCCCACCGACGCTACAGGGCCGGTGAGGGGATAAGGATCCCTCGTACACTTCCCCTGGACGCCCTCCACCACTCTCCCCCTTTCTCCCTCGCTCTCCATCGCCACTGCTTTCCTCTCCCTTTCTGACCGAAGCGGTCGCCGCCGCACCTCCGACGAAACCGCGGCCACCGGCGTCCGCTCGTCCCTCCGAGCTATCCACGGGCTCCGCCGGCGACCTCCACTTCCTCCTCGACCAGCTACGGGAGCCGGGAAACCCTGCAACGCCTGGATCGAGCCGCCCCTCTTCGTTTTGGTCTCTGGCGATCCCCGGCGTCCCCAGCCTCTCTGCTGCTCCTAAACCTCCAAGGGCCTCCGTGTGAGCCACTCGGTGAGCCCCGTCTCTCCTCCCTCTTCTTCCTGCTCGTCTTTGGGCCCGTGTGCGGCCGCCACTGCAACTGTGCCCCGGCTGCCGCCATTGCCGTCGTGGCCATGCTCCCAAGCTACTGCAAGCTCGCCCGACCGCTTTGGTGTGTTCCCCGCGCGCTGTAGACCCCACATGGCTAGCTAGGTTGGCCGCTCATGCGCGCAAACGCCGAACTCGACGAGCTCGTGCTTCGGCCTTCGCCACGGCTCATCGCCGACGCCGTTTCCGTCCACCACAACCCATGAGACTGCCGCGGTTGGATGTGGCGTTGCACGCGCTTTCGAACGCACCCGAAAACGCATGAAATGGTGGCCTGTGGCCGTTTTCCGGCGACGTCCAAGCCCCTCCGCCGCATTTTGGGTCGCCGGCGGCGCAGTTCCGGCGACTCCGACGTGGCACCGATGTGGGGCCCGCCCCTGGGTCACTGCCAGTGGGCCCCCTGGGCCCAGTTGACCACGTTGACCGTGGTCAACTGTGCTGACTAGGCACTTAGTGTCACTGACACGTGGGCCCCACCGCCTAATTTAGTTAATTAAAACATTTTAATAATTAAAACACTAATTAGAGACTGACAGGTGG
This sequence comes from Thinopyrum elongatum, assembly GCA_011799875.1. Taxonomy (NCBI): domain Eukaryota; kingdom Viridiplantae; phylum Streptophyta; class Magnoliopsida; order Poales; family Poaceae; genus Thinopyrum; species Thinopyrum elongatum. Next base: position 496,491,750 of record CM022301.1, read on the forward strand.
GGCCTACTGGCTAATTAACCCTGTTTAGTTAAAATAAAACTCTGTTAGCCCCTCTGTCTATGACAGGCGGGACCCACTGGTCAGGTTTAACCTAGCCAGCCGGCTATTGACTGCTGACATAACCCACACATCATGCTGACATCATATTCCATTACTGTTGATTTAAAATAATTTCAGAAAATGTTTAAATCTTTAGAAATTCATAGAAATTAAACCGTAGCTCGGATCGAAAAACCTTATACATGAAAGGTGATCAGAACGGCGAGACGAATCCGACCGTGCCATCTGTTTCCGTGTCGGGACCCTCTACAGAGGTGAACCCGCAACTTTTAGCTTGTTTTTGATAGATGAATAGTGCATATACACCAGTTAACAATTCCAACTTAAATCCTAGAATAACTAAAATGATTTAGACATGTCTTTAGTCAACCCTGCACTGCACGTTAGCATAGCATGCTCTGTGTTGCATATGTTTGCTGTGTATTTATCTGTTTCCTCCCTCTCTTCTCTCTCGGTAGACCCCGGTACTGACGCAGTTCCCGAGACCGACGCAGCTCAGGAGCCCGACGACACCGTTGATGACCTTGCCTTTGCCGCCGAGCAACCAGGCAAGCACCCCCCTTTTGAACATGCCTATAACGCCCTTTCTCTTCTCTCTTATGCTTGCATTAGAAATTGCTGCTGGAACTGCTTTACCTATTCTAATGCATAGCCTATTTTTGTAACTGCTGTTGTTACCTACCTGCTTGTCCTAAACTGCTTAGTATAGGTTGGATAGAGACCCCAGAGACCCCCACTTTGTCCCAAGTTGCCACACTGGATTATCGGAAGACTCGACGACCAGGCCCCAGCACCGCACATCAACCCCTTAGTTGTACGACACTGCAGCATTACTATCGAGTGCCGAGGGTGATACCTCGTTTAGCACTTCTGAGGTTAACTCTGTAGAGTAGCTATTTGGACATGGTCATCGAGGGTGATTCTCCTTCACCAGTCCCGATAACGACGCCGTCGTGCAACACCTCAAGTGTGAACCTCGAGGGTGATTCCTCCTAAGTTCACCTTGATGACTACATCAGGTGGAATCCGTCGAGGGTGATTCCTCAGTTTTCCCCCTTGTGTTTGGACACACAGTTACTATGACTTTAACCATGAACCATGATAAAGTCGGGTCGGCCCTGAGGGGTACCCGCGCGAGCATGTGATGCGATTGATGTGTAGTCGGGTGACCAGAGAGAGTACCCTCGAGATTATTACGAGGCGTGGCCGGGTATTCTTAGCCCTTGCCGCAAGTCCTCGAGACGGGGCGACGGGGTCACATCGATCGTGAGTCTCTGCTCGTTATCGCGCGCTCTTAATTCACTAACGGTTTGGATATTTGATCCGAGTGGGCCTCCGGCCCGATAGCACTAACCATCATGTGGGAACAGTTATGGGCACTCTGCGTCATGGCATCATCCGAAGCTTACTGGACGTCAGCAAGGAGTGGCACGCGCCGGGTTGGACCGCGTTAAGCAACCGCCTTGATAGTGTGGGTTGCTAGGTCTGCTCTCGGCCGTGAACGCAACATGCAGGAGCGCTCAGGGCGAGGGGCCCAGCCCCCTGGGCGCATAGGTTTAGTCCGGCATGCTGACCTCTCTGTTAAGCCTAGGTCGGGTTGCGGCGTATCGTTTGGCCAAGGCCGGGCATGACCCAGAAAAGTGTGTCCGGCCGGAGTTAATCGAGCGTGGTGGGTAAGTTGGTGCACCCCTGCAGGGAAGAACTAATCTATGCGTAGCCGATCCTCGGTAACGGACGCTCGGAGTTGTATCCCGATCGATACAACTAGAACTGGATACTTGAGATGAGACATGGATACTAGGGCTCTGGGATTGCTTTCTTGCAGGGAGTCGAGAAAGGATCTCTGGCCGAGGTAGATACTTAATGTTACTACTACTTTATACTGTACTAATCTACACTCTTCTAATGCTGCAAGACCGCTGAAGATGCTAGTCTTTGATAGGACTAGGCCTTCTCTCTACTCTGACATTTCTGCAGCCCAGTCCACATATACAGCCCTTCTTTGATAATGTTGCATATGTAGTGTAGATCCTTGCTTGCTGAGTACTTCGGATGAGTACTCACGGTTGCTTTGCTTCCTCTTTTCCCCCTTTTTCCTTTTGATGCAACCAGACGACGGAGCCCCGGAGCCAGCTGCCCCCGCCGACGACTGCTACAACCACCCCGAGGGTGGTTACTACTACGAGCTTGCCGACGACCAGGAGTAGGATCGGAGGGTCCCAGGCAGGAGGCCTGCGCCTTTTCGATCGTAGCTTTTGTTTTGCCCCGCCTTTCTAAAGGCTTATCTGTTTCTGTTTCATATTTGTACTCAGATATCTGATGCTTCCGCTGACGCTTGTATGCGAGCTTATGTATTCGAGCCCTCGAGGCCCCTGGCTTGTAATATAAAGCTTGTATGACTTTATTTATGTTTTAGAGTTGTGTTGTGATATCTTCAAGTGAGTCCTTAGGCTTGATCGTGTGCATTTGCGTGTATGATTAGTGCACGATTAAGCCGAGGGCGTCACATGGGCTTCCTCAAATTGTCCTAGGTCTTCGTGAGCAAGCGAATTGGATGCATACCCACTTAGTTTCTTTTTTAGCTTTCATAAACTTATAGCTCTAGTGCATCCGTTGCATGGCAATCCCTACTCACTCACATTGATATCTATTGATGGGCATCTCCATAGCCCATTGATACGCCTAGTTGATGTGAGACTATCTCCTTCTTTTTGTCTTCTCCAGAACCACCATATTCTATTCCACCTATAGTGCTATATCCATGGCTCACGCTCATGTATTGCGTGAAAGTTGAAAAAGTTTGAGAACATCAAAAGTATGAAACAATTGCTTGGCTTGTCATCGGGGTTGTGCATGATTTAATACTTTGTGTGATGAAGATGGAGCATAGCCAGACTATATGATTTTGTAGGGATAACTTTCTTTGGCCATGTTATTTTGAGAAGACATGATTGCGTTATTAGTATGCTTGAAGTATTATTGTTTTTATGTCAATATTAAACTTTTGTTTTGAATCTTATGGATCTGAATATTCAGGCCACAATAAATAAAATTACATGGATAAATATGTTAGGTAGCATTCCACATCAAAAATTCTGTTTTTATCATTTACCTACTCGAGGACGAGCAGGAATTAAGCTTTGGGATGCTTGATATGTCTCCAACGTATCTATAATTTTTGATTGTTCCATGCTATTATATTATCTGTTTTGGATGTTTTATATTCATTAATATGCTATTTTATATTATTTTTGGGACTAACTTATTAACCTAGAGCCCAGTGCCAGTTTATGTTTTTTCCTTGTTTTTGAGTTTTACAGAAAAGGAATACCAAACGGAATAAAACTTTCGCGATGATTTTTCTTGGACCAGAAGACACACGTAGGACTTGGAGAGGAAGGCAAAAGAGTCCCGAGGGCTCCACAAGCCCTAGGGCGTCCCTGGCTTGTGGGCCCCACGGGAGTCCTCCAACCCTAATCTTTGGCCTATAAATTCAGAAATATTCCCAAACCACCAGAAGCGTCCACCAAAATACTTTTCCACTGCCGTAACCTTCTGTTCCCGTGAGATCCCATCTTGGGGCCTTTTCCGGCATCCTGCCGGAGGGGGATTCGATCACGGAGGGCTTCTACATCAACTCTATTGCCCTTCCGATGGAGCGTGAGTAGTTTACCACAGACCTACGGGTCCATAGCTAGTAGCTAGATGGCTTCTTCTCTCTCTTTGATCCTCAATACCATGTTCTCCTCGTTGTTCTTGGAGATCTGTCTGATGTAATATTCTTTTGCGGTGTGTTTGTCGAGATCCGATGAATTGTGGATTTATGATCAGTTTATCTATGAATATTATTTGAATCTTCTCTGAATTCTTATATGCATGATTTGATATATTTGTATTTCTCTTCGAATTATCGGTTTGGTTTGGCCAACTAGATTGGTTCTTCTTGCAATGGGAGAGGTGCTTAGTTTTGGGTTTAATCTTGCGGTGTCCTCACCCAGTGACAAAGTAGGGGTAGCGAGGCACCTATTGTATTGTTGCCATCAAGGGTAAAAAGATGTGGTTTTCATCATATTGCTTGAGTTTATCCCTCTACATCATGTCATCTTACTTAAGGCGTTACTCCATTCTTATGAACTTAATACTCTAGATGCATGCTGGATAGCGGTCGATGTGTGGATTAATAGTAGTAGATGCAGAATCATTTCGGTCTACTTGACACGGACATGATGCCTATATTCATAATCATTGCCTTGGATATCGTCATAACTTTGCGCTTTTCTATCAATTGCTCGACAGTAATTTGTTCACCCACCGTATTATTTGCCTTCAAGAGAGAAGCCTCTAGTGAAACCTATGGCCCTCGGGTCTATTTTCCATCATATATTTTCAGATCTATAAACCAAAAAACCCAAAAATACCTTGCTGCAATTTATTTACTTTTATTTTGTTTTACATTTTAGTAAGCTTTTATTCTATCTCTATCAGATCTCACCTTTGTAAGTGACCGTGAAGGGAGTGACAACCCCTTTATCGCGTTGGGTACAAGTGTTTGATTGTTTGTGTAGGTGCATAGATTGGAGACTTGCGTGTATCTCCTACTGGATTGATACCTTGGTTCTTAACTGAGGGAAATACTTATCTCTACTTTGCTGCATCACCCTTTCCTCTTCAAGGGAAAAACCAATGCATGCTCAAGAAGTAGCATGCAACCAGAAGGTTTTGTCGATCCTAAAGGTGCTAACAAAGCGTGCAAGCTCCAGCGATCTATTTATGGACTGGTGCAAGCATCTCGGAATTGGAATATACGCTTTGATGATGTGATAAAAGCATATGGTTTTATACAGACTTATGGAGAAGCCTGTATTTGCAAGAAAGTGAGTGGGAGCTCTGTAGCATTTCTGATATTATATGTGGATGACATATTGTTGATTGGAAATGATATATAATTTCTGGATAGCATAAAAGGATACTTGAATAAGAAGTTTTCAATGAAAGACCTCGGTGAAGCTACTTACATATTGGGCTTCAAGATCCATAGGGATAGATGATACATCTCCGTCGTATCTATAACTTATGATTGTTTCATGCCAATATTCTACAACTTTCATATACTTTTGGCAACTTTTTATATTATTTTTGGGACTAACATTTTGATCCAGTGCCAAGTGCCCAGTGCCAGTTCATGTTTGTTGTATGTTTTTTGTTTCACAGAATAACCATATCAAATAGAGTCCAAACGCGATAAAAACTTACGGAGATTTTTTTTGGAATACATGTGATTCTTGGGAAAAAGAATCAACACGAGACGATGCCCAAGGGGCCCACAAGCCCTAGGGGCGCGCCCCCTACCCTGGGCACGCCTGGGAGGCTTGTGGCCATCCCGTAAGGTGGTTGGTGCCTTTCTTCGGCCGCAAGAAAGATAATATCCGGATAAAAATTGTGTTAAAATTTCAGCCCAATCAGAGTTACGGATGCCCGGGAAATTAAGAAACGGTGAAAGGCCAGAAAACAGGAACGCAGAAACAGAAGGAAACAGAGAGAGATATCCAGTATCGGAGGGGCTCCTACCCCTCCGCCGCCATGGAGGCCAAGGACCAGAGGGGAAACCCTCCTCCCATCTAGGAGGGGAGATCAAGGAAGAAGAAGAAGGAGGGGGGCTCTCTCCCCCTCTCTCCCGGTGGCACCGGAATGCCGCCGGGGCCATCATCGTGATGGCGATCTACACCAACAAATTCGCCGCCATCATCACCAACTCTCTCCCCCTCTATGCAGCGGTGTAACCTCTCTTTTACCCGCTGTAATATCTACTTAAACATGGTGCTCAACGCTATATATTATTTCCCAATGATGTATGGCTATCCTATGATGTTTGGGTAGATCCGTTTTGTCCTATGGGATGATTGATGATCATGATTGGTTTGAGTTGTATGTTTTATTATTGGTGCTGTCCTATGGTGCTCTCCGTGTCGCGCAAGCGTGAGGGATACCCGCTGTAGGGTTTGCAATATGTTCATGATTCGCTTATGGTGGGTGGCGTGAGTGACAGAAGCACAGACCCGAGTAAGTAGGTTGTTTGCGTATGGGAGTAAAGAGGACTTGATACCTTATAATGCTATGGTTGGGTTTTACCTTAATGATCTTTAGTAGTTGCGGATGCTTGCTAGAGTTCCAATCATAAGTGCATATGATCCAAGTAGAGAAACTATGTTAGCTTATGCCTCTCCCTCATATAAAATTGCAATAATGATTACCGGTCTAGTTATCGATTGCCTAGGGACAAATAACTTTCTTGTGACAAAAAGCTCTCTATTAAAACTAACTTAATTGTTTCTTTATCTAAACAGCCCCTATCTTTTATTTACGTGTTCTTTATTATCTTGCAAACCTATCCCTTTACACCTACAAAGTAATTCTAGTTTCATACTTGTTCTAGGTAAAGCGAACGTTAAGTGCGCGTAGAGTTGTATTGGTGGTCGATAGAACCTGAAGGGAATATAAATTGTACCTTTAGCTCCTTGTTGGGTTCGACACTCTTACTTATCGAGAAAGGCTACAATTGATCCCTTATACTTGTGGGTTATCAAGACCTTTTTCTGGCGCTGTTACCGGGGAGCAATAGCGTGGGGTGAATATTCTCGTGTGTGCTTGTTTGCTTTATCACTAAGTAGATTTTATTTCCTGTTCTAAGTTGTTTTATATCTTTAGTTATGGATATGGAACACGAAATACCAAAAAAATCAGGTGTACTTTCTACTCATGGAGATGGGGAACCTCCTAAAACCCTCGATGCTTTTTATGTGAAAAATATTAAACACTACTTTGATAATCCTGAGAAAACCCCATTCAACTTGATAATGGGATACACATTGGATCAACGTGAATACTTTAGGGATTATCGCTTGATTCAAAAAGGGAAACTCTTATGGGATCAAATTGAAATGTTGCATTGGTATGCTTGGAATTTATGCTTGAGATATGATTATACTTGTTGCTCTAGGATGAAGGATCCACACCTTCCCTTTTCATGTAAATTTAATGATAATGAAACCTTGGCTTCTTATGCTAATGGTATATATGATTACTATGATGTGGAACGAATAGAAGAATTTGTTGCTTTTAAGGGTGCTTATGAAATTGAATCTTTGTTTGAAAAGTGTGAAAAGTATGATGATGTTGTTTACAGACCTGAAAATTATGCTATACTTAAATATTGCTATGAGAATTATTAATATAATGTCGATATTAATGAGTTTATTGAGAAAGTTTCAGCTGTCCAAGAAGAGACTAATATTTTGCAGGAAACTATGGAAGAAGAAATTGATGACACTGTGAGCTCATTGGATGAAAAAGATGACGAGGAGAGCGAAGAACAAAAGGAGGAAGAGCGGATTAGCTACTCATGCCCACCTTCTAATGAGAGTAACTCTTCAACTCATACATTGTTTAATTTCCCTTCGTGCTTTTCGAAGGATGAATGCTATTATGATTGCTATGATCCCTTGGATTCGTTTGAAATATCTCTTTTGATGAAATTGATGCTTGCTATGCTTGTGGCCATGATGCCAATTTGAATTATGCTTATGGAGATGAACTTGCTATGGTTCCTTATGTTAAGAATGAAATTGTTGCTATTGCACCCACACATGATAGTCCTATTATCTTTTTGAATTGTCCCTACTACACTATATCGGAGAAGTGTGCGCTTATTAAGGATTATATTGATGGGTTGCGTTTTACTACTACACATGATGATTTTGATAAATATAATATGCATGTGCTTGCTGCTCCTACTTGCAATTGTTATGAGAGAGGAATTACATCTCCACCTCTCTATGTTTCCAATACAATAAAATTGCAAGAAACTATTTATGCTATGTATCGGCCATTATGTGTGCATGAATTGTTCTTTTATGACATGCCGATGCATAGGAAGAGAGTTAGCCTTCGTTGTTGCATGATATATGTTACTTTGTGCTCACTACTAAATTAAAAATCATTGTTAATTAAAATTGGCTTTGATATACCTTGGGATCTGGGTGGATCAATTAGTTGAGCACTATATGCCTAGCTTAATGGCTTTAAAGAAAGCGCTGCCAGGGAGACAACCCAGAAGTTTTAGAGTGTCATTTTATTCTGTTGTGTGCTTTTATAAAGTTTAAAAACAAAAAAATATAGAGGGAAACTTAAAACTTTTCAAAAAGAAAAGTGAAAGTGAGAAAGACGAGCATTGTTAAAGTGGGAGCTAGCCTTGAACTTTGTTCATGCCCATGGAAACTTTGTGAACCTTGATTATAGAAACTTTTCAACAAAAATAATTATCCCCTTGTACAAATCCAATATTTTATAAAAATAATGTGCCAATATTTGCCTTTAGGATGATTAGATTACTTGTTTGGTATGTGCAGTGCAAAAATAGAAACTTTTGCTGTAGTGCGTGAATTTACATTTTTTTACTGGCACATGGAAAAATTCTAAAATTTTCCACACGGTACTGCTATGCAAATTGTTTATTTTTTCCTAATTTTTCATAATTTTTGGAGTTACATAAGTATGGTCAATGTTTAGATTGCTACAGACTATTCTATTTTTGACAGATTCTGTTTTTGATGCATTGTTTTCCGTGTTTTGATGAATCTATGGATTGTATCGGTGATATAAGCCATGGTGAAGTTAGAGTACAGTAGGTATAATGCAAAAATAAAATATGAATGGATTTACAACAGTATTAAAGTGATGATTTGCTTTATTATACTAACGGATCTCATGAGGGTTTTGTTAAGTTTTGTGTGATTGAAGTTTTCAAGTTTTGGGTGAGGTCACGATGGATGAAGGAATAAGGAGTGGCAACAGACTAAGCTTGGGGATGCCCGAGGCACTGATGGCCCACAAGTATAGGGGATCTATCGTAGTCCTTTCGATAAGTAAGAGTGTCTAACCCAACGTGGACCAGAAGGAAATGACAAGCAGTTTTCAGCAAGGTATTTTCTACAAGCACTGAAATTATCGATAACAGATAGTTTTGTGATAAGATAATTCATAACGGGTAACAAGTAACAAGTGTAACAAAGGTGCAGCAAGGTGGCCCAATCCTTTTTGTAGCAAAGGATAAGCCTGGACGAACTCTTACATAAAGCAAAGCGCTCTCGAGGACACATGGGACTTGTTGTCAAGTTAGTTTTAATCATGCTCATATGATGCGCGTTCGTTACATTGATAATTTGATATGTGGGTGGACCGGTGCTTGGGTGATGTCCTTACTTGGACAAGCCTCCCACTTATGATTAACCCCTCTTGCAAGCATCCGCAACTACGAAAGAAGAATTAAGATAAATCTAACCATAGATGAGACATGTGGATCCAAATCAGCCCCTTACGAAGCAACGCATAAACTAGGGTTTAAGCTTCTGTCACTCTAGCAACCCATCATCTACTTATTACTTCCCAATGCCTTCCCCTAGGCCCAAATCATGGTGAAGTTTCATGTAGTCAACGTTCACATAACACCACTAGAGGAAAGACAACATACATCTCATCAAATATCAAACGAATACCAAATTCACATTATTACTTATAACAAGACTTCTCCCATGTCCTCAGGAACAAACGTAACTACTCACAAAGCATATTCATGTTCATAATCAGAGGGGTAATAAATATCATTAAGGTTCTGAACATATGATCTTCCACCGAATAAACCAACTAGCATCAACTACAAGGAGTAATCAACACTACTAGCAACCCACAGGTACCAATCTGAGGTTTTGAGACAAAGATCGGATACAAGAAATGAAATAGGGTTTGGAGAGGAGATGGTGCTGGTGAAGATGTTGATGGAGATTGACCCCCTCTCGATGAGAGGATCATTGGTGATGACGATGGCTTCGATTTCCCCCTCCCGAAGGGAAGTTTCCCCGGCAGAACAGCTCCGCCGGAGCCCTAGATTGCTTCTGCCCAGGTTCCGCCTCGAGACGGCGGCGCTTCGTCCCGAAAGCTTTCCTATTATTTTTTCCAGGTCAAACTCTCCATATAGTAGAAGATGGGAACCGGAGACCTGCCAAGGGGCCCACAAGCCCTAGGGGCGCGCCCCCAGGCTTGTGGCCACCTGGTTGGTCCCCCTCTGGTATTACTTTGCCCAATATATTTTATATATTCCAAAATAATTCTCCATAAATTTTCAGGACTTTTGGAGTTGTGCAGAATAGGTCTCTCAGATTTGCTCCTTTCTGGTCCAGAATTCCAGCTGCCGGCATTCTCCCTCTTTGTGTAAACCTTGTAAAATAAGAGAGAAAAGGCATAAGTATTGTACCATAATGTGTAATAACAGCCCATAATGCAATAAATATCCATATAAAAGCATGATGCAAAATGGACGTATCAGGCACCCCAAGGTAATATTCAAGGACTCCCAAGCAACTAAGCTTGGGGATGCCCCGGAAGGCATCCCCTCTTTCTTCTAACGACCATCGGTAGTTTTACTTGGAGCTATATTTTTATTCGTCACATGATATGCGTAAATTCCTGGAGCATCGTGTGCCTTTTATTTTTCTTTTAGTAATGCACCATGCTGGTATGAGATAGTCCTTGGTCGATTTATAGAATGCTTTATGCACTTCACTTATATCTTTTGAGTATAACTTTATAGAATGCTTCATGTGCTTCACTTATATCATTTGAAGTTTGGATTGCTTGTTTCTCTACACATAGAAAACCGCCATTTGTAGAATGCTCTTTTGCTTCACTTATATTTGTTAGAGTGTAGGCATATCTTTTGTAGAAAGAATTACACTCTCATGCTTCACTTATATCTATTTAGAGTGTTAACAGGAATTGGTCATTCACATGGTTAGTCATAAAATCCTACATAAAACTTGTAGATCACTGAATATGATATGTTTGATTCCTTGCAATAGTTTTGCGATATAGAGATTGTGATATTAGATTCATGCTAGTGAGTAATTGTGGATTGGTAGAAATACTTGTGTTAAGGTTTGTGATTCCCGAAGCATGCACGTATGGTGAACCGTTATGTGATGAAGTCGGGGCATGATTTATTTTTTTATTGTCTTCCTTATGAGTGGCGGTCGGGGATGAGCGATGGTATTTTCCTACCAATCTATCCCCCTAGGGGCATGCATATTAGTACTTTGCTTCGATGGCTAATAAATTTTTGAAATAAGTATGTGAGTTCTTTATGACTAATGTTGAGTCCATGGATTATACGCACTCTCACCCTTCCACCATTGCTAGCCTCTCTAGTACCACGCAACTTTCACCGGTGCATTAAACCCACCATATTCCCTTCCTCAAAACAGCCACCATACCTACCTATTATGGCATTTCCATAGCCATTCTGAGATATATTGCCATGCAACTTCCACCCTTCCGTTTATTATGACACGCACCATCATTATCATATTGCTTTGCATGATCGTAAGATAGCTAGCACGATATTTTCATGGCTTGTCTGTTTTTTGATATCCTTGCTATGCTAGATCATTGCACATCTTGGTACACCACTAGAGGCATTCATATAGAGTCATATCTTTGTTCTAGTATCAAGTTGTAATTCTTGAGTTGTAAGTAAATAAAAGTGTGATGATCATCATTATTAGAGCGTTGTCCCATGTGAGGAAAGGATGATGGAAGCTATGATTCTCTCACAAGTTGGGATGAGTCTCCGGACTTAAAAAAGAGAGGCCAAAGAAGCCCAAATAAAAAGAGGCCAAAGAGCCCAAAAAAAGTGAGAGAAAAAGAGAGAAGGGACAATGTTACTATCCTTTTCCACACTTGTGCTTCAAAAATAGCACCATGTTCTTCATGATAGAGAGTCTCCTATTTTATCACTTTCATATACTAGTGGGAATTTTTCATTATAGAACTTGGCTTGTATATTCCAATGATGGGCTTCCTCAAATTGCCCTAGGTCTTCGTGAGCAAGCAAGTTGGATGCACACCCACTTAGTTTTCTTTTGAGCTTTCATACACTTATAGCTCTAGTGCATCCATTGCATGACAATCCCTACTCACTTGCATCGATATCGATTGATGGGCATCTCCATAGCCCATTAATTTGCCTAGTTGATGTGAGACTTTCTCCCTTTTTGTCTTCTCCTCACAACCACCATATTCTATTCCACCTATAGTTCTATATCCATGGCTCACGCTTATGTATTGCGTGAAAGTTGAAAAGGCTTGAGAACATTAAAAGTATGAAACAATTGCTTGGCTTGTCATCAGGGTTGTGCATGATGAAATACTTTGTGTGGTAAAGATGGAGCATAGCCAGACTATATGATTTTGTAGGGATAACTTTCTTTTAGCTATGGTATTTTGAGAAGACATGATTGCTTTATTAGTATGCTTGAAGTATTATTGTCTTTATGTCAAATTATAGACTATTTCTTTGAATCACTCGTGCCTTAATATTCATGCCATGATTAGATTATATGATCAAGATTATGCTAGGCAGCATTCCACATCAAGAATTATCTTTTTTATCATTTACCTACTCGAGGACGAGCAGGAATTAAGCTTGGGGATGCTGATACATCTCCGTCGTATCTATAATTTTTGATTGTTTCATGCCAATATTCTACAACTTTCATATAGTTTTGGCAAATTTTATATCATTTTTGGGACTACATATTGATCCAGTGCCCAGTGCCAGTTCCTGTTTGTTGCACGTTTTTTGTTTCGCAGAATATCCATATCAAACGAAGTCCAAACGCGATAAAAACTTACGGATTTTTTTTGGAATATATGTGATTTTTGGGAAAAAGAATCAAAGCGAGACGATGCCTGAGGGGCCCACAAGCCCTAGGGGCACGCCCCCTACCCTGGGCTCGCCTGGGAGGCTTGTGGCCACCCTGTAAGGTGGTTGGGGCCCTTCTTCGGCCGCAAGAAAGATAATATTTGGATAAAAATTGTGTTAAAATTTCAGCCCAATCGGAGTTACGGATCTTCGGGAATTTAAGAAACGGTGAAAGGCCAGAAAACAGGAACGGAGAAACAGAAGGAAACAGAGAGAGAGAGATCCAATCTCGGAGGGGCTCCCGCCCCTCCGCCGCCATGGAGGCCAAGAACCAGAGGGGAAACCCTCCTCTCATCTAGGGGGGGGTCAAGGAAGAAGAAGAAGAAGAAGAATAAGAAGGAGGAGGGGGGCTCTCTCCCCCTCTCTCCAGGTGGCCCCAGAACGCCGTCGGGGCCATCATCATGACGGCGATCTACACCAACAACTTTGCCGCCGTCATCACCAACTCTCTCCCCCTCTATGCACGGTGTAACCTCTCTTTTACCCGCTGTAATATCTACTTAAACATGGTGCTCAATGCTATATATTATTTCCCAATGATGTATGGCTATCCTATGATGTTTGAGTAGATCCATTTTGTCCTATGGGTTGATTGATGATCATGATTGGTTTGAGTTGTATGTTTTATTATTGGTGCTGTCCTATGGTGCTCTCTGTGTCGCGCACGCGTGAGGGATCCCCACTGTAGGGTTTGCAATATGTTCATGATTCGCTTATGGTGGGTGGCGTGAGTGACAGAAGCACAGACCCAAGTAAGTAGGTTGTTTGCGTATGGGAGTAAAGAGGACTTGATACCTTATAATGCTATGGTTGGGTTTTACCTTAATGATCTTTATTAGTTGCAGATGCTTGCTAGAGTTCCAATCGTAAGTGCATATGATCCAAGTAGAGAAAGTATGTTAGCTTATGCCTCTCCCTCATATAAAATTGCAATAATGATTACCGGTCTAGTTATCGATTGCCTAGGGACAAATAACTTTCTTGTGACAAAAAGCTCTCTATTAAAACTAACTTAATTGTTTCTTTATCTAAACAGCCCTTATCTTTTATTTACGTGTTCTTTGTTATCTTGCAAACCTATCCCTTTACACCTACAAAGTAATTCTAGTTTCATACTTGTTCTAAGTAAAGCGAACGTTAAGTGCGCGTAGAGTTGTATCGGTGGTCGATAGAACTTGAAGGGAATATAAATTCTACCTTTAGCTCCTCGTTGGGTTTGACACTCTTACTTATCGAGAAAGGCTACAATTGATCCCCTATACTTGTGGGTTATCAATAGATCGAGATGCTTAATAAGACTTTCACAAAGCACATACCTTGACAAAGTTTTGAAGAAGTTCAAAATGGATCAATCAAAGAAAGGGTTCTTGCCTGTGTTGCAAGGTGTGAAGTAGAGTAAGACTCGAAGCCCGACCACGGCAGAAGATAGAGAGAGAATGAAAGTCATTCCCTATGCCTCAGCCATAGGTTCTATAAAGTATGCCATGCTGTGTACTAGACCTGTTGTGTACCTTGCCATGAGTTTTGCAAGGGGATACAATAGTGATCTAGGAGTGGATCACTGGACAGCGGTAAAAATTATCCTTAGTTACCTAAGAGGACTAAGGAAATGTTTCTCGGTTATGGAGGTGATAAAGAGTTCATCATAAAGTGTTACGTCGATGCAAACTTTGACACCGATTCGGATGACTCTGAGTCTCAATCTGGATACGTATTGAAAGTCGGAGCAATTAGCTAGAGTAGCTCCATGCAGAGCATTGTAGACATAGAAATTTGCAAAATACATACGGATCTGATTATGGCAGACCCATTGACTAAACCTCTCTCACAAACAAAACATGATCACACCTTAGTACTCTTTGGGTTTTAATCACATGGCGATGTGAACTAGATTATTGACTCTAGTAAACTCTTTGGGTGTTAGTCACATGGGGATGTGAACTATGGGTGTTAATCACATGGCGATGTGAACTAGATTATTGACTCTAGTAAACTCTTTGGGTGTTAGTCACGTGGCGATGTGAACTATGGGTGTTAATCACATGGCGATGTGAACTAGATTATTGACTCTAGTGCAAGTGGAAGACTGATGGAAATATGCCCTAGAGGCAATAATAAAGTTGTTATTATTATATTTCCTTATTCATGATAAAAGTTTATTATTCATTCTAGAATTGTATTGACCAAAAACTTAAATACATGTGTGGATACATAAACAAATACCGTGTCCCTAGTGAGCCTCTACTAGACTAGCTCGTTGATAAAAAATGGTTAAAGTTTCCTAACCATGGACATGTGTTGTCACTTGATAACGGGATCACATCATTAGGAGAATGATGTGATGGACAAGACCCATCCGTTAGCTTAGCATATGATTGTTCAGTTTATTGCTACTACTTTCTTAATGTCAAATACATATTCCTTCGACCATGAGATCATGCAACTCCCAGATACCGGAGGAATACCATGTGTGCTATCAAACATCACAACATAACTGGGTGATCATAAAGATGCTCTATAGGTATCTTTGAAGGTGTCTGTTGAGTTGGCATGGATCGAGATTGGGATTTGTCACTTCGTGTATCGGAGAGGTATCTCTGGGCCCTCTCGGTAATACACGTCACAAGAAGCTTGCAAGCAAAGTGACTAAGGAGTTAGTTATGAGATGATGTATTACGGAACGAGTAAAGAGACTTGCCGGTAACGAGATTGAACTAGGTATGTAGATACCGACGATCGAATCTCGGGCAAGTAACATACCAACAGATAAAGGGAATTACGTATGTTGTCATAAAGGTTCGATCGATAAAGATATTCGTAGAACATGTAGGAACCAATATGGGCATCCAGGTCCCACTATTGGTTATTGACTGGAGAGGCGTCTCGGTCATGTCTACATCATTCTCGAACCCGTAGAGTCCGCACGCTTAACGTTCGTTGACGATATAGTATTATATGAGTTGATGACCGAATGTTGTTTGGAGTCCCAGATGAGATCACGAACATGACGAGGAGCTCCAAAATGGTCTAGAGGTAAAGATTGATATATAGGACGATGCTATTTGGTCACCGGAAAGGTTTCGGAATGCACCGGGTATCAAGCATCCCCAAGCTTAATTCGTGCTCGTCCTCGAGTAGGTAAATGATAAAAACAGAATTTTTGATGTGGAATGCTACCTAACATATTTATCAATGTAATCTTCTTTATTGTGGCAAGAATATTCAGATCCATAAGATTCAAACAAAAGTTTAATATTGACATAAAAACAATAATACTTCAAGCATACTAATAAAGCAATCATGTCTTCTCAAAATAACATGGCCAAAGAAAGTTACCCCTACAAAATCATATAGTCTGGCTATGCTCCATCCTCATCACACAAAGTAAACACCTTGAAAGCGTTGAACGCTTCTCCGCTTGAGGGGATTGGAAACATTCCAGTCGTTCAAGATTCTCCGGACGTTTCTGCGAAACAACTTCCAAAGATACCCCGCTCTCTTTCAGTCTTCCTCTTAATTCTCGGGACGAGAATTCTTATTAGCGGAGGAGATTTGTAACACCCCCAGTGGTTAGCCACAGTAATCCCCTATTTGATAATGCCATGTCATCATGATCAACAGTGCTTAAACATCATTTGGATCATATCTCTTTTCAAATTCAAATTCAAATGGAAATTCAAACTGAAAGTGCAAATAAAAGTTGTTCAAATCCAGAAACTAAAATGTTCATAATATTGTAAATAATCCATAGACAATTCTAAAATTATAACCAATATTCACTAAATTAATTAATTGACTCTAATAGCAACAAAACAGAGATAATTAATCCATATTCATTTATTTAAAATCCAAATAAAATTCATTTGCCTCCAAACCTTTTTATAACAAAGAATAATATTGCACTATATTTATGTGGCTAGTTCACATATTTTATAGAGCTATATATGAGCCCACACATTTTTGCAAAGCAGTGTAACAAGAGAAAACAGAAAAAGAAAGAAAAAGGTCGCAGCGCCTGGGCCTAAGTGGCACAGTGCCGCTGTCGAGCACCTAGCGCGCACGCACCCGGCCCCCCTGCTCGCCGCGCGACAACGCGTCGCCGCGCTCGCGGTGGATAAGGCCGAGGCCATCCCCTCCCCTGGACGCGTCTGCCATTCTTCCTCGCTCTCCCTCGCTCGTTCCGACCTCTCCCGAGCGCTGCCATGGCCGCGCCGCCGTAGCCCGCGTAGCCACCGCCTCCGCCTCGCCGATCCGTCGAGTCCAGCGTCACCGCCGTGCTCTGTTACGTTGCCTGCGCCAACGAGCCGAGGCCGAGAAGCTCTGCATCGCCGGACTGCCTCACCTTCTTCCCCTACGGCCGCCGACGAACGCCTCCATGATTCGGCGCCGTTGCCCTTCCTCGAGCCGTCCTCGGGCCTTCCCTGCAACGCTAGTGAGCTGCCGTGTCGATCCCTCCTCTCCTCGCTCTCTCTCCGTAGCCGTAGCTGCCGCCCCCTACTCGCCCGGGCCCTTCGCCACAGAGTTCGTCGCCGGCGTCGTTCCGGCGACCAAATGGTCGCGGGCATGTACCCATCTTGCTCGCCGCAGCCCGTAGAGCTTCCCTAGCGCTTTGCCTCGCCCGTTTGCTCGCCGTAGCAACTGACCCGAGCATCACCCGAAGCACCTCGCCGCCGACGAGCTTGTGGAGCTCAGCTCCGTCCACCGCAGCCCCTCGCACCGCCACCGTTCGACGCGCGACGTCGAGCCGCGTCGAACGCGCCCAACCACAGCCCCTTAGACCCCCTATGCATGAAACCCGCGCCTTCCCCGAGCCGTGCCGCCGTGTTTGGCTTGTCGGAGCCAACTCCGGCGCGCCTCCGGCCGAGCCGATGTGGCCAGCTGGGGCCCGCCCCTGTGCCACTGCCACTGGGCCCCGTGGTGTCCGTTGACCTCGGTCAGCGCTGACGTGGCCGCCCCTGTGTCTATGACATGCGGGCCCCACCCCACTAAACGGATTTAATTAAGTAAATAATCTGCTAATTAATTAATCAGTTAATTATAACACTAAACACCCACTGATAGTAGGCCCCACCAGCTAATTAATCCTAATTAGTTTAAATCAAAACTGATTAAACTAACAGAGGCTGACATGTGGGCCCCATTGGACCCACATGTCAGGTTTGACCTGGTCAGCCAGAGTTGACTGCTGACATCATCTTTTCATCATGCTGATGTCACCTTTTACTGTTTTGGATAATCCGAATTTAAATAAATAAATAAATTCCAGAAAATGCTAAAATCTTTAGAAATTCATATAAAATAATCCGTAGCTCAGATCGAAAAACTTTGTACATGAAAATTGCTCAGAACGACGAGACAAATCCAAGTACGCGGTTCGTTCGTCCACCACACGTCTCTAGCATAGTGAACATGCAACCGTCCCCCTCCGTTTCATCTGCCCGAAAATGCCAAACTTCGGGAAAACATTCCCGTATGTTATTCCTCTTCGTCGGTATCACCGAGCACTGCGATAGGTCACCCCTAGCTCTGCGTATTGTCATGCCATGCTCTTGTTTGCTTTATATTCACTGTTTCCTCCCCCTCTTCTCTCTCGGTAGACCCCGCTGCAGACGCTTTTCCCGAGACCAACGCAGCTCAGGAGCCCGACGACACCGTTGACGACCTTGCCTTTGCCGCCGAGCAACCAGGCAAGCCCCCCCTTTGATCATCCCGATATCGCCCATTCTATTTTCTCATGCTTGCATTAGAATTGCTGCTGCTACTGTTTATCCTATTCTGATGCATAGCCTGTTTATTGTAACCTGCTATTGATACCTTACCTGCTTATCCTAAACTGCTTAGTATAGGCTGGGTAGAGACCTGTCAGTGACCCCACTTGTCCCGATTGCCCCGCTGGATTATCAGAAGACCCGATCAACGGGATCAAAGACCAGGCCTCGGCACCGCACATCACCCCCTTAGTTGTAATGACACTGCAGTGTTACTATCGAGTGCCGAGGGTGATACCTTGTGTAGCACTTCTGATGTTAACTCTGTAGAGTAGCTATTCGGTCGTGGTCATCGAGGGTGATTCCTCCTTCACCACTTCCGATAACGACGCTGTCGTGCAACACATCAAGTGTGAACCCATCGAGGGTGATTCCTCCTAAGTTCACCTTGACAGATACATCGAGTAGGAATCCAACGAGGGTGATACCTCAGATTCCCCTGATGTTATGGACACACGGTTACTGTGACTTTACCCCTGCACCCTGTTAGAAACGGGTCGGCCCCGAGGGGGACCCGAGGGAGTTACTTTACTGCAGGACTGGAGGGACATGCGGTACCGCCCAGTAGAGGTGGACCTGAGTTCCCGACAGTCTTTTGCAAGACGGGTTGACCTGGACGAGGCATGGTCGGGCATTCTTGGCCCTTGCTGCAAGTCCTCGAGACGGGGCGATGGGGTCACATCGATCGTGAGTCTCTGCTCGTTACCGCACTACCAACACACTACGATTTGGATATTTGATCTGAGTGGGCCTCTGGCCTGATAGCACTAACCATCACGCGGGAAAAGTTATGGGCACTCCGCATCGTGGCATCAGCCGAAAGTTCTGTCAGACGTCTAGTTCAGCATTGTGGCACGGTCAGATCGTACCGACCATCCGAGGCGGTGCTAGTATCCACCCTGCACACAACGACCCGGAGTGCACAGGGCGATGGCCCAAGACCCCTGAGCACTTAGGTTGTAGACCGGCGGGGACCTCTCTGCTGAGCTCTAGGTAAGGTTGCGGTGTGTCGTTTGGCCGAGGCCGGGCAGGACCTAGAAAGTGTGTCCGGCCGGAGTTAAGCGGGCGTGGTGGGTAAGTTGGTGCACCCCTGCAGGGAAGAACTAATCTATGCATAGCCGGATCCTCGGTAACGGACACTCGGAGTTGTATCCCGATCGATACAACTAGAATTGGATACTATGGCTCTGGGATTGCTTCTCGCAGGGAGTCGAGAAGGGATCTCAGGACGAGGTTGATGACTGTATGGCTCTGGGATTGCTTTCTCACAGAGAGTCGAGAAAGGATCTCTGGGTGAGGTTGATAACACTTCTACTACTTATACTGTGCTAATCTACACTCTTCTAATGCTGCAAGACTGCTGAAGATGCTAGTCTTCGATAGGACTAGGCCTTCTCTCTATTCTGGCATTTCTGCAGCCCAGTCCACATATACAGCCTCCCCTTGATAATGTTGCATATGTAGTGTAGATCCTTGCTTGCTGAGTACTTCGGATGAGTACTCACGGTTGCTTTGCTTTCTTTTTCCCCCATATCCTTTTGATGCAACCAGATGACGGAGCCCCGAATACAGCTGCCCACGCCGACGATCGCTACTACTACCCCGAGGGTGGATACTACTACGAGTTGGCCGATGACCAGGAGTAGGTTCGGAGGGTCCCAGGCAGGAGGCCTGCACCTTTCGATCGTAGTGTTTTCTTTTGCCCCGCCTTCTAAGGGCTTATCTGTGTTTTCTTTTATATCTGTACTCAGATATCTGATGCTTCCGCTGACGCTTGTATGCGAGCTTATGTATTTGATCCCTCGAGGCCCCTGGCTTGTAATATAAAGCTTGTATGACTTTATTTATGTTTTAGAGTTGTGTTGTGATATCTTCCCGTGAGTCCTTAGGCTTGATCGTGTGCATTTGCATGTATGATTAGTGCACGATTGAGCTGGGGGCGTCACAGTATTCTAATAAATTCACAATTAATGTGTGTCCCTCTCAAAAAGTGTGTACCGTAACGATGATTGTGGCAAACTAAAAAGCAAAGACTCATATCATACAAGACGCTCCAAGCAAAACACATATCATGTGGTGAATAAAAATATAGCCTCAAGTAAATTTACCGATGGATTGAAGACAAAAGAGGGGATGCCATCCGGGGCATCCCCAAGCTTAGATGCTTGGTTATCCTTGAATATTACCTTGGGGTGCCTTGTGCATTCCCAAGCTTAGGCTCTTGCCACTCCTTATTCTGTTGTCCATCAAATCTTTACCCAAAACTTGAAAACTTCACAACACAAAACTCAACAGAAAACTCATAAGATCCGTTAGTATAATAAAATAAATCACCACTTTTGGTACTGTTGTGAACTCATTCTTAATTTATATTGGTGTTATATCTACTGCATTCCAACTTATCCATGGTTCATACCCCCCGATACTACCCATAGATTCATCAAAACATACAAACAACACATAGAAAACAGAATCTGTCAAAAACAGAACAGTCTGTAGTAATCTGGAAATTTCGTATACTTCTGTAACTCCAACAATTCTGAAAAATTAGGAAAACCTGAACAATTTGTATATCAATCTTGTGTTCAAAAACCAGATCAAAAGCATGTTTCTGTGGTTTTCTAAATTTCTGTCAATGAGTGCAAAAGTTTCTGTTTTTCAGCAAGATCAAATCAACTATCACCGTAGACCATCCCAAAGGACTTACTTGGCTCAAAAACTAATTAAAACACCAAAACACAATTACTACAGAGGTAATAATGTGTATTTATTAAAAAATAGAACCAAAAACAAAAGCATAAAAATAAAATTGGGTTTCCTCCCAACAAGCGCTATTGTTTAACGCCCCTAGCTAGGCATAAAACATAGATCTAGGTATTGTCATCTTTGGTATGCAAACCATAAGTAGCCCTCATAATAGATTAATATGGCAACTTAATTTTCTTTCTTGGAAAGTGTTCCATGCCCTTCCTTAATGGAAATTGAATTCTAATGTTTCCTTCTTTCATATCAATAATTGCACCAATCGTTCTAAGGAAAGGTCTACCAAGAATAATAGGACATGTAGGATTGCAATCTATATCAAGCACAATAAAATCTACGGGCACATAAGTCCTATTTGCAATAGTAGAACATCATTAATTCTTCCCATAGGTTTCTTAATAGTGGAATCCGCTAGATGCAAATTCAAAGAACAATCATCAAATTTATGGAAACCTAGCACATCACATAAAGTTTTCAGAATAGTGGAAATGCTAGCACCCAAATCACACAAAGCATTGCACTCATAATCTTTAATTTTAATCTTAATAGTAGGTTCCCACTCATCATAAAGCTTTCTAGGGATAGAAACTTCCAACTCAAGTTTTTCTTCAAAAGATTTCATCATAGCATCAACGATATGTTTAGTAAAAGCTTTATTTTGATTGTAAGCATGAGGTGAATTTAACATGGATTACAACAAGGAAATACAATCTATCAAAGAACAAATATCATAATTAAAGTCCTTGAAATCCAAAAGAGTGGGTTCATCACCACTTAAAGTTTTGACCTCTCCAATCCCACTTTTATCAAATTTTTCACAAGATCTTTAAACTCCAAATTATTGGGATGCCTTCTAGCTAGAGTTGACTCATCTCCAGTCCCATCTTTATCAAGATTTATATTAGCAAACAAAGATTCAATAGGAGTCACACCAATCACTTTAAGATCTTCATCATTATTTCAAAGGACTCCGTCTTAGCGGCCATCTTATTTACCAAAGTAGTTTGCTTATCTGAAATTTGGCCTACTAAATTTTCAATATGAGCAAATTGAGATTTAAGGCCATATATTTCCTTAGTAACATCATCAAGCTCTTTATTAACATATTCCATCATAGTTTTTTGTTCTTTAAGTTCGTTCCTAAAGAAACTATTATGCTCAAATTGTAAGGACATAAAACTCTTTGCATCATTTTCAATTTCTTCAAACTTCCTATAGTAAAGATCAAGGCTCTTGGGCTGAGCCATAAGGGCAAGGAAACAATCTAGCACACAAGCAAACAAAAAGATGAATGAAAGAGGGGCGAATAAAAAGGCAAATATTTTTGTGTTTTTTTGAAAATGTTTTAGAAGTGGGGGAGAGGAAAACGAGAGGCAAATAGCAAATAATGTAATGCAAGAGATGAGAGTTTATGATAGGTACTTCGTAGGCTTGATGTAGAACCTCCCCTGCAACGGTGCCAGAAATTCTTCATGCTACTTCTTGAGCTTGCGTTGATTTTTCCCTTGAAGAGGAAAGGGTGATGCAGCAAAGTAGAGATAAGTATTTCCCTCAGTTAAGAACCAAGGTATCAATCCAGTAGGAGGCACAAGCAAGTCTCCAATCTATGCACCTGCACAAACTAACAAACACTTGCACACAACACGAAAAAGGGATTGTCAATCCCTTCACGGTCACGAACAAGAGTGAGATCTAATAGAGATAGGTATAAAAGATAAATAAAAGAGCAAACTAAAGTAAATATAAATAAAGTGCAGCAAAGTATTTTTGGGTTTTTTGGTTTATAGATCTGAAAATATATAATGGAAAATAGACCCGGGGGCCATAGGTTTCACTAGAGGCTTCTCTCTTGAAGATAGCATACGGTGGGTAAACAAATTACTGTTGAGCAATTGATAGAAAAGCGCAAAGTTATGACGATATCTAAGGCAATGATCACGAATATTGGCACCACGTCTGTGACAAGTAGACCGACTCCTGTCTGCATCTACTACTATTACTCCACACATCGACCGCTATCCAGCATGCATCTAGAGTATTAAGTTCATAAGAATGGAGTAACGCCTTAAGTATGATGACATGATGTAGAGGGATAAACTCAAGCAATATGATATAAACCCCATCTTTTTATCCTTGATGGCAACAATACAATACGTGCCTCGCTACCCCTTTTGTCACTGGGTGAGGACACCGCAAGATTGAACCCAAAACTAAGCACCTCTCCCATTGCAAGAAAAACCAATCTAGTTGGCCAAACCAAACCGATAGTTCGAAGAGAAATACAAAGATATCTTAATCATGCATAAAAGAGTTCAGAGAAGACTCAAATAATATTCATAGATAATCTGATCATAAATCCACAATTCATCGGATCTCAACAAACACACCGCAAAAAAGTATTACATCGAATAGATCTCCAAGAACATCGAGGAGAACATTGTATTGAAGATCAAAGAGAGAGAAGAAGCCATCTAGCTACTAGCAATGGACCCGTAGATCTGTGGTAAACTACTCACACATCATCGGAAGGGCAGCAAGGTTGATGTAGAGGCCCTCCGTGATCGAATCCCCCTCCGGTAGATCGCCGGAAAAGGCCCCAAGATGGGATCTCACGGGAACAGAGGCTTGCGGCGGCGGAAAAGTATTTTGGTGGACGCTTCTGATGTTTGGGGAATATTTTGGAATTTATTGAGGTGGAATTAGGGTTAGAGGACACCCACGGGGCCCGCAAGCCGTCAGGGCGCCCCCCTTGGGGCACGCCTTAGAGGCTTGTGGCCTCATCGAGACTCTTTTGGCCCTCTCTCCAAGTTACATGGGTGTCTTCTGGTCCAAGAATAATCATCACGAAAGTTTTATTCCGTTTGGACTCCATTTGATATTCCTTTTCTGTAAAACTCAAAAACAAGGAAAAAACAGAAACTGGCACTGGGCTCTATGTTAATAGGTCAGTCCCAAAAATAATATAAAATAGCATATTAATGCATATAAAACATCCAAAACAAATAATATAATAGCATCGAACAATAAAAAATTATAGATACGTTGGAGACGTATCATCGGCGTCGAGCTCAAGGAGGAGCAGTGCAGTAGGGCTTCGGAAAGTGACGGTGGTGAAGAGAAGAAGTGGATTTGGGGAAGGTTGTGATG
This sequence comes from Thinopyrum elongatum, assembly GCA_011799875.1. NCBI lineage: Eukaryota > Viridiplantae > Streptophyta > Magnoliopsida > Poales > Poaceae > Thinopyrum > Thinopyrum elongatum. The sequence continues at coordinate 496,516,299 of CM022301.1, forward strand.
CGGTATATATATGCGAGGAGAAATAATCGCATCCGGTGAATCTGATCGAACGGCCCATAGTCAAAGGACTATTGCAATTCAACGGACCAGATAGAACGGCAGTTGATGAAGAGCACGTGGCAACCGTCATAAAAAATCATGGTCCTGACTTGGGCGGGAAACCCCAAATTTTGGGCGGCTTTTGCCAAAATGAATTAAGTTCGGAAGGAACCTTTAATGTGGTCAAGGACACCAGATAAAGTTTCGTTACCAGATTAAATTTGAGCATTCATGAAGGAACAACATAGACTGGAAGAGATAGAACAGAGGGAAAATAGGGTCCTTGGTATTTCACTCAGACAAAGAAACACAAACAGCCGAGAGAAAAGAAATGAGTGAAACTGAAAGTGCAATTAATCCCCGGGTGGTTTTGATAATTCATAACAACATATAGCTCATTGAACTAATATCCATTCAAGTTGAATATTTCAGAAAGTTCAATGATTGGCATGGCATGGACTAGAGATGTGGACCCCTCAAAATGCTAAGGACAAAGATTGGCTCAAGCTCAAGACTCTTCATTTCTATTTTAGTGATCCAAGATCACATTGAGTCCATAGGAAAGCCAATACTATTAAAAGGGGATGAGGTGTTGCTTAATGGTCTACTTGTTCAAAGTGCTTAGTGATATTGCTCCAAAACCCTCAGCCACTTTCTCATTTCCACATATGTCCAAAACCCAAAGTCAAACTCAGCCCCACCGATTTAATCTATCCGGTGCCACCGAGTTCAGTTGACATAGCCATTGCCAGAAACCCTAGACAATTCACTCTCACCGATACGGATCTCGGTCTCACCGAGATGCCATTGCAAACTCTCTGTTTCCCTTCGTAACATTTCAGTCTCACCGAGATGAGCGATCGGTCCCACCGAGTTTGCATGACAAACTCTCTGTTTCCCTTCATAACATTTCGATCTCACCGAAATGAGTGATCGGTCCCACCGAGTTTGCCTGACCAACTCTCTGTTTGCTCATTGCTGAAATCAGTCTCACCGAGTTCATGCAATCGGTCTCACCGAGATGAGGTTTTTCCCTAAGCCCTAGCACATCGGTCCCACCGAGTTGATCATATCGGTCCCATCGAGATTCCTAACGTTCACATTTTGAACTAAATCGGTCTTACCGAGTTCTTCTATTCGGTCTGACCGAGTTGGGTCAAATGTGTGTAACGGTTGAATTTTGTGTGGAGGCTATATATACCCCTCCACCCCCCTTCTCCATTAGAGAGAGAGCCATCAGAACGTGCCTACACTTCCACTACTCATTTTCTGAGAGAGAACCACCTACTCATGTGTTGAGACCAAGACATTCCAATCCTACCACAAGAATCTTGATCTCTAGCCTTCCCCAAGTTGCTTTCCACTCAAATCATCTTTCCACCATAGCCAAATCTGTGAGAGAGAGTTGAGTGTTGGGGAGACTATCATTTGAAGCACAAGAGCAATGAGTTCATCATCAACACACCGTCTATTACCTTTTGGAGAGTGGTGTCTCCTAGATTGGTTAGGTGTCACTTGGGAGCCTCCGACAAGATTGTGGAGTTGAACCAAGGAGTTTGTAAGGGCAAGGAGATCGCCTACTTCGTGAAGATCTACCCGAGTGAGGCAAGTCCTTCGTGGGCGATGGCCGTGGTGGGATAGACAAGGTTGCTTCTTTGTGGACCCTTCATGGGTGGAGCCCTCCGTGGACTCGCGCAACTGTTACCCTTCGTGGGTTGAAGTCTCCATCAACGTGGACGTACGATAGCACCACCTATCGGAACCACGCTAAAAATCTCCGTGTCTACATTGCGTTTGCCTTCTCCAAACCCTTCCCTTTACCTTCATATGCAATGTTTTACTTTCCGCTGCTACACTCTTAGAATTGCATGTGTAGGTTGATTGCTTGACTTGTGCTAAGTTGCTAAAATCTGCCAAGACTTAAAATTGGGAAAAGGCTAGATTTTTATTTGGTCAAGTAGTCTAATCACCCCCCCTCTAGACCTACTTTCCATCCTATAAGTGGTATCAGAGCTTTGGTCTCCATTTGCCTTGATTTCCATAGCTTTGGTGATCATAAACCTTGGTTTCATAACCTAGGAGAGTATGGCGTCTAGCGAGGGAAATTACCACCGTAGAGGTTCTTACTTTGATGGTACTAATTTTGCTAGTTGGAAGCATAAGATGAAAATGCATATTCTTGGTCATAACCCCGCCGTTTGGGCTATTGTGCGTGTTGGCTTGCAAGGTGAATACTTCAAGGATGGAAGAGAACCAGATCGTGAAGTGACCGCGGAAGAATTGAAGATGTTACAATACAATGCTCAAGCTTGCGATATTCTTTTCAATGGATTGTGCCCCGAAGAATTCAGTCGCCTTGAGGATGCAAAGGAAATTTGGGATACTTTGGTTGATATGCACGAAGGTACTGAGTCCGTCAAGGAATCCAAATTGGATGTGCTTCAAAGTCAACTTAACAAGTTCAAAATGAAGGATGGTGAAGGAGTCGCTGAGATGTACTTGTCGGGACCGGTTTTCCAGGATATAAATTTCCCAGTAAATGGCCCTTGTGCTCACCAGCCCCAGGATTACTGTTAGCTGATGAGACACCAACATGATACAGAAATTCCAAGCAAAATACAAAATATGTAGTACAAGACCGTTCTGGCCCATGAGTACAACAAATGGTTTCTAGTGGTTGATGGCGGAAGCGGTTTGCGGATTATCAGCGTCTATGGGACTCCATTTCCCACAGGAACAGCTGACCTAGATAACTCCTATCTTCGCGAGGCTGCTATCATCATTGCCTAGGTTCTGGGGCTGTCATCGTAGCGCTCCTCTCCAAGCAAGAAATCTGGCCAAGACAATAGCCAGGGACAAGCCAGTGAGTACTTTGAATGTACTCGCAAACATTATGAACACAGGTATAATATAACAGATGGTAATCATGCTCTGAAATATTTTCATGATCACTTAGCCAGTCACGAAGTAAAATTCATGCCTCATGCAAACAGGTTAATAAATATGAAAAAGTAATCTAGATAATAAGAATAAAATAAACCGATCGGGTGTCTGAAGCGACGCCTCGAAAGGATAATAATATAAAGCATGCCTCAGTCGGGCGTCTGAGCGACGCCACATAAAGGGCTTGTAAAAAAATTAAATCATCAGCATGCCACAGTCGGGCGTCTCAGCGACACCACATAAAGGGCTTATAAAGAAATAAATAGCAGGCATGCCACAGTCGGGCGTCTCAGCGACACCACATAAAGGGCTTATAAAGAAAGTAAATAACAAACGTGCCACAGTCGGGCGTCTGAGCGACACCACATAAAGGGCTTATATAAGAATAAACACAGTGAATATCCAGGAGGTAGAACCGTCCCAGGGATACTCAATAATTCAAATAATACAAATGGTTAGTCCATAATAATAATAATCATAATCATCATAAGTCACATGTCATGATCAATGTTCTGGTTTAGCAGTTTTTCCTCCGAAGACTGACACTAAGACCGACACTTGACCCATCCCAGACTGTAGTCCTTAACCATGGACACGGCTATTCGAATAGATATAATCTCTGCAGAGGGTGTACTCTTTACCCACGAGTAATGGATTCCTTTAGTCCATCGGGACTAATTCCGTTTACGGTCTTTTACTTGAAAACACACCTGACCCGCACACACCAGCTTAACTTACCGGTGTCTGGAATCACCCACGACACCCGTTAAGCAAAACTCTAAGTGGGGAGGCTACAACCTCGACTAGCATGGGATCACAAAATTTATAACGCGCGCAAACTAGGGGAGCTACCCCCTCGGCTCCAACCGGACACCCATGCCCCCGGACCAGGTGGCATGCCTACCGGATGCAGCCGGTATCTTCCACCATGGCCTCTCTGTACGGTGTGTGCTAAGAAAGGGGTTGACAACTTACTAAACCGTACCCTACCTAAGGCAGGGACAAGTGGTAGCACGAAGCAAGAATGGGGGTTACTGGCACAAGACTTGATCTATGGTCGTCTCAGGAGGTTTAAGTATTCCCTGCATGATTAGTACAACAAATATATTTTTCCACCAATAGACAGAATCACCACTCATCATACCTTACCATGCCTTACTGAATATACCCGTCTCAGCGAAATATCAGTAACAAGCTCGTGTCTACCCAAGACAGAGACTTTCCCGGATTCCTTCCAGTAGGCATGAGAGGTAGACGAGGGTGATTACTTTCACAAGCATACCAATTTCCAACAGCAAGGAGTCTTCATCATGCACTCATGAGCAATGATCACATCATCACATAAAATAACGAATACTCCGTGTCAAGGTGGTGTTGTAACCGTATCAAACGACACACAACAATATTATGCCAGGGTTCAGAATGCTTGCCTTTAGTGTGTGGAGAAGTAGGGTGCACCACAAAACTTTTGAAGGTTGCTTCCCTCTCCATTTCCTATTTTTGAAAATATTTGAATCAACACACCATTCAAAAACAGTACAAAAAAAGTTGTTCGGAAAATTTTCAAATAAATATGAAAATAAACTAGATGGAATTTGAGAGACAACAGAAAAAGAATCAAGTCAAATGGAGTTGTGGTTTAGAAACTAGAGCCAGTCAAAGTTCAGGTCAAAATCTGGTTTTTAAATAAAAAAACAGAAAAGAAAATGATTCGGACCGAATACGCGTTCGAGAGGAGAAGACGTACTTCTGGGGTTTTACGCCTCCACTTAACAGCAGTGGGCGAGGCGATGAGTCACTGACGGTGGGCCCATGGGTCCACCGGTCAGGTTTGACTGGTCACACCTGCCGTCTTCCTCCTCTGACCGAAGGGAGGTGGGGCTCCGGCGATTGCCGCCGACGAACGGCGGTTCCCCATGGGATTCTGAGGGCGGGGATGGATCCGTCGGTTCAGGGTGGTCCTCCCAGTAGTCGCTATGGACGGAGGGGTGGACGGGGTGGTCGATGGCACTGTCTCTGGCGGACGGCGGCGTCAGACAGAAGGGGACTTTCCCCTACGGTGGTCCTCTGGTGAAATTGACGCGCGGGGTTGGTAGCTAGGGTCGAGGACGACCTTCTGGTGGGTAGAGCAGAGAGGGGGATACTCTGGTCTACGTCGGAATTGATTGAAGGGCGGCGGCGAGCGTCTCGGCCGGAGGCGACAAAGATGGCAACTTCCGGTCAATTGGCTATCCCAGAGGGATCTCGAGGGTTAGGGGAGGGCTCGTGCCTCGGCTGGGGTCTTGGGGACTCCTATTTATAGCACGGCTAGGTCGGTTCCGCGGCTGTGGATAAGAACGCCGGCGAACCTCTGCTCTGTTGCTAGCAGGGCGAAGTGGCGCTGGTCGGCGCTAGCGGACGGCCTCGAGGATGAGATCGTCCGGTTCCAGAGGCCAGCTGGCGTCCTAAGGCTGCTTCGGCGGCGCTGTGGCGGTGGGGGCCAGCTGCTACCGCCGGCGTGCTGCCAAGAAGGGCCTGACGGCGGTGCTGCGACGAGTTAGGGGGGGACCGGGGTACCTCTATGGCTCTGGAGGGGTCAAGCGCGTGTCCCTACGGGCAGGGAAGGGCCAGGGACGGGGTAGGTGGCGCACGGCGGCTCGGGTGCGCTTGTCTGCAATAGACGCGCTCTGGGCGCGCCCAGCGCATGCCTACCAGGTGCTTGGCGAAATGACCAGGCCCTCCAGGAGTCTCTAATGCACAAGGGGTTTAGCAGGGTGGGGTTTCAGGCCAAGGTAGAGCTATGAGACATGCTGGTTTGGTCATTGGGGTAAGCTCATAATGCAAATATAAAACTATGCCAAAACTGTTCATGAACACAAGGTGCTTGACAGAATGCCATGGGCATCTAGGCATCTCTTCTGGTGGCCAAAATCTCCAGATCAGAGTCTCTTTAGATGATAAAGAGGGTGGCAAGGTTAGTTTGAGAAAAACAGAAACTAGTTAGAGCAAGTTTTGCAAACCTTCAGTTCTGGACAAAAAATGTATGCCATTATTGCATGTGCTTAAAATCCTCAAATGGGTCTGATCTCCTAGACTTAAGAGTTTGGTAGGGTGGACTACAAGCAGGAAAAATCCCAAGATTAATAGAGCAAAATAAAATATGGTTGTAGTGCAAATCACCAAACTGGACCAGAATGAAGATGGGGATGGTTTGCTCAAATTTTTCGAAACACATGCCTGGGTTTTTGCATAAAAGGTGATCCAGGGACATCACATGTCATCCCCAAATTTTTGTGGAATCTTTAAATGAAGTTATCAAAGGGTTGTAGTGCAAATGGGACTCTAAAACTTATGAGAAACCATTTTAAAAGAAATAAAACTTAGGAAAATAATTATAGAAATAATTCCACTGATAAGAGAAATGTTTTTGAGAAGGTATACAAGTCCAACAATATTTTTGAAAAGTTTCCATTTGGAGGGAAAAACTCCACAATTCAGAAGAAGGAGTGATTCTGAAATCAGAAGATAATCCAGAAAATAAAAATATAATTTCCTGGCAAAATTTTAATTAATAAATCATGGTTAATTTTTTTTGGGGTGTTACAGTACTCTAGACTTGCTCTCATCACAAATAAGATTGCCGGCTTAGGAAGCGAAGAGATGACCGATAAATTCATCATCAAAAAGATCCTAAGAGCCTTGGATGGAAAATAGGATACCGTGTGCACCTTGATCCAAATGATGCCCAATTACAAAGATCTCAAGCCAACGGAAGTCATTGGTAGAATTGTTGCTCATGAGATGTCACTCAAGGATAAGGAAGAGCTCCACAACAAGTCAAGTGGTGCTTACAAAGCTTCATGTGATGCTCCTACAACATCAAGTGAGAAACAAGTCTTCAATGAAGAATTGAGCTTAATGGTGAAGAACTTCAACAAATTCTACAAGCATAGAAGCAAAGAGAGAAGTTCCAAGTCAAGGTCCTACAATGACAAAAGATCTTCTAGTCGTGATCGCAATTGCTACAATTGTGGAAGACCCGGACACTACTCCAATGAGTGTACAGCTCCCTACAAGAAAAGAGAAGATTCTCCCAAGAAAAGAAGTAAAAGAGAAGAATCACCATCAAGAGAGAGAAGGAGTAGAGATGATCGTTATGAACGAAGACCCTCTCGTAGAAGCAAGGATTCGGAAAGGAAAGACAAGTCATCAAAGAGCTACACAAGACGAAGACATCAAGCTCATGTTGGTGAATGGGTATCCGGTTCCGACTCTGACCACTACTCTGAGAGAAGCTATCACTCCGACTCGGAATATACTCAAGATGAAGGTGTTGCCGGTCTTGCACTTGTGTCATCCAACTCCTACGACATATTTGACTCACCAAATGAAGGAATTGGAAGATGCTTCATGGCTAAAGGCCCCAAGGTATCACACCCCGACATATTTCAATAGTGATGAAGATGATTTGCTAGGTGATGATGATTTACTTGTTGACAACACTAGTGATGAAAACTATGATGAAATTGCTATTAATCATGCTAATAAAGATGAAACGAATGACAATGATAAGAAGGAGATTGAGCATCTAACTAAAGAACTAAACACTCTTAAGTTAGCTCATGAAACTACTTTAGAGGATCATCGAGAGCTTTTAAAGACTCATGAGAAGCTACGCTTTGAGAAGCTCAATTTAGAGCAAGAGCATGGGTTCTTAAAAGCAATCAATGATGATCTTCGTAAGAAAAGTTCTTCTTACATTGCCAAGCGTTTACTCTTGTCTACTTACATGCCACAAGTAAAATCTAGCAATAAGAGCAAGAAAGATTCGTCTTCTAGTAGTAACAATAATCATGCTAAATCCAATATTGTTGCTTCTAGTAGTTCTCTTGATTCCACTAATGATTCTCTTAGCCAAGTTACACTTGAGCAAGAAAATAGCTTATTGAAGGGAATTATAGAGAAAGGTGTTTACAAGAGCCTTGCCGGAAGTAAGCAATTTGAGGAAATTGTACACAAGCAAGGAAGGCACCGGAAGAATCAAGGTGTTGGTTTTGAACACAAGTTCAACGCCAATGGAGTTGAGTGGGAAGAAGATCAATACCCCAAGATGAAGTTTGTTCCTCAACAAGAGAAGTATGACCCCACTTCTTTCAAAGGAACACAAGCTCAAGATGATCTTCCACCACAAGACCACAAGCTAAAAGGCAAGGACAAGCTTCAAGAGGAGATTGATGCATTTGAAGAAGCTCCTAAGGCCTTGGTCAAGTGGGCTCCCAAGACTACATCAAGTTCTACTTCATCAAGTACAACTACAACTCCAAGGATTCCCATCAAGTTGATGTGGGTCCTAAAGAAGAAGAACTAGAGAGTTCTTGAGGGTGACTCCGCCAACATACTTCACTCATATTCATCTTTGGCAAGGACAAGTGCAATCAACTTCCATACCTTGCACTAGTTCAAGGAGTCACAAACCCTCTTGTTGGTAAGACAAGGGACAAGGTAACCTAATGTTTTCATGGACATCATCATATGTGTATTTCACTCTATGTCTATGGATATCCTTGTGTGTGTGTGTGTTCCTTGTGGGACTAACCCATGTAGGTATTGAAAGTGCAACTCACTCTAATGGATTGCTCCAAATGATCTACATCAACGTTGAGCATCTACATATTCAACACCTACATGAAGTCATCATCGACAAAACCCAAGGTTAGTTCATCCCTCTAAGGGGGGATATCACATCTAGGGGGAGCTTTGCTCTAAGAATTGAGCTAAAGCAACTCTAATGGTGTGAACACAACAATGCTTTATGTAAAAGTGGTAACCCCACTTGTGCTTCAACGATGAGTATGACCTATGATCAAATGTTCTCATTTGACTCCTAAGTCAATATACTCATATATAGATGACCTAGTCATCGCCAATTGCTTGATAGATGCTGGAGTGTTTGTAAATGCTTTGTCACATGTTTTATTTGCCATCTTATTGTGTGAGCATGTTGGCTGCATAATTTTCTTCATTCAAGGACATCCATTTGTTGCTTTGATTGTTTGGTTTTCTTTTTGCCAAATGGATGGACAAGAATGCCTAAGTACTCCCTCTAGCTATCTATGCTTTTCTCGTCTCAAACTCTATTCATGCTACATCACAAAGTTTGAACAAGTCGAATTCGGACCCTCCGGGTGAGGAGCACTCGGAGCCGCCGATCCGTCAAGGGCTTAAACTTCCAAAACCTCTTAATGCATCTCGGACAGACCGACTCACTCCACTCGGTCTCACCGAATTCATTAAGTTGATCTAGGTTTTCACCTCGATGCAACTGGTTAGAACAATTCGGTCACACAGAGTTGCAGTAACTGCTAGCAGTTTTGCATCTCGGTGCCACCGAGTCGTTCCACTCGGTCACACCGACAGTGATTGGGTATATATACCGCAGGTTGAAAATTTGGAAATTCCTCCAAACCACTCGACCGCGCCTGCCCAGCTCTGCCGCCCCTTGGTCTTCGGATCATCGCTGTCATCACCAGTGCCTCCTGCCGCTGGCCTCCATCACCGTCAACGGGAATCTCTCCGCCGTTGTCACCATAGCGAGTTTGTCGCCAAGTTAGGGTACGAACTCGACCCCTTTGTGCGTCTTTTTACTTCGATTCTTGCACAAAGATTGTAGCCATTATTCTTTCCACGAATGAGATCAATCTATCCACCGAAAGAATTCTTTAGAATAGATTTGATGCAAAAACTTAGGGTTAGGTTTCCGCCAAACTCATCTCGGACCGACCGATCTGAGGATCTCGGTCTCACCGATTTGGCTTAGGCCATTGCACAGGTACAACTCGGTCTGACCGAAGCGTACTAATCGTTGTGACCGAAATCACTTTCTCTGTGAAACCCTAGCATCTCGGAGTCACCGAACTGCATTTCGGTCTGACTGAAATTGTGAGTTTAGATTCTGTTAATGTTTTGGTGTCACCGAGTTTGTCAAATCGGTAGCTCTGAAATGCTTTCTGCAGAAAACTAAAGTTAAGTTTTTGACTCAATATTTTTGCAAAATAGCTGTGCTTTGTGATGCTCATCCACTCTATCTATACCCATCTATTCACAGGGTCAGTTTCAGAGATGTCAGAGGGTAGTGACAGCCAGAACAGGTCTGAAGAGCAAGTGAATCTGAGTGAAGGCACTAGTCCCTCAAGCAGTTATGATGAAGGTAGCAGAAGCACTCCAAGCAACTTGCCTAAGGCTGCTACTAGGCAAAGGAAAAAGAGAACGTCAGATTCTGAAGATGAGGATTTTGTTGTTGAGGAGGAGGTGACCTCCAAGAAGAAAGTGCTAAAAAAGGAGTTTGTTGCTGCTGCTGCCACCAAAGCTGGAATGCAGAAGAAGGTTCCTGCTAAGAGGAAGCCTATGTCCAAAGCCAGAGCCTCCACTCAGGAAACTATGGAGTTCACTCTTGAACCAAGAGAAGAAGAGGCTGCTGGAGGTAAGAAGAGGAAGGAGAGAGTCAAGAAGACTATTGCCAGAGTCATTGGCAAACCATCTATGATGAGAGACTCTGATGAAGAAGAGGAGGAGGAAGAGGCTGCTGCACCTCCACCAAAGACTCAGAAGCTAATGGGGGATGCTATAAAATCATGGGCTGCTCCATCTAAGCCCAAGTCAGTCCCCAAGCCTCCAACTCAAGCTCAAGCTCGAAAACCTGCTGCACCCAAGAGATCCACCAGAAACATCCCTGCTGCTGAGAAGAACAAGGCCCCAGTGCCTGAAGCTCAAGAAGATGAAGATCAACAAGTGCTCAGAAAATTGAAGCCAAAGATTCCAGATCATGATGATAATCATCCAGTGGCTGAAAATATGAAGCTGAGAAAGGATGCTGGTCTGAGATTATGGAGACAGACTGATCCTTATGCCACTAGGAGAAGGACTGATGTAGATTATCGTTTCCACACCAAGGAACAGCAGGACTTCTATGAGACAGTCTTGTTGGACAAGAAGCCCATTGTCAATGACAAGAAGTGGGTTGATTGGAAATTCATTGATGCAAACGAGGACTACTTCCCAGGAGTGCATGAGAGCTTCATAATGAATGAAGTGGACAAGTTTGTTGGTCAGAAGTTGACCAAGTGAAATGATGAGATGATAATGCAATTCTACTCCACTGCTCACTTCTACCCAGATGGAAGGATTGTTTGGATGACTGAAGGTACAAGGTACCAATCAACTATCTCAGAATGGGCCAAGTTGATCAATGCCCCTAAGGAAGATGAGAATGACACAGATGTATATGCCAAGCCTAGGAAAGATCACAGCTCCATGGCCAATATGTACAAGACAATTCCTGATGATGCCTTGGAGACTCATAAGCTTGGGTCAATATACTATCTGCTGTCAGGTCTGACCACCATCAACCCCATTTTGAGGCATACTCTTTTGCCCAAGTTAGGAGATCATAGAATGATCCGTGGTCACTCCATTAACTTGCTCCATATGTTTGATGTGCCACAGAAGTTTAAGGTGATGAGTTTGATAGTTGAAATAGTGAAGAGAACTGCAGTTGCTCAGAAGAGATCATGTGGATATGCTCCTCATATACAAATGTTGATCAACTCCAAGATGGGAACAGGGAATATCTTCTAGATAAAGAGCATCTTCCCCTGAGGCCAGAATTTGAGGACAATGAGATTGTCATGGATGCATCTCATCCAACTAGTGCAGAAGCCCAGGAGAAGAGAGAGAGAGAGAGCAAAGGCTGCAAAAGCAGCAAAGGCAGCCACTGCACCAGATGCTTCAACTGTGATGCTCAAGACCAAGCAAGATCAACTCAGTTATCTACTTGAGGCTACTGTGAGGATTGAGAAGGGCTTGGCCACCCTGACTAAAAATCAAGAGAGTCTTGAGAGGATCATTGAGACTAAATTTCATGATCTAGATGTCAAGGTCACAGAGATCCAGACTACTGTGGAGAAGGTCCAGGAAGAGATTGAAGACAGGAGTGACAGACCTACTACAGATACATTTCATAGAGTGCCAAGGGCACAAAGGTCTTCAGCAGTGCCAGTTGTCAGTGACACCATGACTACTCTTTCAGCACCTGCAGCAACTGCCACTGTTGCACCTCCAGTTTCAACTCCTCCAGCTCCACCAACATCAGCTGAAGTATTTGCAGACGGTCTCCTCTCCACGCCATCTACGCACACCAGAGCAACCAGCCAGAAGACCCCTTCAGGAGCTCCCGGAGATCGTGCCTAGAGTGCCGCATAGCACTATGCATTTTCAAGTTTTCTGGTAACTTGTTGCACAAGGGGGAGAAAGTGTATAGATCATTAGGCTTCGAGAGAGAGAGTGTTATGTTCTTTCGCCTCTCTTGCTACTTTGGTCATTTGCTTTGATCGTTTGCTTGTTTGATTCCTGCTACAATTTTTGTGCTGTGTGTTTGATCATACTATGCTTTATTGTGTGCTTGCATGATGATATCTATGATACTTGTGTATGATCAATTATGTTTTCCCTTGGTGATGAGTGCATGTTGTTTAACTCTTATCATTTTGAGCGCTCCACCAAGATGTATGTGACATGAAAGAGTGACCCATGATCCTAATTGATTGTGCATTTGCATTCAAACGCAAATTTTAAATAATGCACAAATTTAGGGGGAGCTCTTGCTTATCACATACTTCTCAAAGCGACGATGTATTTCATTCATATTATCATTTGTCGAAGCTTTGATCTATATGTTGTCATCAATTACCAAAAAAGGGGAGATTGAAAGTGCAGCTAATCCCCGGGTGGTTTTGGTAATTCATAACAACATATAGCTCACTGAACTAATATCCATTCAAGTTGAATATTTCAGAAAGTTCAATGATTGGCATGGCATGGACTAGAGATGTGGACCCCTCAAAATGCTAAGGACAAAGATTGGCTCAAGCTCAAGACTCTTCATTTCTATTTTAGTGATCCAAGATCACATTGAGTCCATAGGAAAGTCAATACTATTAAAAGGGGATGAGGTGTTGCTTAATGGTCTACTTGCTCAAAGTGCTGAGTGATATTGCTCCAAAACCCTTAGCCACTTTCTCATTTCCACAGATGTCCAAAACCCAAAGTCAAACTCGGCCCCACCGATTTGATCTATCCGGGGCCACCGAGTTCAGTTGACATAGCCATTGCCAGAAACTCTAGACAATTCGGTCTCACCGATACGGACCTCGGTCTCACCGAGATGGCATTGCAAACTCTCTGTTTCCCTTCATAACATTTCGGTCTCACCGAGATGAGCGATCGGTCCCACCGAGTTCGCATGACAAACTCTCTGTTTCCCTTCGTAACATTTTGGTCTCACCGAAATGAGCGATCGGTCCCACCGAGTTTGCCTAACCAACTCTCTGTTTGCTCATTGCTGAAATTGGTCTCACCGAGTTCATGCAATCGGTCTCACCGAGATGAGGTTTTGCCCTAAGCCTTAGCACATCGGTCCCACCGAGTTGATCATATCGGTCCCACCGAGATTCCTAACATTCACATTTTGAACTAAATCGGTCTCACCGAGTTCTTCTATTCGGTCTGACCGAGTTGGGTCAAATGTGTGTAACGGTTGGATTTTGTGTGGAGGCTATATATACCCCTCCACCCCCTTCTCCATTAGAGAGAGAGCCATCAGAACGTGCCTACACTTACACTACTCATTTTCTGAGAGAGAACCACCTACTCATGTATTGAGACCAAGACATTCCAATCCTACCACAAGAATCTTGATCTCTATCCTTCCCCAAGTTGCTTTCCACTCAAATCATCTTTCCACCATAGCCAAATCTGTGTGAGAGAGTTGAGTGTTGGGGAGACTATCATTTAAAGCACAAGAGCAAGGAGTTCATCATCAACACACCGTCTATTACCTTTTGGAGAGTGGTGTCTCCTAGATTGGTTAGGTGTCACTTGGGAGCCTCCGACAAGATTGTGGAGTTGACCAAGGAGTTTGTAAGGGCAAGGAGATCGCCTACTTCGTGAAGATCTACCCGAGTGAGGCAAGTCCTTCATGGGCGATGGCCGTGGTGGGATAGACAAGGTTGCTTCTTCGTGGACCCTTCGTGGGTGGAGCCCTCCGTGGACTCGCGCAACCATTACCCTTCGTGGGTTGAAGTCTCCATCAATGTGGACGTACGATAGCACCACCTATCGGAACCACGCCAAAAATCTCCGTGTCTACATTGCGTTTGCCTTCTCCAAACCCTTCCCTTTACCTTCATATGCAATGTTTTACTTTCCGCTGCTACACTCTTAGAATTGCATGTGTAGGTTGATTGCTTGACTTGTGCTAAGTTGCTAAAATCTGCCAAGACTTAAAATTAGGAAAAGGCTAGATTTTTATTTGGTCAAGTAGTATAATAACCCCCCCCCTCTAGACCTACTTTCGATCCTACAGAAACACATTCGGACTAACACAAAATCCTTCAACCGAAAGGCAACTCAACAAAGGGAAATTGTGGTGGCGTGACCCACCGTCTAAGAACTGTATGACCTCGAGGGTCACACAATTATCGTGGCACCCAGTTATTCTAGTTCTTTGTTAATGTATTCACTCCCGGAATGAAAATTTCACTTTGTCAAAATTTTCAAACTCTTCGAGTGTTATGCACCCATTCCTTCTAAGATGTGGAAGTGATGGTATGGGTGCCGAGTCCAGCTTACTGCACGTTTGCGGAATCTAGGATATTTAGCTCACACCGTAATGCACAGAATCTTTTCTCATCGAGAGGCTTGGTGAAGATATCAACGAGATTGTCTTCAGTACTGACGTGATTGATAACAATATCCCCTCGAGCAACATGATCACGAATAAAATGATGTCTAATCACAATATGCTTGGTGCGAGAATGTTGGACTGGATTGTGTGCAATTTTGATCGCACTCTCATTGTCGCAGAAAAGAGGAATCTTATTGACCTTGATGCCATAATCCTTTAGTGTCTGCTTCATCCATAATAACTGAGTGCAACATGCACCAGCAGCAATATATTCGTCCTCAGCCCTAGAGAGAGAGACACAATTCTGTTTTCTTGACGACCAACAGACCAAAGATCTACCAAGGAAATGGCATGTCCCCGAAGTAGATTTCCTGTCAACCCGGTCACGTGCATAATCTGAGTCTAAATATCCAATGAGATCAAACCGTGCTCCCTTAGGATAGCATAAACCTAAGGTGGGGGTGTGAGCCAAATATCTCAGAATACGCTTGACCGCTTGGTGATGTGATTCTTTCGATGCAGCTTGAAAATGAGCACACATACAAACACTCAACATAATATCATGTCTGGATGCACATAGGTAGAGCAAAGAACCAATCATCGAACGATAAGCTTTCTGATCGTAATCTTTACCGTACACATCTGCGTCCAGCTGACCATTCGTGGGCATTGGAGTTTTGTAGCCCTTCAGTTTGCAATCTTGCATTTTTAAACTTCTTCAGACAGTCTCTCAGATATTTCTCCTGAGATATGAAAATTCCATTGTCCCATTGACGTATTTGCAGTCCGAGAAAGAACTTAAGTTCAACCATCATAGACACTTGATATTTCTCGGACATCATTCGCCCGAATTCCATGTTGCAAGCATTGTTAGTACAGCCGAAAATAATATCATCCACATAAATTTGACACATGAATAGATCACCATCAATAGCACATGTGAAAAGAGTGGAATCAGTGGATCCTGGCTTGAACCCTTTGTCAAGCAGAAACCTCTTCAAGGTGTCATACCAAACTCGAGGGGCTTGCTTCAGCCCATATAGAGCCTTTTTCAACCTGAAAACTTTGTTAGGAGACTGAGGGTTTTCAAAGCCATGTGGCTACCTAACATATACTTCCTCATCAATTTCACCATTAAGGAAAGAACTTTTCCCATCCATTTGATAAAGAAGCATATCATTGTAGTTTGCATAAGCGAGAAGAATACGAATTGCCTCAAGGCGAGCAACAAGAGCATATGTTTCACTGAAATCCATACCTTCTACCTATGTATACCCTTGAGAGACAAGACGTGCTTTGTTTCTCACAACAATGCCATTTTCATCTTGCTTATTCCAGAATATCCATTTTGTGTCGACGATATTGTGCTTCTTAGGATTCGGTTTGTCAACGAATTCCCATACATCATTCAATTCGAATTGCACCAACTCTTCTTGCATGGCATTCATCCAATCGGGATCATTCATGGCTTCCTCATACTTGGTAGGTTATGTCAATGAGACAAAGGAGAAACTGCCACAGTAGTTAGCCAAATGAGTGCGAGAACGAGTTGTGGGTCAATAACCTGGATTCTCGAGATCTTCGAGAATTAATGCAAGGCAACTCGATTAGCCACTCGTGGGTGAGGATTTCCATCTTGATTATCATTTTCATTTTCCTTAGCATCAGCATCGGGATGAGCATTTGTGTCGCCATTTTCATCAGGATTGCCATTTTGATTGGCATTTGCATTTTGGTTGCCATTTGTGTTCGGAGTGGCATTTTCTTCGGTAGTGGCTTGGCGTGTTCTGCTTCAAGACATGGGGACATCATCATCTGAAGTGTCAAGTACATTTCCTTCGACTGGCCTGACACTCCCAATGGCCATTTGCCGAATAGCATCCGAAATCGGTGGTTCATCTATCACATTCGGCAGGTGCTCCTTTTGAGAGCCGTTAGATTCATCAAACCGCACATTTACCGTTTCCATAACTTCCCCGTGGTGAGAGTTATAGACACGATAAGTATGCGAGTTTGAGCCATAACCATGAAGAAAACCTTCATGTGCCTTAGGTGCAAACTTGGAATTATGATTCACGTCAAGAATATAGCACGGTGCACCGAAAATAAGTAAATAAGAAACATTTGGTTTCTTGCCAGTGATGAGCTCATATGAAGTTTTCTTAAGGAATTTGTGAGGATAAACATGATTCACAACATGACAAGCAATGTTAATAGCATCAGCCCAAAAGCGAATAGGAGTTTTATACTCACTGAGCATTGTTCTCGCCATCTCGATGAGAGTTCTATTCTTTTGCTCAACAACTCCATTCTGTTGGGGAGTGTATGCGGCAGTGAACTCATGAGTTATACCATTTTCATCGAGAAAATCTTTGATATGAGTATTTTTGAATTTAGTACCATTGTCGCTTCTGACATGCTTAATTCGCACATCATATTCATTTTGGGCCTTCTTGGCGAATCTTTTGAAGGTGTCTTGGGTGCAGGTTTTGTCTTCGAGAAAGAATACCCAAGTGTAACGAGAGAAATCATCAACAATAACCAAACCATAATGACTGCCTCCGAAACTTGCATAGTTTTGAGGTCCGAATAAATCCATATGAAGAATTTCCAGAGGTCTTGTTGTGTTCATGACAGTTTTTGATGAGTGATGCTTCTTTGCCAATTTACCAGCCTCACACGCACTACAGAGACGATCCTTGTCGAATTTTACATCAGGAATGCCACGGAGATGATTTTTCTTCACGAAGCCTACAAATTTCTCATACCTGCATGACCAAGTTTTCGGTGCCACATCCATCCTTCGGTTGCTTTTGCAAGCAAACAAGTTTGGACTGAGGGACCCTTAGAAAAATCCACAATATATAAATCACCTTTTCTATTTCCCTCAAAGATGGAGGAATTGTCAGAGGCCATAAAGACGATGCATTTGGATATAGAGAATAGAACTAGCATGCCTAGATCACATAGCTTGCCAACTGACATGAGATTGAATCCAAGAGACTGAACAAGTAAAACATCATCAATGTTCTTGTCTTTGGATATAGCACCTTTACCTAACCCAATTACCTTTCCTTTGTTGCTGTCGGCAAAAGTGATATACTTCAGAGAAGAAGTTGTTAAGTTGGGGTCGACAAACAACGACTTGTCTCCCATCATATGACTAGTGCATCCACTATCCATTATCCATTTAGTACACCCAGAGACATAGTCCTGCGGAGGAATTAGGCTTTCTTAACCACCCACATCTTTGCAGGTGGCTTCGAAACACGAGAGCAAGCAGGATATGATTTCTTTCGATAACCATAATTGTTACTCGAAGATGTACGAGCATAATTGAAGGAATAGGCATTAAAATTCTTTCCAGACGAATGAGTATAGTGGTTGGATGAGGTATGCATATACTCATTCTATCGATCTTTCTTAAGGAAGTAATGAGCATTTTCTGCCTGCATGGTTAGTAGTGAAGTAATAGGCAATGCGTCGATGGTTTTCCTGGGCACCCAAATAGCCTTCTTTGGGGGGCCATTCCTGCTGTTTGGTCCAACATAGCGAGCAACAGCCACACCATGTTGGTTTTTGAACAGCTTATAGTTGTCCAGAGAATCATCATAGGAGTATTCAAGGATAGGAGAGTCATATCCCAAAAGCAAAGCTAGATCGAGCATTTTGCTCTTGGTAAGCACCCACATAGTGCGAGGATATTGATCAGGTTCCCAGTAGGAGCCATTTTCATTCAGTTTCCTTACGAAACCGATACCTTCTTTCCTAGGATTTTTGTGAAGAATGGATTTCTTCAGAACATCACAAAGGGTTTGATGCCCTTTGACAGACTTGAACATTCCTGTCTGAATAAGATCCTTCAACCTAGCATTCTCATCAGACACAGAACCATTTTCCTCGACCGAGGGGTTAGCATTAACAGAAGATTCAGCATTGCTGCGTTTAAGGCATTTTAAGCAAGGTGGTACAAACACTTCAGGTTTCTCTTTGAGTTGTTGGGTGAGAAGAGATTTTTCACTGATCAAATCATCATGAGCCTCTCTCAGTGACTCGAGTTCCTGTTTACTTTTCAGGTAATCATAAGTCAATCTCTCGTGGTCGGCCGAGAGAAAATCATGATGATTTGATAGTTCTTCCATTCGTGACTCGAGAGCGGAATACTCTTCTATCAACGACTGATTTTTCTCCATCTCCTCAACCAACAACCCTTCAGATTTCCTGAGGGTTTTCTCAATTTTCTCAAGAGATTTTTGTTGTATGTTAGTAATTTTGATCAGTTTAGCATGGTCATCCTCATCCGAAGAATATTGATCACTGAAGTGAACCTTATGATGTTTGGAGGATACCTTTTCTTTCGAAGCTTTGGCCATGAAGCAGTGGGCAGGAGATTCATCATCGCTTGAATGATTCTCGAAGAAGTTTGATGCAGGGGTGGAGGCACATGCTATACCAGCCATGCCAGAATCAGAATCCTCATCGGATTCATCAACTTCTTAGGAGTCAGATGACTCTTCTTCATCGGAGTCCATCTCCTTGACGATGTACACCTTGGCCTTGCGAGAGGTATTCTTGTGGTTTGAAGAGGGCTTGGAGGGATTCCTTGAGGAAGATCTTGACAAAGACTTGGAGGCGGAGCCGTCCTTCTTCTTGAAGAACTTCTTCGTTTTCTTCTCATCATCGGAGTCATAGTTCTTGCTCTTGCTTTTGTCACGGTTGCTTCCTAAATCATATCTTCCACTGGCACGGATTTCAGCTTCCCAGAGAGGACAGTCCAAAATGAAATGTCCTGGCTTTTTGCACTTGAAGCAGGTGTAATCTCCAGTAGGTTTTGATGAAGATTTTGAACTGCCAGAGTTGCTGGATCCTTTTTTCTGGAACTGGTTCTTCCTGTGAAGGCGCTGGAATCTCTTTGTGATTAATGCGAGATCTTTGCTAATCATTTCTAGGTCACCTGAATCTTCTTCGGCATTTCCTTATGAGGAAGAATTCGCCACAGCCTTGAGAGCATGACTTTTGCGGTGACTTGAGCCATAGAGATCTCTCTTTTCTTTCTTCTTGTTCCTCGTGGGTGTTTAGCCTTTCCATGATATCAGCAGAGTCGAGAACTTTAAAATCAGCTCGTTCCCTAATCATCAAAACTATTGTGTCGAATGAGCTGTCAAGAGATCAAAGCAGTTTCTTCACAACTTCGTGGTCAGTGATGTATTTGGCACCGAGACCTTGCAGCTCGTTTGCAATGTCACTCAGATGATCGAAAGTTTGCTGACATCTTTCATTTCCAATTCGCTTGAACCGATTGAACTTCACCGGAAGAGTACCAATGCGAGCTTCTTTCTGGGTTGAAACACCCTCATTTATCTTCTCGAGAATGTCCCACAATTCCTTTGCAGTTTCACACTGATGATAGCGAAGAAATTGAGCACGAGAGAGATGGCCACCAATTTCATCTTTGGCTTGAGCGTCCATCTGAATGAGTTTCTTCTCGAGGTCAGTGGGGGCCTGGGGTACTTCAACCGTGAATCCAAACTGAACCACGTTCCACATATCATCATCAATAGCTCAGAGACGGATCTTCATCTTCTCTTTCCAGAAGGGATAGTCCGTCCCATCGAAGATGGGAATCTTGAGGTGCGACTCGTAGCTCACTGAAGACATACTTAAACTCCAAGGTGGTTAGACCAAAATGAGCAGAGTTAAGGAGTACCTTGCTCTAATACCAATTGTAGGAACAAAGTATGTCTACCAGAGGGGGGTGAATGGGAGTTTTAAAATTTCTTCGGAAATATCAAAACTCTCGTAACCCAGTAGCGGAGCAAATGAAAACAGTGTACACTGAGTGAATACAAACTAATGAATGGAAACTACTAGCATGCATCAAGACAAATCACATGATTGAAACAGTACGAATGTAAAGAGGAGAAACAGAAGTAACCAGTGATGCTCGATGGCAACAAGGAATTTTGTAGACCAGTTCGCCCTTCTGCACAAGGACTACGTCTGGTTGGAGGGGTTGTGATTTAACACAGAAGATAAACTCTCTTCGCCCTATTCTCCTCGACAATTGGTTCATCAACCAATGCCGATCACTCGTGGTAGATACTTGAGGTGATCTCCAAACCTTTACAGACTTCTTCTTCGAGAACCACAATTACTCTTGGTCTCTGAAGAAATTGACACCTAACCGTCTAGAGAGTTTGCAGCTCTCAAGAGTAATAGGCGAAGCGTACTGGACTTAGATTTGAGTGATGCTGAACCACTATCAATTTTTTCGGCTCTAGGGGTTTTCTCTTGGTGGATTTTAAACTCGAATCACTCTGGAGGGGGGTTGCTTAACAATCTTCTCACAATCAAACGGAGCAGCCACCGGACAATGCCGGTGCGGGGTGGCTATTTATAGCCGCAGCCTTCCCTGGTGGGAAATGACCATTTTGGACACGCGGTCCAACCAATGGCCAACTGACACGTTCACAATAGTCGGATTTTAAGAGCAATGGTAACATTACTTGAGGTCCAAGTAATGCTAACTCCTCGGTCAGAGACAAATCTCTCACAGCGAAGAAGATCACAGTCTCTTGCTGGCAAGTATTTGCTCGAAACACAAAGAGATTTCTCTTGCAACTTTCATAGGATTTGGGTTTAGCATCAAAGAATCAAACCTTCGAACGCTACACCCCTCTTAATAGTACGGTGGTCCTGTGACTCAATAAGGAGAAGAGAAACAATGAAATAAATGCTACATCTTCACTTCGTCTTCAATCTTCTCGGTCGCTGTCACTTCCTTTGGACGAGCACCGAACCAGTTGCTTCGCGTCAGCAATTTTTGAGGGATCACTCTTGTTATCATAATCTTCGGTGATAACCTTCACTGCAACGCAGGGGATTATCTTCGGCGTTTGAATCAAACTCCTCTTGATTCCAGGGACCTGTTACTCTGTGTGCACTAGCAAACACATAAGTCCATACTGTTTATGTCAACAAACTCCAAAACATAAGGAGGCAAATTATTGCACCAATGGGAACACACAAGTCTCCAATGATAGCACCTACACAAACAAACAAATACTTGCATCCAACGCGATAAAGGGTTGTCAATCCCTTCACGGTTACTTGCAAGGATGAGATCTGATAGTGATAGATATAAAAGTTAAGTAAAAGTGCAAAATAAGATAAAAGTAAATAAATTGCAGCAAGGTATTTTTGTGTTTTTGGTTTTATAGATCTGAAAATAATATGATAAAAGATAGACCCAGGGGCCATAGGTTTCACTAGAGGCTTCTCTCTTGAAAGAAAGCATATGATGGGTAAACAAATTACTGTTGAGCAATTGATAAAAAAGCAAATAATTATATAGATATCCAAGGCAATGACCATGTATATAGGCATCACGTCTGAGACAAGTAGACCAACTCCTGCCTGCATCTACTACTATTACTCCACACATCGACCGCTATCCAGCATGCATCTTGTGTATTAAGTTAACAAGAACGGAGTAACCACTTAAGCAAGATGACATGATGTAGAGGGATAGATCCAACCAATATGAATAAACCCCATCTTTTTATCCTAAATGGCGACAATACAATACGTGTCATGTCCCCTTCTATCAGTGGGATTGAGCACGGCAAGACTGAACCCATTACAAAGCACCTCTCCCATTGCAAGAAAAATCAATCTAGTTGGCCAAACCAAATCAATAGATCGGAGAGAAATACAAAGCTATATAAATCATGCATAAAAGAGTTCAAAGAAGACTCAAATAATATTCATAGATAATCTGAACATAAACCCACAATTCATCGGATCTCAACAAACGCACCGCAAAAGAAGATTACATCGAATAGATCTCCAAGAACATCGAGGAGAACATTGTATTGAAGATCAAAGAGAGAGAAGAAGTCATCTAGCTACTAGCTATGGACCCATAGGTCCTTGGTAAACTACTCACACATCATCGGAAGGG
This sequence comes from Thinopyrum elongatum, assembly GCA_011799875.1. Taxonomy (NCBI): domain Eukaryota; kingdom Viridiplantae; phylum Streptophyta; class Magnoliopsida; order Poales; family Poaceae; genus Thinopyrum; species Thinopyrum elongatum. The sequence continues at coordinate 496,538,963 of CM022301.1, forward strand.
CAGCAAGGTTGATGTAGAAGCCCTCCGTGATCGAATCCCCCTCCGGCGGAGTGCCGGAAAGGCCCCAAGATGGGATCTCATGAGAACAGAAGCTTGCGGCGGAGGAAAAGTATTTTTGGTGTGCCCTCTGGTCTTTGGGGAATATTTGGGTATTTATAGAAGAAGAATTAGGGTCAGAGGAGCTATAGGGGGCCCACAAGCCTGGGGGGCGCCCCCCCTGGGGCGCGCCCCCTGAGCTTGTCGCCAATCTGTGGCCCTTCTGGCCTCCTCCCAAAGCTTCTAGGGAGTCTTGTGGTCCAAAAAAATCCTCAAAAAGTTTCATTCTGTTTGGACTCCGTTTGGTATTGATTTTCTGTAAAGGCAAAAACAAGGAAAAAAACAGCAACTGGCACTGGGCACTAGGTTAATAGGTTAGTCCCAAAAATGATATAAAACAGCATAATAATGCATATAAAACATCCAAGATGGATAATATAATAGCATGGAACAATAAAAAATTATAGATACATTGGAGACGTATCAAGCATCCCCAAGCTTAATTCCTGCTCGTCCTCGAGTACGTAAATGATAAAAACATAATTTTTGATGTGGAATTCTACCTAACATGTTTATCATGTAATCTTTCGTTATGTGGCATGAATATTCAAATCAGTAAGATTCAAAACAAAATTTTAGTATTGACATAAAAACAATAATACTTCAAGCATACCAAAAAGCAATCATGTCTTTTCAAAATATCATGGCTAAAGAAAGTTATCCCTACAAAATCATATAGTCTTGTCATGCTCCATCTTCTTAACACAAAGTATTTATCATGCATAACCCCGATGACAAGCCAAGCAATTGGTTCATACTTTTTAACACACTTAAGCTTTTTCAACTCTCACGCAATACATGAGCGTGAGCCATGGATATAGCACTATGGGTGGAATAGAATATGGTGTTGGAGGTTGTGTGGAGAAGACAAAAAAGAAGAAAGTCTCACATTGACGAGGCTAATCAACGGTCTATGGAGATGCCCATCAATTGATATCAATGCAAGGAGTAGGGATTGCCATGCAACGGATGCACTAGACTTATAAGTGTATGAAAGCTCAAAAGAGAACTAAGTGGGTGTGCATCAACTTGCTTGCTCATGAAGACCTCGGGCATTTGTGGAAGCCCATCATTGGAATATACAAGCCAAGTTCTAAAATGAAAAATTCCCTCTAGTGATATATGAATGTGACAAAATAGGAGACTCTCTATCATGAAGAACATGGTGCTACTTTGAAGCACAAGTGTGGAAAAGGATGTAACATTGTCCCTTCTCTCTTTTTCTCTCATTTTTTCTTTTTCTTTTTCTCTTTTTTCTTTTTTTCCTTTCTTTTTGTTGGGCACTTTGGCCTCTCTTTTTTCTTGGGCTCATTTGGCCTCTCTTTTTTCATTTTATTTATATTCCTCACATGAGACAATGCTCTAATAATGCATATGATCATCACATTCTTTTTACTTACAACTCAATACTAGAACAAAAATATGACTCTATATGAATGACTTGTGCAATGATCTAGCGTAGCATGTATAAAAAATATGAACGGTGGTGGAGCCACAAGTACTATGCCAACTATATTATCATGCAAAGCAATATGACAATGATGATATGTGTCATAATAAAATGGAACGGTGGTAGTTGCATGGCAATATATCTCCGAATGGCTATGGAAATGCCATAATAGATAGGTATGGTGGCTATTTTGAGGAAAATATAAGGAGGCTTATGTGTGATAGAGTGTATCATATCACGGGGTTTGGATGCATCGGCGAAGTTTGCACCACAACTCAAGGTGAGTAGGGGCAATGCATGGTACCGAAGAGGCTAGCAAAAGTGGGAGGGTGAGAGTGCGTATAATCCATGGACTCAACATTAGTCATAAAGAACTCACATACTTATTACAAAAGTTTATTAGCCCTCGAAGCAAAGTACTACTACGCATGCTCCTAGGGGGATAGATTGGTAGGAAAATACCATCGCTCGTCCCCGACCGCCACTCATAAGGAAGACAATCAATAATAAATCATGCTCCAATTTCATCGCATAACAAGAGACCATACGTGCATGCTTTAGGAATCACAAACCTTAACATAAGTATTCTTACTAAACCACAATTACTAACTAGCATGACTCTAATATCACCATCTTTATATCTCAAAACAATTGCAAGGAATCAAACTTCTCATATATTCAATGATCTTCATGAAAGTTTTTATTATATCCCTCTTGAATACCCATCATATTAGGACTAAATTCATAACCCAAGCAAATTGACATACTATTTGTAAGACTCTCAAAATAATATAAGTGAAGCATGGGAGTTCATCAATTTCTTTAAAATATAACCACCACCGTGCTCTAAAAGATATAAGTGAAGTACTAGAGCAACTGCCTAGCTCAAAAGATATAAGTGAAGCTCAAAGAGTATTCTAATAAATTCACGATTAATGTGTGTCCCTCTCAAAAAGGTGTGTCCAGCAAGGATTATTGTGGCAAACTAAAAAGCAAATAAATGAAAGACTCATATAATACACGACGCTCCAAGCAAAACTCATATCATGTGGTGAATAAATATATAGCCACAAGTAAATTACCGATGGATTGTAGACAAAAGAGGGGATGCCATCCGGGGCATCCCCAAGATTAGACGCCTGGTTCTCCTTGAATATTACCTTGGGGTGCCTTGGGAATCCCCAAGCTTAGGCTCTTGCCACTCCTTATTCCTTAGTCCATCGAAACTTCACCCAAAACTTGAAAACTTCACAACACAAAAGTCAACAGAAAACTCGTGAGATCCATTAGTATAATAAAGCAAAACCACCACTTCAGGTACTGTTGTAAACTCATTATAATTTCATATTGGCATTATATATACTGTATTCTAACATCACCATGGCTCATACCCCCCGATACTAACCATAGATTCATCAAAATAATCAAACAACACAATAAAAACAGAATCTGTGAAAAACATAACAGTCTGTAGTAATCTGAACAATGACCATACTTTTGTAACTCTAAAAATTCTGAAAAATTAGGACAACATGGGAAATTTGTATATAAATCTTTTGTAAAAAATGCAGAGCAAAAGCACATTTATGTGAATTTATAAAATTCCAGAACTGGGCGCATAAGTTTCTGTTTTTCACAGAATCAAATCAACTATCTTCCAAATCATCCCAAAGGTGTTACTGGCACAAACACTAACTTAAAACACAAGAAAACCATCATAACAGAAGCATAATGGTGTATTTATTGCAAAACAGAATAAAAACATGAAAAACAAAAAAAATACATTGGGTTGCCTCCCAACAAGCTCTTTCTTTATAGCCATTAAGATAGGCTTGAGATATTGATGATGCTCACATAAAAGATAATAAATGAAACACAAAGAGAGCATCATAATACATGTGACAAACACATTTAAGTCTAACATACTTCCTATGCATAGGCATTTTATAAGAGAACAAATTATCAAGACAAGAATAGCCTAGCATATGCACAGAAGGAGAAAGAAACAATAGTAATCTCAACATGAAGAGAGGTAATTTAGTAAAATGAAAATTCCTACAACCATATTTTCATCTCTCATAATAATTACATGTAGGATCATAATAAAATTCGACAATATAGCTATCATATAAAATATTCTCAACAAGATCCACATGCATGCAAAGTTGGCACTCTTCCAAAATAGTGGGATTATCATCAACTAAAGTCATGACCTCTCCAAACCCACTTTCAATATTATTGCAAACATTATATCAATAACATATTCATCATGAGGATTAAATAAATTATCAAGATCATAAGAAGCATCACCCCAATCATGATCATTACAATAAGTAGTGGCCATAGCAAAATTAGCATCCCTAAGCTTAGGGTTTTGCATATTATTAGCACAATTGACATTAATAGAATTTATAATAACATCATTGCAATCATGCTTTTCATTCAAGGAGCTATCGTGAACCACTTTATAAATTTCTACTTCATCACAATTTTCAGATTCATGAATTTGAATCAAAATTTCATAAAGATAGCAAAATTAGCATCCCCAAGCTTAGGGTTTTGCATATTATTAGCACAATTGACATTAATAGAATTTATAATAACATCATTGCAATCATGCTTTTCATTCAAGGAGCTATCGTGAACCACTTTATAAATTTCTACTTCATCACAATTTTCAGATTCATGAATTTGAATCAAAATTTCATAAAGATAATCTAGTGCACTCAACTCATTAGCAATTGATTCATCATAATTGGATCTTTTAAAAAGATTAGCAAGTGGATGATGATCCATATCAATAGATCTTTAGCAAGCGAAGATGCAAGCAAATAGAAGACACATGACAACACGAGCAAAGATAGCAAACAAGCAAAGAGGCAAACAAAAAAAAGGCAAATATTTTTGTGTTTTTCTGAAAACGTTTTAGAAGTGGGGGAGAGGAAAACAAGAGGCAAATGGCAAATAATGTAAATTCAAGAGATGAGAGTTTATGATAGGTACTTGGTAGGCTTGATGTAGATCCTCCCCGGCAACGACGCCAGAAATTCTTCCTGCTACTTCTTGAGCTTGCGTTGGTTTTTCCCTTGAAGAGGAAAGGGCGATGCAGCAAAGTTGAGATAAGTATTTCCTTAGTTAAGAACCAAGGTATCAATCCAGTAGGAGGAACACACAAGTCTCCAATGATAGCACCTACACAAACAAACAAATACTTGCACCCAATGCGATAAAGAGGTTGTGAATCCCTTCACGGTTATTTGCAAGGATGACATGTGATAGTGATAGATATAAAAGATAAGTAAAAGTGAAAAATAAGATAAAATTAAATAAACTGCAGTAAGGTATTTTTTTGTTTTTGGTTTTATAGATCTGAAAATAATATGATAAAAGATAGACCAAGAGGCCATAGTTTTAACTAGAGGCTTCTCTCTTGAAACAAAGCATACGGTGGATAAACAAATTACTGTTGAGCAATTGATAGAAAAGCGAATAATTATGTAGATATCCAAGGCAATGATCATGTATATAGGCATCACGCCCGAGACAAGTAGACCGATTCCTGCCTGCATCTACTACTATGACTCCACACATCAACCGCTATCCAGCATGCATCTAGTGTATTAAGTTAACAAGAACGGAGTAACGCCTTAAGCAAGATGACATGATGTAGAGGGATAGATCCAACCAATATGAATAAACAACATCTTTTTATCCTTAATGGAAACAATACAATACGTGTCATGTCCCCTTTTGTCAGTGGGATTGAGCATCGCAAGATTGAACCCATTACAAAGCACCTCTCCCATTGCAAGAAAAATCAATCTTGTTGGCCAAACCAAATCAATAGACCGGAGATAAATAAAGAGCTATATAAATCATGCATAAAAAAGTTCAGAGAAGACTCAAATAATATTCATAGATAATCTGAACATAAACCCACAATTCATCGGATCTCAACAAACGCACCGCAAAAGAAGATTACATCGAATAGATCTCCAAGAACATCGAGGAGAACATTGTATTGAAGATCAAAGAGAGAGAAGAAGCCATCTAGCTACTAGCTATGGACCCATAGGTCCTTGGTAAACTGCTCACACATGATCGGAAGGGCAGCAAGGTTGATGTAGAATCCCTCCATGATCGAATCCCCCTCCGGCGGAGTGCCAAAAAAGGCCCCAAGATGGGATCTCACGAGAACAGAAGCTTGCGGCGGTGGAAAAATATTTTTGGTGTGCCCTCTGGTCTTTGGGGAATATTTGGGTATTTATAGAAGAAGAATTAGGGTTAGAGGCGCCACATGGGGCCCACAAGCCTAGGGGCGCCCCCCTGGGGCACGCCCCCTGAGCTTGTCGCCAATCTGTGGCCCTTCTGGCCTCCTCCCGAAGCTTCCAGGGTGTCTTGTGGTCTAAGAAAAATCCTCAAAAAGTTTCGTTCTGTTTGTACTCCGTTTGGTATTGATTTTCTGTAAAGGCAAAACCAGGAAAAAATAGCAACCGGCACTGGGCACTAGGTTAATAGGTTAGTCTCAAAAATTGATATAAAATAGCATAATAATGCATATAGAACATCCAAGATGGATAATATAATAGCATGAAATAATAAAAAATTATAGATACATTGGAGACGTATCACGGATGCCAGAGCTTCACGATCGCACCTCCAAGGAGGAGAATGACATCCAAAGACGTCGTCACCATCTGCCTAAGTTACCCAAGCAAGTCTTTTCCCGAAGCAAGAAAAATCAACGACCAACACAGGCTAACCCGATATACACCAAGGTTGACCTTGCCATATGCAAACTCGCAATTGTATCAAAATCTCGGCCGGCGTCGGACATGCAACCTCATCATTCATGCAATTTTTATCTAGCTTGGTTACTAAATTAAATTTTAGAACTTAACTGTTGTCTTTCTTAAACAACTAAAAGTTGATTTAGTTGAGACTTAGTAATAGAATACATCATACAGGTGCACCGATTGATGATTTCTTGGGACATGCATTGCAATTTATGGTTCCATTGATTATTTGTTTACTAGTTGATCTTATTCTTACATCAGTTTGCTTTTGATGTAATGTGACATATCATGGTGTGTGTTGTCATTTTTGTTATGACCACATAATAATTTTGTGGTTGTGTGCATCTATATTTGATGCGGAGATACATGTAATATATCTAGCTCAGCCATTTTTATGAGAAGCGAGGGATGAGATCTATCAACTACTTTTCAGCCACATAGCTTGTGGGGAGCCTATATGTATAACTTTGACATGTTCTAGCAAGCAAGTGCTTTCAATAAATGTATTTATGACATCTATCAACTACATTTTTCTCTATATGTGCCTCTATATAACAATCAAGCTACTACTCATTTCACATATGACCAGTCGCCCTTGTGATACTGCAACAACTTAAATTGCGTGCTCATTTACATGTTAGTTTGTTGGAATAGACTGCTAAAAACAAACCATGTTTGATCATGAAATCTACTATAACTAAGGTTGGCAATGGACTTGGCCGAAGTGTACAAGGAAACACCACTAACTGACATCAGGTGCATTATGTGTGATGTAATCCCACGCACCTTATTGATCAGTTTATAAGTTACTTGGAATGACTAGCCTCGGGAAAACATCTATCAAAGTTGGCTCATGTTGATATTAAGTTTCTCATGCTTCACCCCAAATTCTTTATATTCCACTATATGTAAGTTTTTTGCTTCAGAATTTTCTGCCCTCCTAGAACCTTCTTGTCTAGGATACCCCAGCAGGGTGAGAGGTCAAGTTTGTCTTCTAAGTAGCAATTAGCTTCCTGTAGAGTCTTCGGAGTACCTTCAGGAAAGCTACTCCACTTCATCCTTCCCTAACGAGGATAAGTCGGTTCATCTCCGTTGCGGTGTGATGAAGCACAAAATAGCGAGACACCAATTCGTGCGTGTACACGACGTTATCTTTCACAGCGAAGCTTGGTTTGCAATTCTTCCCTTTGTCCTTCTCGCAACCTCCAATAACAGTTTCTAGCTGTGCACGACTGATACCACCTGATATTGCAAATTGAATTGTCGTGTCTAACCTTTGCTCTGATACCACCTGATATGGATCGAACCTCATGGAAAGATTCGATCTGTTATTGCTGTCCAGTCTTTCATGACACTACACATTCAACAACAGTAACCACTCTCCCGCACACGTGATGTACACGAAGTAGATGGATTGAACCTGACGGTTCAACACGAGAAAACCAATCTCGACGATGCTACTCACGCGCAAAACAATTTCCTCGCAGAGAGATCGCAACATAGAAGTTTGAAGTTTTTTACAGCTTCCTTCAAAACTTAGCGATTTTTAGATAGCTTCCCTCATAACTCGATACCGGTGTCTATCCTCAAAAACACATCGTCTATTTTATAAAATAACTTGCTTTACGATAAACTTATCATGATTATTTATAATAGCCGGACATGCTAGACGAACTTGGACAACAAATTTATAATAGTCGTTGCTAGGTGGCTTATGGATCTGTATGTAATTTTTATTATTTCTGGTGTTCGTTGTACTGTCATGATTGAAGATGAATAGATCAAAAGTTTTCTTAAAAAAAAAGACACAATACAATACCTATATTACCTAAACTGACTTGGACTCTCTTTAATTGATGCACTGTCTTTATTTCTGCTGCAGATGAGCCCCATCCAGTGTCCTTGAGAGAGAGCTGATCTAAACCAGGTACATGTCCTTTGGGTGCATGTTACGTGGCAAAAATAGGAACACAAATATGATTTCTTGCACCTGCCATCTAAACCACGTACATGCAATACATAGATCCTCAACTTTAATTAATTGAGAAAGCTAAATTTCCGACCAGTCGATGGTTTGCAACAGGTACGAACGCTTTCTTTTTTCTTTTCTTTCTAACTAATCACTCATCTAACTCTTCTTTTTCTAATGAACAGAGGAAACGCATGCAGCACGCGTTGATCACCATTCCATGCATACATGCAAATTAAGAGACAAAAAAGATGACGTCAGCAAAAAATTCTTCCTATTTCAAAGCTTGAAAATGTTTTGTAGCTCAAACCATCGCTCGGATTCAAAATTCGTTTTCACATAAAAAAATCGCCTCGACGAGATCTTCGAAACTAGATCTCAGGTTGGTATGTTTTGATGACTTTTTTTCAGGTCAAAAGTTACCACCCTACAGCACGTAACTTATCATGGTCTTTACACTAAAGTTACCAAGGATATGTTTCAACTACTTTTTTTGACCGGGTCAAAAATTACCATGGTATTTGTAAGTCTGCAATACCATCGTCTACCATCGGTGTCGTGTCTGGGCCGCGAGGTGAGGTCTACATGCCAACACGGCATGGCCAGTTTGTAAAACGGAACTTTGCGGGTCATGTTGGGTCGTGTAGTGCCCAGTATGACCTGTTGGCCACCTATGATCAGGTCTATTGTGCGTAAAATGCCATGTTGTTTAAGCAGAAGTTATTCAGGTTATGTTTTTCAACTTCTTTTGTCCATGGCAAAGTTACCGCGGTGTTTGTACGTACACTACTAGGAAAAGGGCTATAGCTGATATGGACATTAATGGCGCACCATGTATGTGGTGCGCCACTGCTATATAGCAGTGGCGCACCAGATACAGGTGCGCCATTAGTGTCCTCGTTACTAATGGCGCACCAGACACACGGTGCGCCATTACTAGCAAATTTTATTTTTTTTATTTTTTCAAAACTATTAATGGCGCATCAGGGCACAGTGCGCCATTACTAGTTTTAACTAGTAATGGCGCACCACACACTCCGTGCGCCACTAGTAACAATTTTTTTTTTTACTTTTTTCTTCAAAACTAGTAATGACGCACCTGGGTACAGTGCGCCGTTACTAGTTCAAACTAGTAATGGCGCATTATCCACTGGTGTGCCACTACTAAACATATTAGCAACCCACGTAACAGGTGCGCCATTAGTAACCAGGGTTACTAATGGCGCACCTGTTACGTGGTGCGCCATTACTAACTTTCTGAGTCTTACAATTTATTCACCAAATGCACACCCCCCTGTGGACCGCCTTTTTAGTTTCAAAAAAAATAAAAGAAAATGATAAAAATGTCAAAAAAATAAAAGAAAATAAGATTCCCATGTGATATGTGGTCTAGTTGTTAGCAAAATTTACAAACATGAATTTTCGACTTTTTTGCAAAATCTCTCGAGAATTTGTAAAATGGGCATAACTTTTGCATACGAACTCCGATGAAAAAGTTTTTTATATGAAAAATCATCTACTCGAAAAGTTACATCCAAATTTAACTGGGAGGAACCCTGTTAAACATTTTCAGAATCCCCAAAAACCTAACAGAACGAAAGATACGGAGCTTTTAAGATCTAGAGGGGAAAAATGGAAAAAAATTCAAACTTACTAGTGGCGCACCATTTGCTAGGTGCACCACTAGTAACAGAAAAAAAAATTGGTTTCGAATTTTTTTTTTGAATTTTTTTTCAAAATATGATACGTAATATGACCGGGAAGTTTGAAATATTTTTTCAAAATTTCATCACACTAATGAACATGAACAAAGTCCTAGACATCAACAAGGTTTAATAGGATTGATATCATAGATATATCAACAAGTGCTTGTTAAGTGAGGTGGTGCTGGGGTTGGATAGAACTGCGAAGTTAAGCGTGTTCGGGCTGGAGTAGTGTGAGGATGGGTGACCTTCCGGGAAGTTTGACCACTTAGTGCGATTTGACTTGAGATTAAGCATATTGACCCGAGATTAAGCCATAGTGACCCGAGATTAAGAAAAAAACAAAAAAAAAATTTGAAATTTTTTTGTTAGTAATGGCGCACTTCTATGTGGTGCGCCATTACTATCTGACTTAGTAATGGCGCACCACATAGAAGTGCGCCATTAGTAACCCAGAGCACAAGGTAAATATGGCCCCCTGGGAGGCATACTAATGGCGCACTTCCTGGTGCGCCACTACTGTCTGGTATACTAATGGCGCACCAGGGGTGCGCCATTAGTATTAGTTACTAATGGCGTGATGATAGTGGCGCACCTGTAGTGCGCCATTAATGGCCAAAACAGGTGCGCCACTAGTAGGCCTTTTCCTAGTAGTGGTAAGTTGTCAGGTATGTAGTCGAATATTACCATGTTTTTTACACAAAGAATATCGGGGTTATGTTTTTTTAAACCTGGTAAAAAAATTACCGCGGTGTTTGTATGTGAGCTATTAGCTCGGTTGTGCGTATATTACCATGCCCTTTACAGAAAAGTTACCGAGGTATGTTTTCAACTATTTTTATCTCGGGCGTCAAGAAAGTAACCACGGTGTTTGTACGTGAGTTATCAACTTTTTTATGCGTATATCAACATGTTATTTGCACCGAATTTATCGGGGTTATGTTTTTCAACAATTTTTATCCCCTGGTAACTTTGGCGTGAATAGCATGGTAACTCACACATCGGAGACCCGATAACTTATGCACCCCGGTCCTGATACTTTGGCGAGGAGGGGTGACGAAATATACCCCCGGTAACTTTTATGTGAATAGCACGGTAACTCACACATCGCAGACCTGATAACTAATGTACCCCGGTCTTGGTAAATTTGGCGAACGGGTGGGGATGGTTGATGAAATATACCCCTGGTAACTTTTTGTATCAATAGCATGATAACTCACACATCACAGACCTGATAATTTATGTACCCCAGTCCTGGTAGCTTTGGCGACGGTGGTGAGGGGTGGGGGAGGGTTGTTGGTCAAATATACCCCCCCTTCCCCGGTAACTTTTGTGTGAATAGCATGGTAACTCACACATCGCAGACCTGATAACTTTGGTTCAAACACCGCTATAAATTTAGACCCGAATAAAAAGTTGTTGAAACATACACCTGTTACTTCTATGCAAACAACACAGTAATATATGCATCACGAACCTGAGAACTTAGGTACAAATACCACGATAATTTTGACCCCGGGGAAAGAAGTCTTTGAAAACACACCTCCGATCACTTCTGCATAAATAACATGTTAATCTCTACTCCTAATGTCTGAGTTGGTAGAATAGCATCCACGGTTTATTTTCGTCCCACCACTTTTGTCCGTTTTTTTTTTTGCTGGTTTTTTTTCGTCCTCCTACCACCCCTGTATGGTTTTTTTCGTCTTCCCCGGCACCTAACAAAAACAACCCACGAGGCTGCCCTCGATCTGTTTCCTGAGATCTCTGCCCCAGCCCCCGGGACGAGCCGCCCCAATATCCGAGACAAGCCGCCGCCATCGAGGAACGAGTGGAGCCACCGCCTCCACGTCGGCTCCGCCGGCGCTAGCCAGGCTCCCCACCGATGGAAGTGCCGGGTCGCCGCTCCTCGGGGCCAGTCCCCCTCGCTGATCCAGATCGCGCCTCGGCTTATGATCCCTTGGGGATCCCGCCGGTGCGGGCTGGTGACCGAGCGGCAGGGCACATAACGGGTTCTGGTTGAGAGATTGGTCGGGCTGGCGGGGGAACTGAGCTGCCGTCGATGGATTTTTTTTCGTAGCATGGCTGCATGTTGCTTCAGATTTGGGTACTACCCGCATCTCTCTCACTCTCTCTGTGTGTGTGCGCGCGCGAGCAGTTCACACCAGTAATTTCTAAACTAAAGCAGTCGATCTCTCGTTGCCGATTGCCGACCCATCGCCCCAATGGCCGCCGCATCAGCTCCATACCGCTACAGCACTGCCAGCAACCGTCGTTCTATTGTCTTGGATTCGGTTGTGGCTTGGGCTGGAACCGTACGGTGTTGTCTGATGCGTGGTCTGAGTGGGTTTGGTCGGCTGATGCCAGGTATGAGAAGCTCCTGGTCCTGATCGCTCCATGTGTGCATGCACGTAATGGGTATCATGGTCATGTTGATTTGTGTGTAGAGGCAACCTCTTTTTGGGTAAACAAAATGAGGGGTGATGATGATGATAAAGACAGTCGTGTTGTATGGGTACTAAATAGACCTGAATGGGTGACCATGTTCGGGTTTCCCTTATAGCCCACCCTTACCTCTCTTGCATCCTGTTCAATTCATCGCCAACGTTGGATTATCTGTCCACGGTCGTTCTGACGAGTGAAAACCTGGGCAGTTCTCTTACACTAGGATGGGTAGATTATGCAGCAAGAGACGTGAGTGTTCGGTTTGAGATGAAAGACAAAATTGAGTCCTCTTTTGCTACACTACATATACTCAATGTTTCACAGTTGAGTTGCATTTTGTTTTGGATTTGGTACAATCCTCATCACACTATCTTTCTCAAACACTAAACAGCTGCATTACATTTACCTCTAGTCGTTGTCTATAGTCACTGATAGGATTAGAAGTCTGAATGGGCACAATCTGTATTAAACATCATCTGCCCTTATTATCATTGACATGAAAATGTTGTTTGTTTTACATTGAGCAACCAACTTATGTCCTTTACTATGTAATTGCAGGAAGTACATTGTGGTGGCAACAAATCTGATACTCAAGACTTTGTTTTCTATAGATGGTGATCCAAAATGCATAGAAACATGGGTAGAGATGGGAACTATCAAAGTGATGGGAACCATCTGGGACGAACATCGCCATCATCTTATACTGCTAACATGTAATACTTCATATATGTACAACATAACGATGCATCTTACATATCTGAAACCATAATGCAATTAACTATTGAATTTGCCCTACAACAGGATTGACCGATCTAGCAGATACTTATGAGCTTGTGAAGCTCGGTTGTTCAGATTATCATGGACGAGATGTCATTGAAGGGCCTGATATAGTAAGTGTTGATCTTCTAGTATACATATAACATAACTGATAACTTTACGGTAACTTTTGACCCAAAAAATGATCAAAACATGCCAACATGAGATCTAGTTTTGAAGTTCTCGTCGCGACGGATTTTTTATGTGAAAACGATTTTTCAATCAGAAACGACAGTTTGAGCTATAAAATGTTTTACAGTTTTGAAATAGCAAGAATCGACAATGACATCTGCTTTGCTGTGGTCTAGTGCATTTACATGTGGAGAGAATGTCGGAGGAACCATTTTTAAGCCCCGGTAATTTCTATGTAAATATGATGGTAACTCACGTACCACAGAGGTGGTAACTTATTTAGCCTAGGTCTGGTAACTTTTGACGAGGAAAAAGAAGTCGTCAAAACATACCAACATAGGATCTAGTTTTGAAGTCATCGCGATGAATCTTTTATGTGAAAACAGTTTTTCAATCGGAGCGACGATTTGACCTACAAAACATTTTAAAGTTTTAAATTTGATGGAATCTTCTGTGACATCAGCAGTTTTGTCCTATATGCATGCATGCAACTATTAGGGAAAAGATTAGACTAAATGTATTTGTTTTTGTATTTAAAAAAAATCAACACCCGGCAACAGCAGCCCGACAGTAGATGAATCGTTCGGATCTCTCGTTGTAATCCGATCGTTCTGACGTTAGCACAACCCTTAATTAATTGGCCTCCTTGATAATAGTATCTCCATCCAGCTATCTCTCTCACGTAGCCATGCACATGAAAGTTTTCATAGTTATTGTACATGTATGTCTTTCCTCCAAACATGTATGTGTAGAGCCTTAGCTTCTTCACAAGGATTAGTGCTACTCGTTTGTTTATCTCCTGAACTATATGCACCAGTCTCTATTTGACCCGCACGCTTTGTATTTTGAACAACAAAAACTAGTTGTTCGTCATTGTAGCTTGGCGCCTTGGCCGCACGTACTGTGATGTATATGCAACGTATTTTCGGAAAACAACGACTTCAGACAAAACATCAACGACCTCGGTATTTATGGGTCATATCACGACGAGAAGGCCATGCATGCCACTCTAGAAAAGTATAAACGACTCCTTTGGATCATCTCTAGCACACTCCTTAAAGCCGTCACCTTTAAACCACGAATAAGGGTCGAGAAAAACACGGTTTAAAGGCCGAAATCGGTTGCGGCTTCGATATTCTCTTTTACCGCTCGGATTTGCGGGCTCTGTCCCGCGCGTTGCCGATTTCAGCCCTCAAACCGTAAAACCACACAAAGCAAATAGACCACGATTTTGACAAATAAAACACAAATTCTGAGAATTCAAACACAGTTTTGGCGACATTTGAACATAGTTTTCGCGCCACAATCCAAAAGGCATCGCATCCATCATCACTCATCCATCATCATCATCACAAGATGAAATCTTCACCGCCACCATTGCCACCACCACTTGCCGAACCACCATGCTCACCGAACCTTGGCACCGCATGGCCTCTTCTGGCTAGCCTCCTCCTCTTCAAGATCTCCAACCTTACAATGTCATGCCATTCTTTGATGAGCTCATCCATGTCATTTTGATTCATCATCATGATCTTGTTCTCCTCTTGAAGAAGCTTGGCCATGGCTTTGTTCTCCTCGGCCATAGCTCTTCTCTCCTTAATGGCGGCCTTGCGCATAGTCTCCTCCTTGAGTAGTTGCCACTTCTCTTGCTTCTCTTGAGCCTTCTTCTCGGTCAACTCCTTTTTTGCCTCCAATGTCTTGATCACCAATGCCTCATTGGACATGACCATGTGATTTATGTTGTCCCGCAATCTTGATGGATCCGCTTCCCTCTTGATCTTGTCCTTGGTCTTTTTGTTTCCATCGGGCTTGTTCTTGTTTCTTGGGCCATCATCATCATCATCCATCTTGATGAGTGCATCTCTCTTCGGTGGGGATTCTTTGTCAATCAACTTCCACTTCTCGCTATTTTGAAGAAATTTCCAACAATGCACTAGTTGAAATGACTTGCCACCGGAAGCTTCCATGTCCTTGTACCTTTCTTGCACAATTTTGTCCTACAAAATGAAAACAATGTCAATTTATGCAACCACTCTGACGGCTACAAATGATTTGCACAACTTGGACATGAAAACACACTCACATAATCAGATTCAACGGTACGACTTGGAGGTGCATTGCGGAGTTGCTCCAAGCAAGCAGCCCAACGGCTACAAATCAGCTTGATCACGTCCCAACAACCTTGGAGTGATCTAAAGATGCGTGGCGTCCTGTTGGGATACTTTGCCATCATGTGGAGGAACTGATCCTCTATCCTTTGCCAATACCGGTTGGCGGTTTGATCAGTGCCGGTGCACGCATCAAGAGACACCGCTTCCCAAGCCTTGATCAAGATTTGATCTTCCAATTGCGTTTACTTCTTCGATCTTGCGCGCACTTTTGCTTGCGCTTGGTCGAACACCCCTTCGTCAACCTCCTCCACCTCATCTTCTTCCTCACCATGACCGTGCACGCCACCATCCATCTCATTGTAAACCGTAATCATCGATCGGGGCTTGATCGATGTCGACGGTGTTGTCGTCCAACAAGTGCACAAACTCGGTAGTCACATCATGCAAACCGGCGCTACAATTTCGCTCAACAAGTCACGAACAAGCGCAATTGCGAAAAGTGAAACAACTAGAAGAAATCGAAGTATCATACCTTGCGCCCATTTCGTCGAACACCTCAGGGGCGGCGGCGGCGGCGGCGTCGCCGGGCATCCTCGGGGTAGCTCTTGCCGAGGCAATCAGGGGAGGTGCTGGCGGGGTAACTCTTGTGGTAGCCTTCTTGCGTTTCACACCCGAAACCTTGCCTTTCTTCTCCGGCGCGGGCCGGTCCGGATTCGCTACGGCGGCGGCGGCGGGCGCATGTGCCTTCCCGGCGGGGGCTGCGGGAGCGTCGCCCTGGACGACGACGTTGCCCTGCTGCTTGCGTGGTTGCGCGGTGGAGCCTTGAACGGCGACGGGGGCGACATGGTCGGCGACGAGATCTGCCGGAGGGGTTGGCCCGTGGATGGCATCCACGGTGAGGGGCGACGGCTGGGAGTCTTCCATGGCGGCGATACAAAGCCGGGGAAGGTGGTCCAGAGCGGGCGGAGGTGGATCAATGGCAGCGGAGGGAAGGGGGGCGGGACTGCCGCGCGGAAGTGTCCTCCTACCAAATATCGCTGCCGATAGGGGTCAAGCTCAGGTTGGCCTCCCACCCCGTGTATCTAAAGGTTGAGGGCGAAGGTTTGCCGTGCCTGCAATTTTTTTTACAGGCCGCGGTCCGATACGGTGTCTATTCTTTTTCGCGCAAAACTGTAAATTGACGGTTATTTTACAGTTTGGCGCGATATAAGGGGTTTGCTACATATGCTCTTAACTGACTGCCATCCTCATGTGAAGTCGCCTAAAAAGATTCCTTCCATTTTTTCAGCCCATGTGTATTTTATGAATAATAATTCCATGTAGAATCAAACTTATTTAATTTTGGGTAGGTAAACTATTTTCAATCGCACTGCCAAATGATATAATTCACATATCTAAATAGTTTGCACTATCTTAGTTAACTGCTCCAAATTCCGTGCATACGAAGAATGGGAGAATCCCTGACCAAACGGGTGAACTGGTTGTTATCTTTAGCGGAGCATCCAGCATCTTCACAAATGCAATGGAGAAACAAAAACAACATAAGAGATAACTAATTAGCAATCCAACAACTAACTAGCAATACTTTTGTTGAATAGCCGTTGTGCATGGGTAAACATGGCACAAGAGATAGAAACACCTCGTTATTTGTGGTTTGAACCAATCAAATGATCGAAGAAACTATCGTGTCAGGAAAGACTCACAAGCCGAGCGCAACTAATCAATTCGTTGAGAGAGCAAGGTAGTGGCAAATTATACTTTTAAAGTGTAGAATATTTAATGAGTGATTACAAAAGATCCACATTTGCCACAACCAGAATCACCAGAACATACCAGGATTCAAGAGGACGCGGCATCAGGAATTGATCAAGACTTAATCAAAGCTTCACATTCTTGTTGCTCACCAACTTTGATGGTTGCCTCATCTTTTGGCACTTCCTCTTGAGCCTCGTCATTCTCTTGTTCTTCCACCGCACATTATTTCAAACGCAATGTACAATATAATTTACATGTATAGAGTGCAAGGCAGGACACCAAATGCAATGTACTTTATTTGTAAACATGAGTATTGGGTGTTCGGATTTAATTCTTATTGTGTGTGATCCGTTTTGTTAAACGAACAAACAGAAAGCAATAATAAAGAAAACAAGGACATATCCTGCAATCTAGCATTTGGCAAATGAAGTGACAAGATTGTAACAATGTGATGAATCTTTGCAACAAAAGGGAGTACTTATATGTGCATTTGACGTTCAAGAATATGAGTTATTAAACCAAAAATGGAATAGTAAAGTTAAAAGACTAAGGGCCAGTTCTTTTCGAGCTTATGGTTGACTGTGGAAATAAGCTGCCCCCTCCTTAGCATATTCTAGAAGCCTAACAATTTTTTTTATTTTTAAAGTCCACTAGTTAACCCTTAATTAGTAGGCTTATAAAATAAAATTCTAGGTTGAGCTTCTAGAATACTACCTCCGTTCTGATTTATTGGTCCTCATTGTATTCTGTGCCAAATTTTGATCATAAATTTAACTAATAAAATGTGTATGCATGTCACCAAAAATTATACCATTGAAAACTATGTTTAAATACGAATCCAGCGATATAAATTTTGTTGACATACACTAACATTTTATCAATTAAATCTTTGGTTAAAATTTAACATAAATTACAAAGAGGACCAATAAACCAGACGGAGGTAGTAGCTAGGAAGGGGGCAGCTTATTTCCACACCCAGCCATAGGCCCAAAAAAAACTAGCCGTAAGCATGTTCCCTGAGAAATGCTTCAATCGTCCACATGGGTGTAATAGAATGGATTAAATCAGACTCATCATCTGTGAAATAGCAGAACGAATACATTCATCAGTTAGTGTTTTATTCAAACCGACCACCATTGTTAATCTCCTCCAATTCATTCCCATGTCCAAGATCAAATTACCGCATGATGCTCAAGCAAAAAAATCAAGTTCAGTTGTTCAACAGAGGCTCCAACTCACTGGCAGCTACCAATGCTGGAAGTGTTACTGGTTCAACCGTGTTCCTGGTATTCGATCATCTAGGAGCAAAGAAAAGGAGCTGCATCACAGCGCAAAAAAGATAAAATAACTGACACAACAAATGCAGGGCCAAAAGGCACAATTCAGAGTACCTCAAGGATAATAGGTGCATAAAATTCAGTCACAAACACATATAATCCTCACATTACATAAAACTCAGTGCTGGAACATAGCCAGACTAGTATTAAACAGCTAAATTTGACCAAACACAGGTAAAGCAACTTCCACAGCCACAACCACGGAACAAATCAGGAATCACTAGGACAATGCCATCATCCCTCAAAGCTTCGCTGCCTGGATGTAAGATGATGCTTCCCCTCCCTCCAAGGCGCCTACTTGGATCGCTGCCTCATCTTTCGGCGCTTCCTCTTGAGCCTCCTCATCCTCTTCTTCTTCCACTGCACATCAATACAAAATGCAGATCATCAGTACAAATTGCATAGTGCTAGATGCGCAGGAACATGAGATATTCCACATGAAAAGAGAAAGTAGTATGTAATTCAGAATCAGAAGATAGTGTTTCATTGGATATCATCACATGATTTTCAGAAACACGGACCAATTGTTCTTCATCATGTTCCAAATTGCCAATTTGGCATGGCGAAAAGAGAACTACTCTAAGAAGGTCATACCTATCTACAAACTAGTTAAGCAAGTCGGTTTGACATTCAGAATGAGTAGGAGGATTTTATCATCAAATAGATCAGACAGCAATTGTCTTCCTCATCATGCCAACCGACGCAATTATCCAGAAAAACAGTGGGAAAATGAGCTAAAGAAATGGCTAAGCAAACATTGTTCTCTCAGACAAATGCCTCGATTGTCCACACGGTGTAATAGAATGGATTACATCAGACTCGTCATCTGTTTTCATCATCACAGAGAACCATGGACAAAAGAAAACCGCAAAAAAAAACACATAAATCGGGCTAACATAACTAGAGGCAGAAATTAAATCTCATAGAGGGAGCAAATCTGGTCGAAATAGCAGCGGTTCTCTCAGACAAATGCCTCATATTGTCCCCACGGTTGAATGTAATGGATTGAATCGGACATCTAATCAGTGTTGATCATCACAGAGAACCACTAATTACGCAAGTGAGCGGCATCAACAGCAAGAACGAACGCTAGACAAACACCAACACATGTCCAGATCTACCGCGGTAGTGAGGCAGCTAAGAACAGTCGAGGTAGACGAAGGGCAGTACGAACCTTGGCCCTCATCGCGCCGGCGGTGTCGGCCTCGCTCTCCGGTTCGCGGCGGTGGCTGTGGCGGCGGCGGAAGTGTGTGTGTACGAACCCGATCTCCGTAGATTGTTGGCGGCGGGGGCTCTCGCCTCGTACTTATACTGGCTGGGTGCTGAAGAGGGAAACCCTAGCGGGATTGGACGGGTGGACGGCTCGGATCAGCCAATGAACGGCATTCTGATCCGATTAGTACTTTGGTTTGTGGGCCTGTTGGGCCTCCAAACAACGCCTAGGCCCATGCTAACATTTGACTGGACTTGATTTCCTAAAGGGGAAAAAAAGAAACTTGACCAGTCTCTACTTTGTTTTTATTTTTTATTTTTCTCTACTCCTAATGTCTCAGTCCGTAGGTCGTTCGTTGGTTTCGTTGGTATACCCCAAACGATCGATATATGCCCCACCAAGCGATCTCCCTCCCACCGATTTTCCCCCTCCCTCCAAAAACCAACACCGGTTTTAATTCATCACCAGACCCACACGTCCCATGCCAAAAAAAAACCAAACCAAACCTTCCATCTTTCCATCCCACCTTTCCATATAAGACGCCAATCAAATCATATCGAAAGGTGGGTTTAAATCCTTCCATCCAAAACATATCGCATCACAAAAAACTTCCATAAACAACAACAATGAAATCGCATCGCAATCAAATCTTTTCGCTATTTCCATTGCAATCAAACATATGCCGATCAAACACACTCTTTCCATAAATCCACCTTTTTTTCAAATCTCTCTACTCCTAAAGGGGCAGTATGTACGTCGTTTCGTTCGTTCGCTAGCCTCCCTCCCCATCGATCGATCCACCTCGTCATCTCTCCACCGATTTTTTCTGACAAAACCCCACCTCCCATTTATGGTTTTTATTTATTTATCATTGTTCTTTTTCCTAACATACCCAATTAACCGACCATCTCACATATCTCAAACGATCCCGTCCTCAACAGAATCACAACTTTCCATCTTAAAAAAAGAACCGTAACTTTTCTTCTCGTGGCTTAGACATTCCCTACCAATGGAACGATGGCGCACGGGGACTTTTTCCACTCAGGACTGTTTCTGCACGTAACTTTGACATACCATCACGATAGATTTCCGATCGGGGCTGTCTGTGGACGTACCAGTTCGGGATTGACTCCCATCGCGCCCCTGCCCCGCCGCCGGCCAGCTCCACGGCACACAACGCCCCTGCCGGCGAACTGGCTCTACTGCGTACCCCGCGCTCACTACCCGCGCGATATAGCGTCCCACCGTCCTCTGTCCAGTTCGATTTCTGATGGGTCTGGTGCTCTCACGGCACCCCGACCTGCAAGCTCCTTGCCGCGACTGTTTCATAGCCTCCTACACCTACGTGCAGCTGATGGTGCATCGCTACACGCCTACAGCCCACGGATGATAGGTTGGACACGCAACTCTTGCATCTTTCATCATACGCATACATTACTAATCTGATCAATTTTCCAATCAGATCACGGTTGATTTTTTTTCTCAAAATATCTGAACAGCTAGATCCGTCTTGTCTTATAACAATCTGCATTGGTCCAAGAACAAGAATGGTGAGTAAGTAATACACGCATTTGTAACCATGACACTTGAGGAGAGAAGGGACACAAAGGAATTGGTGGTAGCGCTGATGAACGGACAGTAAGGAATTGGTGGTGTCAACATTAAGGAAGGCAAATCATGCACCTTCCATTTTATGAATGAATCGGCCAGTATATAAACATATAATACAAGTTTATCTAAATATTGTCCAAGGTAATTAAGCAGATATCATACAATCTCAACCATCGACTTTAATAGAGCATGTGGATCCGTAAGAAATCCTCGTATTATTTAGTCATACGTCAAATTGGCTTTGTATTGTTTCTATTGTGCTTCCTTAGCGAAGCACGGGCAATGTGTTGCAATAATAACAATGGGTAGTGTGTAGTATGCGAATATTACAACATAGTAATTAGAGAAAAAAAGGTGTGTACACGATTCGATGCAAATACTACAGCATAGTAGTTTGAGTACTATCAGGTCAGGTTATATTAGAGTTATAATTTGAGTACTGTCAGGAGATGTTATATTGGTGAGATAAATTGACAATGTTGATTTGTAGCCAATTTTGTAGTTTAAGTAGTCCATTGTCTGCTATTATGCGAAGCATGACAAGGCTTGTTTTCTTCAAAACTTTCCTAGACTCTGCCAATAGGCCTGTAACATCCCCAGATCCTCACCATGTTGATAAGCTCATTAGACAGCCATGTCATCATGATCATCTTCCAAAAATTGCATTTGAAAATAATTCAGCTTCAATCCAAAATTCAAAATGCAAGTCAATTATTATTTCTTCAAATGGCAAAACTAAAATGTTCATAATGCTGCAAATAAATTCCAAGGCCATTATAAAATTGAAACCAATATTTTTGGAGTTCCCAACTTGCCCCTAGAAATTATTTAGTGTTTCAGCAGCATCTAAATATGCCCTTTTCAATTTCCAACTATTCCTAGACAATTCCTCTTACTTCCAAAATATTTGTGGCAGTGCCTAAATTCACCAGGGAATTAAAGGGGCACTTCTCATATTTTTCCCAAGTGCAATAGACGCCCAAATTAAATCTTTCCCCTCTATGTTTATCAAATAAAAAGAAAGCAGAAAACAGAATAAAGAAAAGAGGCCCGCAGGCCACTTACCTGTTACTGGGCCGAGTCGGCCCAGCCCACACCCCCACCTACCCTCCGCCTCGCTGTCACGTTCGCCATGGTCGACGCGCCTCCACCGCCCGCCGCTCGCCACGCCGACGAGGCAAATGGGCGAGGGGATAAGGGCAACCCCCATCCCTTCCCCCTGGTCACTCCCTCCCTTCTTCCCTCTTCTCCCTCGCGCGCTCATCCGCTTCCCCTCCTCAGATCCCCTTCTCCACTTCGCCCGAACGCGCCCGTCGCCGTCCACCTTGCTCCGGCGTGGCCACCGGCCTCCACGCGCGTCACCGCCAAGACGTAGACCCTCGCCGTCGTCCGCTACTCCCCCTGGTGCCATCCGCAGGAGCTCGGAGGCGTTAGAGCGCCGTCACGCCGACGACTTCAACCTCTGTCCGCCCGGGACCATCGTACGCCGCCGACGCCGATTCGAGCTCCCCTGCTGCTACAAAACTTCCAAGGGCCACCTTGAGCCACCCGGTGAGCCGCGCGACCTCTCCCTCCCTATTTGCGACTCGGATCGATGCCGCTCGTCGCGTGCCCGTACAAGCCCGAAGCTCGCCGTCCGCCATTGCCACCGCGCACGTGCTCCCGAGCCTCTGCTGCCTCGTCCGACCGCCCCAACGTGCTCCTGGTGCTCCGTAACCCATGTCTAGTTACTTAGCGCGCTCGAAAGCAAGCCGTAGCCATGCGCCCGTGCTGGCCGACGCGCAGCCGCCGCAGACCTCGTCGCCGGCCGTTATTCCGGCGACCATTTGGTACATCTCCGCCACCATTCGACAGCGCTCGATCCTCGATTTCAAATGCCGCAAACCACACGCGAAATGAGGCACCGTGGCGAGCGCACGGTGCTCGTCCGCCGTCAGGAAGGGCCTCGCCGGCTTAACTCCGGCGACGCTGACGTGGCGCCGTCATTAGCCCACTAATGACGCGCCTAATCTACCCCAGTGACACTGACAATGGGGCCCACTGCTTAATTAAACCGGTGGTTAAAATAAATAAAGCATAGTTTAAAACCTAAGACACTGCCACGCGGGCCCCACCGGACCCGCTGACCAGTCAAACCAGCTGACTGGGCTGGCCCCAGTCATTGATAGGTGGGTCCCACTGGACCCACTGCCCAGTCAACGCTGACCCAGTCAACTGCTGACTATGCAGTTGACTGGGCCCACTGTCAGCCTCTCTGGTGCACACCGGGTGCAGTGCACCGGGTGCACCCAGTAATTTCCTGTGCAATTTCAAAATTAGATTAAATCTAGAAATTCTAGAAATTTATTTAAATCTTTATAAATTCATAGAAAATAATCCGTAGCTCGGATCGAAAAACTTTATACATGAAAGTTGCTCAGAATTTCGAGACGAATCCGAATACGCTCTCCGTTTGTCTGTCACACACCCCTAACTATCTGAACATGTAATCGTCCCCTCCGGTTCGTCTGACTGACAGACGTCCGAAACCGGGAAAACTTTCCCGGTAAATTCCCGCTTCATCCGTAACACTTAGCATAGCATCAGGGCACCCCCTGCACTGCGTACTACCGTGCCTTGCTATGTGATTGTTTCTGTTGCCATGTATTTATATTGTTTCTTCTCCCCCTTTCTTCCCGATAGACTGCGAGAGCGCTGACGATCCGGTGGACAACTACCTCACCGTAGAAGATCCACTTTTGTCTGCAAAGCTTCCAGGCAAGCACCCACCTTTTGAGCATTCCGATATCGCCCATTCTCTTCTCTCTTATGCTTGCATTAGACTCTGCTGCTGTTACTGTATCCTATATCTGCTGCATAGCATGTTTACTTGTAACCTGCTGTTGATACTCATCTGTTATCCTAAACTGTTTAGAATAGGATGGGTAGAGCCCTATCAGAGACCCACTTGTCCCGACTGCCCCGCTGGACTCTCAGAAGACCCGTGCAACGGGATTGAAGACCAGGCCCCGACACCGCACGTCACTTCCCCCTTAGTTGCCGACACTACTGGGTTACTATCGAGTGCCGAGGGTGATACCTCGTCAGCACTTCTGATGATAACCTTGTAGGTTAGTTAATCGGTCGTGGTAAGCGAGGGTGGTTCCTCCTACACCACCTCCGATAACGACGTCGTCGCGCAACCTCTCAAGTGTGGACCTCGAGGGTGATTCCTCCTTCGTTCACCTTGATGATAACATCAAGTGGGATTCCATCGAGGGTGATTCCTCAGGGTTCCCTCTTGGTGTCAGACACACGAAGACTTTGGTTACTATGACTGAACACTGAACCATGATACTAAAGACGGGTCGGCCCTGAGGGGTACCCGCGCGAGCATGAATGCGAAGTGATGTGGAGTCGGGTTGACCTGAGAGGTGCCCGCGAGATAACTACGAGGCGTGGCCGGGCATTCTTAGCCCTTGCCGCAAGTCCTCGAGACGGGGCGACGGGGTCACATCGATCGTGAGTCTCTGCTCGTTACCGCGCGCTCCTAATCCACTAAACGGTTTGGATATTTGATCCGAGGGGCCTCTGGCCTGATAGCACTAACCATCACGTGGGCATAGTATGGGCGTTCTGCGTCGTATACATCAGCCGAAGCTCTATTGACGTCAGCGAGGAGCGGCCCGTTTTGGATTGGACTGGTTACGCAACTGCGCTTGTATTAAGGGGTTGCTAGGTCTGCTTCCGAAACGTCCTCGCAATGTGCAGGGTTCCCGGGGCGAAGGCCCAAGACCCCTGGGGGCATAGGTTAGTCCGGCGTGCTGACCTCTCTTTAGAGCCTAAGTCGGGTTGCGGCGTGTTGCTTAGCCGAGGTCCGGCATGACCCAGAAAAGTGTGTCCGGCCGGAGTTAAGCGAGCGTGGTGGGTAAGTTGGTGCACCCCTGCAGGGAAGAAACAATCTATCGATAGCCTGTCCTACGGTAACGGACACTCGGAGTTGTATCCCGATCGGTACAGCTAGAACTTGAGATGAGAAATGGATAGTATGGCTCTGGGATTGCTTTCTCGCAGGGAGTCGAGAAAGGATCTTAGGCTGAGGTTGATGATACTACTACTACTACTACTTTACATTATGATATTCTGCACTCTTCTAATGCTGCAAGACTGCTGAAGATGTTGAAGATGCTAGTCTACGATAGGACTAGGCTATCCCCTCTATTCTGGCATTTCTGCAGCCCAGTCCACATATACAGCCTCCTTTTGACAATGTTGCATATGTAGTGTAGATCCTTGCTTGCTGAGTACTTCGGATGAGTACTCACGTTTGCTTTACTTTTCTTTTTCCCCCATATCCAATTGATGCCACCAGACGACGGAGCCCCTGAGCCAGATGCCCCAGTCGACGACCACTACTACTACCCGCCCGGCGAGTACTACTACTACGAGGAGCCGACTGACGACCAGGAGTAGGATCGGAGGGTCCAGGGCAGGAGGCCTACGCCTTTCGATCGTAGCTTTTTTTTTTGCCCCGCCTCTGTGAAGGCCTATCTCTTCCTCTGTAATATATCTGTACCCAGATATCTGATGCTTCCGCTGACGCTTGTATGCCATCGAGCTATGTATTCGAGCCCTCGAGGCCCTGGCTTGTAATATAAAGCTTGTATGAATTTATTTATGTTTTAGAGTTGTGTTGTGATATCTTCAAGTGAGTCCTTAGGCTTGATCGTGTGCATTTGCGTGTATGGTTAGTGCACGATTAATCCGGGGTCGTCACAAGGCCTACCCTCTTTTTTTTACCTTTTGGTGCAGGCTTCCTTGATTGATATAAGTATGAGCGAAAGCTACTCATGAACATGGTTTAATTTTAGAGGAAAGATATAGAAGTTCAGACATCCTACAATGTTATTCACAGTCTGTCCATTCCATTAAAATTTCAGGATGGATCTTAATTCCTCAAGAATGATGTGGTTCTGGAGTCTACTGTTAATCTCTTTTGTCGTAGATGTTTGACCAACTTACTGGTTGCTCCTTCTCATTTTCTATGATGTTTCTCAGTCCTAAGTATTTGCTTAGTCCAAATTGGAGTTACTTTGTTTACACTCATTTTATCGTGTCAGATCACCAATGGTGACAGCAGAGTCACAGCAGTGGTGTCAACCGTGATGTTACTGCAGTGGCTGCAGGTGATTGTAGTTCAGCCTGAGACCAAGCAGCACCATCCTGCATATTTTCATTTTTTTTCCGTTCCAAGTATTGTAAGTGCCAAATTTATTTATGTTGTTTCATACAGATTGGAAGCATAAATATTCAAAATTGATTGGTTATGTAAAGCAGTAGGAGCACACGCTATAAAAAATGCACTTCACTCTTTAACACATGTACTAATTTGATTGATTATTTCGTACATCTTTAAATGACATGATGGCACTTAGGGACTGATAACACTCATTTAAAAAAGTTACTTTCAAATAGAGTTGCTGAAAAGTACCCCTAATTAAATTTATTAGTATATTCTGATGCAATGTCGCTCATGAAATGTTTGTAGCTAAACATGTACTCCTACCTTGATTGTTTTAGATGATTTGCTAGAATGCCATACAAGAGAATGTGATTAACAAAGATATTGATGCCTTCTTTGATACTATATATTGTGTAGCTGAATATATTTGTATCCAAGGCTATGAGTTGTCTACTGATGCATGGTTCTGCCTTCCTAGGCATATCTGAATACTTTTTTCATTCATATACAACATAAGAAAAGGAATGCTCTGGAGGCTATAGGCTATGGTTGTTCCTATTGCTCTCTTAATTTGAAGGTTTGTTAGTTTGCTTGTAGATCTGCAGTGCTGGATACATTAAAACTAGGTTAGATTATCTGACATTCTTATGTGCTTGTAATTTGAAGGAAGTCTTAGTGACCGCAAAAAGGATTTCCCTAATTTTATATTTTGCTAAAACACATTAGATGGACAAAAATCAGAACGATCCTTCTAAATTTTGTTGTATAGTTAAGTTGTTGTCTGTTAGATTCACTAGGCATGCTCTAGCCATATCACTTCTGTCATTTCGATTAATTAACGGCATACACATTGAGTTAAAATGAATAATTAGTTTCACCATCTGATTTTGCTTTCTTGTTTTTGTCGTGGGAAAGTACATTCACTGCTCACACATTTACTGGTTGCTCCTTCAAAATTACATATAGTGATTAGTTGGGGAAGCTCGCTTCCTCTTCCACATGTGCGCGGTCTGTACTTTGATGTACACCCGTGAAAATGACGAATCCGAGAAGGTTCACTAATTTTGTATGAATTGCAGTGTCACTACCCTTCTTACCTCTTGTGTTTATTTGATTGGAGAGTTTCTGGCTGATGAGTTGTGTAGGGTCGACATGAGTAGACAACCTTATTGTGCCTTATAAGGTCCGATGGCGGTGATCGGATAACTCTAGCAAGCGTTGGGCATTCATGTACCAGGAACAACAAGGTATTTATTTCCCTCAAACTCACTTTGTCATGTTCCTGTATATTAACTCATTATTGTAATCTTTGTATGCATGTGCTTATTGTTAAAGAATGGGCCGGCCACTTCACAACCATTCGTAAACTGGTGGCCACATAAGGCTCTGAGGCTCTGGGAAAGTTACCGTAAAAGAAGGCCCTGAGCAAGTTTTAGGGACGGGTCTTTCACAATTTATCACGCATGTAATTCATCCTGATATTTGATGATTGATGTGTGTGCGGTTAGGCTTTCTCTTCGATTGGTGGTCAAATATGAGGTTTCTTGTCATAGTTTACAGATAATTTGAGAAGACGTATTTCTCTTTGGGACTTACGTGAGTTGCTTTGAAGGCTATGCACGCTGATCCAATATATATTGCACAGACTACTCAAAGTCAGATCGGACGAAGGCTCACAGTTTGGTGTAGAAATTGGTATGTGTAGCATGTTATTATTTCCCTTTCTCCTTTTTTCTGTCAAGAATGAAATATTATGTGGTGTGGCCTCACAATCCATCACTGTAGAAGCTATCTACAAACAATTTTGTAATCTGATGTGTTTTATTCTTTCAACATATCAAGTTTCTATGTATGTTTTGTGTGCTATTTAAATTGTCGTTAACATGAAATATCTTCCTGTAGGTCAAGGATAAATCTCAAATGTTGTACATTTTGAAAAGTAGCCAACAACATAGATTGCGGTAAGTATGATGGAAAGCACAATATACAGTGACACTTGTCAAGATAGAGTAGGATTAGGACAAGATGCTAGCTAGATGGGGGATATGAATGATAGACATGATCAAGATCTTCATGCCACAACAGGTTGATGTGAAGAGGAGCTGAGGTATGGGTGGGGTGGAGAGACACTGGAAGAATAATGAGGAAGATATTTGGCGGGAAAAAAGAAAGAAATCAGCAGGAAGACATAACAACTAGCAGTGGTAGCTATGTTGGTCCCTCTTAACCTTGTTATTAGTTGAATTAGTTATATATGTATTGTTTGGTTTTAACAGGATGTATGATCTAGCTGATTCTTATTACACAAGATATGTGGAATAGTATAAATCCTTAAGAGCATTAACAACATAATGTGAGGAGCATTAACAAGATGTGTGGAACAGTAAAAATATTTGCTCTTTTTACATGCTTAATGCAACTCTAAACTAATACTCGGTAGGTGTTTTTCAAATTTAGAATTACACCAAGTGCACAATTTAACAATTTTTATTAGATGATGCCTAACCCACTGGCCTACGGGGTTGTTTTAATATTGGGAAATGAAGGAACTTTGCCATGAGTTATGTTCATTACGGTCCCTTAAAACTGAAATATTTGTTAACCATCAAATAATTTGACTGCATGTTACACTAGAAAATGACGGTTGCATCCGTCCTAAAAAATGGTCACAATGGATTCTTCATATTATGATTATTTGGCAAACAAATGAATGGGATTGTCCCATTTACTATCAACAATATGGGGAGCCTGGATTATCAAGCCAGTTGAATTTTGAGGAGCCCGTTGGGCGCCTGTTTGATGTCCGAACATGCATGGACGTATGAGTGAGAAATGAGCTTTGATGTTAATACGATCTTAATCATTTGTTTGATTCATGTAAATGCATTGTAGCCCGTAGCAACGCATGGGCATTCTGCTAGTCTCTACGTAGTGTTCCTTTTCCTGCCAACAGGACCGCATCCTGCCTTGCCCCTTCGTCCGCCACTCCCTTCGCGCTCCCCTTCATTTTTTTTCTCGTCGATCTGAATCGTTTTTCCCAATGCCCTCACAAACAGAAAAACCCCACTCCCGCACGTAAAAAATGCCCCATCCTTATCCTGCTTGTCACCTACAAACCCTACTGCCGCCGCCGTAGGGATCAAAATCGCACCATACCCACCATAAACTCTCATCTCTTGCATTACATTATTTGCCATTTGCCTCTCGTTTTCCTCTCCCCCACTTCTAAAATGATTTTCAGAAAAATACAAAAAGATTTGCCTTTTTATTCGCCCTTCTTCCGCTCGTCTTTTCATTTGCTTTTTGGTTGCTTGTGTGCTAGATTGCTTGCTTTGTCACGATGTCTCAAGACAATACCAAGTTGTGTGATTTTTCCAATACTAATAATAATGATTTTTTAGTACTCCGATTTCTCCCACCACTAGTGCGGAATCTTATGAAATTAATGCCGCTTTGCTGAATCTTGTTATGAAAGATCAATTTTCGGCCTTCCTAGTGAAGATGCCGCATCCCATCTAAATACTTTCATTGAGTTGTGCGATATGCAAAAGAAAAAAGATGTGGATAATGATATTGTTAAATTGAAGCTATTTCCGTTCTCACTACGAGATAGTGCTAAAACTTGGTTTTCATCTTTGCCTGAAAATAGTATTGATTCATGGAATAAGTATAAAGATGCTTTTATTTTCAAGTATTTTCCTCCCGCTAAGATCATCTCCCTTAGAAACGATATAATGAATTTTAAGCAACTTGATCATGAACATGTTGCACAATCTTGGGAGAGGATGAAATTGATGATAATAAATTTCCCTACTCATGGTTTAAGTTTATGGATGATTATACAAAAAAATTATGCCGGATTGAATTTTGCTTCTAGAAATCTTTTAGATTCGGCCGCGGGAGGTACTTCTATGGAAATCACATTAGGAGAAGCTACTAAACTCCTAGATAATACCATGGCTAATTACTCTCAATGGCATACCGAAAGATCCTCTACTAGTAAAAAAGTGCATGCGATTGAAGAAATCAATGTTTTGAGTGGAAAGATGGATGAACTTATGAAATTGTTTGCTAGTAAGAGTGCTCCTATTGATCCTAATGATATGCCTTTGTCTACATTGATTGAGAATAATAATGAATCTATGGATGTGAATTTTGTTGGTAGGAACAATTTTGGTAATAACGCGTATAGAGGTAATTTCAACCCTAGGCCGTTTCCTAGTAATTCCTCAAATAATTATGGTAATTCCTACAACAATTCTTATGGAAATTATAATAAGATGCCCTCTGATCTTGAGAACAATATTAAAGAATTTATTAATTCGCAAAAAGTTTTCAATGCTATGGTTGAAGAAAAATTGCTTAAGATTGATGATTTGGCTAGGAACGTGGATAGAATTTCTCTTGAGATTGATTCTTTGAAAATTAGATCTATTCCACCCAAGCATGATATTAATGAATCTCTGAAAGCTATTAAAATTTCTATTGATGAGTGCAAAGAAAGAACCGCTAGGATGCATGCTAAGCGAGATTGGTTTGTAAAAGCATGTTCTTCTAGTTTTCGTGAAAATAATGATGAAGATCTTAAAGTGATTGATGTGACTCCTATTGAATCTTTGTTTTCTAATATTAATCTTGATAAAGATAGGACTTGAGATGAGTCAACTTTAGTTAAAAGGCGTCCCAATGATTCGGAGTTTATAGATCTTGATGCAAAAATTGATAAAAGGGGGATTGGAGAGGTCAAAACTTTAAGTAGCGATGAACCCACTCTTTTGGATTTCAAGGATTTTAATTATGATAATTGTTCTTTGATAGATTGTATTTCCTTGTTGCAATCCATGTTGAATTCTCCTCATGCTTATAATCAAAATAAAGCTTTTACTAATCATATCGTTGATGCTATGATGAAATCTTTTGAAGAAAAACTTGGGTGGGAAGTTTCTATCCCTAGAAAGCTTTATGATGAGTGGGAACCTACTATTAAGATTAAGATTAAAGATTATGAGTGCCATGCTTTGTGTGATTTGGGTGCTAGCATTTCCACGATTCCAAAAACTTTATGTGATGTGCTAGGTTTTCGTGAACTTGATGATTGTTCTTTAAATTTGCATCTCACGGATTCCACTATTAAGAAACCTATGTGAAGAATTAATGATGTTCTTATTATTGCAAATAGGAATTATGTGCCCGTAGATTTCATTGTGCTTGATATAGATTGCAATCCTACATGTCCTATTATTCTTGGTAGACCTTTCCTTAGAACGATTGGTGCAATTATTGATATGAAAGAAGGAAACATTAGATTTCAATTTCCGTTAAGGAAGGGCATGGAACACTTTCCAAGAAAGAAAATTATGTTGCCTTATGAATCTATTATGAGGGCTACTTATGGATTTAATACCAAAGATGACAATACCTAGATCTATGTTTTATGCCTAGCTAGGGGCGTTAAACAATAGCGCTTGTTGGGAAGCAACCCAATTTTATTTTTATGTTTTTTGTTTTTGGTTCTGTTTTTCAATAAATTTATCATCTAGCCTCTGTTTAGATGTGTTTTGGTGTTTTAATTAGTGTTTGAGCCAAGTAAGACCTTTGGGATGGCTTACGGTGATAATTGATTTGATCTTGCTGAAAAACAGAAACTTTTGCGTCCAGTTGCAGAATTTTAATAATTCACAGAAGCGACGAAAAACCCTGAATTTTTTACAAAAGATTTATACACGAATTTCATATGTTTTCCAAACGTTTCAGAATTGTCGGATTTACATAAGTATTAGAACAATTCAGATCTTCACAGACTGTTCTGTTTTTTGACAGATTCTGTTTTCTATGTGTTGTTTGCTTATTTTGATGAATCTATGGGTAGTATCGGGGGGTATGAACCATGGAGAAGTTGGAATACACTAGATATTACACCAATATAAATAAATAATGAGTTCATAATAGTACCAAGAAGTGGTGATTTATTTTCTTATACTAACGGATCTCATGAGTTTTTGTTGAGTTTTGTGTTGTGAAGTTTTCAAGTTTTGGGTAAAGATTTGATGCACTATGGAATAAGGAGTGGCAAGAGCCTAAGCTTGGGGATGACCAAGGCACCCCAAGGTAATATTAAAGGACAACCAAGCATCTAAGTTTGGGGATGCCCCGGATGACATCCCCTCTTTCGTCTTCGTCTATCGGTAAATTTACTTGAGGCTATATTTTTATTCACCACATGATATGTGTTTTGCTTGGAGCGTCATGTATGATATGAGTCTTTGATTTTTAGTTTGCCACAATAATCCTTGCTGTACACACCTTTTGAGAGGGACACGCATGAATCATGATTTATTAGAATACTCTATGTGCTTCACTTATATCTTTTGAGCTAGGCAATTTTGCTCTAGTGCTTCACTTATATCTTTTTAGAGCACGGCAGTGGCTTTATTTTATAGAAATTGTTGAAATCTCATGCTTCACTTAAATTATTTTGAGATTCTTTCTAAACAACATGGTAATTTGCATAGGTTATGAATTTAGTCCTAATATGATGGGCATCCAAGAGGGATATAATAAAAACTTTCATATAAAGAGCGTTGAATACTATGAGAAGTTTGATTCCTTATGATTGTTTTGAGATATAAAGATGGTGATATTAGAGTCATGCTAGTGAGTAATTGTGGATTGGTAGAAATACTTGTGTTAAAGTTTGTGATTCCCGTAGCATACACGTATGGTGAACCGTTATGTTATGAAGTCGGAGCATGATTTATTTATTGATTGTCTTCCTTATGAGTGGCGGTCAGGGATGAGCGATGGTCTTTTTCTACCAATCTATCCCCTTAGGAGCATGCGTTTAGTACTTTGTTTCTATATCTAATAGACTTTTGCAATAAGTATGTGAGTTCTTTATGACTAATGTTGAGTCCATGGATTATACGCACTCTCACCCTTCCACCATTGCTAGCCTCTCTAGTACCGCGCAACTTTCGCCGGTGCACAACACCCACCATATACCCTTCCTCAAAACAGCCACCATACCTACCTATCATGGCATTTCCATAGCCATTCCGAGATATATTGCCATGCAACTTCCATCGTTCCGTTTTATTATGACACGCTCCATCATTGTCATATTGCTTTGCATGATCGTAGGATAGCTAGCATGATGTTTTCATGGCTTGTCTGTTTTTTGATGTCATTGCTATGCTAGATCGTTGCACATCCCGGTACACCGCCGGAGGCATTCATATAGAGTCATATTTTTGTTCTAAGTATCGAGTGTAATTCTTGAGTTGTAAGTAAATAAAAGTGTGATGATCATCATTATTAGAGCATTGTCCCATGTGAGGAAAGGATGATGGAAGCTATGATTCCCTCACAAGTTGGGATGAGTCTCCGGACTTTACGAAAAATAAAAGAGGCCAAAGAAGCCCAAATAAAAAAAAGAGAAAAGAAAAAAATGAGAGAAAAGAGAGGGGGGACAATGTTACTATCCTTTTGCCACACTTGTGCTTCAAAGTAGCACCATGATCTTCATAATAGAGAGTCTCTTATGTTATCACTTTCATATACTAGTGGGAATTTTTCATTATAGAACTTGGCTTGTATATTCCAATGATGGCCTTCCTCAAATTGCCCTAGGTCTTCATGAGCAAGCGAGTTGGATGCACACCCACTTAGTTTCTTTTTGAGTTTTCATAAACTTATAGCTCTAGTGCATCCGTTGCATGGCAATCCCTACCCACTCACATTCATATCTATTGATGGGCATCTCCATAGCTCGTTGATACGCCTAGTTTATGTGAGACTATCTTCTTCTTTTTGTCTTCTCCACAACCACCATATTCTATTCCACCTATAGTGCTATATCCATGGCTCACGCTCATGTATTGCGTGAAAGTTGAAAAAGTTTGAGAACATCAAAACTATGAAACAATTGCTTGGCTTGTCATCGGGGTTGTGCATGATTTAATACTTTGTGTGATGAAGATGGAGCATAGCCAGACTATATGATTTTGTAGGGATAACTTTCTTTGGCCATGTTATTTTGAGAAGACACGATTGTTTTATTAGTATGCTTGAAGTATTATTGTTTTTATGTCAATATTAAACTTTTGTTTTGAATCTTATGGATATGAATATTCATGCCACAATAAAGAAAATTACATGGATTAATATGTTAGGTAGCATTCCACATCAAAAATTCTGTTTTTATCATTTACCTACTCGAGGACGAGTAGGAATTAAGCTTGGAGATGCTTGATACGTCTCCAACGTATCTATAATTTTTTATTGTTCCATGCTATTATATTATCTGTTTTGGATGTTTTATATGCATTAATATGCTATTTTATATTAACCCAGAGCCCAGTGCCAGTTTCTGTTTTTCCTTGGTTTTGAGTTTTACAGAAAAGGAATATCAAACGGAGTCCAAACGGAATAAAACTTTACGATTATTTTTCTTGGACCAGAAGACATCCACGGAACTTGGAGGCCAAGTCAGAAGAGTCCCGAGGACTCCACAATCCTCCAGGGCGTGCCCTAGGGGGGGGGGGGCGCCCCTGGCTTGTGGGCACCTCGGGAGTCCACCGACCTCCTTCTGAGTTCTATAAATCCCCAAATATTCCCAAACGACCAGAAGCATCCACCAAAATACTTTTCCGCTGCCGTAACCTTCTGTATGTAACACCCCCGGTGATTAGCAACAGTAATCACTTTTGATAATGACATGTTAGCATGATCGACAGTGCATAATCATCATTAGCATCATATTGCATTTCAACTCCTAGGTCAAATTCAAATTTAAATAAAAGTGGAATATAAAAGTTGTCCAACATAGGAGCTAAAATGTCAGATAAATAACAAATATTCCAGAGGCTATTCTAAAATTGAAACCAACATCATTGGAAGTGGATAAGTGACTCGAACAACCTCAAACAGTGGATAAAGATAATATTTAGTAACCATTTATTAAATCTGAAATAAATATGGAATTATGTTTTGTCCAAACTAATTTTAGGTGTTAGGGAATAATGCACTGGTATTTATGAACTAGGTCTCATGTTTTACAAAAACCATTTTGAGGCCTGACTATTTACTAAACTGAGAAAGGAGAATAAAGAAAAAGATAAAAGAAAAATGAAACAGAAAAGAAGACGGAAGGACCCCCCCCCCCTCCGGCCCAACTGGGCCGAAGCCCAGCCGGCCGGCCCACTTGTGCCCCCCCCTGGCCTATATGGCCCCAGCCGGCCAAACCCTAATCCCCACCCCCACTCCCCTCGCTCCTCTCCTCCCCCCCCATCTGGATCGGGATCTCCCGATCCCGTCCGCCCGCGCTCGCCGACGCCGTCCCGTCGCCGCCTCCCCCTCGTCAGCCCCCACCTCCCGATCCAGATCGGGATCGGGATCGCGGGAACGGCCCCGTCGCCGACGCCGCTCGCCGTCGCCGTTGGACGCCGCCGCCCGGAGCCCGCGCCTCCCCGCCGGCCTGCACCTCGTCTCCGTCGCCGTCGTCCCCGTCGACCGCCCCGACCCCCCCGCTGCCCCGTCCCTACGAGCACGGTGAGGCCTCGGGCCTCTTCCCCCCTCTCTGCTCCCGCACCTCGCCGCGCGCACCGCGCCCCCGTGCCGCCGCTCCGCCCGCGCTCGCCGGCTCGCGCACGCGCCCGCGCGCACCGCAGCCTCGCCGCGCTCTGCCGCATGCGCGCGCGCGCCGCCCACTGCCCTCGCTCGCGCGCCCGCGTCGCTCCTCGCCGCCGACCGCCCGCGCGCCACCCGCCCGCTCCGGCCGTACCCCTCCACGGCCCCGGCGTCTCCCTCCGGTGGCCGCCCGCATCGCCGCGGCCCCGTCCAGCCGCGCCTCGCCGGCGCCCGTGGCCAGCGCCCGGGCGCACTCTGGACGCGCCCGCTCGGGCTGCGCCCACGCCCGCCCCGTGTGGCCGTATGGGCCACTGCCCGGTGGGCCCTGCCCCCCCTGTGCCGCTGACAGATGGGGCCCACCCCCCTAAAAACGATTTAAAAGAAATAGAAAATAAAACAGAAATAAATAAAATGATTAATTAAATAATTAATTAGTTAATTAATTAGTTAATTAATCCTGATTAGGTTAATCTAATTAACTAATTAGTGTTAATTAATTAGTAATTAAATTAATTAAACCTAATTAACCTAACAGCCTATGACAGGTGGGACCCACCCTGTCAGGTGGCTGCTGACGTCAGCATGATGTCATGCTGACGTCATCAATCACTGTTTCGGATAATGTTGAATTAAATAATTAATTAAATTTCAGAAATTAATAAAAACTTTAGAAAATCATATCTTTTAAACCGTAACTCCGATGAAAATACTTTGTACATGAAACTTGCTCAGAACGACGATACGAACCCGGATACGCCCTCTGTATTCCCGTCAGATGCCCGCAGCTATAAGAACGTTGAACAATTAGACCGATTTCGATAAATGAATAGTGTCCAACTTTAATTAAATAAATCCAAATAAATTCCTAAATTAACTAAATCGTTTAGTTAGGCAGTAGAACACCCCGGCATATCATTTAGGCATGTCATACATATTGTTTGCATTATTGCCGTGAATTTATTGTTTCTCTCCCCCTCCTTCTCTCTCGATAGACGCCGAGACCGACGACGCTGCACCAGGTTACGACTACTCTACCGACGAGCAGCCCGTTGACGACCTCCCTCTCTTGCCAGAGCAACCAGGCAAGCCCCCCCCCCCTTGAGCATTCCAGATATCGCCCATTCTATTCTCCTGCTTGCATTAGATTTCGCTACTATTAATGTATGCTCCTATTCTGATGCATAGCCTGCTGTTGTAACCTGTTCATTGCTATCTTACCTGCCTAGGATAAACTGTTTAGTATAGGTTGGTATGACCCATCTGTGACCCCACCACCTTACTTTGTCGCCCCTGCTTGTTCATCAACGACTCGATCAACGTGATCGTCGATCAGAGACAGACGCCTCACTTCACACCCCCCTTAGTTATACGACTCTGCGTAGTAACTATCGAGTGCCGAGGGTGATACCTCGTAACGCACTCCTGATGAATACTCTGCAGCATAGCTGTACGGTCGTGGTCATCGAGGGTGATTCCTCCTTCTCCATGTCCGATACGACTCTGTCGTGCAACCCTCAGTGTGAACCTCGAGGGTGATACCTCTTACGTTCACCCTGATGATTATGACCACACGGTTACTTGACCTCTTTCACAGGCGGGTCCACCCTGGTGGGTACCCGCTGGGGATCTATGATTTCGGGTGTGCCGGAAGGGCACTCGAGTGTGACATTGTGGCGGAGCATCAGAGACTCTGATTGTCTCCGCTTGATACTAATTGAGCCTATTGGATTTGGGTGTGTGATCTGAGTGGGTCGACGTGCCCTATACGCACTGCCACCACGCGGGATAATGGTTATGGGGCCCTCTGCGATGTACGTTTCGCCGAAAGCTTATCAGACGTCACGATTCACCGTGCGGGCTGATCGTCGGGATTGGGCTGGATACTTCACTGACGAGTTCAGTGTCGCGCCTGCACCCCGGCCAGCCACGCAACGCGCAGGGTGCCCAGGGCGATGGCCCGAGACCCCTGGGTGCATAGGTTAGTCCGGCGTGCTGACCTCTCTGCTGAGCCTAGGTAGAGCGCTGCTTCGTGTTGATCTTCTGAGGATGGGCATTACCCAGCAAGTATGTCCGGCCAGAGTTGATCGAGCGTGTTGGGTAACAGTAGTGCACCCCTGCAGGGATGAATCTTCTATCGATAGCCGGTCCTACGGTAAAGGACGCTCAGTTTGTGTATCTCAATCTACTACTTAAACTGGATACTTGTTACTTAATTGAAGCTTCGGGATTACTTTCTCGCTGGGAGTCGAGGAAGGATCTTTGAGCTGTACTTCAACATGTTTGCTAAATAAAATGCTATTCTACTCTCTTCTACTGCTGCAAGATGATGGCTTTGAGAAGATGTTTGAAGATGCTAGTCTTCGATAGGACTAGGCCTTTCTCTCTATTCTGGCATTTCTGCAGCCCAGTCCACATATACAGCCTTTTCTCCATTGATAATGTTGCATATGTAGTATAGATCCTTGCTTGCTGAGTACTTCGGATGAGTACTCACGATTGCTTTATTTTCTCTTTTCCCCCATATACCCCACCTTGATGATACACCAGACGATGGAGTCCAGGAGCCAGACGCCACCACCGGAGCCTACTACCAGGC
Source organism: Thinopyrum elongatum (assembly GCA_011799875.1). Classification (NCBI taxonomy): domain Eukaryota; kingdom Viridiplantae; phylum Streptophyta; class Magnoliopsida; order Poales; family Poaceae; genus Thinopyrum; species Thinopyrum elongatum. The sequence goes on from CM022301.1 coordinate 496,577,838, forward strand.
GGGTCCAGAGGGCACGTACTACTGGATCGAGCCAGCTGACCAGGAGTAGGATCGGAGGCTCCCAGGCAGGAGGCCAACGCCTTTCGATCTAGTGTCGCTGTTTGTGCTAGCCTTCTTAAGGCAAAACTTGTCTAACTATGTCTGTACCCAGATATTATTTGTATGACTGACTTATGTATTCGGATCTTCGGATCCCTGGTCTGTAATATTGTGGACCTCCGTTTATTTGTGTTTAGAGTTGTGTTGTGATATCTTCCCGTGAGTCCCTGGGTTTGATCGTACACGTTTGCGTGTATGATTAGTGTACGATTGAACCGGGGGCGTCACACTGTACCTGTGAGATCACATCTTGGGGACTTTTCCGGCACCCTGCCGAAGGGGGATTCAATCATGGAGGGCATCTACATCAACTCTATTGCCCTTCCGATGAAGCGTGAGTAGTTTACCATAGACCTACGGGTCCATAGCTAGTAGCTAGATGACTTCTTCTCTCTCTTTGATTCTCAATACCATGTTCTCCTCGATGTTCTTGGAGATCTATCCGATGTAATCTTCTTTTGCGGTGTGTTTGTCGAGATCCGATGAATTGTGGATTTATGATCAGTTTATCTATGAATATTATTTGAATCTTTTATGAATATTATTTTAATCTTCTCTGAATTCTTATATGCATGATTTGGTATCTTTGTATTTCTCTTCGAATTATCGGTTTGGTTTGGCCAACTAGATTGGTTCTTCTTGCAATGGGAGAGGTGCTTAGTTTTGGGTTCAATCTTGCGGTGTCCTCACCCAGTGACAAAGTAGGGGTAGCGAGGCACGTATTTGTATTGTTGCCATCAAGGGTAAAAAGATGGGGTTTTCATCATATTGCTTGAGTTTATCCCTCTACATCATGTCATCTTACTTAAGGCGTTACTCCATTCTTTATGAACTTAATACTCTAGATGCATGCTGGATAGCGGTCGATGTGTGGAGTAATAGTAGTAGATGCAGAGTCGTTTCGGTCTACTTGACACGGTCGTGATGCCTATATGCATAATCATTGCCTTGGATATCGTCATAACTTTGCGCTTTTCTATCAATTGCTCGACAGTAATTTGTTCACCCACCGTATTATTTGCCTTCAAGAGAGAAGCCTCTTGTGAAACCTATGGCCCCCGGGTCTATTTTCCATCATATATTTTCAGATCTATAAACCAAAAAACCCAAAAATACCTTGCTGCAATTTATTTACTTTTATTTTGTTTTATGTTTTAGTAATCTTTTATATCTATCTCTATCAGATCTCACCTTTGCAAGTGACCGTGAAGGGATTGACACCCTTTATTGCATTGGGTGCAAGTGTTTGATTGTTTGTGCAGGTGCATATATTGGAGACTTGCTTGTATCTCCTACTGGATTGATACCTTGGTTCTTAACTGAGGGAAATACTTATCTCTACTTTGCTGCATCACCCTTTCCTCTTCAAGGGAAAAACCACTACAAGCTCAAGAAGTAGCAGCTTCCAGTGACCAATTCCTTTGAAGTAGAAGCACTCAGTTTCTGGCTTGGGTCCAGCTTTGGGCTTCTTCACGGGAGCGGCAACTTGCTTGCCATTCTTCTTGAAGTTCCCTTTCTTTCCCTTGCCCTTTTTCTTGAAACTAGTGGTCTTGTTAACCATCAACACTTGATGCTCCTTCTTGATTTCTACCTCCATCGATTTCAGCATCGTGAAGAGCTCGGGAATCGTTTTCATCATCCCTTGCATATTATAGTTCATCACGAAGCCTTTGTAGCTTGGTGGCAGTGACTGAAGAACTCTGTCAATAACACTCTCAACTGGAAGATCAATTCCTAGCTGAGTCAAGTGGTTATGATACCCAGACATTTTGAGTATGTGTTCACTGACAGAACTGTTCTCCTCCATCTTGCAGCTGTAGAACTTGTTGAAGACTTCATATCTCTCAACCCGGGCATTAGCTTGAAATATCAACTTCAGCTCTTGGAACATCTCATATGCCCTGTGACGTTCAAAACGTCTTTGAAGTCCCGATTCTAAGCCGTAAAGCATGGCACACTGAACTATTGAGTAGTCAGCAGATCGAGCCTGCCAGACGTTCATAACATCTGTAGTAGCTCCTACAGTAGGTCTGTCACCTAGCGGTGCATCAAGGACATAATTCTTCTGTGCAGCAATGAGGATAATCCTCAAGTTACGGACCCAGTCCGTGTAGTTGCTACCATCATCTTTCAACTTAGCTTTCTCTAGGAACGCATTAAAATTCAAGGGAACGGTAGCACGGGCCATTGATCTACAACATAGATATGCAAAAAACTATTAAGACTAAGTTCATGATAAATTAAGTTCAATTAATCAAATTACTAATGAACTCCCACTTAAATTAACATCCCTCAAGTTATCTAAGTGATACATGATCCAAATCAACTAACCCATGTTCGATCATCATGTGAGATGGGGTAGTCTTCAATGGTGAACATCTCTATGTTTATCATATCTACTATATGACTCATGTTCGACCATTCGGTCTCTAGTGTTCCGAGACCATGTCTGTACATGCTAGGCTCGTCAAGTTTAACCCAAGTATTCTGCTTGTGCAAAAACTGGCTTACACCCGTTGTATGTGAATGACAACCCACAAGTATAGGGGATCGTTTGTAGCCTTTTTCGATAAATAAGAGTGTCGAACCCAACGAGGAGCTAAAGGCAGAACAAATATTCCCATAAGTTCTATCGACCACCGATACAACTCTACGCACACTTGACGTTTGCTTTACCTAAAACAAGTATGAAACTATTTTGCAAGAATAAAACTACGAGTACTTTGCGAGAATAAAAACTACGAATAAATTGAAAGGTAATAAAAGTAGATAGCTTTTGTCAACAAGAAAGTCATTTGTCCCTAGGCAATTGATAACTAGACCGGTAATCATTCTTGCAATTTTACATGAGGGAGAGGCATGAGCTAACATACTTTCTCTACTTGGATCATATGCACTTATGATTGGAACTCTAGCAAGCATCCACAACTACTAAAGATCATTAAGGTCGTAAAACCCAGCCATAGCATTAAGTATCAAGTCCTCTTTACTCCCATACGCAACAACCCACTTATCCATGTTCAGGCTTCTATCACTCCAGCAACTGACAATAAGCAAATCATGAACGTATTGCAACACCCTACAGCGGGGACCCCTCACATTTGCGCGAGACGGAGGGTACCGTAGGACAGCACCATAATAAAATATACACTCAAACCAACCACGATCATCAATTAGCCCATAGGACAAAATGGATCTACTCAAACATCATAGGATAACCACATATCATTGGGAAATAATATATAGTGTTGAGCACCATGTTTAAGTAGAGATTACAGCTGGGAGAAGCGGTGTTACACCGCTGCATAGAGGGGGAGAGAGTTGGTGTTGACGGCGGTGAAGTTGTTGGTGTAGATCGCCATCACGATCCTTGCCCCGGCGGCACTCCGGTGCCACAGGGAGAGAGCCCCCTCCTTCTTCTTCTTCCTTGGCCTCCTCCTAGATGGGAGGAGAGTTCCCCCTCTGGTACATGGCCTCCATGGTGTCGGAGGGGCAGGAGCCCCTTGATGACCCACAAGTATAGGGGATCTATCGTAGTCCTTTCGATAAGTAAGAGTGTCAAACCCAACGAGGAGTAGAAGGAAATGACAAGCGGTTTTCAGCAAGGTATTCTCTGCAAGCACTGAAATTATCGGTAACAGATAGTTGTGTGATAAGATAATTCGTAACGGGTAACAAGTAACAAAAGTAACTAAGGTGCAGCAAGGTGGCCCAATCCTTTTTGTAGCAAAAGACAAGCCTGGACGAACTCTTATATAAAGCAAAGCGCTCCCGAGGACACATGGGAATTGTTGTCAAGTTAGTTTTCATCATGCTCATATGATTCGCGTTCATTACTTTGATAATTTGATATGTGGGTGGACCGGTGCTTGGGTGCTGCCCTTCCTGCGACAAGCCTCCCACTTATGATTAACCCCTCTCGCAAGCATCCGCAACTACGAAAGAAGAATTAAGATAAATCTAACCATATCATGAAACATATGGATCCAAATCAGCCCCTTACGAAGCAACGCATAAACTAGGGTTTAAGCTTCTATCACTCTAGCAACCCATCATCTATTTATTACTTCCCAATGCCTTCTCCTAGGCCCAAATCATGGTGAAGTGTCATGTAGTCGACGTTCACATAACACCACTAGAGGAAAGAAAACATACATCTCATCAAAATATCGAACGAATACCAAATTCACATGATTACTTATAACAAGACTTCTCCCATGTCCTCAGGAACAAACGTAACTACTCACAAAGCATATTCATAATCAAAATCAGAGGGGTATTAATTATCATTAAGGATCTGAACATATGATCTTCCACCGAATAAACCAACTAGCATCAACTACAAGGAGTAATCAACACTACTAGCAACCTACAGGTACCAATCTGAGGTTTTGAGACAAAGATCGGATATAAGAGATGAACTAGGGTTTGAGAGGAGATGGTGCTGGTGAAGATGTTGATGGAGATTGACCCCCTCTCGATGAGAGGATCGTTGGTGATGACGATGGCTTCGATTTCCCCCTCCCGGAGGGAAGTCTTCCTGGCAGAACAGCTCCGTCGGAGCCCTAGATTGGTTCTGCCCAGGTTCCGCCTCGAGACGGCGGCGCTTCGTCCCGAAAGCTTCTTCTTGATTTTTTCCAGGGCAAAAGACACCATATAGCAGAAGATGGGCATCAGGGGCCTGCCAGGTGGCCCACAAGGTAGGGGGCGCGCCCTCCACCCTTGTGTATGGCAGGTGGGCCCCCTCTAGTGCTTTCTTCGCCCAATATTTTTTATTAATTACAAAATGACTCTCCGTGAAGTTTCAGGACTTTTGGAGTTGTGCAGAATAGGTCTCTAATATTTGCTCCTTTTCCAGCCCAGAATTCCAGCTGCCGGCATTCTCCCTCTTCATGTAAACCTTGTAAAATAATAGAGAAAAGGCATAAGTATTGTGCCATAATGTGTAATAACAGCCCATAATGCAATAAATATCAACATAAAAGCATGATGCAAAATGGACGTATCAACTCCCCCAAGCTTAGACCTCGCTTGTCCTTAAGCGAAAGCCGAAATCAAAAAATATGTCCACATGTTTAGAGATAGAGGTGTCGATAAAATAAAATACGGAGATGAGGGCATCATGATCATCTTTAGAGTAGCAACATATATTGTCATATAATTTCTTATGCCAAAGTAACAATTCATTCACAAGGTAAAGTATGAATCAAAAACTTCATTGAAAACTAACAAACTATGATCTCAGTCATTGGAGCAATTGCAATTTATCATAACATCAGAAAGAGTCAATTTAAGAGCTTTTCAGCAAGTCCACATACTCAACTATCATTTAGTCTTTCACAATTGCTAACACTCACGCGATACTTATGGGTTCAAAACTTCAGTCGGACACAGAGAAAGATAGGGGCTTATAGTTTTGCCTCCCAACCTTTTACCTCAAGGGTAATGTCAACAGTAATACTTTATGATGACCTACATCCGAGTGGATATATATATCTAGATCTTTCTCCAACACATAGTGCTTGCCAAAAGGAAAAAGTGTAAAAAGGAAAGGTGAAGATCACCATGACTCTTGTATAAGGGTAGAAGATAAAAGTAAAAGATAGGCCCTTCGCAGAGGGAAGCAGAGGTTGTCATGCGCTTTTATGGTTGGATGTACAAAATCTTAATGCAAAAGAACGTCACTTTATATTGCCACTTGTGTTAAAGAACTTTATTATGCAGTCCGTCACTTTTATTTCTTCCATATCACAAGTTGGTATAAAGCTTATTTTCTTCACACTAATAGATCATACATATTTAGAGAGCAATTTTTATTGCTTGCACCGATGACAACTTACTTGAAGGATCTTACTCAATCCATAGGTAGGTATGGTGGACTCTCATGGCAAAACTGGGTTTAGGGATGTTTGGATGCACAAGTAGTATCTCTACTAGGTGCAAATAATTTGGCTAGCATAAGAGAGAAAAGGCAAGCTCAACATGTTGGAGGATCCATGACAATATAACTTCTATTTGGATATAAGAAAACATAAACCATTATTTTGTCTTCCTTGTCCAACATCAACTTTTTAGCATGTCATATTTTAATGAGTGCTCACAATTACAAAAGATGTCCAAGATAGTATATTTATATGTGAAACCTCTCTTTCTTTATTACTTCCTATTAATTGCAACAATGACCAAAACTATGTTTGTCAACTCCCAACAAATTTTATTCATCATACTCTTTATATGTGAAGTCATTACTCTCCATAAGATCAATATATGACCTCTTTATTTCTTTTTATTCCTTTCTCTTATTTTATTCCCTCAAGATTATAGCAAGAAAGCAAAGCCCTCAACTCAAAACTACTCTTTATTATATATATAACTCAAGGACTCAATTACATAGATAGATCTCGAAACAAAATTCAAAGCTAGATTATACTAAAACTTTATTCTACTAGATCAAGATATAACCAAAAGGATCGAACTAAGAAAAACGATAGAAGTAAAGGTGTGATAGTGTGATACGATACCGGGGCACCTCCCCCAAGCTTGGCAGTTGCCAAGGGGAGTGCCCATACCCATGTAATTATGGTTCTTTCTTCTGAGGTGGTGATGATGGAGTTGATGATGTAGTGCCGCACTCCGAGCACAAGAGATTCTCCAATCTGCGAATGATGCTCTGGAGGGAGACGATATGCTCTTGCAATAGAATATTTTCACGAGTGAGATATTTATTTTGCACACAAACTATCTCAACAATCTTAAAAGCTTCAATTTCAGTAGGGGTAAGATGATCGTAGTATGGTTATAGGATGTCTTCTTCTTCTTCTTCTTCTGCTGCTGCCGGAACTTGATCCACCGCAACCTTCTTGATTTCATCACCCTTGTTGGTTTCCCTAAGTTCTTCTTTCTTCATCTCTATCTTCATTAGCCATGCATCGTCGTCCCCATTGTTGGAGGAGGGGGAGACATGATGCCTGGCCTTGAAAACTCTAGCAGAAAACAGCTCAAAACAAAAACAGGAGATTTTGCCGTGGTACGGTGGTCAAAACCTTCGGGAGATTATATAATGAATTTTTACTGACCAAAAGAAGTATTGTGCAAGAAAACGGAGTCCGGAGGGCACACGAGGTGGCCACAAGGCAGGGGGCGCGCCCAGGGGGGTAGGGCGCGCCCTCCACCCTTGTGGTCTCCTCGTGTAACTTTTGGACTACTTTTAATTTTCCTAATTTTTTAAATATTCCAAAACGAAGAAAAATTATCATTAGAAACATTTTGGAGTCGGTTTACTTACCGTACCACATACCTATTCCTTTTCGGAGTCTAAAACGTTCTGGAAAGTGTCCCTTATGTACTCCTCCGGTGTTACGGTGTCAATTATATTGGTCTCAACATTTATGGGATTACCTGAGATATAATGTTTGATTCCTTGACCGTTTACCACCTTCGGATTTGTGCCTTCAGCGTTGTTGATTTTTATGGCACCAGAACGATAGACCTCCTCGATAATGTAAGGACCTTCCCATTTAGAGAGAAGCTTTCCTGCAAAAAATCTTAAACGAGAGTTGTATAGCAAAACATGATCACCTACATTAAACTCACACTTTTGTATCCTTTTGCATTCTCATAGGCTTGGGTTCTCCATTCATCAATCGAGCTTATGTCGAATAACCTCTTCTCACCGACAAGTTTGAAATCATAGTTGAGCTCTTTAATAGCCCAATAAGCTTTATGTTCTAGTTCAAGAGGTAAGTGACATGCTTTTCCATAAACCATTTTATACGGAGACATACCCATAGGGTTTTTATAAGCAGTTCCATAAGCCCATAATGCATCATCAAGTTTCTTAGACCAATTCTTTCTAGATCTATTAACAGTCTTTTGCAAAATCAATTTAATCTCTCTATTGCTCAATTCTACTTGACCACTAGACTGAGGGTGATAAGGAGATGCAATTCTATGGTTGACATCATATTTAGCAAGCATTTTACGGAAAGCACCATGAATAAAATGTGAACCACCATCAGTCATCAATTATCTAGGGACTCCAAACCTTGGAAAAATAACTTCTTTAAGCATCTTAATAGAAGTGTTATGATCAGCACTACTTGTTGGAATAGCTTCTATCCACTTAGTAATGTAATCAACAACAACTAAAATATGTGTATACCCATTAGAGGAAGGAAAAGGTCCCATATAATCAAAGCCCCAAACATCGAATGGTTCAGTAACAAGTGAATAATTCATAGGCATTTTCTGACGTCGACTAATATTACCAATTCTTTGACATTCATCACAAGACAAGACAAACTTACGAGCATCCTTGAAGAGAGTAGGCCAATAAAAACCGGATTGTAATACCTTGTGTGCAGTTCTATCTCCAGCGTGGTGTCCTCCGTAAGACTCGGAGTGGCACTTGCGTAGGATCTGTTCCTGTTCATGCTCAGGTACACAACGTCTAATAACACCATCTACTCCTTCTTTATAAAGATGTGGGTCATCCCAAAAGTAATGTCTTAAATCATAGAAAAACTTTTTCTTTTGCTGGTATGTGAAACTAGGTGGTATAAATTTAGCAACAATGTAATTAGCATAATCAGCATACCATGGAGTATTACGAGAAGCATTTATGACAGCTAATTGTTCATCAGGAAAGCTATCATCAATAGGCAGTGGGTCATCAAGAACATTTTCTAACCTAGACAAGTTGTCTGCAACGGGGTTCTCAGCTCCCTTTCTATCAGTAATATGCAAATCAAATTCTTGTAACAAGAGAACCCATCTAATAAGTCTAGGTTTAGCATCTTTCTTTTCCATAAGATATTTAATAGCAGCATGATCAGTGTGAACCGTTACTTTGGAATCAACAATATAAGATCTGAACCTATCACAAGCAAAAACAACTGCTAAAAATTCTTTTTCAGTAGTGGCATAATTTCTCTGGGCACTGTCTAGGGTTTTACTAGCATAATGAATAACATTCAATTTCATATCAACTCTTTGCCCTAAAACAACACCAACAGCATAATCATTAGCATCACGCATAATTTCAAAGGGTAAATTCCAATCAGGCGGTTGAACAATAGGTGCAGAGATCAAGGCTTTCTTAAGTATTTCAAAAGCTTCTACACAATCATCATCAAAAACAAAAGGAACATCTTTTTGCAAGAGATTAGTGAGAGGCCTAGAAATTTTAGAGAAGTCTTTAATAAACCTCCTATAGAAACCAGCATGACCAAGGAAACTTCTTATACCTTTGATATCTCTAGGACACGGCATCTTTTCAATAGCATCTACTTTAGCTTTATCAACTTCAATACCTCTTTCCGAAATTTTATGCCCGAAGATAATACCTTCATTAACCATAAAGTGGCACTTCTCCCAATTCAAGACAAGATTAGTTTCTTCACATCTCTGCAAAACTCGATCAAGGTTACTTAAGCAATCATCAAAAGAAGTTCCGTAAACGGAGAAATCATCCATGAAAACCTCAACAATTTTTTCACAAAAATCAGAGAATATAGCAGTCATACATCTTTGAAAGGTAGCAGGTGCATTGCATAAACCGAAAGGCATACGTCTATAAGCAAAGGTACCGAAAGGGCAAGTAAAAGTGGTCTTTTCCTAATCATCTTTTGACACAGGTATTTGAGAGAAACCAGAGTAACCATCTAGAAAGCAAAAATGTGTATGTTTGGATAGTCTTTCTAGCATTTGATCAATAAAAGGTAGAGGGTAATGATCTTTTCTAGTAGCTTTATTTAATTTGCGAAAATCAATTACCATTCTATAACCTGTAACAATTCTTTGTGGAATCAATTCATTCTTATCATTTGGAACAACAGTAATACCTCCCTTCTTAGGGACACAATGAATGGGACTTACCCATCTACTATCAGCAATAGGATAAATTATACATGCCTCCAGAAGCTTTAGTATTTCATTTCTTACCACTTCTTTCATCTTAGGATTTAACCGTCGTTGGTGATCAACAACTGGTTTAGCATCATGCTCCAAATTAATTTTGTGCTGACATAGAGTGGGACTAATGCCCTTAAGATCATCAAGAGTATATCCAATAGCGGCACAGTGCTTCTTCAGAGTTTTCAATAATTTCTTTTCTTCATGCTCTGAAAGGTTAGCACTAATAATAACAGGATATATCTTCTTTTCATCAAGATAAGCATATTTCAAAGTATCAGGTAATTGTTTAAGCTCAAACACGGGATCTCCCTTGGGTGGAGGAGGATCCCCAAGGATTTCAACAGGCAAGTTGTGTTTCAAGATAGGCCCTTTATTAAAGAATATTTCATCTATTTCCCTTCTTTCATTCATAAACATATCATTTTCATGGTCTAGCAAATATTGTTCTAAGGGATCAGTAGGAGGCACGGCAATAGAAGCAAGACCAATAATTTCATCCTTACTAGGCAATTCTTTATCATGGGGTTGTCTACGAAATTTAGAGAAATTAAAATCATGAGACATATCCCCTAAACCAACAATAACAATATCTTTCTTGCAGTCTATCTTAAAATTAACGGTATTCAAGAAGGGTCTACCAAATATAATGGGACAAAAGTCATCTTGTGGGGAAGCAAGAACAAGAAAATCAGTAGGGTATTTCATTTTCCCACACAAGACTTCAACATCTCTAACAATCCCAATTGGTGATATAGTATCTCTATTGGCAAGCTTAATAGTAACATCAATATCTTCTATCTCAGCAGGTGCAATATCATTCATAATTTCTTTATATAAAGTAAAAGGAATTGCACTCACACTAGCACCCACATCACATAAGCCATGATAACAATGATCTCCTATTTTAACAGAAACAACCGGCATGCCAACAACAGGTCTATGTTTATCTTTAATATCGGGTTTAGCAATTCTAGCAGCTTCATCACAGAAATAAATGACATGCCCATCAATATTATCAACCAAGAGATCTTTAACCATAGCAATACTAGGTTCAACTTTGATTTGTTCAGGGGGTGTAGGTGTTCTGGTATAACTCTTATGAACCACAGTTGAAGCTTTAGCATGATCCTTTATTCTAACAGGAAAAGGTGGTTTCTCAATATAAGCAGTAGGAACAATAGGATCAACATTATAAGTAATAGTTTCTTCTTCAACTTTAATAGGTTCAACTACTTTAGCTTCAATGGGAGGATGCTATTTAAACCACTTCTCCTTAGGGAGATCAACATGACTAGCAAATGATTCACAGAAAGAAGCTACTATCTCAGAGTCAAGTCCATATTTAGTGCTAAAATCACAAAAAGCATCGGTATCCATTAAAGATTTAACACAATCAAGCTTAAGGTTTATACCTGACTCCTTACCTTTGTCGAGTTCCCAATCTTCAGAGTTGCGTTTAATTCTTTCCAATAAATCCCATTTGAATTCAATAGTCTTCTTCATAAAAGAACCAGTACAAGAAGTATCGAGCATGGATCGATCATTATGAGAAAGCCGAGCATAAAAGTTTTGAATAATAATTTCTCTTGAGAGCTCATGATTGGGGCATGAATATAACATTGACTTAAGCCTCCCCCAAGCTTGAGCGATACTTTCTCCTTCACGAGGCCAAAAATTATATATATAATTCTGATCACGATGAACCAGATGCATAGTATAAAACTTCTGATGAAATTCCAATTTCAATCGGTTGTAGTTCCAAGTCCCAATATAATCGCATAGTCTATACCATGTCAATGCCTTCTCCTTCAAAGATAAATGGAATACCTTCTTCTTGACTTCATTCTCGGGAAAACCTGCAGGCTTAAATAATCCACAAACTTCATCCACATAGATTAGATGCATATTAGGATGTAGTGTCCCATCTCCTGTATAAGGATGAGCTAGCAGTTTCTCTATCATACCCGAAGGAATTTCATAATAAATATTTTCAGTAGGTGCAGTAGGTTGAGGGGCAACTCTTTGCTCTTCCGGTTGGGGTGAAGATACCCCGAACAAACCCCTCAAAGGATTATTTTCCATAGTAACAAGTGACAGTAAATTTCAGCACACTATATAAATGTTTCCTTACCAAATTCCACTTACCAAAGGCGCTTCACTCCCCGGCAACGGCGCCAAAAAAAGAGTCTTGATGACCCACAAGTATAGGGAATCTATCATAGTCCTTTTGATAAGTAAGAGTGTCAAACCCAACGAGGAGCAGAAGGAAATGACAAGCGGTTTTCAGCAAGGTATTCTCTGCCAGCACCGAAATTATCGGTAACAGATAGTTGTGTGATAAGATAATTCGTAATGGGTAACAAGTAACAAAAGTAACTAAGGTGCAGCAAGGTGGCCCAATCCTTTTTGTAGCAAAGGACAAGCCTGGACGAACTCTTATATAAAGCAAAGCGCTCCCGAGGACACATGGGAATTGTTGTCAAGTTAGTTTTCAACATGCTCATATGATTCGCGTTCATTACTTTGATAATTCGATATGTGGGTGGACCGGTGCATGGGTGCTGCCCTTCCTTCAACAAGCCTCCCACTTATGATTAACCCCTCTCGCAAGCATCCGTAACTACGAAAGAAGAATTAAGATAAATCTAACCATAGCATGAAACATATGGATCCAAATCAGCCCCTTACGAAGCAACGCATAAACTAGGGTTTAAGCTTCTGTCACCCTAGCAACCCATCATCTATTTATTACTTCCCAATGCCTTCCCCTAGGCCCAAATCATGGTGAAGTGTCATGTAGTCGACGTTCACATAACACCACTAGAGGAAAGACAACATACATCTCATCAAAATATCGAACGAATACCAAGTTCACATGATTACTTATAACAAGACTTCTCCCATGTCCTCAGGAACAAATGTAACTACTCACAAAGCATATTCATAATCAAAATTAGAGGAGTATTAATTATCATTAAGGATCTGAACATTTGATCTTCCACCGAATAAACGAACTAGCATCAACTACAAGGAGTAATCAACACTACTAGCAACCCACAGGTACCAATCTGAGGTTTTGAGACAAAGATCGGATACAAGAGATGAACTAGGGTTTGAGAGGTGATGGTGCTGGTGAAGATGTTGATGGAGATTAACCCCCTCTTGATGAGAGGATCATTGGTGATGACGATGGTTTCGATTTCCCCCTCCCGGAGGGAAGTTTCCCCGGCAGAACAGCTCCGCCGGAGCCCTAGATTGGTTCTGCCCAGGTTCCGCCTCGAGACGGCGGCGCTTCGTCCCGAAAGCTTCTTCTTGATTTTTTCCAGGGCAAAAGACACCATATAGCAGAAGATGGGCATCAGGGGCCTGCCAGGTGGCCCACAAGGTAGGGGGGCACGCCCAGGGGGGTAGGGCGCGCCCTCCACCCTTGTGGATGGCAGGTGGCCCCCCTCTGGTGCTTTCTTCGCCCAATATTTTTATTAATTCCAAAATGACTCTCCGTGAAGTTTCAGGACTTTTGGAGTTGTGCATAATAGGTCTCTAATATTTGCTCCTTTTCCAGCCCAGAATTCCAGCTGCCGGCATTCTCCCTCTGTATGTAAACCTCGTAAAATAAGAGAGAAAAGGCATAAGTATTGTGCCATAATGTGTAATAATAGCCCATAATGCAATAAATATCAACATAAAAGCATGATGCAGAATGGACGTATCACCCCTCCTAGATTGGATATATCCCTCTGGTCTCTTCTGTTTCACGTTCTTGTTATCTGGCCGCAAACTGTTTCTTATATTCTTGGAGATCCGTAACTCCGATTGCGCTGATATTTTAACATGATTTTTTTCCGGATATAAGCTTCCTTGCGCCCGAAGTAGAGCTCCAACCAACGTACGAGGTGGGCACAATCCACCACCCCGCGCCTGTGTGGCGCCCCTGACTAAATCGTACACTAATCATACACGCAAACATGTACGATCAAGCACAGGGACTCACGGGAAGATATCACAACACAACTCTAACACAATTTAAACGGAGGTCCACAATATTACAAACCAGGGATCCAAAGATCCGAATACATAAGTCAGTCATACAAATATTATCTGAGTACAGACATAGTTAGACAAGTTTTGCCTTAAGAAGGCTAGCACAAACAGCAACACTAGATCGAAAGGCGTTGGCCTCCTGCCTGGGAGCCTCCGATCCTACTCCTGGTCATCTGGCTCGATCCAGTAGTAAGTACCCTCTGGACCCTCCTGGTAGTAGGCTCCGGTGGTGGCATCTAGCTCCTGGACTCCATCGTCTGTTTGTATCATCAATGTGGGGTATATGGGGAAAAGAGAAAGTAAAGCAACCGTGAGTACTCATCCGAAGTACTCAGCAAGCAAGGATCTATACTACATATGCAACATTATCAATGGAGAAAGGCTGTATACGTGGACTGGGCTGCAGAAATGCCAGAATAGAGAGAAGGCCTAGTCCTATCGAAGACTAGCATCTTCAAACATCTTCACAAGCCATCATCTTGCAGCAGTAGAAGAGAGTAGAATAGCATTTTATTTAGCAAACATGTTGAAGTACAGCTTAAAGATCCTTCCTCGACTCCCAAGCGAGAAAGCGATCCCGAAGCTTCAATTAAGTAACAAGTATCCAGTTTAAGTAGTAGATCGGGATACACAAACTGAGCGTCCTTTACCGTAGGACCGGCTATCGATAGAAGATTCATCCCTGCAGGGGTGCACTACTGTTACCCAACACGCTCGATCAACTCTGGCCGGACACACTTGCTGGGTAATGCCCGTCCTCGGAAGGTCAACACAAAGCAGCGCTCTACCTAGGCTCGGCAAAGAGGTCAGCACGCCGGACTAACCTATGCACCCAGAGGTCTCGGGCCATCGCCCTGGGCACCCTGCGCGTTGCGAGACTGGCCGGGGTGCAGGCGCGACACTGAACTCGTCAGTGAAGTATCCAGCCCAATCCCGACAATCAGCCCGCACGGTGAATCGTGACGTCAGACAAGCTTTCGGGAGAAACGTACTTCGCAGAGGGTCCCATAACCATTATCCCGCGTGGTGGTAGTGCGTATAGGGCACGTCGACCCACTCAGATCACACACCCAAATCCAATAGGCTCAATTAGTATCAAGCGGAGACAATCAGAGTCTCTGATGCTCCGCCACAATGTCACACTCGAGTGCCCTTCCGGCACACCCGAAAATCATAGATCCCCAGCGGGTACCCACCAGGGTGGACCCGCTTGTAACAAAGGTCAAGTAGCCGTGTGGTCAAATCATCAGGGTGAACGTATGAGGTATCACCCTCGAGGTTCACACTGAGGGTTGCACGACAGAGTCGTATCGGAAGTGGAGAAGGAGGAATCACCCTCGATGACCATGACCGAATAGCTACACTGCAGAGTATTCATCGGGAGTGCGTTACGAGGTATCACCCTCGGCACTCGATAGTTACTACGCAGAGTCGTACAACTAAGGGGGTGTGAAGTGAGGTGTCGGTCTCTGGTCGACGATCACGTTGATCGAGTCGTCGATGATCAAGCAGGGGCAACAAGGATAAGGTGGTGGGGTCACTGATGGTTCATCACCAACCTATACTAAACAGTTTATCGTAGGCAGGTAAGGTAGCAATGAACAGGTTACAACAGCACGCTATGCATCAGAATAGGAGCATACATTAACAGTAGCGAAATCTAATGCAAGCAGGAGAATAGAATGGGCGATATCTGGAATGCTCAAGGGGGGGCTTGCCTGGTTGCTCTGGCAAGAGGGGAAGGTCGTCAACGGGCTGCTCGTCGGTAGAGTAGTCGTATCCAGGTGCAGCGCCGTCGGTCTCAGCGTCTATCGAGAGAGAGAAGGAGGGGGAGAGAAACAATAAATTCACGGCAACAATGCAAACAATATGTATGACATGCCTAAATGATATGTCGGGGTGTTCTACTGCCTAACTAAACGATTTAGTTAATTTAGGAATTTATTTGGATTTATTTAATTAAAGTTGGGCACTATTCATTTACTGAAATCGGTCTAAAAGTTCAATGTTCTTATAGCTGCGGGCGTCTGACGGGAATACGAAGGACGTATTCGGGTTCGTATCGTCGTTCTGAGCAAGTTACATGTATAAAATATTTTCATCGGAGTTACGGATTATTTAATATGATTTTCTAAAGTTTTTACTAATTTCTGGAATTTATTGAATTATTTAATTCAACATTATCCGAAACAGTGCTGATGATGACATCAGCATGACATCATGCTGATGTCAGCGGTTAATTAAGTTAATTACTAATTACTGTTTAATTAACACTAATTAGTTAATTAGATCAACCTAATCAGGATTTATTAACTAATTAACTAACTAATTAATTAATTAATTAATTTAATTATTTTTATTTTTTATTTTTATTTCTTTCTTTCTTTTTTTTAAAATGTTTTTAGGGCGTGGGCCCGTTCTGTCATTGGGCCAGGGGGGAAGCAGGGCCCACTGGCCAGTGGCACTGGGGCACTAGGCCCCACTGGTCAGTGGCACGAGGGCCACAGGCGAGCACGGGTGGCGGGCGCGGCGTGGCGCGCGGGCGCGGGCGTGCGTGCGCGCGGGCGGCGGCAGGGGCGCGGCGAGGCGCGGCCAGGGGAGGCAGGGCAGCGGCGAGAGCGGGGCGAGGCCAGAGGGGTGTGGGGCGCGCGCGCGAGGCGAGCGAGGCGCGCTACCAGCAGCAGCGGCGAGCGCAACCGCAGCGGCGAGCGGGCATGCGTCGACGGTCATTGTGGCAAGGGCTAGTCCTCTCTCGTCGTGCTTTCTTTGTCGGTCCAACTTATCTGTCATCTCTTGCTGCTCTATCTTCTTCCCGGATTTAGTGCATATGTCTCCTTTTTTTTTTTTTTCCTCCCCCCGTGCAGAGAAGAGGGCGGCGAGGCTCGTGGAGCCGGCCATGGCGATGCGGGGCAGTGCAGTCCGGCGAGGTGGCGGTGGCGATGGGGCGACGACGAGCGGCGGGGCGCGGTCGGCGCGAGCAGCCCCGATCCAGTTCTGGATCGGGGGAGGGGGAACGAGGGGAGTGAGCGAGGGGGTGAGTGGGGGTTAGGGTTTCGGTGGCCTCCAGGGGGAGGCCAAGTAGGCGCGGGGTGGGCCGGGAGCTGGGCCGGCCGGCTGGGCTGGGGCCCAGTTGGGCCGGGGGGGAAGGGGGGGGGTCCTTTTTCTTCTTTTCTGTTTCATTTTTCTTTTATCTTTTTCTTTATTCTCCTTTCTCAGTTTAGTAAATAGTCAGGCCTCCTAATGGTTTTTGTAAAACACAACAATTGCTCCAACAAATACTAGGTATTATCCACCACTAACAAAAATTAGTTTGGAGACAATTGGAGCTCCCACAAATTTTTATAATAATGAAAATGCATTAATCCTCGCTGTTTTAATTATGTTAGAGCCACCTAATTATTTTATTATTTATTGGTTACAATTTTAGAATGGCCTCTGCAATATTTGTTATTTATCGAACATTTTAGTTTTTATGTTGGACAACTTTTATATTTCACTTTCATTTAAATTTGAATTTGAGTTGGGAGTTGAAATGCAATATGATGCTAATGATGATTATGCACTGTTAATCTCGCTGACATGTCATTATCAAAAGTGATTACTGTTGCTAATCACCGGGGGTGTTACAATTCTCCTCATCTATTAAGAATTCTCGTCCCGAGAATTAAGAGGAAGACTGAAAGAAAGAGGGGTATTCTTCATGAAGGCGATCCTCGCGTTCCCAAGTGGCCTCATCTTCAGAATGATTTGGCCACTGAACCTTGAGGAATTTGATTGACTTTTGACGAGTCCGACGTTCAGCTTCATCAAGAATATGGATGGGATGTTCTGGATAAGACAGATCTTCCCGTAATTCAAGCACTTCGTGATCCACAGCTCGAATAGGATCCTTGAAGTAGCGATGGAGTTGGGATACATGAAAGACATCATGTACTTGGGAAAGATTAGGTGGCAACTGCAACTGATATGCCACTTCTCCTCGACGGGCAAGAATACGGAACGGGCCAATGTAGCGAGGAGCTAACTTGCCTTTGATTCCGAACCTATGAGTGCCTTTCAACGGAGTGACGCGGAGGTAAGCTTGCTCGCCAGGTTGATAGACTATTTCCTGGTGCTTTCGGTCATAGTTGCTCTTCTGACGAGACTGAGCAGTTTTCAAATGTTCACGGACAATGCGGACTTGATCTTCTGCTTGCTGAATAATGTCCGGTCCGACGAGTGAGCGTTCCCCAGTTTCTGACCAATTCAGAGGGGTTCGACACTTACGACCGTATAGAACTTCAAACGGTGCCATCTTCAGACTAGCCTGATAGCTATTGTTGTAAGAGAATTCGGCATACGGGAGAGATTCCTCCCATTTCTTACCGAAGGAGATGACGCAAGCTCGAAGCATATCTTCGAGCACTTGATTAACTCGTTCAACTTGACCCTGTGACTGAGGGTGAAAAGCGGTGCTGAAAGACAGGTGTGTTCCCATAGCTTCTTGGAAACTATTCCAGAATCTGGAGGTGAAGAGGCTGCCACGATCAGAACTGATCTCCAACGGAACACCGTGGAGTGACACAATTCGGGAAACATACAAGTCTGCTAACTGGCTAGCAGTGATTGTCTCCTTAACTGGCAGAAAGTGGGCAACCTTGGAGAATCGGTCAATGACGACAAATATAGCATCATTACCCTTCTGGGATTTGGGAAAACCAGTAATGAAATCCATTTGGACCTTGTCCCATTTCCATTCAGGAATTGTAAGGGGTTGCAGAGTTCCAGCGGGCCTTTGATGTTGAGCTTTAACGCGGCGGCAAACGTCACACTCAGAAACATAACGAGCAATGTCTCGCTTCATACTAGGCCACCAGTATCTCTGACAAATGTCACGGTACATCTTTGTGCTACCAGGATGAATTGACAGAGGAGTGTCATGAGCTTCCATCATAACGTGTTCTCTCTCATCTTTGAACTTAGGTACGAAGAGACGGTGTTGGAAAAACAGGATCCCATCATTATCAAGATGGAACTCCGACGGTTTTCCTTTTTCAAGGTACCGCTTGATCCTTTCAACTTCAGAGTCATACCGTTGCATAGTTTTGATGCTGTGTTCTAAATCTAGTTCGACAACGAGGGTATTGAGATAACCCTGTGGAACAATGTGGAGGTTCAATTTACGAAACTCTTCATAAAGAAGAGGTTGTGATTCCTGAACCATATGGTTGCTGCAATAAGCCTTGCGGCTCAACGCATCGGCCATTACATTTGCCTTGCCAGGGGTGTATGAGATATTCATATCATAATCGGCTATTGTCTCGAGCCATCTTTGTTGACAAAGGTTCAGATCCGGTTGAGTATATAAATACTTCAAACTTTGATGATCCGTATATATCTCGCAACGGTTACCGAGAAGGTAATGGCGCCATAGCTTCAGGGCATAAATAACCGCAGAAAGTTCGAGATCGTGCACTGGGTAATTTTCTTCGTGAGGACGCAATTGTCGGGAGGCATAAGCAATCACCTTGCGTTCTTGCATTAGGACACAGCCTAATCCTTGACGGGAGGCATCGCAGTATATCACGAAATCCTTTTGGGAATCCGGGGGTGCTAATACTGGGGCAGATGTCAATTTATCTTTTAGTGTCTGAAAGCTTTCTTGACATTTTTTTGTCCACTCAAATTTAACACCTTTGTGAAGCAGATTTGTCAATGGTTTTGCAATCTTGGAAAAGTTCTCAATGAATCGACGACAATAACTAGCAAGTCCGAGAAAACTTCTGACTTGCTTAACATTCTTCGGGGGAGTCCAGTCAAGAATAGCCTGAACTCGTTCGGGGTTAACAGCAATTCCATCCTTGGAAATCACATGTCCAAGGTAAGTTACTTCAGAAAGCCAAAATTCACATTTGGAATACTTGGCATACAACTGGTGTTCTCGGAGCCTTTCTAGTACCAAACGGAGGTGTTCAGCATGTTCTTCTTTATTCTTAGAATAAACCAGAATATCATCCAAATAAACCACGACGAATTTGTCCAGGTAATCCATGAATATATAATTCATCAGACGGGAGAAAGTTGGTGGGGCATTCGTTAGGCCAAACGACATGACGGTGTATTCATATGAGCCATAACGAGTGACGAATGCAGTCTTGGGAATATCCTCTTCACGGACACGGATCTGGTGATAACCCAACCTCAGGTCGAGTTTAGAGAACACCGATGATCCTGCGAGTTGATCATAAAGATCATTGATCCGGGGCAGTGGGTATTTATTCTGGATTGTGGCTTGGTTAATGGGCCGATAATCCTGAACCAAACGGTTAGTTCCATCCTTCTTCTTAACGAAGAGTGAAGGTGCTCCCCAAGCAGAGGAACTGGGGCGGATGAAACCACTTTTAAGTGACTTGTCGATTTCTTCCTTAAGCTCGAGTAGATGATGCGGAGGCATCTTATAAGGTCGCTTGGCAATAGGGACGGTGCCAGGCTTCAAGTCGATGACGAACTCGACAGCTCTAGCCGGGGGTATTCCTGGAAGTTCTTCTGGAAAGACGTCTGGAAAATCTCGAACGACAGGAACATTCTCGATCCCTTCCAGAGGTGAGGCGTTCAAAGCATTCAGAGCATATATCTGAGCTTCAGCGTCCCGAGCAATGCGGGCGGTATAGTTCACTATCTCATCGGTGGGGTGAAGAAGTTGGACGGCTTTAGTGGCACAATTGATCAAAGCAATGTGAGCTTTCAACCAATCCATTCCAAGTATAAGGTCTATGGTGGAAGGCTTCAGGACGATGGGCGAGGCAAGGAATTCCAATCCTTTAATTTCGACGATAACATCAGGTGCTATTACGTCAGCATGACAGTGACCTCCGGGAGTTTTAATGACTAACAGAGTATGCATTTTCTCATATCGAATGCCATGCATCAATGCAAATTTTCCAGAGATGAATGAATGTGATGCTCCTGAATCAAATAAAACAGAAGCAGGTACTGAGTTAACAAGAAGGGTACCCATCACAGTAGCAGGTTGATCCTGGACTTCTTCAATGTCAATGTTGTAGGCGTGTCCACGACCATGTGCAGCAGACCCAGTATTATAGTTGCGGGTCTGGTTGTTGCCACGACCATTGCCACGGCCAGCACGAGGAAAGGCTAACTGATTTTGATTCTGGCGGCAGTCTTTAGCCTGGTGTCCTGGTTTGCGGCACTTGAAGCATAGACCATCTTCAGGACGAAGAGGAGCATTGTTTTGAATAGCTTGAGTTTTTGGCTGCCTCGGCGGTGGAGGAGGCAGACGTGGTGCAGCATAGTTGTTCTTTGGCGCAGAGGTATTGGAACGGAATGCATTGTTGGGGATCCAAACTCGACGCTTCGATGCTGAGCCCGAAGATGAGCCAGCATCACGATAGCGCTTCTGCGATTCCTTGTATTCCATCTGAGCGGTCTCAACAAGAATAGCCTTGTTCGTCAGAGTTGAAAAATCATTGATGTCTTGAGCAGCTAGTGCAAGCTTGAGGTCGGGGTGTAGTCCATTACGGAACTTCTCTTGTCTACGAGCATCTGTGGCGATGTCTTCTTCGGCATAGCGGGAGAGGTCTAGAAATTCCCGCTGATAAGCTTCAACGGTCTTAGTGCCCTGGGTGAGGTTACGGAACTGGGTCTTCATGTGTTCCATAATTGCTTGAGGGATGTAACGTGTACGGAAAGCAGCCTGGAACTCATACCAGGTAATGACTGTTCCAACAGGCAGAGTACGCTTGTGTGTGTCCCACCATTGAGCAGCGGGGCCCTTTAAGAAAAAGGCCGCGAAGTTGACGTAGTTGGCAGGGGCGACATTAGCAGACTCCATCTCGTGAGTGATGTCGCGGAGCCAGTCATCTGCATCCAGGGGCTTGTCAGAGTTGCGGAACTGCGTTGGGTTGAGTCGCATAAACTCTGTCAAAGTTATTGAAGCTGGGTTCTGGTTCTGGTTGTTCTGATGCGGAAACTGAGCCATGATTCCAACCATGAACTGGCGGTTAAGCTCAAACTGTTGCATCATAGCCGCCATATAGTCTGGCGGTGGTGGGCGTTCAGGGGCACGACCACGACCACGACCACCTGGTCTAACCATCCTGCTAAGTATCAACAGGGGGTAGTTTAGTAAAAGCAATTGCAAGCGTTTAGTGACAAACATGATGTAACTCGACAACAATTAAGTAGTGTAATAGATACATAACAGTAGTCGATCAAGACATACAGATCCATACACAGTCGGTTAAAATCGGGCAGCATAACGACGCAAATTAAAAACTAGAGACACACTAGGCGGCGCGCAGGCACGCGGTAAGGAAGTACACAACGTGACATAGCAAAGGCTACATCAGCGTCGGAGAAAACCACTGAAACGGGGTAACTGCAAGTGCGGACGACGAATGTTCATCGCGGCAGGATCCTGTGCTCCATGTGCACTCTGATGCAGAACCCGGTCTCGAACTGTAAGAAGAGGTCCACGTGCAGGCGTGTGACCTCCCACAGCAGGCCAATCAATACCAGACGGCATCTCGGTCCTGCGTGGGTAAAGAATATACTCCGGATGTATCCCTGCACGAACAGCTGGTAGCAACTATGTCATAGCCTCGTAGTAGCGTGCTCGAGTGGCGAACAACTCGACGGCAAGAGCCCGAACAGTGCGATCCAGAGCCTGAGTGCACTAAATCAGAACCTGCGGGTCGTAGCGTCGAGACTCGTACGGGGCACAGATAGCTGTGTAGTATCCAGTAGCATCTCCAACAGGTGCATACGGAATGTACCGAAACACAGTATCATCTAAGTTAGCATTATGCTCTCCTCGGAGACGTACGACAGCAGAGTAGGCGGCATCATGGACTGCCATCTCAATCGTTACGCCTAATTCGTGAAAAAGGTGTAGCTCGGTGTCTGAGTTGTTCTGCTGATCATAAATCCGAACTTCAGCATAGTACTGTTCCTGGTTGAACTCGTGGTAAACCTCATAAACCAAGTACTCAGGATACCAACGGTAGCCAAGTCTGGTCAAGAGAGTGATCAGGACAGCTGGAAACCCAGGGGCATTACGAGCCCAAGTGCGAAGCACAAGCTGTGTCGTAGGACGCGGTGGAAACAAACGGTCCATCTGAAACAGAGGAAATTCAGATTTGTCAAATGACAATGAGAAGTTTAACTCAACTCGGAGAGAAAGGTTAAACAAAACAATGGAAAGGAAAATGATTATCAGACTAATCAGATCAATGACAGGGAAATCGCACAGATATCCAGCTCTCCGGGTAGACAGGATTTACGAGATCCTAAGTGTCGGCGTTAGTAAAATTTTATTTAACCCGAGTAGAAGAGAGATCAGAGTCCCAGAGTATAGACGAGGAATAAAAGATCCTAATACCACCCAGTTGGCGACGTGGGCCCGTAAGCCACACAGCCAAGTTAGTAAATTAGTTTTTTGGTTTCTAGACTCAACTTCGGCCAAGGAATTTGGAAGGGGGCTTCCTACAGGCAGTCGGCTCTGATACCAACTTGTGGCGCCCCCAACTCAATCGTACACTAATCATACACGCAAACGTGTACGATCAAGCACAGGGACTCACGGGAAGATATCACAACACAACTCTAACACAATTTAAACGGAGGTCCACAATATTACAAACCAGGGATCCGAAGATCCGAATACATAAGTCAGTCATACAAATATTATCTGAGTACAGACATAGTTAGACAAGTTTTGCCTTAAGAAGGCTAGCACAAACAGCAACACTAGATCGAAAGGCGTTGGCCTCCTGCCTGGGAGCCTCCGATCCTACTCCTGGTCATTTGGCTCGATCCAGTAGTAAGTACCCTCTGGACCCTCCTGGTAGTAGGCTCCGGTGGTGGCATCTAGCTCCTGGACTCCATCGTCTGTTTGTATCATCAATGTGGGGTATATGGGGAAAAGAGAAAGTAAAGCAACCGTGAGTACTCATCCGAAGTACTCAGCAAGCAAGGATCTATACTACATATGCAACATTATCAATGGAGAAAGGCTGTATATGTGGACTGGGCTGCAGAAATGCCAGAATAGAGAGAAGGCCTAGTCCTATCGAAGACTAGCATCTTCAAACATCTTCACAAGCCATCATCTTGCAGCAGTAGAAGAGAGTAGAATAGCATTTTATTTAGCAAACATGTTGAAGTACAGCTTAAAGATCCTTCCTCGACTCCCAAGCGAGAAAGCGATCCCGAAGCTTCAATTAAGTAACAAGTATCCAGTTTAAGTAGTAGATCGGGATACACAAACTGAGCGTCCTTTACCGTAGGACCGGCTATCGATAGAAGATTCATCCCTGCAGGGGTGCACTACTGTTACCCAACACGCTCGATCAACTCTGGCCGGACACACTTGCTGGGTAATGCCCGCCCTCGGAAGATCAACACAAAGCAGCGCTCTACCTAGGCTCGGCAGAGAGGTCAGCACGCCGGACTAACCTATGCACCCAGAGGTCTCGGGCCATCGCCCTGGGCACCCTGCGCGTTGCGAGACTGGCCGCGGTGCAGGCGCGACACTGAACTCGTCAGTGAAGTATCCAGCCCAATCCCGACAATCAGCCCGCACGGTGAATCGTGACGTCAGACGAGCTTTCGGGAGAAACGTACTTCGCCGAGGGTCCCATAACCATTATCCCGCGTGGTGGTAGTGCGTATAGGGCACGTCGACCCACTCAGATCACACACCCAAATCCAATAGGCTCAATTAGTATCAAGCGGAGACAATCAGAGTCTCTGATGCTCCGCCACAATGTCACACTCGAGTGCCCTTCCGGCACACCCGAAAATCATAGATCCCCAGCGGGTACCCACCAGGGTGGACCCGCTTGTAACAAAGGTCAAGTAGCCGTGTGGTCAAATCATCAGGGTGAACGTATGAGGTATCACCCTCGAGGTTCACACTGAGGGTTGCACGACAGAGTCGTATCGGAAGTGGAGAAGGAGGAATCACCCTCGATGACCACGACCGAACAGCTACACTGCAGAGTATTCATCGGGAGTGCGTTACGAGGTATCACCCTCGGCACTCGATAGTTACTACGCAGAGTCGTACAACTAAGGGGGTGTGAAGTGAGGTGTCGGTCTCTGGTCGACGATCACGTTGATCGAGTCGTCGATGATCAAGCAGGGGCAACAAGGATAAGGTGGTGGGGTCACTGATGGTTCATCACCAACCTATACTAAACAGTTTATCGTAGGCAGGTAAGGTAGCAATGAACAGGTTACAACAGCAGGCTATGCATCAGAATAGAAGCATACATTAACAGTAGCGAAATCTAATGCAAGCAGGAGAATAGAATGGGCGATATCTGGAATGCTCAAGGGGGGGGCTTGCCTGGTTGCTCTGGCAAGAGGGGAAGGTCGTCAACGGGCTGCTCGTCGGTAGAGTAGTCGTATCCAGGTGCAGCGCCGTCGGTCTCAGCATCTATCGAGAGAGAAGGAGGGGGGGAGAAACAATAAATTCACGGCAACAATGCAAACAATATGTATGACATGCCTAAATGATATGTCGGGGTGTTCTACTGCCTAACTAAACGATTTAGTTAATTTAGGAATTTATTTGGATTTATTTAATTAAAGTTGGTCACTATTCATTTACTGAAATCGGTCTAAAAGTTCACTGTTCTTATAGCTGCGGGCGTCTGACGGGAATACGGAGGACGTATTCGGGTTCGTATCGTCGTTCTGAGCAAGTTACATGTATAAAATATTTTCATCGGAGTTACGGATTATTTAATATGATTTTCTAAAGTTTTTACTAATTTCTGGAATTTATTGAATTATTTAATTCAACATTATCCGAAACAGTGCTGATGATGACATCAGCATGACATCATGCTGATGTCAGCGGTTAATTAAGTTAATTACTAATTACTGTTTAATTAACACGAATTAGTTAATTAGATCAACCTAATCAGGATTTACTAATTAATTAACTAATTAATTAATTTAATTATTTTTATTTTTTTATTTTTATTTCTTTCTTTCTTTTTTTTTAAAACGTTTTTAGGGCGTGGGCCCGTTCTGTCATTGGGCCAGGGGGTAAGCAGGGCCCACTAGCCAGTGGCACTGGGGCACTAGGCCCCACTGGTCAGTGGCACGAGGGCCACACGCGGGCACGGGTGGCGGGCACGGCGCGGCGCGCGGGCGCGGGCGTGCGTGCGCGCGGGCGGCGGCAGGGGCGCGGCGAGGCGCGGCCAGGGGAGGCAGGGCAGCGGCGAGAGCGGGGCAAGGCCAGAGGGGGTGTGGGGCGCGCGCGCGAGGCGAGCGAGGCGCGCTAGCAGCAGCAGCGGCGAGCGCAACCGCAGCGGCGAGCAGCACGGGCGAGGCCGCGCCGGGCGCGGTGCGGGGTCGGGCGAGCGCGCGATGGGCGCGCCGGAGTGCGGCCAGAGGGAAGAGGAGGCCGGGGGGGGGGGTTCCTCACCCCGATGCAGAGAAGAGGGCGGCGAGGCTCGTGGAGCCGGCGATGGCGAGCGGGGCAGTGCAGTCCGGCGTGGGTGGCGGTGGCGATGGGGCGACGAGCGGCGGGGCGCGGTCGGCGCGAGCAGCGCCCGATCCAGTTCTGGATCGGGGGAGGGGGGAACGAGGGAGTGAGCGAGGGGGTGAGTGGGGGTTAGGGTTTCGGTGGCCTCCAGGGGGAGGCCAGTAGGCGCGGGGTGGGCCGGAGCTGGGCCGGCCGGCTGGGCTGGGGCCCAGTTGGGCCGGGGGGGAAGGGGGGTCCTTTTTCTTCTTTTCTCTGTTTCATTTTTCTTTTATCTTTTTCTTTATTCTCCTTTCTCAGTTTAGTAAATAGTCAGGCCTCCTAATGGTTTTTTGTAAAAACACAACAATTGCTCCAACAAATACTAGGTATTATCCACCACTACCAAAAATTAGTTTGGAGACAATTGGAGCTCCCACAAATTTTTATAATAATGAAAATGCATTAATCCTCGCTGTTTTAATTATGTTAGAGCCACCTAATTATTTTATTATTTATTGGTTACAATTTTAGAATGGCCTCTGCAATATTTGTTATTTATCGAACATTTTAGTTTTTATGTTGGACAACTTTTATATTTCACTTTCATTTAAATTTGAATTTGAGTTGGGAGTTGAAATGCAATATGATGCTAATGATGATTATGCACTGTTAATCTCGCTGACATGTCATTATCAAAAGTGATTACTGTTGCTAATCACCGGGGGTGTTACAGCCTGGGCCCTGGGGCGCGCCCTGGTGTATCTTGGGGGCTGTGGGCCCCCGTTTGCGTTGATTCCAAGTCCCAAAAATCACATATATTCCAAAATAATTCTCCGTAAATTTTTATCGCGTTTGGACTTTGTTTGATATGGATATTCTGTGAAACAAAAAAATGCAACAAACAGGAACTGGCACTAGGCACTGGATCAATAGGTTAGTCCAATAAATCATATAAAATGTTGCCAAAAGTATGTGAAAGTTGTATAATATTGGCATGAAACAATAAAAAATTATGGATACAACGGAGACGTATCAGCATCCCCAAGCTTAATTCCTGCTCGTCCTCGAGCAGGTAAATGATAAAAAACATAATTTTTGATGTGGAATGCTACCTAGCATAATCTTGATCATATGTCTAATCATGGCATGAATATTAAGACATAAGTGATTCAAAGCAATAGTCTATAATTTGACATAAAGACATCAATACTCAGGCATCCCAACAAACAATCATGTCATTCAAAATATCAACGCTAAAGAAAGCTATCCCTACAAAATCATGTAGTCTTGTCATGCTCTGTCTTCTTGACACAAAGTATTTATCATGCACAACCCCGATGACAAGCCGAGCAATTGGTTCATACTTTTTAACGCGCTTCAGCTTTTTCAACCCTCACACAATACATGAGCGCAAGCCATGGATATAGCACTATGGGTGGAATAGAGTATGATGATAGGGGTAAATATAAAGAAGACAAAAAGTAAGAAAGTCTCACATCGACGTGGCTAACCAACGGGCTATGGAGATGCCCATCAATTGATATCAATGCGAGGAGTAGGGATTGCCATGCAACGAATGCACTAAGATCTATAAGTGTATGAAAGCTCAATATGAAAACTAAGTGGGTGTGCATCTAACTCTATAATGAAAAATTCCCACTAGTATATGAAAGTGACAACATAGGAGACTCTCTATATGAAAAACATGGTGCTACTTTGAAGCACAAGTGTGGGACTAGCATGCCCCTTCTTTTTTTCTTATTTTTTTTTCATTGTCCGGAGTCTCATCCCGACTTGTGGGGGAATCATAGTCTCCATCATCCTTTCCTCACTGGGACATGCTCTAATAATGAAAATTGATGATCATCACACTTCTATTTACTTATAACTCAATATTACAACTCGATACCTATAACAAAATATGACTCTATATGAATGCCTCTGGCAGTGTACCAGGATGTGCAATGATCTAGCGTAACATGTATAAAAATGATGAACGGTGGCTGAGCCATAACTACTATGTCTGCTATATGATCATGCAAAGCAATATGACAATGAATGCTCAAGTCATCAAAATGGAAGCGGTGGAAGTTACATGGCAATATATCTCGGAATGGCTATGGAAAGGCCATAATAGGTAGGTATGGTTGTTGTTTTGAGGAAGATATAATAAGGCTTATGTGTGATAGAGCGTATCATATCATGGGGTTTGGATGCACCGGCGAAGTTTGCACCGACTCTCGAGGTGAGAAAGGGCAATGCACAGTACCGTAGAGGCTAGCAAATTGCGGAAAGGTAAGAGTGTGTATATTCCATGGACTCACATTAGTCTAAAGAACTCATATACTTATTGCAAAATTTTATTAGCCCTCGAAGCAAAGTACTACTACGCATGCTCCTAGGGGGATAGATTGGTAGGAAAAGACCATCGCTCGTCCCCGACCGCCACTCATAAGGAAGACAATCAATAATAAATCATGCTCCAACTTCATAGCATAACGAGAGACTATACGTGCATGCTTCGGGAATCACAAACCTTAACACCAATATTCTTACTAACCACAACCGTTTACTAGCACTTCCCACATATTCCATCTCTATATCACAAAACTATTGCAAGGAATCAAACATATCATATTCAGTGATCCATAAGTTTTATGTAGGATTTTATGACTAACCATGCGAATGACCAATTCCCGTTGACTCTCTAAATAGATATAAGTGAAGCAAGAGAGTTTAATTCTTTCTACAAAATACCATGTTCTAATAAATATAAGTGAAGCAAGAGAGCATTCTACGAATAACGGTTTTCTATGTGAAGAGAAACAGGCAATCCAAACTTCAAATGATATAAGTGAAGCACATGAAGCATTCTATAAAGCCATACTCAAAAGATATAAGTGAAGTGCAATGAGCATTCTATAAATCAACCATGGACTATCTCATACCAGCATGGTGCATAAAAGAAAAGTGAAAAATAAACACAAAAGACGCTCCAAGATTCACACATATCACATGAACAAAACGAAGACGAAAACATACCGATACTTGTTGAAGAAAGATGGGATGCCTTCCGGGGCATCCCCAAGCTTAGACGCTTGAGTCTCCTTGAATATTTACTTGGGGTGCCTTGGTCATCCCCAAGCTTGAACTCTTGCCTCTCCTCCTTCTCCTCATATCGAGACCTCCTAGATCTTTGATCACTTCATCCACACAAAACTCAACAGAATGCTCGGTGAGATCCGTTAGTATAATAATGCAAATCACTTCTTTAAGTACTATTGCAAACCAATTCATATTTTGTTTTTGCATTGTGGCTCCTGTATTATAACTTTTCCATGGCTTATACCACCGATAAAAAATCGTCAGTTTCATCAAAACAAGCAAAATAACGCATCAAAAACAGAATCTGTCTTAAACAGGACAATCTGTAGTAATCTGAACATTTACCATACTTCTGGTACTCCAAAAATTCTGAAAACTTAGGAAAAAATAGACAATTTTATAGCAATACTGTGCAAAATGTTTCAGAAACTTTTGACGTTCCAGTAAAAAATGTAAAATCGCGCACTATAGCCAAAGTTTCTGTTTTTGCACCGCACATACCAACAAGCAATCTAATCATCCTAAAGGCAAATCTTGGAACATTATTTTTATATTACAATGGATTTGTACAAGGGGATAATTATTTTTGTGAGAAACTTCCATGAAAAATTTACATTGTTTCATGAGAATGAACACAAGTGTTCAAGGTCGACCCTCACTTCTGCAATGCATCACCTCTCAATCGCTTCTCTTTTTTGAAAAAGTTTTTAGGTTCCCCTCTATATTTTTTTGTTTTTAAACTTCATAAAAGAACTCAACAGAAATAAATGACTCTCTAAAACTTCTGGGTTGTCTCCGTGGCAGCACTTTCTTTAAAGCCATTAAGCTAGGCATAAAGTGCTCAAGTAATGAATCCACCCGGATCCCAAGGTATATCAGAGCCAATTTTAATTAACAATGATTTGGCATTTAGTAGTGAGCACAAAGCAACATATATCATGCAACGACGAAGTCTAACTCTCTTCCTATGCATCGGATTGTCATACAAGAACAATTCATGCACATCAAGTAAAGGCCAATACATAGCATAAGAAGTTTCTTGCAATTTTATCGTGTTGGAAACATAGGGAGGCGGAGATGTATTTCCTCTCTCATAATAATTGCAAGTAGGAGCAGCAAGCACATGCATATGATATTCATCAAAATTATCATGTGCAATGGCAAAAGGCAACCCATCAATGTAATCCTTAATAAGTGCAAACTTCTCCTATATAGTGTAGTTTGGAGAATTCAAAAAGATAATAGGACTATCATGTGTGGGTGCAATAGCAACAATTTCATTCTTAACATAAGGAACTATAGCAAGTTCATCTCCATAAGCATAAGTCATATTGGCATCTTGGCCACAAGCATAGCAAGCATCAATTTCATCAAAAAGAGATATTTCAAACGAATCAATGGGATCATAGCAATTATCATGGCAATCATCCTTCGGTAAGCACGAAGGGAAATTAAATAATGTATGAGTTGAAGAGTTACTCTCATTAGAAGGTGGGCACGGGTAGCTAATCCGCTCTTCCTCCTTTTATTCTTCGCTCTCCTCATCATCTTTTTCATCCAATGAGCTCACAGTTTCATCAATTCCTTCTTCCATAGACTCCTGCAAAATATTAGTCTCTTCTTGGACAGCGGAGACTTTCTCAATAAATATATCAATATCGGAATTGTATTTATATTTATCATAGCAATATTTAAGTATAGCAAAATTTTCAGATCTATAAACTGAATCATCAAAATCTTCATACTTTTCAAACAAAGATTCAATTTCATAAGCACCCTTAAAAGGAACAAATTCTTCTATTCCTTCCACATCATAGTAATCATATCTACCATTAGCATAAGAAGCCAAGGTTTCATTATCACTAAATTCACATGAAAAGGGAAGGTGTGGAGCCTTCATCCTAGAGCAACAAGTATAATCATATCTCAAGCATAGATCCCGAGCATACCAATGCAACATATTAATTTGATCCCATAATAATTTCCCTTTTTGTGTCAAGCGATAATCCCTAAAGTATTCACGTTGATCCAACGTGCCCCCCATTATCAAGTTGAATGGGGTTTTCTCAGGATTATCAAAGTATTGCATAATATTTTTCACATAACGAGTAGCTAGGATTTTAGGAGGTTCCCCATCTCCATGAGTAGCAAGTACAACTAATTTTTTTGGTATTTCGTGTTCATATCCATAACTAAAGATAGAGAACAACTTAGAACAGAAAATAAAAACTACCTAGTGATAAAGCAAACAAGCACACACGAGAATATTCACCCCACGCTATTGCTCCCCGGCAACGGCGCCAGAAAAGGGTCTTGATAACAAACTAGTATAGGGGGATCGTTTGTAGCCTTTTTCGATAAATAAGAGTGTCGAACCCAATGAGGAGCTAAAGGTAGAACAAATATTCCCTCAAGTTCTATCGACCACCGATACATCTCTACGCACACTTGACGTTTGCTTTACCTAAAACAAGTATGAAACTATTTTGCAAGAATAAAACTACGAGTACTTTGCGAGAATAAAAACTACGAATAAATTGCAAGGTAATAAAAGTAGATAGCTTTTGTCAACAAGAAAGTCATTTGTCCCTAGGCAATTGATAACTAGACCGGTAATCATTCTTGCAATTTTACATGAGGGAGAGGCATGAGCTAACATACTTTCTCTACTTGGATCATATGCACTTATGATTGGAACTCTAGCAAGCATCCGCAACTACTAAAGATCATTAAGGTCATAAAATCCAACCATAGCATTAAGTATCAAGTCCTCTTTACTCCCATACGCAACAACCCACTTATCCGTGTTCAGGCTTCTGTCACTCTAGCAACTGACAATAAGCAAATCATGAACGTATTGCAACACCCTACAGCGGGGACCCCTCACGTTTGCGCAAGAAGGAGGGCATCGTAGGACAGCACCATAATAAAATATACACTCAAACCAACCACGATCATCAATTAGCCCATAGGACAAAACAGATCTACTCAAACATCATAGGATAACCACATATCATTGGGAAATAATATATAGTGTTGAGCACCATGTTTAAGTAGAGATTACAGCGGGGAGAAGGGGTGTTACACCGCTGCATAGAGGGGGAGAGAGTTGGTGTTGACGGCGGCGAAGTTGTTGGTGTAGATCGTGGGGATGGGGGGAGAGAGCCCCCCTCCTTCTTCTTCTTCCTTGGCCTCCCCCCTAGATGGGATGAGAGTCCCCCCTCTGGTCCATGGCCTCCATGGCGGCGGAGGGGCAGGAACCCCTCCTAGATTGGATCTATCCCTCTGTTCTCTTCTGTTTCGCATTCTTGTTTTCTGGCCGAAAACCGTTTCTTATATTCCCAGAGATCCGTAACTCCAATTGCGCTGAGATTTTAACAATTTTTTTTTCCGGATATAAGCTTCCTTGCGCCCGAAGTAGAGCGCCAACAGACGTACGAGGTGAGCACAACCAACCACCCTGCGCCTGGTCCCTGGGGCACGCCCTGGTGTATCTTGGGGGCTGTGGGCCCCCATTTGTGTTGATTCCAAGTCCCAAAAATCACTTATATTCCAGAATAATTCTCCGTAAATTTTTATCGCGTTCCAGAATAATCGTTTGATATGGATATTCTGCGAAACAAAAAACATGCAACAAACAGGAACTGGCACTAGGCACTGGATCAATAGGTTAGTCCAATAAATCATATAAAATGTTGCCAAAAGTATGTGAAAGTTGTATAATATTGGCATGAAACAATCAAAAATTATAGATACGACGGAGATGTATCAGTGAACGTAGAGTCTATTACACCCGATCATCATGAGGTGCTTCGAAACGACGAGCTTTAGCAATGGTGCATACTCGGGGAGAACACTTTTATCTTGAAATTAAGTGAAGGGATCATCTTATAATGCTACCATCGTTCTAAGCAAAATAAGATGCATAAAGGATAAACATCACATGCAATCAAAATATGTGACATAATATGGCCATCATCATCTTGTGCTTTTGATCTCCATCTCCAAAGCATCGGCATGATCTCCATCATCACTGGCGCGACACCTTGATCTCCATCGTTGCGTCGGGGTCATCTCGCCAACTATTGCTTCTACAACTATTGCTAATGCATAGCGATAAAGTAAAGCAATTACATGGCGCTTAATGATTGACACGCAGGTCATACAATAATTAAAAGACAACCCTAAGGCTCCTGCCGGTTGTCGATATTACAAAACATGATCATCTCATACAACAATGTATATCACATCACGTCTTGATCATATCACATCACAACATACCCTGCAAAAACAAGTTAGACGTCCTCTACTTTGTTGTTGCAAGTTTTACGTGGCGGCTATGGGTAACTAGCAAGAACCATTCTTACCTACGCAAAACCACAACGGTGATTATCAAGTTTGCTGTTTTAACCTTCTTCAAGGACCGGCCATAGTCAAATTTGATTCAACTAAAGTAGGAGAAACAGACACCCGCCAGCCACATTTATGCAAAACAAGTTGCATGTCAGTCAGTGGAACCGGTCTCATGTGCGTGGACATGTAAGGTTGGTCCGGGCCGCTTCATCCCACAATGCCGCCAAATCAAAATAAGACGTTGGTGGTAAGCAGTATGAACATCAGCTCCCATAACTCCTTTGTGTTCTACTCATGCATATCATCTACGGATAGACCTGGCTTATGATGCCACTGTTGGGGAACGTTGCATGGAAAACAAACAAAATTCTACGCACACGCAAGATCTATCCATGGAGATGCATAGCTATGAGAGGGGAGAGTGTGTCCACGTACCCTCGTAGACCGTTAATCAGAAGCGTTTATCAATGCGGTTGATGTAGTCGTACACCTTCACGATCCGTCCGATCAAGTACCGAAAACACGGCACCTCCGCGTTCAGCACACATTCAGCTCGATGACGTCCTCACCTTCTCGATCCAGCAAGAGAGGCAAAGTAGTAGATGAGTTCCGGCAGCATGACAGCATGGTGACGGTGGTGGTGAAACTATCCGCAGGGCTTCGCTAAGCATAACGGACGTGGACGGAGGAGGAACTAGAACTAGAGGGAGACGGGGCGCCGCACACGGCTTGGGGATCATCGTGTGTGTTACCCCTCTCCCTCCTCACATATATATAGGTGGGGGGGAGGAGGAGGCTGCCCAGGCACACCCCTAGGGGGCCGGCAGCCAGCCCTAGGGCGCCTGCCCTTAGGCGTGCCCCCTTTCCTTATTTGCTCTTGGGGGGAAGGAAAGGGGACGAGACGGAAGGCAATGGGAGGCCGACTCCCCTCCTTCCATTTCTCCCTAAGGCCAGCGGCCAGAGGTGGGGCGCGCCAGCCCCTTGTGGGCTGGTGTGCTCCCCTTGTTTTTCCCATATGGCCCAATAACCTCCTGGGCCTCCCGGAACCCCTTCCGGTGATCCGATGAATACCCGGTACATTCCAAAACCTTTCCGGTAACCAAATAGTATCGTCCTATATATCAATTTTTACCTCCGGACCATTCCGGAGTTCCTCGTCATGTCCGTGATCTCATCCGGCACTCTGAACAACATTCGGTCACTATTTCACATAACTCATATAATACTATATCATCAACAAACGTTAAGCGTGCGGACCCTACGGGTTCGAGAATGATGTAGACATGGCCGAGGCACTTGTACGGTCAATAACCAATAGCGGGACCTGGATGCCCATATTGGTTCCTACATATTCTACGAAGATCTTTATCGGTCGAAATTTATGACAACATACGTATTTCCCTTTGTCTGTCGGTATGTTACTTGCCTGAGATTCGATCGTCGATATCTCCATACCTAGTTCAATCTCATCACCGGCAAGTCTCTTTACTCATTCCGTAATACATCATCTTGCAACTAACTCCTTAGTCACTTTTCTTGCAAGCTTCTTGTGATGTGTATTACCGAGAGGGCCCAGAGATACCTCTCCGTCATACGGAGTGACAAATCCCAATCTTGATTCACGCCAACTCAACAGACACCTTCGGAGATACCTGTAGAGCATCTTTATGTTCACTCAGTTATGTTGTGACATTTGATAGCACACAAGGTATTCCTCCGGTATCCGGGAGCTGCATGATCTCATGGTCGAAGGAATATGTATTTGACATTAAGAAAGCAGTAGCAATAAACTGAACGATCATATGCTAAGCTAACGGATAGGTCTTGTCCATCACATCATTCTCCTAATGATGTGATCCCGTTATCAAGTGACAACACATGTCCATGGTCAGGAAACCTTAACCATCTTTTGATCAATGAGCTATTCTAGTAGAGGCATACTAGGGACTTGGTATTTGCTTATGTATTCACACATGCATTTAAGTTTCCAATCAATACAATTCTAGCATGAATAATAAACCTTTATCATGATTAAGTAAATATAATAATAACCACTTTATTATTGCCTCTAGGGCATATTTCCAACATTGTCATCACATAAAGTCATGAGCTCTCCAAGCCCTCTTTTATCAAAAATTTCATAAGATTGATCATTCTCCAAAGTAGTGAGATCATTATTACCTAGAGTTGACACTCTTCCAAACCCACTTTCAATATTATTGCGAACACTATTATCAATATCATATTCATCATAAAGCTTAAATAAATTTTCAAGATCATAAGAATTATTATCACCCCAATCATGATCATTGCTGTAAGTAGTGGACATGGCAAAAATATCATCCCCAAGCTTGGGGTATTGCATATCATTAACACAATTGACATTAATAGAATTTATCATAACATCATTGCAATCATGCTTTTCATTCAAGGAGCTATCATGGATCACTTTATAAATTTCCTCTTCTAACATTTCATCACAATTTTCAAATTCACGAATTTCAAGCAAAACTGCATAAAGATAATCTAGTGCACTCAACTCACTAGCAATTGCTTCATTATAATTGGATCTTTTTAAAATATTAGCAAGTGGATGAGGATCCATATCAATAGATTTTTAGCAAGTGAAGATGCACGCAAATAGAAGACACATGGCACACAAGCAAAGATAGCAAACGAACAAAAAGGCAAACAGAATTTTTTTTTGTATTTTTTGTAAAACTTTTTCGAAGTGGGGGAGATGAAAACGAGGCGCAAATGGTAAATAAAGTAATTGCAAGGAGATGAGATTTGTGATTGGGTACTTGATAGATGTTGATGATGTCTCCCCGACAATGGCGCCAGAAATTCTTCCTGATTGCTTGTATCTGCGTTGGTATTTCCCCGAAGAGGAGAGGATGATGCAGCACAACAACGGTAAGTATTTCCCTCAGTTATGAAACCAAGGTTATCAATCCAGTAGGAGAACCAAGCAACACTATGTAAACAGCACCTGCACACAAATAACAAATACTTGCAACCCAACGCGTAAGAGGGGTTGTCAATCCCTCCTCGGTATTGAGATAGATTAATTGTATGAGATTGGATAAAGAGATCTAGCAAAAACACAAAATAAAATAAATAAAGAAAAATTGCAGCAAGGTAATTTTGGTTTTAATATGATAGGAAATAGACCCAGGGGCCGTGGTTTTCATTAGAGGCTTCTCTCAAGAAAATAGCATACGGTGGGTAAACATATTACTGTTGGGCAATTGATAGAAAAGCGAATAATCATGACGATATCCAAGGCAATGATCATGTATATAGGCATCACGTTCAAGATCAGTAGACCGAAATGATTCTGCATCTACTACTATTACTCCACACATCGACCGCTATCCAGCATGCATCTAGTGTATTAAGTTCATGGAAAAACGGAGTAATGCAATAAGAACGGTGACATGATGTAGACAAGATCTATTCATGTAGGAATAGACCCCATCTTTTTATCCTTAATAGCAATGATACATGCGTGTCATGTCTCTTTCTGTCACTGAGATTGAGCACCGCAAGATCGAACCCATCACAAATCATCTCTTCCCATGCAAGAAAAATCAATCTAGTTGGCCAAACCAAACCAAAGTTTCGGAGAAGAAATACAAGGCTATACAAATCATGCATAAAAGAGTTCAGGAAAGACTCAAATAATATTCATGGATAGAACTGATCATAAACCCACAATTCATTGGATCCCAACAAACACACCGCAAAAAGTCATTACATCAAATAGATCTCCAAGAACATCGAGGAGAACACTGTATTGAAGATCAAAAAGAGAGAATAAGCCATCTAGCTACTTGCTACGGACACATAGGTCTATGGTAAACTACTCACGCATCATCGAAGGGGCAAGGGTGATGATGAAGAATCCCTCCATGATCATTGAGCCCTCCGGCAGAGTGCCGGAAAAGGCCTCTAGATTAGATCTCGTGGTTCTGGAACTTGCGTCGGCGGAAACTGTATTCTCTCGACTCCCCTAGGGTTTTTGGGATTTTAGAGTATTTATAGAGGTGAAGGTCGGTGGAGAAGCTTCCCGTGGGCTCCACTACCCACCAGGGTGCGCCAGGGGCCTCTGGCGCGCCCTGGTGCCTAGTGGGCCCCATGGTGTTGGGGAACATTGCATGGAAAACAAAAAAACTTCTACGCACACGCAAGATCTATCCATGGAGATGCATAGCTATGAGAGGGGTAGAGCATCTACATACCCTTGTAGATCGCTAAGCGGAAGCGTATATAACGCGGTTGATGTAGTTGTACTCTTCGCGGTCCGATCACGATCCAACCGATCTTGTGCCGAACGAACGACACCTCCGAGTTTAGCACACGTGCGGCTCGATGACATCTCCTCCTTCTTGATCTAGCAAGAGGGAGAGGATAATTAGATGGGATCACAAACAACACGACGGTGTGGTGGTGACGGTGGTGGTGGAGCACCGATAATGCTTCGCTAAGCGTCACCGGGACGAGGCGGTGGAACTACAGAGTAACGGGAGAGAGAGGGGCGCCAAGGGCTTTATGTGTCCTCTTGGGGCACCCCCTCCCCTCTATATATAGGTGGAGGGGCATGGGGAACAGCCCCTCCAAACCCTAGGGCACAGCCAAGGAGGGAGGAGGTGGAATCCTAGTCCTCCTCCTTCCCTTCCATACAAAGGTGGACTTTCCACTTTTGCCAACTGCATGGGCCTTGAGGGACTTGTGTGCGCCTGGCCCAATAAGGCCATGGCGCCTCCCCTCAGCCCATGCTGACCCTTGGGACATGGTGGAACCCTTGGTGGACTTTCGGACTCCTCTGGAAGTTTTCGGAACCTTCTGGAAGCTTCCCGGTACAATACCGAAAAAACTAAAACTTTTTTCGGAACCCTGAAAACAACTTTCCATATATAAATCTTTACCTCCCGACCATTCCGAGACTCTCGTGACGTCCGGGACTCCAAACATATTTGGTTACCAACCATCAAATATCCCAATACTACTCTAGCGTCAACGAACGTTAAGCGTGCGACCCTGCGGGTTCGGGAATCATGTAGTCATGACCGAGACACATCTCCGGTCAATAACCAATAGCGGGACCTGGATGCCCATATTGGTTCCTACATATTCTACGAAGATCTTTTATCGGTTGAACCACGATGTCAAGGATTCGGTTAATCCCGTATGCAGTTCCCTTTGTCCGTCGGTATGTTACTTGCCCGAGATTCGATCGTCGGTATCTAATACCTAGTTCAGTCTCGTTACCAGCAAGTCTCTTTACTCGTTCTGTAACACAAGATCCCATGAGTAACTCCTTAGTCACATTACTTGCAAGCTTCTTGTGATGTTGTATTACTGAGAGGGCCCAAAGATACCTCTCCGTCAAACGGAGTGACAAATCCCAGTCTCGATCCATGCCAACCCAACAGACACCCTCAGAGATACCTGTAGAGCACCTTTATGATCACCCAATTACGAAGTGACGTTTGATAGCACACAAGGTATTCCTTTGGTAGATGGGAGTTGCACGATCTCATGGTCGAAGGAACAGATACTTGACATGAAGAAAGCTATAACAAATAACTTAAACGATCTGATGCTAAGCTTACAGTTGGGTCTAGTCCATCACATCATTATCCTAATGATGTGATCCCGTTATCAAATGACAACTCATGTCTATGGTTAGGAAACCTTAACCATCTTTGATCAATGAGCTAGTCTAGTAGAGGCTGACTAGGGACACGGTGTAGTTTATGTATTCACACATGTATTTAAGTTTCCGATCAATACAATTCTAGCATGAATAATAAACTTTTATCATGAACGGGAAATATGATAATAACCATTTTATTATTGCCTCTAGGGCATATTTCCAACACACGGGCCTCCTCCCGTGTGCTCCTTTGGCTCCCTGGGTGTCTTCTGGGCAGAAAAAAATCTCCTAAAAGTTTCGTGGCATTTGGACTCCGTTTGGTATTGATTTCTGCGAAGTAAAAAAAAGCAAAAAATAGCAACTCGCACTGGGGACTATGTCAATAGGTTAGTCCAAAAAATGATATAAAGTTGCTAGTAAATGAATATAAAACATCCAAGATTGATACTTTAACAGCATGGAACAATAAAAAATTATAGATACGTTGGAGACGTATCATAGCCTCAATGTTGTTTTAGGACTATCGTTACACTTAACGATATCCTAAGATCTGGAAAACATGATCACCAACAACACTTGAGCTAATCCTAGAGGCAAGACTAGGAACCTTTTATTTAACAGTTTATCATTTCACACGTGCATGTGAGTTTTCCACTGAATCACATATTCTAGGATCATAGCAGTTATAGCATGGAATATAAACTCTTTAATTAAGAATATGGAAATATAATAATACAAATATTATTGCCTCTAGGGCATATTTCCAACGGCCTCCCACTTGCACTAGAGTCAATAATCTAGTTGCATGTTTTTTCTAACACCCATGGTTGTCTGGTGTTGCTCATGCTTTGCTAGTGGTAGAGCCTTCGTCACCGGATCTGATACTCTTCAAATCTCAATGTTATTTCTGTTGGTAATATCTAGTTTCTCTATGTAATTCTTTATGTCACATTAATGGTTACTATATCTCTATATAGTCCATTTCATAGTAACATTATATCGAGTAGGGCGTTTTAGTGCCCAGGCTCATCTGCACCCGGTTAGAAAAAAATCGTAAATAATCCAATTTTTTTTTAAAATCCAATTTTTTTGTGAGGTAGAAAATTTGATGCGTGAGGCTCGCTCCAAATTTCAAGTCATTTGGACATCTGAGCAGCTCTCAGCAAAAAAGACAAATCAGGCCAAAACAGTACATGAACAGTAAACATTTTTACAGACCCCCAATTTGTCTTTTTTGCTGAGAGCTCCTCAGATGTCCAAATGATTTAAAAATTGGAGTGGACCTCCCGCATCAAATTGTCTACAGCACAACAAAAATTAGAATTTTTTGAAATTTTCTAGTATTTGTTTTGATTTTTTTGTCAGCGCGGGTGCAGATGAGCTCGGGTGCAGAGATGGATTTTCGCATTATATCTCCATATTGTCCATTTACTATATCTCTATATAGTTAATATCATTTGGAACTACACCATAGTTTATCAATAAACTTTTATTGATCCAGATTCTATTGAAGACTTCTCAAGCCTCAACCTATAACATTTATAATATCCACAATTATGCTCGTTTTCTGAAACTATTTCAAAATTTATAGCCCTTATAATTTATTTACATCAGTCATAAAGTTTGTGTAACTTTTACAACAAAGAATTTGTGTAACTATTTATAACAATCTCTTCATCTCCTCTATGGACAAGAAGCAAAACCTTCATCCAACTGAGTTGCTTAATCTTTAAGTAATCACCCTAGTGAGCCTCTCTAGGATCACTATGGTACTTACTACTAACAATTAGTTTATACGATACATATGGCTTTGTACACTTGATAGCATATGGGAATACTTACTACTAGCATATATTTTTTCAAGGAGAATAGGTCAATGGTCCGAATGGAAATGGTGCTCATCAACCAGCGCATATGGGAATTTATCCGCACACGCCTCATTACAAAAGGCTCTGTCAAGACGCTTCTTAATGATGCCTCAGCTCCAAGTAAACTGGTCACCAATAACAGTGGTATCTTGAAGTCCACATTCATCCACACAATCTCTGAAATTATGCATCAATTGTTGAGGTCAAACATTACCACCCCCTTCCCACTTGCCACCAATATCTCATTAAAATCACCGAAAACTAACCATGGACAAGCCGCATTTCGTTGCGCAGGTATGTCTAGGATAAGTGTTTCCTATCCCAATTTCATTCTCTGTAAAATCCCTTCAAGCGCATTATTTCCATCCATAAAAAATTCCATCAATAAAGTTTTCAGAAGTATAATTCAACACCACTTCATTAGACTGATTATAAAAAAGGACAAGGCTGCCCCAAGCGACCATCACTCTTAACAGTGCGCAAGAAAATCAAACCCTATTTTTAACTCTCAACCCTTTGTTCAGATGTGACTCATACAAGAAAATCACATCTGCTCTCACACGCCCTTGGAGGTCCAAGAGCTCTCGAACTACCATGGATGAAAGCATCCCACGTCAGTTCCAATCTAAGGTTTTCATTGTGCCCGACGGTCCTCTGCATCGGAGGCTGCCAATCCCTCACTAGCATTGAGTCAAGTCAATTGTTGTCCATTACTTCCTGTTAGTTTATTTTTATTTACATTTTTCTGAAGCACACACCTTGTCTAGTATGGTTGAACAAAAAAGGAGTTAGGATAGA
Source organism: Thinopyrum elongatum (assembly GCA_011799875.1). Classification (NCBI taxonomy): domain Eukaryota; kingdom Viridiplantae; phylum Streptophyta; class Magnoliopsida; order Poales; family Poaceae; genus Thinopyrum; species Thinopyrum elongatum. The sequence continues at coordinate 496,620,157 of CM022301.1, forward strand.
TGGTTTAGTCCACACTAGGAGAAAGTGACCGAACCAAAATAAGCCACCTAATTTTTAAATTTTTCCAAGTGCTTTAAGGTGACTTTGGTGTCCTTCCAGCACCATCCTTCGTGCCATCTTGTCCATGAACCTTGTATACGTGATGCACATATCCTCTTCTCTAATCTCCATAACATCATGTACAAGCTCGCGTCATTGGTCCTTGTAGGATTATAGTCCTAGGTGTAGTAGGAACTGTAACAGTAGAAGTTTCAGTTGAGTTTGTGACAGGTGTTGGTGTTACTATGTACAATCTCAGGTCATGGTAACTAGATAGCAGATTGCGGAGCCTGTATTTGTTTCTCATAGTCGTAGGACCAAAGAGGTAAAGGGGGAGGCCATAGAGATAAACTGGTCACACTATGATATGCATAGTTTGAACTTTCTACCTCGCTCCCGATGCCTTTCAAGCCTATGCAACTCGTATGGATCCACTTTCTAATCTCTTATGTATGGAGGGTCTCATTGTTTCTAGAGGAAATGAGTTTTGAATTGATAGGCACATAAGAGATTGATATTTATCTATTGAGAATTGATCACATGAAGATGCCCCACTGACCCACCGCATCGCATTGGTTGTGTTGTGTGGGCCTACAATATTTTATTTCAGTACCTATAAATGAGCTCAATTTGAGTATCATCACATTTATATGTATGGCAAACCACATATTTACATCGTACAAATGAGCTTAGTTTTAGTATCATCGCATCTATGTGTGGCAAACCACATATTTATGACAAATAGTTAATGAGGAGAGAGGTGTTTGTACCACGCATATGTTACTACACACTATGAAGGTACTTTTGGCCACTATGAAGGTACTCACACATATATTACTACCCACTATGAATATAATTTTGGCCACTATGAGGCCTCATTTGGTTTCAAGGGATCCAGGGTCCTGCTATTGACCAATGCAAATTCATACTAACAAGAATTTTCACTACCAGTATATTGTGGGTCGTGGATAAAGATAGGAATTGATTGTCACATGCTCTTGGACAAGAATTGATTTTCACTACAAGTATATCTTGGATCTTGATTGTGGGCGGTGTCATGTAGATGGGGTCTAATACTATGGAAGATTACTACTCCATGGCTGGTGAAATATTTTTGTACTACTAGGACTGTTAGCTACTCTAATGAACAATCTGTTGACAATTGGTCACATGAATATTATGGTGCCGAGGAATTGCGATCGATGATGAGACAGACGTAGTACCATATTACTCTATGGGCAGGATAATACCAGAAAAAACCAGTACATAGCATGCAATTTTTTCTTCTCTAGTGAAAAACTTGCAGCAATTGAAATTGTATATGGACTGTGGTATATGCTTTTAACCCCCAATGCTTTTTATTGGGTTTTCAGTGTGCGGTTTCCATATCACAGAAGGGAGCTTGTCCATTAGTACCATTTGAAGGGAGCTAGAATATCAGCATATGTAGTTTTGAAATTACTGTGCAGACGATGGATGTCGGACGAAAATCAGACGACACTCTTTATCAACGGTTTTAGCTCACTGAACGAATGGGATGCATGGCTACAATTCTGTGTCGGGCAGGAATCGGCCACAAAAATGTCATCCATGTAGCAGTGCTCATGTTGTTTTGACACATATGTCAAAATTGCATAGGAGCACTCGGCGACGCAGCCCACTGCAATCATACCCATCCAGTTGTCTTGGGATCAACACCCACTATATTAGCCTCTCTGTATTACGTTCATTTATCGCCCCGTATCTCCATCCGCTTCCTTTGTCTATTGGCCACTGTTGCAACCAACTTGCCAGTTGATTCATTGATCCATTTATGAGTGATGAGCTGTTTCCCTGGCGCTGTTGTTTCACCACATAGTGCATTGCCAATACATGTATGGAGTCAGTGTAATATTTCAATTTTTTTACTAGTTCATCGATGAGGTAATATATTTAAATGCGTAGACACTTACTTCAGCTCTCCGATTCTTGTACGGGCAGTGACTTTCTTGCCCAACTTATCCGGCTGGACAGCTGCCAGGAGCTGCATCCCTATGCGTGGGTCCCATGATCTAGACCTATGTTCAAACCCTTATCGTCCAAAACGCACGCACCAATGTGGTATAAAACGCAGAACCATTATATAAGCACAAACCCAAATACTAATTTCTAGGAAATTATGTAAATAAATCTGAGAGATTTTTCAACACATTTCATGTTTTTTTGTCTTAAGTGAAAAACTAAGAACGTCGTGGTAATAGTTCTATTAACTTTTGCATAATAATCTCAGGATTTTTCTGAAGATGTCAGGAATTATTCTCTTCTAAAAAATCTAAGAATTTAATAATAAGAATTCTGAGAAAGGTGCAATTCTTTTGTGCGATAAACTTCTAATCTAGGAGCAATTAATCGCACAATCAAAACTAATGTATGTTGTCACACAGACAAACAAAATTGCTATCTTTTTTACAGTTCCTCATCCTTGTTATTGTTAATAAATGGGCGTGTACCCAAAGTCTTTGACATTTAATGCTTCGTTGAAATCTGTGGTAGTATGTTTTGTCAGACACACTGCCTCGAATTAAATAAGTATGATAGCTTTTTACTATTGGCATATACACAAGCACGCAGTATTGCAATTTAGCTATGAATTAAATGAAAACATGCATCGATCCCCAAACGAACCATGAGTGGCTTTGATTCTAGAGGAGTGCATCGCCGTGTGCTCCTCGTTCGCGTCCCACATATGTGGTCTTTTGTAGTCATGTTGTTTCTTACTAGTTAGGAACTTGCCGCACCCGGCAGCACCTGCTGCCGGGTAGTCGTATCCAATCCGTTTATACAACATCGAAGAATTTCAAGTATAAAAAAATGTAAATTACAAAAAAGGTCATGTTGAGATGGTATTTATTCAGGGAAGAGCTGTCATGATATGCAAGCAATAGACATTGCAAAAACCGATCACCCGGGAGCAAGGGCCTATGCACCCGTTCACAATACATAAAAATGGTAGTAGATTAAGGCTTCATGTCATGATAGCTTGTAGTGCGGCAAGGAAATTCATATCAATAATCGAATACCAAGAAAAAACATGGAAGAACATTGCCCAAACCCAACATTTAATTCCCTCATTTCAAAGCTTAAATAAAAGATTGCACAAATAGTTCATAGTTGTACAGATCCAGCTGAATAAATCGTCTATTCCAACATTCACTGAACAAACAAAATAAAAAGGGCATAGGAGTGATAGTACATAGAGGCATCATCGACATTTGAGGCAGAGACAGAGGCCACAACTCCTTCAACACGACCATGTATGCCTGCCTTTGAGCAATGTCATCTCCATCTATGCATCCTGGATGTTGGGGATGAGAAAGCAATTAGATGTTGACATTCAAAGGCATATCTACATGTGACACTTTAGTATGCAACACCAGATAAATATAGCACTCCTAAGCTCATTGATTATATGTATCCAACAATATACAAGCAAGCTAACACTGAGTTATTATGCTACATTTTGATGCTTTATGTCCAGGCTTGGCCAGTGTGCTCTATATCCTGAAAGAAAATCTCTATTTGTTTTTTGGATCACATCATGCTCAACATACCAGTAATGCATTGATAAGGGTGATTAATTCTGGAAAACAAAGAACGGAAAATCATAGCATGTGTTGAAGAAATTGAGCACATCTATTTTTAAAACCTTGAGCAGGATACAAACTTTTGGTAAAGTGAACTATATATGTCACAAAGAGAGTGGTGAAGACAAACAAGGTATATGCAATTTTTAAAGGAGAATATATAGCGACAACGCATCACCGAGATTTACATTCAGCAAGCCAGAACGACTAACACAAAATAATCACAAGATGACATTTTTATGCAAGGCTAGCAAGGCTTGAGCAATGCATCTGCTGACTAACATTTACAAAGCAGAAAGGATACTACGAAATGATTTTAGAAATTGGCTCACATGTGATCCATGCATTTAGTCTATAGCTGTGGAAGCCCCTTGACTATTAAATCATCATCATCCATCAGGTTGATAGTGCCTGCAAGCTGGGCCTAGAGAAATTTTGAGTGGCATGGAAATAAATCCCAAATTAAGGTCTATCAGTAATATAGATACTTAGGTAAGTAAAACTGTAGAAGCATGATAGTAAATGAAGAATGTTGAGATAAACCCAGAAGCATAAGAGTGCAATTTGATACATGATTTAAATATAGCAGTGCGCAGCGAAACATATAGACAAACCATTAAGTTCTAGTAGCAGATCTGGGATAACTGAGAATGACATGGCACTGAGAAAGAGGGAGGTATAGCACGACATCAATGCATCCTGAGTGCAAGGAAGAAGTGACCAGCAATGTGAGAGAAGTAGGAGGTGAGGGCAAAGCATACAAACCTGTTTGGCAGTGTGGTGTGGGGTGGCAGGGACGGCGACAATGGTAGTGGCGGCGTCAACGGTGGTATCCAGTTGCCGACAGACAGGGAGGCCTCCACCAGCGCTGTGTCCAGCGGTGTTTCCCTTTTGGGCTGTCTCGATGCCATGGTCCTCACTGGTCACTGCAGAGCAGTGGCATAAGCGGCGGTGTCAGTACAACAAACCTTCGCGTGTGTTGCCCGGACTGTACACAGGCACGGCAGCAGGGAAGCCAATTTCATCAATTATCCAAGACAAGGACCAAGCCAGAGAGAGAGAGCCCTTTGAGAAATCAAAGGGCGGATCAAGAAGACCAAGACAAGCCAAGACAGCAAGATATCACCAAGGAAAAGCCTCCCTTGCCGGGCAGGCGAGCCCGGTCGGGTCGAGGCCGCCCCGAAGACAAGTCCCAAGACTCCCACGGCAGGCTCGCCGGGGCCGCTGGCGGCCTGCATCCCCGCCAAGACTCCACCGCTCCACCGCATCACAACGCAAGTCATCCATCGGTGCGGTGTCGAGCCCCCAGATAACTAAGTGGCTGTCATTTGGCATGTGGCAGCCATTTAGGAGGAAGATCATGTCTATATGACACCCATCCAGAGTTGTGTCAAGCAGACAGGTGAAAGATGACTAAAGCGGCACGGCAGGCCTGCCGGGTAGCATCCACAACGCGACACATGGCAGTGCATTTAATGCACTTTGTCCTAACTGCCAGAGTTAGGTATGATAGCACTGTTAGCTATCTAATCGCTGGATAATGACTGTTTTTCCATTGTGGTAACCCCTTAGCCTACAACAGGAGGACCGTGGCAACCTTAGAAAGGATTCGAACCCTCGTGTACTCATACGCGCGTAGTTGCTCTCCCCGAGGCGACCCTGCCGGGCTTGAGCGCCGCGCGTTCTTCACGGTCCCTCCATCAATCCACCAAAGCAGGAGTAGGGTTTTATGCTTCTCAGCGGCCCGAACCTGGGTAAAAACCACCAGCGTCATCACTGCCATGCTGTCCCATGGCCTCCGCTCTTTGTGCAGAGCGACCTCCCCCCTGCCGAACCACAAAGGGGCCGATGGTCCCATAGGTGGCCGTGTTCTACCACGACATCTTTGGCGTGCCAGGTAGAGGGCTCGCTTGTGCGAACCTGAAGTCATGAACATCGCGCCAGTCTTCATCATCATCTTCTTCATCGTTGGCTTCATCATCCATGGCGCCCAAGAAGAAGTCTGGCGCAACTGCTCATCCTTCCACCTCGAAGGCCCCCTCGCATGCAGCAACCAATACTATGGGGGCTGCAGCGGCGTCGGGGGACACGGACGCCATGGGGAACATGACCGGCGCAGGCGGCGCTGCCATCGTTCCCCTGTGGCCGAAGTAGGAGCAGAAAACGCCGGAGGAGGGCGGCATCAACAGCATTCCGACGGCCGTGCTCCCCAACGCACAGGTGGGGAGAACGTTCAGTCTCCACCTCCCCACCGTGCCGAAGGGCACAGCCATAGCGACAATGCTCGCTCCGGTATGAACCATGACCCCCCGGTTGCCCCTGCAACGGGCGCAACGGTGGGGCAAGCGCCTCCTCCAGGGCGGGGTAACCAAGACGAAGCACCGAACGGGGTCGCCAACCCCCAGGCGCACCCTTCTCGCCACCGTACTGTCGTGGCGGCTGGCTCACGGCAACGAGAGCACGGCGCTGCCGCCACTGGTACTGGCAGGAGCCGAGCGACGTCGTGGTCTGCATCGTCGTCTATGCCAAGCACCGCTTCGAAAGCCATGGCGCGAGCCCAACTCCTGCCGAGATTCCCACGAGCGGCCGATCAAATGGATGAGTGGAGAGCCACCATCCAGAGTTTGATTGGTTTTGCTGAAGCAGGATGATCGCAGCGAGCAGATCCGCCACGGCACCCGCTAGCGATAGCTACGGCCCAAGCTGCTGACCGTGCAGAGGGGGCCACTCCAACGGTGCAGTCCCCTCCGCGACAGCTAGCGCAAGGACCACAACTAGAACCACGCAACCAGGAGCCCGACAAGGTATCAATGGCTTCATCTGACCCTCGGGCCCGTCGAGATCAGCGACAGGTCCTGGAGGATCGGCGGAGGGAGGACGCACGCGTCACCATAGAACGACGCCACGAAACCCACCGCCAATCTAACAGGCGCAATGGCCCAGACGTCGACGAACCCGCGCCCAGTGAAGGCGGATACTTACCTTTCGAGGTTGGGTGCCCTGCCTTCACTCGCGAGCTGCGCCAAGTCCGTTGGCCATCTGCCCGCGTTTTCAAGCCAGAAATACCAAAGAAGTATGATGGAAGGTTGAACTCGGCAGAGTTCTTGAGCATCTACACTATCATTGTTCAAGCCACCGGAGGAAGAGACGAGAAGGTGTTCACCAATTACTTCCCTTTGGCACTCAAGCCAAATGTCAGGTCATGGCTGATGCACCTTCCGGAGAATTCCATCTCATCATGGGCTGACCTGTGCAATGAGTTTGTTGGCGCCTTCACGGGCGGCCATCAAGAATCAGGACGGCCCAGCGATCTGCAGCTCCTTCCACAAAAGGAAGGGGAGAGCTTGTGGAAGTACATGCAGCTATTTAGCCGGGTGCACAGAAACATTCCAGACATCCACCCGGCACCTGTGATTGTCGCGTTTCAATCCAACGTGCGCAATAGGAGGATACGTTCCAAGATGAACGTCTGGTTGCCCAAGACTGTGAATGAGCTATACACCCTGGCGGATAAGTGTGCCCGAACAAAGGAAGGGAGGCGGCTCCCCGGAAAGGAGGATGGCGTCGAAGTCGACTCAGAGGATGATGACGATGCCGCTGACCCAAAGAGGAAGAATAAGAAACGCAATAAGAAGCACAAGGAAAAAACAGTATTGGTTGTGGAGGGCTCTGGCACTCCTAGTACCGGCAAGAAGGCTAAAACCGAAGCCCCCGGCAAGGAAGTTGCCGCGTGCACTGATTGCCGGGAGGCTGCGGCGGCCGAAAAAGCTAGGAAGGCTAACAGGCCATACTGCAAGATCCATCGGACCAAGGGTCATGATCTCCAAGAGTGTCACCAAGTTAAGCAACTTGTCAAGAAGCAGAGAGCTGAATACGAGAAGCATGACAAGGAAAAAGACCAAGAAGGTGTTGGTGGGAAGGGCCACGGCGGCAAGGTTCCCCAGCATTCGAAGAAACCTGCAAGAGGCCGTGAGAAGAAAGAAGGCGATGATGAAAGTGATGAAGGGGATGAAGAGGAAACCAGTGAGCAAGAGTTCCAGAAAGCCACTGAGGCCCTATGCATTGACGGAGGTGCATCTTTGCACTCCTCTACCGCCAGCTTAAACAGTTGGCGCGTGAGGTCAATGCCGTAGAGCCAGCGGCAGACTCTCGGAAACCGCTCAAATGGTCCCGCACGCCCATCATCTTCGACGAAGAGGATTACCCCGACAGTACCACCGCGGTAGGGTGTTTGCCGTTGTTGGTTTCACCAACAATCCGCAACCTCAAGGTCACAAAGATGTTGGTTGACGGCGGGGCTGGGTTGAATCTGATTTCCCCCAAGGTGCTCAGCAAGCTTCAAATATCAGATGAAGAGCTCAAGATTACTGGCACTTTCCAAGGGATCAACCCCGCCAGGAGTCGTCCTAAGGGAAAGATCACACTGTCGGTGACGTTTGGAGGAGAATTAAACTACCGGACCGAGAAGGTTGTGTTTGATGTGGTTGATCTCCGCTTGCCGTACAATGGAATCCTTGGTCGTCCAGCCCTGGCAAAATTCATGGCGGCATCCCACTATGCCTACAACACACTGAAGATGCCAGGGCCGATGGGCGTCATTTCCATTCTGTCAGATAAGAAGGACACAATCATATGCGTTGATAAGATGTACCAAGACGCAGTCGCTGCTGAGGCCGTGGAAGCTGCAGCTCCCGCCAAGGAAAGCAAGAAAGGGAAGAAAGCTAGCAAAGATACCGGCAAAGAATCCGGGAAGCACACCTCTTCAGAGTGTGCTGCACCCGTCGATGATTTGCCGGAGAGCTCCGCTAGCAAGAAGCCCAAGGTTGCCTCACCTGCGGTGAAGAAGGTCCCGGCAGGGCTGGATGGCGTTGGTGGTACGTTCAGCATCTGCTCCACCCTTGATGACAAATAGGAAAGCGCGCTCGTTGCCTTCCTGCGGGCGAATGTAGATGTGTTTGCCTGGCAACCATCTGACATCCCGGTGTTCCTAGGGAGGTAATTGAGCACCACCTAGCTGTCTGCCCTCATGCCCGGCCCATCAAGTAGAAAGTCAGGAAGCAAGCTTTGGAGCGGCAACAGTTCATTGCCGAGGAGATCAAGAAACTTGAAGCAGCTGGTTTGGTCAGAGGAGTATTGCACCCAACATGGTTGGCTAACCCGTGGTGGTACGCAAGGCGAACGGGAAATGGAGGCTTTGCATAGACTTCACGGATCTGAATAAGGCATGCCCGAGGGATCCATTCCCTTTGCCGCGCATCGACCAGATCGTAGATTCCACTTCTAAGTGTGATCTGCTTTCATTCTTGGATGCATACTCTGGGTACCATTAGATCTTCATGTCCAAGGAGGACGAGGAGAAGACCGCGTTCATTACCTCGTGTGGCACATACTGCTTCATGCGGATGCCCTTCGGGTTGAAGAGCGCTGGATCCACTTTCGCAAGGGCAGTGCAAATTGGTTTTTGTCTCAACTACACAGGAATATTGAAGCTTACATGGATGACATAGTGGTTAAGACCAAGGACAAATCAACTCTCATTCAGGACTTGGAAGAGACTTTTGCGAATCTACGCATGATCAACTTGAAGTTAAACCCTGAGAAGTGTGTGTTTGGCGTTCCCTCCGGCAAGCTACTTGGTTTCTTTGTATCCCACCGGGGGATAGAGGCCAACCCCGAAAAGATCAAGGCGATCGAGCAGATTCAAGCACCCAAGACAGTTAAGGACGTGAGGCGCCTGACCGGATGCGTTGCTGCACTGAGTAGGTTCATTTCCAAGTCTGCCGAGCGCGCCTTGCCGTTCTTCAAAATTTTGAAGAAGGCAGGGCCAATGAAGTGGACCCCGGTGGCAGAAGCAGCGCTACGAGACTTGAAGGCCTATCTTTCGTCTGCTCCCACCTTGGTCGCTCCTAAACCACAAGAGCCGTTGCTGCTGTACTTAGCGGCAACCAATCAAGTGGTTAGTGCAGCGTTGGTGGCGCAGCGGGAAGTGGATGAAGGAGCAGCCGCAGTTGTTGTCCCCTCCGGAGAAGAAAGTGAACCTATCCCGGCAAGGTCCGGTGCAGATCAGGAGAAAGAAGAGCAAGATAACAGAGACAATTCCAAGATCGCGGCAAAGAAGAAGATGGTGCAGCGGCCGGTGTACTTTGTCAGCTCCCTGTTGCAGGAGGCTAGATCAAGGCACTCTAGCGTGCAAAAAGTTAATCTTTAGCCTCATCATGGCCTCGAGGAAGCTGCACCACTACTTCCAAGCCCATGAGATCACGGTTGTCACTTGTTTCCCTTTGCAACGCATACTGAGGAACCCAGAGGCCACTGGCAGAATAGTGGAATGGGCTTTGGAATTGTCAAGCTTTGGTCTGAAGTATGAGAGTGCGTCAACCATCCAGAGTAGAGCATTGGCGGAGTTCATCACAGAATGGACACCAACCCTAGATGAGGAGACACCAGAAACAGTTATCCTCGGCAAGGAGGCCCCCCAAGAGTGGATCATGTACTTCGATGGTGCCTTTTCACTGCAAGGTGCAGGAGCTGGCGTGCTCCTTGTTGCACCCACTGGAGAGCACCTCAAGTATGTGGTCCAAATGCATTTCCCCCAGGAGAAAGCTACCAACAACACTGCGGAATATGAAGGACTCCTTGCCGGGCTCAGGATCGCACAGAGTTGCGAATTAAGAAGTTGATCATTCGTGGAGACTCACAGCTTGTGGTGAGACAAGTGAACAAGGATTACCAGAGCCCATTGATGGAGGCATATGTGGAGGAAGTGAGGAAGCTGGAGGAGCGTTTTAATGGATTGCAAATAGAGCACGTGCCACGTGCGAAAAATAGTGTTGCCGATCATCTGTCAAAATGGGCTGCACAAAAGCTTCCTGTGGAACCAGAGACTTTTGTTCTCCACCTGACTCAACCCTCAGTATCCCCGACAACAATGGCCAGAAAGAGGAGGAAACTGGACTCCGGCAAGCCTCTCCCGGTAGAGCTTCCCGAAGCCCCCAGCAGAGAGGTTGGCGGGAACAACTCCACTTCGCCTGGTGAGCAGCACCCTCCCACTGAACTATCAGTTCTTGCGGTTGAGGTATGCGCTCCCACGAACGTGGAGGTGCCGTTGATCCTTGTTGTCGAGCCTTAGGCTCTAACTTCGACATGACACATAGTCCATTACCTCCAAACAGAAGAACTTCCCGAAGAGCAAGAAGAAGCTGAAAGAGTAGCCCAAAGGGCCAGTATGTATCAGTTTGTCGATAGCACGCTGCTACTTCTTGAGCTTGCGTTGGTTTTTCCCTTGAAGAGGAAAGGGTGATGCAGCAAAGTAGAGATAAGTATTTCCCTCAGTTAGAGAACCAAGGTATCAATCCAGTAGGAGGTACAAGCAAGTCCCCAATCTGTGCACCTGCACAAACAATCAAACACTTGCACCCAACACGATAAAGGGGTTGTCAATCCCTTCACGGTCCATTGCAAAGGTGAGATTTGATAGAGATAGGTATATAAGATTGCCAAAACGTAAAACAAAATAAAAGTAAATAAATTGCAGCAAGGTATTTTTGATATATAGATATGAAAATATATGATGGAAAATAGACCCAGGAGCCATAGGTTTCACTAGAGGCTTCTCTCTTGAAGGCAAATAATACGATGGGTGAACAAATTACTGTCGAGCAATTGATAGAAAAGCGCAAAGTTATGACGATATCCAAGGCAATGATTATGCATATAGGCATCATGTCCGTGTCAAGTAGACCGAAACGATTCTACATCTACTACTATTACTCCACACATCGACCGCTATCTAGCATGCATCTAGAGTATTAAGTTCATAAAGAACAGAGTAATGCCTTAAGTAATATGACATGATGTAGAGGGATAAACTCAAGCAATATGATGAAAACCACATCTTTTTATCCTTGATGGCAACAATACAATACGTGCCTCGCTACCCCTACTATGTCACTGGGTGAGGACACCGCAAGATTGAACCCAAAACTAAGCACCTCTCCCATTGCAAGAAATACCAATCTAGTTGGCCAAACCAAACCGATAATTCGAAGAGAAATACAAAGATATGAAATCATGCATATAAGAATTCAGAGAAGATTCAAATAATATTCATAGATAATCTGATCATAAATCCACAATTCATCGGATCTCGACAAACACACCGCAAAAGAATATTACATCGGATAGATCTCCAAGAACATCGAGGAGAACATGGTATTGAGAATCAAAGAGAGAGAAGAAGCCATCTAGCTACTAGCTATGGACCCGTAGGTCTGAGGTAAACTACTCACGCTTCATCGGAGAGGCAATAGGGTTGATGTAGATGCCCTCCGTGATCGAATCCCCCTCCGGCAGATCGCCAAAAAAGGCCCCAAGATGGGATCTCACGGGAACAGAAGATTGCGGCGGTGGAAAAGTATTTTCGTGGCTCTCTTCTAGAGTTTTAGAATATATGTGAATATATAGGACGAAGAAGTAGGTCGGTGGACTCCCGAGGGGGCCACAAGCCAGGGGGTGCCCCCCTAGGGCGCGCCCCTACGGCTTGTCGTCGCCTCATGGATCTTCTGACTTCAACTCCAAGTCTCGTAGGTGTCTTCTGGTCCAAGAAAAATCATCGTAAAGTTTTATTCCGTTTGGACTCCATTTGATATTCCTTTTTTGCAAAACTCAAAAACAAGGAAAAAACAGAAACTAGCACTGGGCTCTAGGTTAATAAGTTAGTCCCAAAAATAATATAAAATAGCATATTAATGCATATAAAACATCCAAAACAAATAATATAATAGCATGGAACAATCAAAAATTATAGATACGTTGGAGACGTATCACACGCTATACAGGAGGAGGCCCAACGATGTGAAATTGAAGTGCATTTGCCGGGAAGATGGGAAGGAACTATTGGCAGAGATACACAAAGGCATGTGCGGCTCCCATATTGGATCAAGAGCCTTGGTTGGAAAAGCTTTCCGTCAAGGTTTCTACTGGCCCACGGCCCTCCAAGATGCAATTGAGCTAGTCACCAGATGTGAAGCCTGCCAGTTCCACTCCAAGAATATCCATCAACCTGCTCAAGCTCTCCAGACGATCCCTTTGTCATGGCCATTTTCGGTCTGGGGGCTCGATATCTTGGGCCCCTTCCCCCGTGCTACCGGGGGCTTTGAATTCTTGTACGTGGCAATCGAAAAGTTTACAAAGTGGCCGGAAGTGGAGCCTGTGAGAAAGGTGACCGCACAATCAGCTATCAAGTTCTTGAAGGGATTGGTGTGCCGCTTCGGAGTACCCGCCAGAGTCATCACTAACAACGACACCTAATTCACAAGTCGCACCTTCATGCAATACGTTCAAACCCTCGGAAGCAAGGTTTCATTCGCCTTTGTTGCTCATCCCAGGAGCAATGGACAAGCTGAGAGGATGAACGCTGAAGTGCTGCGAGGACTCAAGACAAGAACTTTCGACAAGCTGCGGAAGTGCGGCAGACGCTGGATCGACGAGTTGCCGGTGGTTCTTTGGTCCCTCCGTACGACACCAAATCGAGCTACCGGCCAGACTCCCATCTCCCTAGTCTATGGGGCAGAAGCAGTGATCCCCACGGAACTCATATAAGGGTCACCTCAAGTATTTGCCTATGATGAAGTAGAGCAAGAGCAGCACCGGCATGACGATGACGTGCTCCTTGAGGAGAACCGTCTCTAGGCTGCTACGCGTGCTGCACGCTACCAGCAAGCTCTGCGCCGCTATCACAGCCGCAGGGTTCATGCCCGGAGCCTTGAGGAAGGCGACCTTGTCCTTAGGCGTGTTCAGTCCGCCAAGGGTGCAAACAAGTTGACGCCGAAGTGGGAAGGCCCTTACCGGGTAGTACGAGTCACCAGGCCCGGCGCAGTCCGTCTGGAGACCGAAGATGGCATTCAATTGCAAAATTCATGGAACATTGAGCATCTTCGACTGTTGGGCCCTGCCCGGCAGCCACCCTTTTGTACAAGCCTTGCCGATGCGCATGTAACCCTTTGTACAAAGCTAGGCGCAGACCCTGAGCATAGACGATAAAACGAAGTGCTGGGGCCCCCCAACAACTTGCATGCATGCATAGCATAACATGAACATGCCATGATCATGTAGATGAGATCATATGTTGCTTTGTTTTCCTCTGCACTAACTGCAGGACTCTTGCCGCGGACTCGGTCCCAAAAAGAAGAAACGGAAACAAGCTTACATATTGATCCCCGACAAGCGAAACAGATAAGTTCCTTTTTATCCATACATGTCTCTGTAAGAAGAAAACTTGTGCATAGAGAAACCTCATCACCTTCGAAGCATTTGTGCTCCCATCCTTTGACCTGAACGTTGCTTCGGTCAAGATGGTTGTAGTGGATTTTGACGAAGAAGGTTCGACGAGGGGCCGGTCCCCTTCCATAATTTTGAGCCATGCAGGCCCGGCCCCGCGGCAACAAACGGAAGGCGCCCGGCAGGATAGTTTACCGGAGAAAACTTGTTTACTTAAAAGTATAAAGGCACTCCTCCTCTGCATGGATATAGTACATGCACAAGTACCCGACAAGACCGTCTTTTTTCATTAATATGCGGATAAACGGGTACAAAGCTTACAGAGTACAAACATGGATTTAAGAGATTACATATTTGAAGCTAAAGTTTGGCAAGTGCTTACATATTTTAGATTGAAAAAAAGATAAGTGCCCCGTAATCCCTTTCTTGTCCCTCTCCTCCTAGGAACTATAGTGGGAGGTGAAGAGGGAAAAAGGAGTGCCTGGGCAAAAGCCCAGCCTGACCCCGTCAAGAACTGCAGGACGCAGCCTGACAAGATCGGGAGTGGCAAGGCTGCCCGGCTAATAGTTGCCCCAGACGCCACCACTGGGACCAAAGAGGCACCCGACAGAAGGCACCAAGAGAGCGTCCCCTCCCCGGCAACCGTCCGGAAGAAGCTAGTGATGATGGTGCCGGGGAGGGAGGGGAAGAGCAGAAAGACGGGGCAGCAGGCCGACAGTACGAGATGAAGGCGTCGGTGCCATCGTACTCCGACCTGACGGCCTGCCACCTGCCTTCTCCGTCTTCGCCTGTTTCTTCCTTGTCACTGTCGCTCCAGGAGGACGCCAGGCCCTTGGCCCATCACCTCCGCCGAAGAAGCAACTGATGGTGGCGGCGGCGCCCGAGGCGCACGGGGAGCACCACTCCCCAACTTGACGGGCAGGAAGACACCACCATCTTCAGCGTCATCCCCGACCTCGCCGGAGAGAGCAGTGCTGGGATTACTAAGGATCCCGAGCACAGCACCGCGGACGGGAACCAGAAGCCCTGAGGACTCCGCCAACAGGTTAACAAGCTCCAACAGTTTGCGGTGGGGGCGACACCTCTTCCCTAGGCGGCGGGCTCGCGTGGAAGGGGCGAGCACTCCGCCATCATGAAGAAGCACAGAACCTTCTGCACCGGGGTCGGTGTGGCGTTCGCGGACACGCCGCCACAAACTGCGACCGCCCCTACAACGGTCGCCGTGCCTCCCACGGCCCCGGACCAGACTCACTCCCCGAGCGACGACACTAGCCTTCGGAGTCATCACTCCCAAACTGAGGCCCGAGGCCTGACCGCGGTCTCTCCCTTTCGGCATGACGGAGAAGGAGGCAAGGAAGAAGAAGGCAGAAGTACGTGGATGGATGCCTCCACTCCCCCTAGTGCTCCCTTTTATAGGCGAGCCGGGGCCCGGGGCTGATTCTCCACCCACTCCCAAGGGCTCCTTTGAATCCGATCCGTCCAAGCTATGGACGGCTGCCGAGCCCATCGACCGTCCTTTTGCACCAATCCAGAGAATTTTGGGTTCCTGTCATAGTGCTCTTCCCTGCACCATGCGCATCCATTACCTACCCCGTGCGGCGCATGCGGCGTACGTAGCGGAAGGGACGGGCGTAGTGGGATGAGTGAAATGGCAGTTACCGCCTCGTGGGGTAAAGTCATTCACGGGCCATAACAGGATGGCCCCCAACACGTTTGGCATCGCATGACGAGCGGGAAAACCGAAAACTGACCCAAGCACAGGTTAATGAAGAAGCAAGAAAAAAAATCAAGGAAAAAGAGAATATCAGCGCAAGACCCCTGCCTGTGTACCTGATAGGGCCTACCCCAATGATGCTCGGGAGCGCGTTTGGACCAGGCCCGAGGGCTCCTATCGGTACAACAAACCTTCGCGTGTGTTGCCCAGACTGTACACAAGCACGACAGCAGGGAAGCCAATTTCATCAAGTATCCAAGACAGGGACCAAGCCAGATAGAGAGCCCTTTGAGAAATCAAAGGGTGGATCAAGAAAACCAAGACAAGCCAAGACAGCAAGATATCACCAAGAAAAAGCCTCCCTTGCAGGGCAGGCGAGCCCGGTCGGGTCGAGGCCCCCCGAAGACAAGTCCCAAGACTCCCCCGGCAGGCTCGCCGGGGCTGATGGCGGCCTGCATCCCCGCCAAGACTCCACCGCTCCATCGCTCCATCGCATCACAACGCAAGTCATCCATCGGTGCGGTGTCAAGCCCTCAGATAACTAAGTGGCTGTCATTTGACACGTGACAGCCATTTAGGAGGAAGATCACCTCTATATGACACCCGTCCAGAGGCGTGTCAAGCAGACAGGTGAAAGATGACTAAAGCAGCACGGCAGGCCTGCCGGGCCGCATCCACAGCGCGACACATGGCAGTGCATTTAATGTACTTTGTCCTAACTGCCAGAGTTAGGTATGATAGCACTGTTAGCTATCTAATCGCTGGATAATAACCATTTTGCCATTGTGGTAACCCCTTAGCCTATAAAAGAAGGACCATGGCAACCTTAGAAAGGATTCAAACCCTTGTTTACTCATACGCGTGTAGCTGCTCTCCCCGAGGCGACCCTGCCGGGCTTGAGCGCCGCGCGTTCTTCACGGTCCCTCCATCAATCCACCAAAGCAGGAGTAGGGTTTTACGCTTTTCAGCGGCCTGAACATGGGTAAAAAACCACCAGCGTCATCACTGCCGTGCTGTCCCATGGCCTCCGCTCTTTGTGTAGAGCGACCTCCCACTGCCGAACCACAAAGGGGCCGATGGTCCCATAGGTGGCCGTGTTCGACCACGACAGGCGGCCTACACAACCCTTCTAGTGATGGCGACGGGCGAACCGGCGAGGGACACAGCGGCAACCAGCAAACCAAGACGATGGGAGGGGCGGTCAGAGAGAGAGAGACGACATGGTGGTGACCTGCAAGCATATGATCTCTTGTTAGTAAATATCATATTGCATTCTGAGTGAAAAACTGAAGAATCAAATAAGGACCAAAGCTGACCTTTTCAAAGTTATATGGATTCCAATGTAGAACGGCCCACACAACCCTCCCGATGATGATGAGGGACGAGCCAACGGGAGACACAGCGGTGACCAGCATGCCAAGTCAATGGAAGGAGGGGCAGTCAGAGAGAGAGATGATAGACAGCGACCTGCAAGCATATTATTTATAGTTCAGAGTTAAACAATAAATATCATATGCTTATCAAATAGGAAATATGGTGGTCCAAATGCTATCCTAGGAAAGCAAGATCAACTATATGGTACTCCCTCCATCCCAAAATAAGTATCACTTATTCTACAACTTTTTACTAAATCAGCGACACTTATTTTGGGACGGAGGGAGTATTATAAAGTTAAATCTGTTGAAGCTTGTCAAAGTTGAGTAATTCCAAATGCTTTATTAGATATGTTTAGTTCCATCTTATTCTATACAGAAAACATCAGCTATTGTATTGGAAAACTAAACCCACCAACACTTACAGAGCTACATATATATATGAATGTTAATACATAACTTTGACTGATTAGCACAGAGAAATGAAAAGTAACATCATCTCCATATAGGAGATGCCTCATAAATAATAAATCTCAGTATAGTAGATTCACTACGGTGGGTCAACTATGGCACATTCGCTGGTGGGAACATCAGAAGAACTTATTTTCAAACTGAATTAAGGAAAAATAATTGTTGTAAGCAAATTTACCATCTAATTACTAATAAAGCACAACAACATTCAGTTAATGAGACATCAGAAGGAACCTTCCATACTGAAATAAGGAAAATCGAGCAACATCAAATTATCATCTCTCATTGATGCTATATATAACATATATTCACCTAAACTATAAGATAAGATTGGAACTGCAAATCTCTAAACCAAAATGGCAACAATAGAACCAATGTCCACGGTATTACTATCTAGAAATTAAAGATGACTGCAGAAGAATTTGAGTGTACAACAAGCTTACCAGAAAAAACAGCATAGCTCTTGAACTGCACATACATGCTTCACTAACAAATCGTGGTCTAGCAAAAACAAATTAACTATACCTGTACATGAACATTCAGGGAAAGAAATGAAACACCACATGTGAAAATGCATCCTGATAACTAATTAACTACTCGGCAAATCAAGTGGTATGTTCGAATGCCTCTTTTGATCCTTTCTATGAAACTGTATACAACAGATAAGTAATTAGCTACTCGCCAAATCCAGTAGTATATTTGAATGCCTCTTCTTATCCTTTCTCTGTTAAATTAATACATAATAGAACTAATTAGGCACCCGCAAATCGAGTGTTATATTTGAACACCTCTTCTGACCATTTCTCTGAAACTGTTTTGTTTACGACAACTTTAGTACAGAGCAAAATATGTATGTAAATAAACCAGAGGAGACTGGAATTTACATCCCTGATTAACAAAATCAGTTATGGTACTAAAGGGCAGTGGCAAAGGATGACCATCTGCAGTTAAGCCTTGCTTATTAGCCAATTTCAGAACCAGTCGGACTCCTATAAGTATGATCATGCGAGGCCAAAATAGCACTATCTATCTTCACAAAAATCCATTATACGCTTTGGTACATCTGAGAGTTGAGGATCTTCATTTTTATTTAGATGAAATTACTTGGCAGCTAACAAACATACCTTGAGGGATGTTGTGCTTGAGAGATCGACGGTGCCCTCTCTAGCTTTGGCGGCAGAGAGCCTCCCTTTGCTCTCCTTCCAATAGATAGTAGAGTACATTAAACCAAAAACCATAAGGGAATAAGGGAGTGGAAGACCAGGAATTAATCAGACCCCAAGAAATCAAAGGGAAAAAACTAAAAGAAGGCCAAACAATGCTCGTGCACGACCAAATGATGCATCACATAGCAATGAAACTGGAGGTTAGAAAACTACTCAGACTTTCTTGCCACCATGGATTCAATCTGATCTAAATGTAACCAAACAAAAATAGACTGAAATCTGTGAAATTTGTCCAAACGTGTGATTGGTGCATGAAAGCTGAAGCTATAGTTTAGCTCTGTTCATAGATCAATGTACATTCAGCTATTAGGTTATACAATATCAGTAGTGCTACTTGTTTGGCTTACTGTGGTTTAGATAAAAGACGTAGTGTCATAGTGTGATTGGTGCATGAAAGCTGAACCCAATATAATTAAGATAACATATGTTCCTAGCTGAATTATCTCAGAGGTCTACCTCTTTTGCCTCAAAACAAAGTATCCAAATTCAGTCCCCAATTCCATGAAATAGGTCCAGATAATGTCGAGTTTGAACTTTGACTTGCTGGTCCTGATAAATGTAAAAGTAAGACATGATTGTTAGAGATTAAAATGAACTAACTATGCACTATATATTGCGCGCAGGAATATAAAACGAAGAGCAGCCCTTGTCCTGGAGCTTGTTGGGGCCGAAGAATCGCATCTCAGGTTCTCCTGCATCTCCTCCAAGACTGCAGCAGAGAGGAGCTTCATGAAGAGAGCAACACAAGCAGCATAGAATCGAGAAGGGGGAGGAGGGCACCTTGACGGGGTCGGAGCAGAGGAGCTCCGCGCCGCACGAGAATGGCAGCAGTGGCTGCCACCTCCTCTTCTCTTGGCGCGCGAGCAACTAGGGAGGGCGCGGATCCAGACAAACCGCGGCGGCCGTGGTGGATCTGGCCTGCTGCTCGAGGAGGGGTGCGATGGGACGGGGGACGGAGCGGCGGCTGCGGCGCGAGGGGAGGCGAGGAAGAGAGGAGAGAGCAGGGCAGAGAAGGGGAGAGGGAGAGCAGCGGCTAGGGTTCACCCAATCGGTCGCTCTCCTCGGCCTAACGCGCAGCTGAGACATCCAACAGCGCCGGGAGGTGGCCGACGCTCCTCCTGCCTATTCAATCGGGGGCTGGGCGAGTCGGGGGCGTGAAGCTCGATGGGGAAGCAGCTGCTCGAGCGGCGCGAGCGGTGGAGGGAGGCGCGGGACAGGAAGAGGCGGCGGTGGCGGCAGAGGGAGGCGCGGGACCGGCGGCGGCTGCAACGGGAGAGAGATGCCAGGGAGAGGGAGAAATGAGAGGAAAGGGACAAACCCTAGCATCTCTCACCTGATTCGCTATGGAGCAATGAACAAGTTTAAGCCACATGGCGCGGACTATGCAAAATTCCTCTTCTGCCCTCGGCGGGCCGCTAAATTTATAGGCGGTGGTAGACACTATTCATTATAGCAGTGCTCAATTCGATCGGACGGCCAGGAGCAGTGCTCAACTCGATCGGACGACCAGGATCGCTCCACCCGGAGACCCGACGGACATGATCATTTTGGAAACGCAATCCGACGGTCCAAAATCACATGGCCTGAGGAGGCTTCATTTGTGCCCAGACTCTAACAATGGGATGCACTATGTACTATTGGATTTGATAGGATGTATGTGTAATTCATTGATGTTGCTTTGCACAAGTTTCATTTGCATTGGTCAATAGTAGTTCTTCCCTAGTGTGCAGAGAATTGAAATATCAAGGAGGAACTAAAACTTGTAGTACAGTTCTGCTTTTGCTTTCACATGGAGAGTAGGATTTTAGCTGCATGCTTTGTAAGTCTGCTCTATCTAGTTACATGTATCTTACTGATGAATGACTAAAGTACCAATGGTGTGTTTGGTTTTCCTAACTGGTCAGTGATCATTGATATCTAGTAGGCATATCTTGTATGTTTGAACAATGCCTTCATGTATGTGTAGTAGGAGGTTTCTTTCATTAATGGTTGACTCAGCTTCTCAAGGTTTGAGAATTACAAGTGTTGTGTGTCAAAGGCAAGATAGAGTTTCAGTAGTTTGTACAGTACACGTTTGTAAAATTGTTGGTGTGGAGAACAAGTTTATGCTACTCATTTTCGTCTTGTGCTAGTAAACTTGAACTTAAATTGTAATGGTGCAGTTCGGATTTTTTTGTGTAAAGTTTAGCTATGATCTGATGTGTTGTACCAAGGCTTTTCACCTCTTCCCACAAAAAAGGGGATTTTCTTCCCTGCCGTTGTTAACATTTGGCGCCAGGGATAGTGGGGACTTCTCCCCCATGGTGGGGGGTCTCATATGCCAAAGCCAATGCCTAAATATTCATCATATAAAATTGAAGAAATGAGAAAGAAATAGAACAGCATCGCATTAGAACAAAGACCAAACGCAGGGCAGAATTACATATTTTAGAATACTGCAAAATTAATAGCTGCATAAAATTCAGTCACAAACACATATAATCCTCACATTACATAAAACTCAGTCTTGGAACATAACCAGACTAGCATTAAACAGCTAAATTGGACATAACACCGGCAAAACAACTTCCACAGCCATAGCAGCAAACACGCCAGGAATCACTAGACCATGCTGTCATCCCTCAGTGCCTGGCAGCCTGGACGTAAGATGATGCTTCCACTGCTCCAAGGCGCCTACTTGGATCGCTGCCTCATCTTTCGGCGCTTCCTCTTGAGCCTCCTCATCCTCTTCTTCTTCCACTGCAAATTACAGTAAGCATGCTGACCATGAGCATAAATTGCATAGGTGCACTAGGAGATGCAAACATAAAAGTATTCTAGATGAAAAGGAACAGAAAGCACAATTTGTTTTGGAATCAGAAGATTGAGTGTTTCATTGGATATCATCACGTGATTTTCAGAAACACAGACCAATTGTTCTTCATCATTTCCCAAAGAGGGTCGATTTGAAAAGGCAAACACGAAACAAATATGCTAAGATATCTAAAGAACTAGCTATGCAAAGTAGAGATCTGCAGTCGATTTGACATTGAGAATGAGTAGGAGGATTTTATCATCAAATAGACCGGACAACAATTGTATTCCTCATCATGCCAACCGATGCAATTAAACGAAAGAAAGAACAAAGCTAGGAAAAACACTGGCAAAGAAAATACTGTTCTCTTAGACAAATGCCTCGATTGTCCACATGGTGTAATGATACGTCTCCAACGTATCTATAATTTATGAAGTATTCATGCCAAGTTTACAATAATTTTATATGGTTTTGGTATGAGTTGGATGGAACTAAGCTGGACTGACACTGTTTTCAGCAGAACTACCGTGGTGTTGTTTTTTGTGCAGAAATGAAAGTTCTCCAAATGAGCTGAAACTTTTTGATGATTTTTTTGGAACAAAAGAGACCCCCGAAGCTACGTTGGAGGGCCAGAAGAGCCACGAGGAGGGAACAACCCACCACGGCGCGCCAGAGGGGCCTGGCTTGCCCCGGTGGGTAGTGCTCACCTCGAGGCCCATCTTCACGTGAAAACGACGCTAAAAAATCCTATAAAGAGAGAAACCATAAAAAATAATCCTAGATCAGAAGTTCCGCCGCCGCAAGCCACCGTAGCCACGAAAAACCAATCTAGACCCCGTTTCAGCACCCTGCCGGAGGAGGAAATCATCACCGGCGGCCACCATGATGAAGAGGGAGTAGTCCACCCTCGGGGCTGAGGGTTTGTATCAGTAGCTATGTGTTTAATCTCTCTCTCTCTCTCGTGTTCTTGATGGCATGATCTTGATGTATCACGGGCTTTGTTAATATAGTTGGATCATATGGTGTTTCTCCCTCTCTATCTTGTTGTGATGAACTGAGTTTTCCCTTTGAGATTTTGTTTTATCGGATTGAATATTTTTATGGATTTGAGAGCACTTGATGTATGTCTTGCATATGAATACCCGTGGTGATAATGGGGTATTATATTGATTCACTTGATATATGTTTTGGCACTCAACTTGCGGATTCCTGAGGTGACATTGGGGTAATCCATGCATAGGGGTTGATGCACGTTTTCGTCCTTGTTTCTCTGGTAGAAATCTTGGGGCACTCTTTGAGGTTCTTTGTGTTGGATCGAGTATTATGAATCTGAAATTGTTTGATGCGTATCGTATAATTAACTCATGGATACTTGTGGTGACATTGGAGTATCTAGGTGACATTAGAGTTGGTTGATGCGTATCATATGGTGTTATTTTAGATCATATGGTGTTTTCCCCTCTCTATCTTGTTGTGATGAATTGAGTTTTCCCTTTGAGATTTTGTTTTTATCGGATTGAATACTTTTATGGATTTGAGAGCACTTGATCTATGTCCTGGCACTCAACTCGCGGATTCCCGAGGTGACATTGGGGTAATCTATGCATAGGGGTTGATGCACGTTTTCGTCCTTGTTTCTCCGGTAGAAATCTTGGAGCACTCTTTGAAGTTCTTAATGTTGGATTGAGTATTATGAATCTGAAATTATTTCATGCATATCGTATAATCAACTCACGGATACTCATGGTGACATTAGAGTATCTAGGTGACATTAGAGTTGGTTGATGTGTATCATATGGTGTTATTTTAGTACAAACTCTTGGTTAGATCGATCGGAAAGAATAGTTTGGTGTTATTTTAGTACGAACTCTAGGATAGATTGATCGAAAAGAATAGCTTTGAGGTGGTTTCGTACCCTACAAACAATTTCTTCTTATGTTCTCCGCTAGATAGGAACTTTGGAGTGATTCTTCGTCGCACGTTGAGGGAAGGTTATATGATCGAATTATATTAGCATTGTTGAGAGATTGCACTAGCGAAAGTACGGACCCTAGGCCTCATTTTCAAGCAATGCAATACCGTTTGTGCTCTATTTTATCAATTGCTACCTTGCTGTTTTTTATTGTTCCTATTATAAAAATCAATATCTACTATCATTACTATGCTTTTATTACCATCTCTTCGCCGAACTAGTGCACCTATACAAATTACCATTGTATTTGGTGTGTTGGGGACACAAGAGACTTTTTGTTATTTGGTTGCAGGGTTGTTTGAGAGAGACCATCTTCATCCTACGCCTCCCACGGATTGATAAACCTTAGGTCATCCACTTGAGGGAAAATTGCTACTGTTCTACAAAACTCTGCGCTTGGAGGCCCAACACGAGTCTACAAGAACAAGTTGTGTAGTAGACATCAAGCTCTTTTCTGGCGCCATTGCCGGGGAGGTGAGTGCTTGAAGGTATATGTTTAGATCTTGCAATCGAATCTTTTAGTTTCTTGTTTTATCACTAGTTTGGTTTATAAAAGAAAACTACAAAAAATGGAATTGAGGTTGCATCATATTGTTCATCTTTATAATGTCTTTCGTGAAAATGATGGAAAGGAAAATTGTGCTCAATTAATAGAGGAAGAATTCTATAAAATGTTTGACAAAAAATCTTTAAATGATGAGCATGCACTACAAAAAAAAGACACATCTGTGACATTTTGGGCCGAACGAAAAAATTTCTATCATGCTTATGACACTTCTATGACGATAATTGTGACAAAACCACGTATCATGATAGATGTGGTGGGCTCCTACTTCTATGACAAAAAATCATGACAGAAAATGGGCTTTTCGTCCTGGGCGGGCCGGGGACGCACCTGCATGACATTCTTTGGGCCGTCCACGACGGAAAAAATCATGGTAGAAGCGAGGGCGAGGAAAATTTCGGGGAGGGTGGTTGGGGCCGAGCGATGCACTGTGGTTTGTGTGTTTCTCTCTCGTATGCGCGTGTGTGCGAGGCATTGGGCTCTAACTGAACCCGAGCGATCGCACTATAGCTATGTTACTGAACCCGAGCGATCGACCCCATGGCTGTTAACTGAACCCGAGCAATTCATTCGCTGCTAACTGAACCCGAGCGATTCATTCACTGCTGCTGCTAACTAAACCCAAGTGATCGATCACTGCTGCTGCTTTACTGAAGCCGATCGAGCCCCTGTGCGAGATGTAGCCAGTCGGTGTTGGGTTGCCTCTTGATGAACAGTGACCGTTGCTACCGTGTGTGCGGTACATAGAACTAGTCGAGACGTGGTGAGTCGAGCTGGTT
Organism: Thinopyrum elongatum; assembly: GCA_011799875.1. Taxonomy (NCBI): domain Eukaryota; kingdom Viridiplantae; phylum Streptophyta; class Magnoliopsida; order Poales; family Poaceae; genus Thinopyrum; species Thinopyrum elongatum. The sequence goes on from CM022301.1 coordinate 496,644,991, forward strand.
GGTTGGCTGTGGATGAACAGTTCCTGGTGGGGGTTGGATGAACAGGACCCCGTGGTAGTATAGGCCGTTGCCGCTGGATGAATAGGACCCAGATCGAGGAGGTGGGGGTGGATGAACAGGACCCCGTGGAGGGCTGGTTGAACAGTAGCCGGTTCAGGCTGGATGAACAGTAGCCCGTGGATGAACAGTGACTGGTGGAGGCTGGAGGAAGTCGACGGTGGATGAACAATAGCCCGTGGAGGCTGGAGTGAGGCAGTAGACGGTGGATGAACAGTAGCCCGTGGAGGCTGGAGCGAGGCAGTAGATGGTGGATGAACAGTAGCCCGTGGAGTCCTATTTTGCGGTGCACCACACCCCTCCCGATGAACAGGACCTCGTTTCGACCGTAGGCGCTCCAACACAAGTTTGTTTCCTCGGTTTTGTGGTACGCCACACCCCTCCCGATCAACAGCACCCCGTTTCGACCGTAGGAGCTCGAACACAAGTTCGTTTCCTCTGTTTTGCGGTACGCCAGACCCCGTTTTGGCTGTTCCGTCCAAGCCGGTTGGCTCCCGTTGAATAGGACGCATTCTGACCCAGTCGGTTGCCTCCCGATGAACAGGACACTGTTTCTCCGTTCCGACCCAGCCGGTTGGCTGCCCGATGAACATGACGCCATTCCTGCCGTCGTTGCCTCTCCATGTACACAAGCCCTGGCCGTCCGTATGCGCGAGTACGCGTTCGAGACCCCGCCCGTATGTACATACGTGGCCGTATTTTTGGCCCTGTGGCTGTACGTACGTGTACATGATTTAGATGGGACTGCCTGAACTGCTACGTCGGGTGCTCTACTACGACACGTGCCGCTACTTACTTGGCCACGGTTCATACTTGCAGAGAGATCGATCAACCAGTATGTACGTACACGTTCGCGACCAGACAGACAATGCTACATACGCTTCGACCGGATGGGTCCCAGCTGTCAGGGAGGATAAGGAGGCACTTACTTGCGTGCGAAGATATAACTGGTGGGTCCCAGCTGTCAGGGGGAAGAATCATTTTTTTGCCCGCAATATGGACGCACTTCCTTGCGTGCGAAGATGTAGCTGGTGGGTCCATCTGTCAGCCTCACCATGTACAGTACTCTTCCGATGGCTGTCCTTCGTTGACCACGTTGACCACGCCGCGCGGACAGCACCCAGGCGGTGGACAACGGTGAGGCCTAGGAAGGGAACGACGCTGAGCCAGGGAAGACGAGCCAGGTGGCTGCCCACGCGGAGGGGAGTACGAGGATTCACTAGTTCGACTGCGGTGTAAGGCTGCCGTCGCCGGAGAATAACAGGGGGTGTAGGTGAGTCGAGGGAAGGCCTGGCCAGTGGTAGTATGGTCGGGTGGTGATGCCTACGCAGTAGCACAGCCGGCCACAGGAGGCTGGAGCAGGCGGTACGGCGGGCGCTGGTTTGGGTGACTGGAGCAAGAAGACCAGAAGTTGAAGACGCAGCTCGGCCGTTGGATTAACATCCAACGGTCAATGCAGCTAGAATCGTTTATTGACTAAGTTGACAAAGCCCTACGTACGCGTCAACTTAGTAGGCCCACAAGCCAGCCTCCAAATTTGGTGAGTCCCAGCTAGCAGGGGGAATCATTTTTTTCCGCGTAATAAGGTGGCACTTCCTTGAGTGCAAAGAAGTTTTCCGATTTTTTTATTTCTTCTTTTTCGAGTTAGAATAAAAAGAAAACAATTTAGCATCTTTGGTACAATCTATAATTTCACGAAATGGATCATAATAAAGCAGGTGGGTCCCAGCTGTTAGGGAGAGGAAACTTTTTTTTCCGTGTAATAAAGGAAGCACTTCCTTGCGTGCGAAGATGTAGCTGGTGGGTCAAACCTGTCAGGGGGAGAAATCATTTGTTTTCGCATAATGAGGGGGCACTTGCTGCGTGCGGCCATGGGCCATGTGGGTCCCTACTGTCAGCCACTCCACGTACATGCCTCTTCCGATGGCTGTCGTTTGTTGACAAAGTTGACCACGCCACGCCGAGAGAACCAACGCGGTGAACGATGGCGAGGCCTAGGAAGGGAATGACCTGGAGCCGGCGAAGACACATAAGTGGATGACCACGCGGAGGGGAGTACGAGGGTTCACTGGTTCGGCTGCGGTGTGAGGCTGCCGTCGCCGGAGAATAACAGGAGGTGTTGGTGAGTAGAGGAATGGCCTGGACGGCGATAGGAGTAGGGTGGGCCGGTGAAGCCTGTGCGCCAGCACAGCCGGCCACGGGAGGCGGTAGCAGGCGCTACCGCTGACGGTGGTTTGGGTGGCTGAAGCACTACAGCCGTTGGATGGACATCCAACGGCCACTGCTGCTAGAATCATGTGTTGACTATAAGTTGACAAGGCCTTCCGTACGCGTCAACTTAGTAGGCCCACAAGTGAGTATCACATATGTGGCATAGAACATATAGCCCATTTGCGATTTGTAATAATGTATAGCCCATTTTTGAATTCTAATGGAATTTACTACAACCCATTTACAATTTGTTTAAATTACAGCCCATTTTCTAGCCAGGACAATGATTAATAATTTCAACCAACCGCTCAAAACAGAATTCAACAAAAAATCCCACATTTTGATGGGATCCGAAATAGTTTTATCCCAAAATTTTGAGTCAGATTAAATATAATTTCAAAATAAATTTGTATTAGGTAAAAATCCAACAAAATATTGCGTGCGCATCAAGAAATGAAATTAAAATTTTCAAAATCAAAAAATATTATTTTTGAAACTAATTACCTATTTGGTGCGTTTTTTATATTTACAGCCCAATTTTTATAATTACATCCCATTTATTATTTCTTAAAGCCCATTTTCTTGTTAGGCCTAATGCATCTCTCCTAGGAAAGATTCACTGCCCAGCGGGGCAAAGAATAAGAAGTTGTCCTGGGTTGGGTATTCTAGAAAAAGGTATAGTTGGGCTAGCCATTTTCACCTTGAAAAATTAATATCTGGGCTGGATATTTGGTAGACATAAAATAGTAGCCTGGGCTAGATGGGCCACAGCCCGCCCAGTTGATACCCTGCTCCTCTAAACAACAACAAAAACATCGCTCAAGAAAAACTCTGCTCACACCTCAAAAACACAAATACTGCTCGAGCTGCTGGGTCCCAGCTGTCAGCCGCTCCTTGTGCAATTCTCTCATTTATTAAGTATATAGGTTGACAATGGTGTGGGACCGTGATGTCAGGAAACCAGGAGGAAGCAAAGAAAATTATAGTTGTATATAATAAGAAGGCACTTGCGTACGTGCGGCTATGGCCCTGGTGGGTCCCCACAGTCATCCTCTCCAAGTAAAGTCATCTCCTGATTCTCATGTTCGTTGACCATGTTGACAACACGAGACGGCGGTGCCATGGCGAGCGCAACAACTCGAAGGACGACAGAGAGGGCCTCACGGGCCCTACGGATGGTCTGATACAGCGCCCGCTGGTCGTTCAGGAAGCCAGGATCATCGGACCCCTATGAGCACCTTTGAGAGATTGAGCCGGCATGAAACGATAAGGCCGCGCTTGGGGGCTCTGGATTGTTTCACACCTGTATTAAGGATACAAGTGTAATTTACTCGTCATCGGAAACAACACGTAAAATACAGGCGTAATGAAACCGATGGCCCGAGGTCTGTAACGAAAACCGGCGAGTTACGCGTGTAATTAGAGAAACCAGTGTATGTTTTACCAGTTGAAAACGACCAACCAAGCGCTTCGCCCAAGACCATCTGCTTTTATTTACAAGCGTCAGTTTTACAAGCGGTTTTGGTTGGAAAACAACAATCCAATCACGGCCTAAGATGATGAGTTGGTCTGAAGATCATATGGTTTCACCTCTAACCTACCCGAGTTGTCGTATAGGCTATGAATGAAACATAACACGATGAACTTCTTAAGCACAGAAACAACAGAAGAGGATGATCTTCTTAACATGCAAATCACTGGCATTAGATCAACATGCAAAGCAATACGAAGCATTATTCTCAGGAGGCATGGTGAACAGCTTGTGATGCCACATGCCACAGCATTCCAAGCTCAACTTTGCAATCAAACTCACAAGGCCTGGCATTTCATAGACAACATTCAAAACAAACTCTTAAAATACCTTACATAAGTAAACATTCATGACTATGCATCTCATCAGAGTAAATATTTACTTCTGAACTGAACACACGAATAGGAAAAAACGATCGACGCTGCTCACAGCAAAGGGCGTCCCATTCCAAAACATTAAACGAATGTCTTCTTGCTAACATCAGTGATTAAACTTTGACAACCTTTTCCCATTCAAAATATGTAATGCCTATGATTGTGGAACGGGCAGGGTTTGTCATCAGTTTCCACGTTGAAATGGCACATGGAGCCGGATTAACCAGCGTATCTTTTTGTGCAGTTCCACTGAAATCAAATAATGCCTTGCGTAGCACGGTGGATTTCGTATTTATATGTTGCAAGGCCTTGAAGACATTGGCAACTCCATTCAAGTAGATAGTCCGGTGGCTCAAGGTGACGATGAATGATTAGAGAACCATTCGATGTATTATGCATGATGAAGTATTATTGAGGACACGAACCATCTGAACATTTTGTGCAGTTCCACTGAAATCAAGCTAAGCAGCCCTGTCTGCATAAATACAGAAAAAGTGTGATGAATATAATAGTGGTACTAGTTGATTAAACATACGCTCACAACTATAATCATCTTCATTATCTTAACAGGAAAAGATAGCAATACAATAGCTTCAATTAAACATTTATTCAAAACAATACAACAATATAATTAGCACAACATAACAAAGCACGATCATGTGGATGAAGGCCGATACTGACCTCGTTTTTTACAGCTGCGTCGGCCACTAATTTGGTCATACTTATCCTTGTGGAGTGAATTTTGCACCCCACGTGCTGTTGAGTTGAGTTTTCCTTGGTCTGCAGACTAGTCATGTCACCAGCATCTACTAATACTCTAAAGCTTCTCGATCATTCCTTCTGTAATGTAGCGTAAACAGTGACTGCTTCTTTCTGCAAAGTGGAAAGACCAACTGGGCCCAATAATGCAACAATTTGCCTTAAACACATTGGCTCCTTTTGTGCAGTTCAACTAAAATCAAAGTCGAAAAAGAATCGAGCAGAAGTTTTGACATCCCTGTATGCACAAATAGGTATAAAGGAAACAATTACTAAGAAATAACGGTTGATGACTTATACTCCTAGAAGAAAAAACATCTACCTATCTTAATGGGAAACAAAGCAGGACAGTAGCAATTCTCAAACAGTGTGATTCATTCATATTAAATGAGACATTATCTTAACAATACCTTGTTTCAACACGTATAAAGAACGACAAAGCAGAAAAGTACCATTCCTAAAACAGTGCAACTGATTCATATTAACAGAGACATTATGTGACGCCCCCGGTTTGACCGTACACTAATCATACACGCAAACGTGTACGATCAAGATCAGGGACTCACGGGAAGATATCACAACACAACTCTAAAAATAAATAAGTCATACAAGCATCATAATACAAGCCAGGGGCCTCGAGGGCTCGAATACAAGTGCTCGATCATAGACGAGTCAGCGGAAGCAACAATATCTGAGTACAGACATAAGTTAAACAAGGTGCCATAAGATGGCTAGCACAAACTGGAATACAGATCGAAGAGGCGCAGGCCTCCTGCCTGGGATCGTCCTAAACTACTCCTGGTCGTCGTCGGCGGCCTGCACGTAGTAGTAGGCACCCTCGGTGTAGTAGGGGTCATCGAAGGTGGCGTCTGGCTCCTGGGCTCCAGCATCTGGTTGCGACAACCGAGTATAGAAAGGGAAAAAAAGGGGGAGCAAAGCAACCGTGAGTACTCATCCAAAGTACTCGCAAGCAAGGATCTACACTACATATGCAATGGGTATCAATGAAATGGTAGTATCTGTGGACTGAACTGCAGAATGCCAGAATAAGAGGGGGATAGCTAGTCCTATCGAAGACTACGCTTCTGGTAGCCTCCATCTTGAAGCATATAGAAGAGAGTAGCTGGTAAGTTCACCAAGTATCATCGCATAGCATAATCCTACCCGACGATCCTCTCCTCGTCGCCCTGTGAGAGAGCAATCACCGGGTTGTATCTGGCACTTGAAAGGGTGTGTTTTATTAAGTATCTGGTTCTAGTTGTCATAAGGTCGAGGTACAACTCCGGGTCGTCCTTTTACCGAGGGACACGGCTATTCGAATAGATAAACTTCCCTGCAGGGGTGCACCACATTACCCAACACGCTCGATCCCTCTGGCCGGGCACACTTTCTTGGGTCATACCCGGCCTCGGAAGATCAACACGTCGCAGCCCTACCTAGGCCTAACAGAGAGGTCAGCATGCCGGTCTAAATCCTATGCGCGCAGGGGTCTGGGCCCATCGCCCATTGCACACCTGCACGTTGCGTGGGCGGCCGGTGAGCAGACCTAGCAACCTCCATTACAAAGGAAGTTGCGTTATGTGGTCCAACCCGGCACGCGCCACTCAGTCGCTGATGTCTAGGAGGCTTCGGCTGATACCACGACGTCGAGTACCCATAACTATTCCCGCGTGGTGGTTAGTGCGTATAGGCTCGTAGCCAGACTCAGATCAAATACCCAATCTCCTTAAGCATGTTAATTGATATAACCACGGACGCCGACCAGGGCCAGGCCCACCTGTCTCCTAGGTGGTCACAACCTGCCCTGTCGCTCCGCCACAAAGTAACACTCGGGGGCCATCGGGAACCTAGGCCCACCTCTACCTGGATGGAACCACCTGCCCCTTCAGCCCCATCTCCGAACAAAAACATAAGTATGTAATAGTATATAATATAAACCCGTGATCACCTCCTGAAGTGATCACGGCCCAGTAGTACAGCATGGCAGACGGACAAGAGTGTAGGGCCACTGATGTAATTCTAGCAACCTATACTAAGCATTTAGGATTGCAGGTAAGGTATCAACAGTAGTAGCAAAGACAGGCTATGCAGCAGAATAGGATTAACCGAAAGCAGTAACATGCTACACTACTCTAATGCAAGCAGTAGAGAGAAGGAATAGGCGATATCGGGTTGATCAGGGGGGGGGGGCTTGCCTGGAAGCTGTGTCGAGAGAGAAGGGTCGTCGACGTAGTAGTCGTTCACGGCAGCGTCGTCAGCGGTCTCCGCGTCTATCGAGAGAGAAGGAGGGGGGAGGAAATAGTAAATACAAAGCAAACAATGCTACACAAAGTATGACATGACAATATGCAGTGCCGGGTGTGTTCTAACGTGGGGTGGCACGTTACCGAGAAAGGGGGATCCCATCCGGGAAAGTTTTCCCGGTTTCGGACATTTGTTAGACAAATGACCGGAGGGGGACGGTTGCATGTTCAGGTACTTAGAGGCATCTGACGGGAATACGGAGGGCGTATTCGGGTTCGTATCGAAATTCTGAGCAAGTTTCATGTATAAAGTATTTTCATCGGAGTTACGGATTATTTAATATGATTTTCTAAAGTTTTTATTAATTTCTGGAATTTAATTAATTATTTAAATTAACATTATCCGAAACAGTGTTATGCTGACGTCAGCATGACATCAGCAGGCGTCCTGACACGTGGGTCCCACATGTCATAGACTGGTTAGGTTAATTAGGGTTAACTAATTAATTAACATTTAATTAAACTAATTAATTAAATTAGATTAATCTAAACAGGGTTAATTAAATTAATTAACTATTAAATTAATTAATTAATTATTATTTATTTTTACATTTTTTTAATTCCCCTTTTTTTATATATATAAAAAAAGTTCTGGGAGGGGCGTGGGCCCCATGTGTCTGTGGCCCAGAGGGCCATAGCGGGTCGGGTGTCGGGCACACCCGAATGGGTTCTGGCCCGCGGGGGTGCACCCGACATGGGCGCTGCGAGCGTTGCAGAGGGGCAGAGCGGTTGGGGGCGGCGCGCTCGGCGCGGCGCGTGCGCGCGGGAGCGGCGCAGGAGGCCGCGGCAGAGCGGGACGGGGGAAGCAGGGGCGTGCGGTGGAGCGTGGGGGCGCACCGGCGAGTAGGGCAACGGAGGGCGCGGCCTGGCGGAGACCGGTGCGGGGCGGAGTCTGGAGCGGAGCGGCGCGTGCGGTGCGGTCGCGGGCAGAGGCTGCCGCCGACGCCAGCTGCGGCAGGAGGCACGATGGCGGGTCCGGCCGGACGAAAGCCGCCTCGGCTGGGTGCGGCGATGCGCGTGACGGCGCACGGGAGCAACGGCAAGCTGGCTGCGGGGCGACGATATGTGCGGGTGCGGGCGTGCGCGACGGCGCGCCGGGTGGGGCAAGGCCGCGGTGAGCGCAGTCGGCGCGCGTACGGGGCGACGGCCAGGGGTGCCGGGGCGCGCGGTGACGGCGGCGCGTGCGCACAGAGGAGGAGAGGGAGGAAGAGGGAGGTAGGTGCGGTGCTCACGGCGGGGGTGTAGGGAAAAGGCAGCGGTCGCGGGGTCGGACGGTGATGATGAGACCGGGACGGGGCGGCGCCGGCGTGGTCGACGGCGGCAGGGGCGGACCCGGGCGGCGAGGTGGTGCAGAGGACGGCGAGGAGCCGAGGACGGATTGGTCCGGCGAGGGCGGGTCGTCGAGCGGCGACGCAGGGTGACGGCGCCGCGCGAGGGAGAGGAGGGCGAGGAGGCAACGGCGACGGCGATCCGGGGCGGTGTCGTTGGGGTCGGGGGCGTGGTCGCCTCGATCTCGATCTGGATCGAGGGAGTGAGGGGAGAGTGGGGGGGAGTGGGGATCGGGTGAGGGTTAGGGTTCGGGGAGGTGGCCTTGTAGGCCAGAGAGGAGGGCCGGCTGGGCCGGCCGGTTGGCCCAGCGTGGGGGGGGGGGTTGTGTATTTTATTTTTCTTTTGTTTATATATTTCTTTTTTTATTTGTTCTTTATTTTAGTTTCTTTTAATTATACTTTTTACTTAATATTAAAATGAACCCTAAAATAGTAATACCACGAAACCCACTGCCCCAAAAGGTTTTACCCCAAAACAATTTAGTTTAGAATTTTATTAATTATGAAAGCCTTTAAATATCTGTTTTTGCTACTGTTTTATTCACCTTAGAGTATTTAAACATTTTTTTAAGGTGGGGTTTCTTCTCCACAGTTACCTATGCATTATTTGGCACAACCCGAACATTTTAGTTTTAAAGTTTGAAAACTTTTATTGTTTGACTTAGATTTTGAATCGGTTTCGAAGCACGGTGAGTTTATCAACAGTAACCGAGGTGACGTGGCATCATTAGCAGGGAATTACTGTAGCTTAATTATCCGGGCGTCACAAATCTCCTCCACTACAAGAAATCTCGTCCCGAGATTTAAGAGGTAGAGCAAGGGGGAAAGGTCTGGTTACGATATTCTAACGGATCTTCTCGGTCTTGGCTGCTCTTCTTGAAGAAGTTAATCCCTTTCGTTGATGTCTTTATTTCTCCGCTTTGGGTCATCATGATGAAGTAGGCATCCTTTCTTCGGGAACTCCATCGTACTTATGAAAAGATAAGGGGGTATTCCAGAAGAACGGGTCGTTACAGTGTTGCTTATCTGGTAGATAACATCAGGGAAGGTGGCGGAAAGTAACTCTCGATTTGAAACTTAAGACATTATCGAGAGCAAAGTAAGAAGGTGCAAAATAGAAGTTCCAAGCGCATAGGTAATCGTTCGTCGCCTAAAACGAAGTGTGAAAGGGATTCAGAGCAATGGGAATAAGTATTGCGTCTGATACCAGAATAGATCAATAGGTAGGTAGCCCGTGAATTACATATGAAGCCAAGCTCGAGGAATATCTTTGGAAAAAGGGGTGTATAGGAGAGTCAGGTTTCGATCCTGTGGAACTGTGGGTTATGGGCCCACCATGTGGTTTAAAAGTAGGAGGAGCGGTGACATCTTGCACGATCATGATAGCAAGGCATGTCAGAGGATAGCCTGTCAGTTATGTCGGCAACAACATCGGTACCAAGGGCGAGGGACGAAGAGAACCATTTTCCTGCTCGTTGAAACGAGGCGGACCAATAGGCAAAGTTCTCATCCATCTGTGGTTACCGAAATGTTAACAACAATAGTAACAGGGTCTTACTGACACGGTTGTACACCAAGGTGTTTACATAAGCAGAAGAATATTACTGCTTAGATCATATGGATCACAAGAAAGGTTAAACAAAACAATGGAAAGGAAAAGTGAATAGTAAACTAATCCGAACAATGGAAGGAAAATGTGGTTACAATCGAGTATCAAGAGTATATCTTTTCCATCCATGTCAGGACAACAAGCAGACGACCATTTAAGTAAAGGGGCAAGGGATTTCATGATGTTACCCATACAACAGTGTTTGGATAACTGATAAGGAAAATTTAGGGTTGTGCTTCAAAATGTTTTTGTTAAAAATCAGAGTACCACAGATGACATGGTCTTCGAGCAAAGGTCGGACTATGGATACACAAGGGATCCATCAGGAACAACTCAAGAATAAGTCTTACAATTTCCTCCTAGAAGAATGGCTATTCTTGCAAAAGAAAGAAACTATAATAATAAGTCCTCCAGCCAGGTGTGCTAGGCATGACATCACCTAACCGGGTCATCAAAGGACCAATATTATAACTCCGGGAATTATGTTCCAAACATTATGTCTGACCGAGATTCAGATCTGATTGGTGTCAGGATACCTCAGACTCAGGATGCCCGGGAAGAAAAGGTGCAACACAAATTGTCGAGATGACATTGTAAGATTCTCAGGAAATGAACTATAGGAGCGGGTTCCTGAAACAATAGTTCATCATTAAACCAAGGAGAGGATGAGGAGGTGGCTGATGGACTCAGCGACAATTCATCGAGAATTCCACACGGATGGATTTCCATAATTATGTGAACAAGGAGATGACATTTGACAATTCAAATGATATAATGTTGTATGCCCGAGGAAAACATACACCATTAATCATTAGTTGAAAGGTGTGACCGAAATACGACCTTTGGCAGCAAGATCAATGTTAGAGTGACGATTCAATAATCAACAGTCTAAGAACGAACTGTCGATCGTTAACATTCAAAGCAATAGGGTTGCCAGAAGTACAGAATCCAAGCAGCACCGCTTGTTAGATGGTATCCCGGTTAGAATCAACACGGGGACCAAGAAAGAATGGTGACGGTGAGAAGTATCGCTATGCCAAGAATTTTCAAAGAGGTGAAGCAATCCTCACAACATACTCGGCATAAAGGACAGTAATACTTCAAGGTAGAATATAATGCAAACAGGATAGCAAGTTGCATCCATAACACGGACAAGCTCGCGATGAAAAGAAGTTCAGGGTGTTGTCGATGATAACAAAAAGCATCGAGGGCAAGGAGGGTATTTCTCAACATGAACATAGTTGACATCTCGAAAGAAGTCAAAGTGTTGAAGGTGATCCGACACATTTGCCGGGAGGTTTCAAGAGGACGCAATCAAACAGCGACGGCGTCAAGCAGGGAATGACGACGTGAAAGTCATAGGAACAACAAGTAAGATGCAAGCTCAGAATCAAAGTTGCCTTTCAGAACAAGAAATATGATGTTGAAAGCTTGACGTAAGTCGTGCTCGCACTCTGAAGAATTTGTGCACCGAAGAAGGTCGAGGTAGCACAATCAAAGATAGCAAGATAAGGGTGTAGCCGATGGTCTAGGACGACATGACTGAGTTTAAATTTCCCAGTAACAATTACTAGGGGTATTTGAATTTTAGAGCGGATTTGATTTACTAAACAGTGTCCTCGGTTGACGGCAACCTAGAACCCGTAGAGTGATTACGACCAGGAAAGTTATTACTTCAACAAGTTAGTAAGATGCCGTGCGAAGGCATGATATCCTCGAGATACCACGGGGTAAAACTCGAAGGTAGAACATGATAGAAGTTGAACTGGGTCGTTGGCCTGCGATAGCAGATACTTTAACCTTGTCAAAAATAGACGAGGCACTGGAATGGTTTCCTTTCAGAAATATATTAAATAAAGTTAGCATGGTCGGAACCATAGCTGCAAGGGATCTAATTCAATGACACCGAAAGAATTATTCAAATGATTAAATATTCTTGCAAGAAGCTTTCATGATAAGCTCCACATCGAGTCCATGGGCAAGAACACAAAGGTTCGGGGTCGACTCCCACTTCTTCAATGCATAACATTTCATTCGCTTCTCGTCTTCGAAGAAGTCGTAGAATTGAAAAGTATCTGGTAAAACACCAGAAGAGAATGTCTTGTGTAAACTTTCGGGTTCACACGGTTTAGGGAAGGTATATGTTCATCCCATAGGGCACCTTAGGAACATATAACACTTCAGGAGTAAATTATACAAGCTCGAAAGCAGAGTATGGTTGGGAACACAGAGGATACAATTTACCAAATGCATTATGTATCATGGAAGAATTCACAAGGTAGTTGAATATGAAGGACACTATCGATTAATAACCCGATGAAGGATCGGATGTCCCTAGCGGAGCTGATGTGAGCATCGACACACAACCAGATGAAGAAAGAACGCAAAGGCATCGGATTATAGGACATCTGAATAATTTGATGCTTAGATAACAAAGGAATTATGAATTCCAATACGAAGGATCAGAAGCAGACGCTCTGATCAAGGATGGGTTACTTGAATAGACTTAGGGGCACAATCGATGACAATTTGATTGGTCGAGAACCAGCTCATGTTCAAAAGGACGTCTGTGTCGGAAGATAATTAGAAAGGATCAACTAATGATCGCGTGCATTCGCACTCATGTTGAATCAATAATATCAAAATGACGGTGTCAAAGGATACTAATGAATATTGCCAGACGTATGGGAAGCATCCATAATGCAAGCAGACAAGTATTTGCAGAGCAATAAGCTGCTACGGATTTTCGAGTGATCGAATAGTATTTCAATGTATTTTGTGAATCATATGAACAAAAGGGGGAGGAACGGATACTCGGTAAGTGTGAGGAATTATCCGTAGGGGGTATTTATGAGGCAAGACTGCAAGGCAGTAACCTCAAGGATTGTCGGAACAACGAAGAGCAGTTCGGGGCATCTTGTAATAACAAGACCAAATGGGATTGAATGTCAGAGTGGCAAGGGTATGTAGTTCTCCATAAGGATACAACAGCGGTATGGAATTTGCAAAGACGATGGACTCAGGTGTCCCGGGAAAACATCGAATAGCATCTTCAGAATCTTCTGGTGAAGCAGTCGATCATCTGGAATGAACGGGCTCTCCGGGTGGATGTAATCACGAGATCCTAATGTTTGAGTTAGTAAATTCATTTTAACCCGAATAGAAGAGAGGTCAGAGTCCCAGAGTAAAGAACGAGGAGTAAAAGATCATAATACCAACCAATTGGCGATGTGGGCCCGTAAGACACACAGCCATGTTAGTAAAAGTTTTGCAATGTCTAGACTCGACTTCGGCCAAGGAGTGTGGAAGGGGGGTTCCTACAGGCAGTTGGCTCTGATACCAACTTGTGACGCCCCCGGTTTGACCGTACACTAATCATACACGCAAATGTGTACGATCAAGATCAGGGACTCACGGGAAGATATCACAACACAACTCTAAAAATAAATAAGTCATACAAGCATCATAATACAAGCCAGGGGCCTCGAGGGCTCGAATACAAGTGCTCGATCATAGACGAGTCAGCGGAAGCAACAATATCTGAGTACAGACATAAGTTAAACAAGGTGCCATAAGATGGCTAGCACAAACTGGAATACAGATCGAAGAGGCGCAGGCCTCCTGCCTGGGATCCTCCTAAACTACTCCTGGTCGTCGTCGGCGGCCTGCACATAGTAGTAGGCACCCTCGGTGTAGTAGGGGTCGTCGAAGGTGGCGTCTGGCTCCTGGGCTCCAGCATCTGGTTGCGACAACCGAGTATAGAAAGGAAAAAAAAAGGGGGAGCAAAGCAACCGTGAGTACTCATCCAAAGTACTCGCAAGCAAGGATCTACACTACATATGCAATGGGTATCAATGAAATGGTAGTATCTGTGGACTGAACTGCAGAATGCCAGAATAAGAGGGGGATAGCTAGTCCTATTGAAGACTACGCTTCTGGTAGCCTCCATCTTGAAGCATATAGAAGAGAGTAGCTGGTAAGTTCACCAAGTATCATCGCATAGCATAATCCTACCCGACGATCCTCTCCTCATCGCCCTGTGAGAGAGCGATCACCGGGTTGTATCTGGCACTTGAAAGGGTGTGTTTTATTAAGTATCCGGTTCTAGTTGTCATAAGGTCGAGGTACAACTCCGGGTCGTCCTTTTACCGAGGGACACGGCTATTCGAATAGATAAACTTCCCTGCAGGGGTGCACCACATTACCCAACACGCTCGATCCCTCTGGCCGGGCACACTTTCTTGGGTCAAACCCGGCCTCAGAAGATCAACACGTCGCAGCCCTACCTAGGCCTAACAGAGAGGTCAGCACGCCGGTCTAAATCCTATGCGCACAGGGGTCTGGGCCCATCGCCCATTGCACACCTGCAAGTTGCGTGGGCGGCCGGTGAGCAGACCTAGCAACCTCCATTACAAAGAAAGTTGCGTTACGTGGTCCAACCCGGCGCGCGCCGCTCAGTCGCTGACGTCTAGGAGGCTTCGGCTGATACCACGACGTCGAGTACCCATAACTGTTCCCGCGTGGTGGTTAGTGCGTATAGGCTCATAGCCAGACTCAGATCAAATACCCAATCTTGCTAAGCGTGTTAATTGATATAACCGCGGACACCGACCAGGGCCAGGCCCACCTGTCTCCTAGGTGGTCACAACCTGCCCTGTCGCTCCGCCACAAAGTAACACTCGGGGGCCGTCGGGAACCTAGGCCCACCTCTACCTGGATGGAACCACCTGCCCCTTCAGCCCCCATCTCCGAACAAAAACATAAGTATGTAATAGTATATAATATAAACCCGTGATCACCTCCCGAAGTGATCACGGCCCAGTAGTACAGCATGGCAGACGGACAAGAGTGTAGGGCCACTGATGTAATTCTAGCAACCTATACTAAGCATTTAGGATTGCAGGTAAGGTATCAACAGTAGTAGCAAAGACAGGCTATGCAGCAGAATAGGATTAACCGAAAGCAGTAACATGCTACACTACTCTAATGCAAGCAGTAGAGAGAAGGAATAGGCGATATCGGGTTGATCAAGGGGGGGGGGGGCTTGCCTGGAAGCTGTGTCGAGAGAGAAGGGTCGTCGACGTAGTAGTCGTTCACGGCAGCGTCATCAGCGGTCTCCGCATCTATCGAGAGAGAAGGAGGGGGGAGGAAACAGTAAATACAAAGCAAACAATGCTACACAAAGTATGACATGACAATATGCAGTGCCGGGTGTGTTCTAACGTGGGGTGGCACGTTACCGAGAAAGGGGGATCCCATCCGGGAAAGTTTTCCCGGTTTTGGACATTTGTTAGACAGATGATCGGAGGGGGACGGTTGCATGTTCAGGTACTTAGAGGAATCTGACGGGAATACGGAGGGCGTATTCGGGTTCGTATCGGAATTCTGAGCAAGTTTCATGTATAAAGTATTTTCATCGGAGTTACGGATTATTTAATATGATTTTCTAAAGTTTTTATTAATTTCTAGAATTTAATTAATTATTTAAATTAACATTATCCGAAACAGTGTTATGCTGACATCAGCATGACGTCAGCATAACATCAACAGGCGTCCTGACACGTGGGTCCCACATGTCATGGACTGGTTAGTTTAATTAGGGTTAACTAATTATTTAACATTTAATTAAACTAATTAATTAAATTAGATTAATCTAAACAGGGTTAATTGAATTAATTAATTATTAAATTAATTAATTAATTAATATTTATTTTTACATTTTTTTAATTCCCCATTTTTTTTATATATATAAAAAGTTCTGGGAGGGGCGTGGGCCCCATGTGTCTGTGGCCCAGAGGGCCATAGCGGGTCGCGTGTCGGGCACACCCGAATGGGTGCTGGCCCGCGGGGGTGCACCCGACACGGGCGCTGCGAGCGTTGCGGAGCGGCTGGGGGCCGCGCGCTCGGCGCGGCGCGTGCGCGCGGGAGCGGCGCAGGAGGCCGCGGCAGAGCGGGACGGGGGAAGCAGGGGGCGTGCGGTGGAGCGTGGGGGCGCGCCGACGAGTAGGGCAACGAAGGGCGCGGCCTGGCGGAGACCGGTGCGGGGCGGAGTATGGGGCGGAGCGGCGCGTGCGGTCGCGGGCAGAGGCTGCCGCCGACGCCAGCTGCGGCAGGAGGCACGATGGCGGGTCCGGCCGGACGAAAGCCGCCTCGGCTGGGTGCGGCGATGCGCGTGACGGTGCACGGGAGCAACGGCAAGCTGGCTGCGGGGCGACGACATGTGCGGGTGCGGGCGTGCGCGACGGCGCGCCGGGTGGGGCAAGGCTGCGGTGAGCGCGGTCGGCGCGCGTACGGGGCGACGGCCAGGGGTGCCGGGGCGCGCGGTGACGGCGGCGCGTGCGCACAGAGGAGGAGAGGGAGGAAGAGGGAGGCAGGTGCGGTGCTCACGGCGGGGGTGTAGGGAAAAGGCAGCGGGCACGGGGTCGGCCGGTGAGGATGAGACCGGGACGGGGCGGCATCGGCGTGGTCGACGGCGGCAGGGGCGGACCCGGGCGGCGAGGTAGTGCAGAGGACGGCGAGGAGCCGAGGACGGATCGGTCCGGTGAGGGCGGGTCGTCGAGCGGCGACGCAGGGTGACGGCGCCGTGCGAGGGAGAGGAGGGCGAGGAGGCAACGGCGACGGCGATCCGGGGCGGTGTTCGTCGGGGGGCGTGGTCGCCTCGATCTCGATCTGGATCGAGGGAGTGAGGGGAGAGTGGGGGGGGGAGTGGGGATCGGGTGAGGGTTAGGGTTCGGGGAGGTGGCCTTGTAGGCCAGAGAGGAGGGCCGGCTGGGCCGGCCGGTTGGCCCAGCGTGGGGGGGGGGGTTGTGTATTTTCTTTTTCTTTTGTATATATTCTTTTTTTTTTATTTGTTCTTTATTTTAGTTTCTTTTAATTATACTTTTTACTTAATATTAAAATGAACCCTAAAATAGTAATACCACGAAACCCACTGCCCCAAAAGGTTTTACCCCAAAACAATTTAGTTTAGAATTTTATTAATTATGAAAGCCTTTAAATATCGGTTTTTGCTACTGTTTTATTCACCTTAGAGTATTTAAACATTTTTTAAGGTGGGGTTTCTTCTCCACAGTTACCTATGCATTATTTGGCACAACCTGAACATTTTAGTTTTAAAGTTTGAAAACTTTTATTGTTTGACTTAGATTTTGAATACGAATTTGAATCGGTTTCGAAGCACGGTGAGTTTATCAACAGTAACCGAGGTGACGTGGCATCATTAGCAGGGAATTACTGTAGCTTAATTATCCAGGCGTCACACATTATCTTAACAATACTTTGGTTAAACATGCAGAAAGAACTGTAAAGCAAGATAGTACCATTTGTAAAACACTGTAACTAATATATAATAACAGAGACATTATCTCAACAATACATTTATTAAACATGTACTCCCACCGATCCCTAACAGAAATGGTACTCCCGCTGATCCCTAACAAGTGTTGCATTTTTGAACTAAGATTCAGTAGTTAATTCTAAGACTAGCATTGCTTAATTTTACCAGTGGCATTAGATTAACAAAAAACATAAACAGTTCCAGGGAGAGTGGGCGCAACAGCACCATGTGCTTCCATCTACTTATAAAGGGGGTGATGCAGAGTTTGTTGTAGCAAAGCAACAAGCATCATGTCTGGGTTGGTCCAATTTTTGTTCACTTAATGGGAAAAGACAGCAATACAATAGCTTCAATTCAACATTTATTTAAAATAGTACCACTACAAGTAGCACGGCATCTCAAAGTACACGGCACAATCATGTGGATGAAGGCCGGTACTGACCTTTCATGAGGCAGACTAGATCAAATATGAATCTGCCAACACGAATAGAAAATCCAATCTCGTTTTGTGTAGTTCAACTAAATCAAGCAAAGTTGCCGATGTGACATTTAAGTTGAACTGCACAAAACACTCTTAAAACAAAAGTGTTTTGCGTAGTGAAGCAAAAGTTCGCAACAGCAACGAGTTGAATAGATATCCATGTTTTCAGAGGTAAAAAGAAACAATTACTGGCCGATAAAGGAGGATGAATCATATGGCCACAAAAAGAAGCATCTACCTTATCTTGATGGAAAACAAAGTAGGACAGTAGCATTTCTAGAACGGTTGCATTGATTCATATTAATAGAGACATTCTCTTAAAATAACATTCGTTAAAAATGTAATTTACTTTTAACAGTGGCATTGCTTCAATTTTCCAACGGCATTCTTAGATTAACAACAACAAAATAGTTATATGGGACATGGGACATGCCAGCACCATGTGCGTCCACACGTATAAATGGGTGATGCAGAGTATGTTGCCAAGCAGCATATTTGTGTTGGTCCCATATTTGTTCTCTTTGAACATTTTTCCTATGTGAGGGCATCAAATCTAGTCCTGCATAAACTACCTGACCCCCCAGTTTCTTTCCTTTTTCAACAAAGAGATTGGTTCCTTACAGATGTGTGTACTAGGTTACCCCCCTTTTTCCCTTTTCAACCAACAGAGCGGCTGGATAGCCAGTCTATACTACTTTCCCTCCCTCCCTCCTTTCCTCATTGAACCACGTCCTAGATTCATGCTCCACCCCACCCCCCCTTCTTTCCTCTTTGAACCAAGACCTAGATTCAACTACAGAATCAAAAAAGATCCGCATGCAGTTAGAGCAATGTCGGTTTCAAAGAAAGTTATACCTTAGGGTCGTCGAGATGTGGTTAGGCGTGCGGCGGGAGGCCGGATCTGCCCACACTACGTACGGCAGCGAGGAAGAAGGGGTCAGAGGCCCTCCCGCACAGGCGCTGGGTGAAAGAGAATAGCGCAGCCGGCAGTGGATTGCCTCCTTGGCCGAAGGCAACAGAGTGAACGCTGCACCTCCTCCCCTTCCTGGTGCGGCGGGATCCGGATGGCTCCTTCACCAGCTGTGAGGGGGGGGGGGAAGAGAGAGAGAGAGAGGCCAACACAGTCTTATTTAGATCTGATGAAGAGGGTGAGACATTGTGAATAGAGCAAACCCTAGCAAAGGAACGCTGAGCCTCTAGCGTGTATATATATATATATGTAGTGCAGCGAGAGTGTGAAGAGTGCAAACCCTAGCGAACAAGCGCTGAGGCTCCAGCTTATATAGTAGTAGAGTGGTTTTCTTTTTCTCTCCATAATAATCGTTTTAAATTTTGTACGAAATGAAACTCCTTATTTAACGTGCCAGTGAAGAAAACCACGATCAACTAACGATCCACGCGTCCTGGTCGCACTTCCTGTCGTTCACGTGAGGTACACTACCCTCCGTTAAGTGAAAAACCACACACGCGCCAAATTATCGGAAAGGTGTGAGAGTGTGTACAAATAAAGAAATTTAATTTGAATTATTTTGTATGTACAGTTTGCCCTCTCTCAATAATTATGGTTTGTTGTGTTTGTCCTAAACTTGGTCAAACTTTACAAAGTTTGACTTCAGTCAAATCTAATATGAAGAGTACATAAAACGGAGGGGTACTACCTCCATCTGGGTTTTTAGTCCACACAATATTTTTAATCAAAGTCTGACCACATATTTAGTTAAAAGCTGGACAAATAAAATTACAGGGTAGCTCAAGACAAAGTTGTGAGAAGGCTTAGAAATCAATACAATTTTTTTGCTCTTAGTACCAACGCCGATGCTTCTTCGAGGAAACATTTGGTTCATATCCAATTGTGTGATAAAATTGCACCAACGTAAACAACTGCTCCAAGAGGAACTGATGAAGGATATCGTCTTTGTGGTAACAAGCAAAGAGCACTGATGGAAGACAGCCCGTTCTTCATTGAACATCGATCAGCTTCACCAGCCGATGCAACCATGAGACGCAACCATGAGCATCGATAGGTCATCGTGGTGATGCATCATCGATTTTGGCATCAAGTTTGGGTCAGGCACCAATGAAGTTTGATAATCCTCACTGTGGTTTGTTTCTTCTCGGTAATCAAGCTCGAGAAAGGAAGAACCACTTGGCAGAGGGCAGTGAGGCTGAGCAACAGTGGCCATTCGATTTTGTGCAGTTCCACTAAAATTGAGGAAGACATGCCCGAGTAAGGAGATACACATCCCTGTTTGCAAAAATAGTATAAAAAAATGATATTTAAGTAGTGTCGTTAGTACTTTGTTTTAGCAGTGGAACAAGATTAACAGTGGCATCTTAATTGTCAATAAGAATTAATGAAACGTACACCAAAAAATAGAAGCATCATGATTATCTTGATGGGAACTAAAGCAGGATACCAAAAAAAACTAAAGCAGGACAAATGCATTTATCGACGCCTCTACATGGGTATTGCTTCATTTTACCAGTGATAGTTTTAGATTAGCAGTAGCAATAGGAGCATATGGACAATGACCGCACAACCACCATGTACTTTTTGTCAGAAAAAAACATGTATACCTCCACCGATGCATAAATGATAAACCAGGACAACTTTTGGAGTGGCCTTTCCTCTATAATAGTAAAAAATAGGTGATGTTGGACCAGCCGACGAACCCTAGCTACTGTACATGGGGAGTTAGGAAGTAGTGGTATAGAAGAAAACCCGCATGCATAGTACAATGAAGCATGAAATCCAAAAGAAGTTATACGTTAGGCGGGCGAGATGTGGCTTAGGCGGGCGGGCGGGATCTGCCCACACGACAGCAGCGAACAAGGGCGCGGAGGACCTTCGTCCGCGCCGGCTCAGAGAGGACGGTGCGCATCGGCTTCCTCCATCACCGACGGCGACAATGTCAACACTGGACATCCTAACCTCCCGCAGCGGACGGGATCCAGCCGGATCTGTGACCACAGGTGAGGAGAAAGATAGAGTGGACACTGTCATCGTGTTTAGATATGGAGAGGGCGAGAGAGTGAGACGCGAGAAACCCTATCAAACAAGAGGCTATATATGCAATGGAGTAAAAAAATCTCTCCATGGCAGTGGTTTTAAATAGAATACGCATGTTCTTAGAAAAAAGAAACGAAAACTGGTGGACAAATCTTTTTTTAACGTACCAAGAAAGAAAACTCGATCAATAACACGCCCCCGCTTCCAGGTCGCAGTTTGTATCGCTGACGTGTGGTCCCCGACCCTCCATTATTGTGACGACCCCGGCTTAATCGTGCACTAATCATACACGCAAATGCGCACGATCAAGCCCAAGGACTCACTTGAAGATATCACAACACAACTCTAAAACATAAATAATTTCATACAAGCTTTATATTACAAGCCAGGGCCTCGAGGGCTCGAATACATAGCTCGATGGCATACAAGCATCAGCGGAAGCATTAGATATCTGGGTGCAGATATATTACAAAGAGAGAGAGAGATAAGCCTTCACAGAGGCGGGGTAAAATAAAATACTACGATCGAAAGGCGTAGGCCTCCTGCCCTGGACCCTCCGATCCTACTCCTGGTCGTCAGTCGGCTCCTCGTAGTAGTAGTACTCGCCAGGCGGGTAGTAGTACTGGTCGTCGGCTGGGGCGTCCGGCTCAGGGGCTCCGTCGTCTGGTGGCATCAAATGGAATATGGGGGGAAAAGAAAATAAAGCAAATGTGAGTACTCATCCGAAGTACTCAGCAAGCAAGGATCTACACTACATATGCATCATTTTCAAAGGGGGCTGTATATGTGGACTGGGCTGCAGAAATGCCAGAATAGAGGGGGAAGCCTAGTCCTATCGAAGACTAGCATCTTCAACAATCTTCGACAGTCTTGCAGCATCAGGAGAGAGCAGATGAACATAATGTAAAGTAGTAGTAGTAGTATCATCAACCTCGACCTGGGATCCTTTCTCGACTCCCTGCGAGAAAGCAATCCCAGAGCCGTACTATCCAGTTCTCATCACATGTTCTAGTTGTACCGATCGGGATACAACTCCGAGTGTCCGTTACCGTAGGACAGGCTATCGATAGAAGTTTCTTCCCTGCAGGGGTGCACCAACTTACCCACCACGCTCGCTTAACTTCGGCCGGACACACTTTTCTGGGTCATGCCCGGCCTCGGCTAAGCAACAAGCCGCAACTCGACCAAATACTTAACAGAGAGGTCAGCACGCCAGACTAACCTATGCCCCCAGGGGTCTTGGGCCATCGCCCCGGACGCTCCTGCATGTTGCGTACACCGCCGGTGAGCAGACCTAGCAACCCCTTAATACAAGCGCGGTTGCGTTCCCAGTCCAACCCAGCGTGTGCCGCTCAGTTGCTGACGTCTATTAAGCTTCGGCTGAAGTATACGACGCAGAACGCCCATACTATGCCCACGTGATGGTTAGTGCTATCGGGCCAGAGGCCCCTCGGATCAAATATCCAAACCGTAGTGGATTAGGAGCGCGCGGAAATGAGCAGAGACTCACGATCGATGTGACCCCGTCGCCCCGTCTCGAGGACTTGCGGCAAGGGCTAAGAATGCCCGGCCACGCCTCGTAGTTATCTCGCGGGCACCATCCAGGTCAACCCGACTCCACATCACTTCGCGTTAAGCTCGCGCGGGTACCCCTCAGGGCCGACCCGTCTTTAGTAACATAGTTTAGTGCAAGTCACAAAGTCCAAGGTAACTGTGTGTCTGACACCGAAGGGAACCCTGAGGAATCACCCTCGATGGAATTCCCGTTCGATGTTATCATCAAGGTGAACGAAAGAGGAATCACCCTCGAGGTCCACACTCGAGGAGTTGCGCGACGATGTCGTTATCGGGGGTGGTGTAGGAGGAATCACCCTCGCTTACCACGACCGAGTAACTAACCTACAAGGTTAACATCAGAAGTGCTGACGAGGTATCACCCTCGGCACTCGACGGTAACCCAGCAGTGTCGGCAACTTAAGGGGAAGTGATGTGCGGTGCCAGGGTCTAGTCTTCAATCCCGATGATCGGGTCTTCTGATATCCAGCAGGGCAGTCGGGATCAAGTGGGGGTCTCTGTCGTGTCTCTACCCAGCCTAAACTAAGCAGTCTAGGATAACCAGTAAGGTAACAAGGCAGGGTACAATAATCAGGCTATGCAGTAGATATAGGAAAACAGTAGCAGTAGCAGTTCTAATGCAAGCATAAGAGAGAAAGGAATAGGCGATATAGGCATGCTCAAAATGGGGGTGCTTGCTTGTTTGCTCTGGGGCAAGGACAAGGTCTTCAGTGGTACCGTCGGGGACGTAGTCGTACTCCTGTGCGGCGTCTGCCTCGGGAGCTACGTCAACGTCGGGGTCTACCGAGAGAGAAGAGGGAGAAGAAACAGGTAAACATAATGCAAACAAATGCAATACGGTGCGTGTGATGCTATGATGCAGTGCAGGGTTGCCTAATTATGCATCTAAGTCATTTTAGTTATTTTTAGAATTATTCTGGGATTTAATAACCAGGGTGTGTGCACTATTCATCTACCGGATACGGGTCCGGAGTTACGAGTTCTTCTACGTAGGGGGTTCCGATGGAGAAACAGACGACACGATCAGACTCGGCTCGTCGTTCTGAGCAACTTTCATGTTTTAACTTTTTCGACCCGAGCTACGGTTTAAAAGTTATTAATTTTCAAAGTTTATTTGAATTTTTGGAATTTATTTATTTAATAAACTCAACATTATCCAGAATAGTGCCTGATGATGTCAGCATTGCGTGAGGATGACGTCAACATGCAACAGTGGCGCTGACTGGTCAAATATGACATGTGGGTCCAGTGGGACCCACATGTCAGCCTGTATTATTTTTAACAGTGGGTTAATTTTAATTCCAGGGTTAATTAGGGGACGGGCCCCACTTGTCAGTGTCTAGTTATCTAACTAATTAACTTTTAATTATAAAAACGTTTTAGTTAATCTAATTACACGGTGGGGCCCGTATGTCAGTGACTGGGTTGAACAGTAATTCGCGTTGACCAGGTCAACGGGACCTCACCGGGCCCACCCGTCAGCCTCTCAGAGGAGGCCACGCGGGCGCCACGTCGGAATGGCCGGCGGCGAGGCTCCGGCGACCTCTCCAGCGGCGGAAGTTCACCGGAGCTCGTCGGAAAACGGCTACGGGGCTCGGTTTCGAGCGTGCTTGGGTGCTTTCGAACGGGCCGTGCAGCGCGCACCCAACGGCGGTGGTCTCCAGGCCGGAGGTGGCCGGAATCTCGCCGGCTTCGAGCCGCGGCGGACGGCTGGAGTCGGGCATCGACGAAACCTATGCTACGGGTGGCGTTCGAGCTAACAGACGGCGCTGGCGAGCTCTACGGGCCTCCAGGAACTTGATGGAGGCCATGGCTAGGCTTGCCGAGGCCGAGCGCGACGGCTACGAGCTCGCCGGCGGAGCAGGGCTCAGGCAATGATGGCGATGGTGATTAGAGCTCGGGAACGAGCTCAGGAAGGAGAGAGAGGAGGGAGAAGCTTACGTAGGAGCTCACGGTGGCTCGACGAGGGGTTTAGTAGCAGCAGAGGACTCGAGGTCGCCGGCGGGCACCGGAGACAGAGACGAAAAGGGGGCAGCGGTGTTCGGTGGATGCAGTGCCTCCCTACTCCGACTGCGGGCACCAGACGAAGGAGTCGACCCCGGCGAATCCTCTGGACACCTCGGAGAGTGGAGCAGGCGTCGGTGGCCGCGGCAATCGGCGAGGCACGGCGGCGAGCACGCTCGGGCTCCGATGGGGAGAGGAGGAGAAGGCGAGGGGAGATGGGAGGAGTGGTCGAGGAGGACCAGGGGGAATGGCTCGGGCGTCGCCCTTATCCCCTCCAGTCTCCTGCCTCGTCGCGGTGGCGAGCCGCGAGCGGTGCGGCGAGCGTGGCCATGGCGGCGGTGACACGCAGGAGGGGAGCAGGTGAGAAAAGGGAGGTGGGCTGGGCCAGCGCGGCCGTGTCCGGGGCACTGTGCACTAAGGCCCAGTGCACAGTGTCCCGTTTTTATTCTTTACTGATTTCTGTTTCCTTTTTTTCTTTTAACCTTTTCTGTTTTGAATTAGTTAGGTCTCTTTTGCCTTTTTGTAAAATGTGAAAGTTGGTCCAATTAATGTGATGCAATATTACCCTTCTCCAAAAACTGTTTTGGACAGAGTTGGAATCCATTTGAATTTGAAATGAATTTGAATGGATTTTAATAATCTGATTTGGGGCTGTTTCATCTTGTTAGAGTCACTTATCTAACTCCAGCCTTATTGATGATGATTTTATAAATGTTCCTGGATTATTTGCAACATCATGTACATTTTAGTTTGATTGTTAGAAGAAATATTTATTTGACTCCCAATTGTAATTTGAATTTTTAGTTGAAATATTTTCTAATGAAATTTTATTAGAGTGATCATGATGACATGGCAGGTTAAGTAGCTTAACCAGAGTGGGGTAACCTGGGGATGTTACAATTATTAAGGAAACAAATTAAAGGGTCAAATTATTACGTACGTAAGCTGCCTCTTCGTGTAAAAATGCGCTCCATCGTGTACTCGCGGGTATGCCGGAGGCAGAGTGAGTGCGTGTACATTTGTTCTTGTATGTAGTACTCCATTTATCTCACTTCATATTGTTTCCCACTCCTATGATATTCCTATCCTAGGAACAAAATGAGGCGGTACTAAGTTTGTGTGTGTAGGGAGAACGAGACATCGATGATGTGTACGAGTAGTCACGAGAGTTGTCACTATGTGTGTGTGCGCGCACACACATAGACATGCATATCCGTGTATTTACGTAAAATTCTTACTTTCATCTCCATCTCTATCTCCAATCATACTTGTCCAACTGGCACATTATTTTTGTTATTAATTACGCAGCAATATTTACGTACGTCCAGCATCTCTCGTTTGCGGGCGTCTGGACAGCTGCCACGCCCGCTCCTGACTGCCCTGGCCAACCCGAACCCTCTTCATCACCTGCGCGCGCTTCCCGCCCGAAACGGTCAGTGCCGCATTCATGCCCTGCCAGAGCGGACGTGACCTCTCACTGGCGCCGACATTGAAGCGGCGCGCCGGCTGAGAGAGCGCCGCCCGCGCCGCTTCCCGGTGCACGCGACTACTCCGTGTTCAAACGTCACCATGGCCGGCCGCAACATGCATGTAAAAAAGTTCTTGGGAGTCCGTGGTATAGCTAGCTGTCCTCCCCCTCCTCGTCTATCTCTTCTAGTAGTGCTAGTACTCCATGGCGCGATCCATCGACAAGTAGGCGGGAAAGTTTGCGTATACTCGGTTTGCGGTGAGTGGCATGTCGAGCGACCGTGTGGGGTGGAGGAGGGTGAGACACAAACGCGACAGACGTGATTTAAACGTTGGTTTTGCTCGATGGCGCGTTCCAACGAAATGAAACGTTGGTTTCCAAAAGAATATTGTACTGCATGAGGGAGAAGCGGATTCAACGAAGAGTGATGGTTTGCTTCTTCCGTCCAACTAACTACCGGGTCTATGTGATTTGACGGCTCATTGGGCATTATTACTGCGGCGGTAGAGCGTCTGCACTCTTATTTGTTTATTCGGTGATAAAACAAACTTTCTCCACTCTTACACCTGAGGAGTACGAAACACGGCAGCCCAGTGACTACATGGCCCACCTCCCACTATCACCATATTCCTTGCACAGCCCGCATGCCAAGAAAAAATTACTACTATACACCTGAGTGTATAGACTATTTTGCCCCTGGATTTGCTTTTGAGGAAATACTAGGTAGTTACGCGCATGCAAAGTACACAATTCTCGCGAACAATTACTCCTCTCTCCATCTCTCTGGATGCAGGCTCACTAGATCTATCTGCATGCAGCTCTCTCTCTCTCTCTCTCCAGTTTTGCATGCATGCGACGCGACTCTCTCTCTCTCTCTCTCTGTGCAAGCATGCCTTAAGCATGGTTAATAATATAGCCGGTTGATGGCTAACATGTTGCCATGTCATCTATAGCCAATGTAATAGTCAACATGTATAGTAATGGGCTACAAGAAAGTACTACTCCCTCCATTCCCTTATACAAGAAAATACTATTGCCTCGATTACTGTTAGTGGCCTTGTATAGATGCAAAATGTATTTTTCGTAGTGGCCAATGTAATTGTCAACATGTATAGTAATGGGCTACAAGAAAGTACTACTACTACATTTTACCACATGACCCACGATACACTCTCACATACTACCTCCGTCCTGGTTTATTAGTCCCCTATGTATAATTTATGCATGATACTAGTATATGATACTCCCCACTATGAGTAGCCTTATACGCATACAAAAAAGGACTGGAGGGAGTACGAAGCTTTCAGATTTTGTTTCATGTATGTATCCTGACTCCAAGGTTGTCCCTTTACAACATTCCATCAGATACAAAGGAAAACTAACACGCATGCTGATGCATCTCAATGATTCACAGATCATAGCCAATATTTACTTCACAACTAAAGACAAAAGTTGTGAGAGTGTGTACAAAAAAAACTATTGATGGGGTCACTACGCCTTAAACCCTAAACCCTAAACAGGATTTAATCTCCTGGCTAGGTAGAACCTGTCGAAGGAAAGAAGCCTGGCACCCTCGGATCATACGATGCTTTTGTGCAGTTCCACTAAAATCGAGCTGAGCATCCCTGTTGGCAAAGATATTGAAGAAGTGTGATTAGAATAATAGTAGTGGCACTAGTTCATGAGACATAAACTCATCACAAATAGAAGTCAGTAGAAGTAGAGAAAGATCCACATGGAGATGGAGCTACGTGGGGAGCTGCGGCAATGGATCAAGCCAGCTCCAAAAGGGAGTTGTACCTGGGATGTCGGGGTGTAGCTAGAAGGGCGGTGGGAAGCGGCATCAGCCCATACCGCGGGGACCCCCGATCGGCACGCACCGACAGTGCGTTTTCTTCCTTGCCACTATCGACCGCGTCTACACAGAACATCGTCTGCTTCCCCCGGCGGCGGGATCAGGCCGGATCTGTGACCAGCGGTGTGGCCACCGTCGTTCTATGCTTGTGAAGAGAGCAACCCAAGCAAGCAGGCTTTTTAGCTTAGGCTCCTGCTAGTGTATATATAGTGGAGCGGTTTTCTTTTTCTCTTCATATCAATCTTTTTATATTGCGTACGTGTCATTGAAGAGTGAAATGATGGTTGCTTCGTTCGACTAACTTACTGTGTGATTTGACTGCTCCTGAGTGGCGCCTGCACGTACTCCCCCTACGTGTATGACCATTCCTGAGTCTCACTTGTACTTATCTCTATTTTCTTGCATGACACGTAGACAGGATGCGCATAGAGGAATTTTGTTACTGCACGTTGTTATGTACCTACTCCCTCCTTCCGGTTCACTACTAGTACTCCCTCCGTCCTGGTTTATTGGTCCCCTTTGTACTCAATTCATGGGCTCATTTTTCTCAAGAAATTTTCTTTATCAACGTATTAATATTGGTAATGCATGCGTGAGCAACGAATGATTAAACCTCGCATGCAACATTTTGACAAAGCATTGACATATGAACATGTGAATGTGAGGGACTACAACCTCGTGCATGCATGCAACAGTCACACGTACACATGCACACAAAAGCGCGCGCGATGCCCTAATGCATGCATGTACGAGCACACGACGGAACACACACGGTCACACTCAAGTGCTCAACCTACACTTGCATGCACACACATACTCAGCCAGGGTGAGCTAGTGACCGTATAAACACCGAAAAATGTATATATTGCCCGCAATGAGCGTATTATGAAGTCCAATGACCGTATTTTTACAAATATACAGTGACAGCCAGCGTATTTGTCTCGTTTCAAATTAAGCCATATTAACCGGAAAGGAGGCAGTATGGACTAGCATTACTTTGTTGTGTCCCGTCAACTTGCAGAACGAGGAGAAGCTTGCGCGCGGTGGCTCGCAGGACAAAGGAGAAACTTTTGACTAATGCAAGCTCTCCCTCGCTCAGGCGGTGGACGTGCAACAGTTAATTCGGTGTCAGATTGCCAGAAGCATACATTGTACTAGTACCATCGTTGTTCGACTTCCCGAAGAGGCGAAGAGCCAAGCACAAAGTTTTCTACAGTAGTACTCCGACTAGTATTACGTACTACTAGTACTTACTATACAGGTACTACTAGGAACCGCATGGTGGAGCGTCTGCACTCTTATTTTATTTTAATCTGTGATAAAGCAATCTTCAACACATTTGCTTCTCTTCGAGGGTTCTCGCATGTGATAAAGGAAGTTGATTGCATGGAACACTTGCCACAATTCTCGCTTAATTCTGGCTCCTATCCTGTTAGAAATAGGAGCGCTGAGTAACATTTTCTCTTTTTTTGTTATTCAGCATGTAAACATGTCAGCAAACCTTGTGGCACATCTTTGTGTGAACAGTGCTTGCTGCGCTTTGAATGTGACCGAGAGCTGGCTTGATGAAAAACCTCGCTTCCTTTTTTTGTGGGGTACCTCGCTTCCTAGTGACCAGTCTCTTGGCTGGTTGTCCTAAGAATGCTTATATATGAATAAAGCTCTCTCATTTACCCGAAAAAAGATTAAGCCATATTAACCGGAAAGGAGGCAGTATGGACTAGCACTACTTTGGTGTGCCCCGTCAACTTGCAGAATGTGGAGAAGCTTGCAGGACAAGGTGAAGCTTGCTTACGCCCTCTCCGTCTACCTCAAGCGCGGTGGCTCGCAGGACGAGGAGAAGCATTTGACTAATGAAACCTACCCTCACCCAGGTGGTGGACGTGCAGCAGTTCATTCGGTGTCAGATTGCCAGAGGCATACACTGTAGTACCATCATTGTTTGACTTCCCGAAGAGGTGAAGAGCCAATCGCAAGGTTTAGTAGTACGAGTAGTACAGTACTACTAGTATACAGGTACTAGGAACCACATGCTAGAGCGTCTGTACTCTTAATTTATTTTAATCTCTGATAAAGTACACATTTATTCGGGAGAAGTGCGGAAAACAGCAGCCCAATAGTACTATTAAAAAACATCGAACATGTAATGATGACATCGTTCAACCATGCTCGAATATATCTTGGCCTCCGTGCGACACCTAGCCTATCTGTGTTCTCGCTCCTCGTCTCTCTCAAGGAGCGGCGGGTTGGCCATTTTGCCGTCAATTGAGATCAGTTTGCTCACACTCCGGTCCCACATGTCAGTGATATGCCAAGAGGAAGCGCGTTGACCGATAGGCCATACGCGGACTTGGTTTTGCACCTTCATACTAGTATGAGCGGATTCAAAGAAGAGCGTATTGATGGTTGCTTCTTCCAAGCAACTTAAAGTGGGAAATGTGGGGCTTATGATTTGACTGCTCATTACTCACTATTAGTGCGGCGCAACGTCCGGGCTGAGTCTCCCATGCGGTTGTGCACTCTAATTTGGTGCATGGCACATGGACTAGGATGCTGAATGGCTTCTGGCAATGCTATCAAGCTTCCAACATTTGTTTACATAATTAACGTATACAAATAATTTTTCAGCGACATGAAATTGTACAATGCTCTGAAGCTTTCAGCTTTTGTTTCGTGTGTCTTGCCAGCTGGAAGGTTGTCTCGTTACAACATCAATCAAATACTAGAAAGGAAACTAACATCCATGCTCTTTCAGAAAAAAAATACAAAACTAACTTCCTTAGTAATGCATCTCAATGATTAGCAGATCAGAGCTAATATTTACATCACAACTGAAGACAAAGTTATGAGAAGGTGTTAAATTAAAATTGATCCATGCTTTCATTGGCAGCAACTCCCCCCAGCTCTGTCTAAATCAACAAGGTATGTTGGGAAAAAAGTAGCAGTCAGGAGCATGCAACATTCCGATAATTTTGTGCAGTTCCACTAAAATAGAGCTGAGCGTCCCTATTCCAAAGATATTGAGTAAGTGTGATTACAATAATAGAGGACTGTTGATGAAACAATAAACACACAAATAGGAGCCGGTCACCTTTGCAGTCTCTCTTTAGACTAACTAGTTGGAGAAGATTAAGCAAATAGTTGGAGAAGATTAGGCTCAGAGTTGGATGAGGAGGATAGATTGAAACCAATCTCCCTTTGTGCAGCCGCACTAAAATGTAGAGACATTGCTCGTGTGACATTTTAGTAGAACTGCACAAAACACTCTTAAGAAAGAAGTGATTTGTGCAGTTCACCAAAAGGTCGCAATAGCAACGAGGTGAAATGGATAGCCCTGTTTGCAAAAAGAGGTAGAAAGGAAACAATTACTGGCCAATAACAGTTGATGACACATACAACGACAAAAAAGAAGCATTGAAAGGATCGAGAAGAGGTGTCTAGAGGGGGGGGGGGTGATTAGACCCTCAACAAGCAAAAGTAGCAGTTTTTAAGTTCTTCAAGTTGAGGTGGAGTTTTAGCACAAGTTTAAGCATTCACAATACATTTCAAGCAAGCATGACAAGAGTATGAGTAGAGGAAAGAGTAAAGCATGCTATTTGCAAGAAAGTAAAGGGATGGGATTGGAGTGTGCAAACGCAATGAAGGCACGGAGATTTTTGGCGTGGTTCCGATAGGTGGTGCTATCGTACATCCACATTGGTGGAGACTTCAACCCACGAAGGGTAATGGCTGCACGAGTCCACGGAGGGCTCCACCCACGAAGGGTCCACGAAGAAGCAACCTTGTCTATCCCACCATGACCATCACCCATGAAGGACTTGCCTCACTCGGGTAGATCTTCATGAAGTAGGCGATCTCCTTGCCCTTACAAACTCCTTGGTTCAACTCCACAATCTTGTCGGAGGCTCCCAAGTGACACCTAACCAATCTAGGAGACACCACTCTCCAAAAGGTAATAAATGGTGTGTTGATGATGAACTCCTTCCTCTTGTGCTTCAAATGATAGTATCCCCAACACTCAACTCTCTCTCACAGATTTGGCTATGGTGGAAAGAAGGTTTGAGTGGAAAGCAACTTGGGGAAGGATAGAGATCAAGATTCTTGTGGTTGGATTGGAATGTCTTGATCTCAACACATGAGTAGGTGGTTCTCTCTCAGAAAATGAGTAGTGGAAGTGTAGGCACGTTATGATGGATCTCTCCTGAAAAGAGAAGGGGGTGGAGGGGTATATATAGCGTCCACACAAAATCCAACCGTTACACACATTTGACCCAACTCGGTCAGACCGAATAGAAGAACTCGGTGAGACCGATTTAGTTCAAAATGTGAACATTAGGAATCTCGATGGGACCGACATGATCAACTCGGTGGGACCGATGTGCTAGGGTTAGGGCAAGACCTCATCTCGGTGTGACCGATTGCATGAACTCGGTGGGACCGATTTTAGCAATGAGTTAAACAGAGAGTTGGTCAGGCAAACTCGGTGGGACCGATTGCATATTTCGGTGAGACCGAAATAATTACAACAGGTAACAGAGAGTTTCCATTGCGAACTCGGTGGGACCGATCGCTCATTTCAGTAAGACCGAAACATTACGAAGGGAAATAGAGAGTTTGCATTGCCATCTCGGTGAGACCGAGATCCCGATCGGTGAGACCGAATTGATTAGGGTTTCTGGCAGTGGCTATGTCAAAGAAACTCGGTGGCGCCGGATAGATCAAATCGGTGGGGCCGAGTTTGACTTTAGGTTTTGGACATATTTGGAAATGAGAAAGTGGTTGAGGGCTTTGGAGCATATCACTAAGCATTTTGAGCAAGTAGACCATTAAGCAACACCTCATCCCCTTTTAATAGTATTGGCTTTTCCTATGGACTCAATGTGATCTTGGATCACTAAAATAGAAATGAAGAGTCTTGAGCTTTTGCCAATCTTTGTCCTTAGCATCTTGAAGGGGTTCCACATCCTCTTGTTCATGCCACGCCATTGTTGAACTTTCTGAAATATACTAGATGAAGATATTAGTCCAACAAGAGATATGTTGACATTAATTACCAAAATCACCCAGGGAGCACTTGTGCTTTCAATCTCCCCCTTTTTGGTAATTGATGACAACATACATCAAAGCTTTAGATAAGGATATGAAGAGTAACAAGTAAAGCTTTGGAAGGACATGTAACATGCATAGGCTCCCCCTACATGTATGCAATCATGTAAAGATAGTATGTAAGATCATGTGAATGCATAAGCATGGCAGATCAAGCAATGAGTTACATGTATCTTGGCTATATGCATCAGAGCAAATGATGTATACAGGAAGTGTACCTTTATGTTCATGAGTCCTTCTTGCAAACAATATGTACATCAGCAAGAGATCATCATGCACATGAGTGTGATGCATATACTTACCTTGTGGTCTTGCGCTAGCTTCGGAAGAGATGAGCTTGAGAAAACAAGGTTAGATAATACAAGAACACTCTAAATGAAGCAAGTTCAGGAGACCACAAGATTACCAAGACTGGGATGACATGTAAAGAGTAAGTACTTAGTACTCTATTTGGATATGGACATGTCCCCAAAGATTAAAGATATGCAATGAATTCCAAAGATTTTCTTCCCTTAGATAGGAACTCTTTCTCCCCCTGAATTTGATGTTGGATAATGGGAGAAGGTAGGGTAAGAGAAAATTAGAGCAAGAAAAAATTAGAGCAAGAAAAGATACGAACTCACATTTATTAACATGTCTTTCCCCTCTTAAAGACATGTGACTTCTCTCCTCTATTGTTAATAAGCATCTGGAGAAGCAAGCTAAGATGTGCTTTCCCATGTGATAAGCTTTGATGTGCTCTCTCTCTCCTCCTTTGACATCAATTTCCAAGAAGGGACCTTCTGAAGCATGAGTCAAATAGGTTTGGTCCTTGAAACATATTACAAAGCAGCATGTAGTATAAGATGCGAGTAGAGGATAAGAATCATTGAGTGGAGCTGGAGAAGAAATGACATTTGCAATGGCAAAAAGTTTTCTCAGTAGTGAAATCGGTAACGCCGATCTATTTTCATCGGTGACACCGAGTTGGCGGTGTCATAGATGATGCATATCAGTCAGACTGGGTTAGTCCTCGTCGGTTGTACCGATGAACTGTCTACAAGGTATTGTAGTTCGGTCTAGCCGATGGGCATGAATCGGTGAGGCCGAGTTCAATACAGAGGAAAAGTCTTGTCAACTCAGCTCACTTGGCAATCGAAATCTCACAAGGATTTGCAAGGAATTAACTGAAGAATTTGCAATGAATTAGATGTAGAAAAATACAGAGAAACATACAAAGGAAAAGGATCTAGATGAAGTTTTTTTTGATAAGGGGAACAAACAAGTAAAAACATATGCAAAACAAAGAAACACTAGAGAACTTCATCTAGAAGGGGTCGGCGACAAAGTCACCTATGTTAGAGTATATTGACTGAGGAGTCAAGTGATGACACTTGATCATAGGTCATACTCATCGTTTAAGCTCAAAATGGGGTTACCATTTTTCATTTAAGCTTTTTGGTGTATTCACATCTTGGTGAGTTGCTTTCACCCATGTCTTGGAGTAAAGCTTCTCTATGATGGAATAACATACCTTGAGTGGTGGTGTTGATCTTGATCATGTAGTCGAACTTGTGTTGGATGCTCGAGGTTGATGTAGTTCATCAAGAGTTGAGAGCACCACTTATAGTTTGAGTTCATCTTACTACATGGGTTAGTCTTGCAAGGAAGAGCACTTGTGTATCCAAAATGACAATCATGAAACTTGATACCAAAAGAAATCTGATATATAGAAATTATCAAAGGATATGTTGAGTGAATCCATGCTTCCTTGTATTCAACAACCATATAGTAGAAACTTGGTGATGTAAAGATCGCTCAAGATGTGAGTGACTTGCAATCTCGTAGATTTGGGCTCATCCAAGTACCTATAAGGGTTAGATAACATGCAAGGGTACAAATATAGATCCAAGACATATGATCATCATCATAAGAGTAATATCAAGGATTAGTCAAAAGACAAGCTCATGCCTTGCATGTATCCGAATGGAGTTTCTACTCCAAGTTTGAGGCATCAATAATATTTAATTCACCTCTCAAATGGCAAAATACTTTCTCATCAAGCGGTTTGGTGAATATATCCGTCAATTGCTTATCGGTACGAACATGCTTAAGATTGATGTCTCCTTTAGCAACATGATCTCGAATGAAATGATGACGAACTTCAATATGCTTAGTTCAAGAATGTTGCACGGGATTGTGAGCAATCTTAATAGCACTTTCATTATCACATAGCAATGGAACATGTTTCACATGTATCCCATAATCCTTAAGAGTTTGGGTCATCCAAAGTAATTGAGCACAACATGATCCGGCGGCAATGTATTCCGCTTCGGCGGTGGATAAGGATACCGAGTTTTGTTTCTTGGAGGACCAAGACACAAGAGATCTACCAAGAAATTGACAAGTTCCCGAAGTGGACTTTCTATCAACCTTGTCACCGGCATAGTCCGAATTGGAGTAGCCAACAAGATCAAATGAGGACCTCTTAGGATACCAAATGCCAAAGTTTGGTGTATGGATTAGGTATCTCACTATCCTTTTCACAACCTTAAGATGACACTCTTTAGGGGCCGCTTGATATCGTGCACACATGCACACACTTAGCATAATATCGGGACGGGATGCACATAGATATAACAATGAACCAATCATAGAGCGGTAAACCTTTTGGTCAACTGGTTTGCCATCCTTAGTCAAGTCAAGATGTCCACTAGTAGGCATGGGTGTTTTCCCTTTGCTCTCTTGCATATTGAACTTCTTGAATAAGTCCTTGGTATACTTTGGAAACAAAGGTACCCTCCTTAGTTTGCTTGATTTGCAAACCAAGAAAGAATTTGAGTTCACTCATCATAGACATCGCAAACTTCTCCGACATTAGCCTTCCAAACTTTTCACTAAAATGAGGGTTAGTCGAACCAAATATGATATCATCCACATAAATTTGGCACACAAATAATTCACCATTAACCCTTTTAGTAAAAAGTGTAGAATCAATTTTTCCAATCTCGAAGCCTTTTTCAATAAGAAACTTAGTCAAGCATTTATACCATGCTCTAGGAGCTTGTTTGAGACCATAAAGTGCTTTGTGAAGTTTGTAAACATGATTAGGTTTCTTGGGATTAACAAAGCCGGGAGGTTGTTTAACATAGACTTCCTCCTCAATTTCTCCATTTAGAAAGGCACTTCTAATGTCCATTTGGTATAGAGTGATATCATGGTGATTGGCATAAGCAAGTAAGATGCTTATGGACTCAAGTCTAGCAACGGGGGCATATGTCTCACCATAGTCCATACCTTCGACTTGAGTGTAACCTTGGGCGATGAGACGGGCCTTGTTGCGTACAACTTGTCCATCTTCATCTTGCTTATTTCGAAACACCCATTTGGTTCCAATGACATTGTACTTGTCGGGGATATACCCCGCGGTATGACCCTGCCGGACTTGGCTACTCACTGGTGACTCGCCCTGACTGGGCGACTCACTAAGTGACCTGCCCGGATCTCTCCACTCACTGATGACTCGGCCGAGCTAGGTGACTCATTGGTGACCCGGCAGGCGGGTCAGAGGAGCAACAAGACCCGGAGGCCCAGAAGGCGGTTCATGGAAGACCGGCTTGTGTTATGGTGGGCCGGCTTAAGATGAAAGGCATAAGGAATATTCTCCTACAAAGGAAGCAAGACTAGGACTCCACTTGTAATAAAGTAATTTTACTCCTACTAGGACTAGTCATGTAACCCGCCCCTTCAACTTATATAAGGAGGGGCGGGGCACCCCAAGCGAGAGAGAGGTAACACAAGTTAGACAGACAAGTCAATAGCTCTCAAGATAGAGGTAGCGAAAGAGCACCCTTGTAATCGTGAGCACCATGATCAATATCAATGAAGCAGGACATAGGCTTTTACCTCCACCATGAGGGGCCGAACCTGGGTAAAACCTCGTGTCTTCTCGTTCCCACTCAACCCCTTTGAAGCTACCACATAGATGTGTTGGCCTCACGACTAAGTCCTGACACTAAGGACATCTGCCGTGACAAATCCATGACAGTTGGCGCCCACCGTGGGGCCTGCGTACGGCGGTGTTGAGTTCTTGGAGGGATCTCTCCCAGGGATCGAGAAATTTGCAATTTTCTGGATGAGCCGGTTTGGAAGGGTTTGCATCAACTTCTAGTTCATCAGTCCAGATTTAAGATCTGTGAGATTTAAGGTTCAAGAAAAATTAGGGTCACAACTGGTCCGTCGCCGTCGTCTCCCTGCCGAGGGCCGTCGAGGCCACGTTGAGCCACCTCTACTGCGTTGAGCCGCCCGGGCCATGTTGAGTCGCCGGTCTGCCTGAGCCGCCTCTGCTGCGTTGAGCCGCCCGGGCCATGTTGAGTCGCCGGTCTGCCTGAGCCGCCTCTGCTGCGTTGAGCCGCCCGGGCCATGTTGAGTCGCCGGTCTGCCTGAGCCACCTGGGCCGTATTGGGTCGCCGGTCTGCCTGAGCTTCCTCTGCTGCGTTGAACGGATCATTTATCATCCGAACAAATCAGGTGATATCCATCTAAGTCTATTTTATTAGCGCATATTGTTTTTGTCAAAAAACGATCACTTTGGTCCGCAATATATTTTGTGCAGGACAATGATTCATTATAAAGGTGGTGCCATGCTGTGCCTATGGAGTGTGCATTAGCATCATCATGCACTGGCGTCCGCGCCCGCTTGCTGTTGAACGGGTGTGTGCAAGCCGCCGCCCGTGCAGCTCGATCTACATCAACTTGTTGGGACCGTGCCCGCGATTGACTCGCCGTCCGCACGGCTTACCACACCTGCGATTGACTCGCCCGTTCGTGTACCGATGGGGTTAACTCGCCTGTCCGCACCAGCTTATAATGTCGCGGCCGGCTCATCTGTCTGCACCCGCGGCCGACTCGCCCATGATTGATTTCAGCTTCACCGTCGTGATTATCAACGTGGTGGATAATTTCTGGCCTAACGTATTAGGTGAAATCCATCCAGTATATTTTTATATTACTCTGGTTTGCAATCTCTTTAACGCAGGGCAATTGTCTACTGCAAAAGTGACCGTCATGTCACGGAGTTTGTTAAATGATTTATGTTGTAAATATACATTGAGGATGGCGAGGATTGTCAATTCGCCTCAAGCCTCTAGTTGACATCAAATTTCAGCATTCCGCAGCTCAAATTATATGGCGGTTTATATCATGGTCAAGTATGAAGAATCTCAAGCCAACTCCTCGAGTCGTCTTAAGACTCGGGGGCTACAATGACATGACTCGGCAGAATTGGCCGGTTTCAGTGAATTCAAGAATTCTGGGTTATCAGGAAAGATTCCGGTTTAAAATCCGGTTCAAGGGAAATCTGTCTCCCACAAAGCTCTGAAGCTCTCAATATCCGGTTTAAAATCCCGGCTCAAAAAGAATTTATCTCTCGCAAAGTTCGAGTTCTCAGAAAAATTAAAGGTTGCCAAAGAGAACTTGCTGCCAGGATGCGCGGTTCAAACATGGGTATCCTGCCTTATTGGCTTATCACATTATTGGTCACTTGGGGGTTTCCTGCTCATTGAGCATAACTGTGACTACCCTCTTGATCCGGCTTGCACACCTTGTTTAAAAAAAATACTTGGGGGCTTCCTGCTCACTGAGCATAGCTGTGATTACCCTCTTGATCCGACTTACATGCCTTGTTAAAAATTACTTGGGGGCTTCCTGCTCATTGAGCATAGCTATGACTACCCTACTGATCCGGCTTGTATGCCTTGATTACAAATAGCTTGGGGGTTTTCTGCCAAGTTGAATTGTTACCAAAGAGAACTTGCTATAATGTGCAGTTCAAACATAGGTAACCTGCCTTGATGGCTTGTTAAAGGTCACTTGGGGGCT
Organism: Thinopyrum elongatum; assembly: GCA_011799875.1. Taxonomy (NCBI): domain Eukaryota; kingdom Viridiplantae; phylum Streptophyta; class Magnoliopsida; order Poales; family Poaceae; genus Thinopyrum; species Thinopyrum elongatum. Next base: position 496,683,857 of record CM022301.1, read on the forward strand.
TCCTGTTTAATGAAAATAGCTATATTCACCCTTTTTGATCGGCTTGGACGCCAGGTGTATTCACCAAAAATCCGGGTTATCCTGCCTTTGTACGTCTGCCACTCCGCCCAGGTAATCCTGGAATGACTCATCGTACTCTTGACAGTCAATCTTATAAAGATCCTGAACTTGTCAAAGTTAAAACGGCGATTGGTCATGTGAGGCCCGGCTTACAGGTTTGAATAAAGGATTAACTCAGTGGCTGTGCGGCCCTTGAACAACACTTGATATTGAGGTTTGGCAGCCTATGAAAGCCTTGTTTTTACCTGATTTACTATTTGTTTTGAACATTGTTTGGGTTCATATCTTTGTACCATATTGGTATGTGGTTTAAAATTGATTCAGGCCATGTAGCCGTAATCCTCATGACTTATATTTGAGAATATCCGGAGTTTTGATAACCCGGCCTGGCTTTGGACGATAAGTCGCCAGTATGCCTTGATTGTGCACTTGGAGTTCTGTGCTCTAAGTCTTTTGGGATGTTACCCTTGCTGCATATGGCGTTGTAAGCCGGCAGTTTGAACTGATTTTGCAAGCCATGTAGCCTTGATTATATGGCTCATCATTGAGCATCTTTGGGTTTGATAACCCGCCCTGATAGCAGACTTGAAGTCTCCAGGATATCTTTGTCTTGAGCAATCAAAATGATGATATTTCATGACTCCGGGTTGATACTAGCCCCCGATTATAATTATCAAGGCATCACCATGGTATTAATCTACAGGTATGTCTTTCAATAATGGTATGAATATTTTGGGTTTGGTAAACCGCCCTGGCTTTGGACGTTAAAGTCGCCGATATACTTTGGTTGCGTAATTGGAATTATGCGCTATAAAATCTTTGGATTGCACCCTGGCTTTGGACGTTAAGTCGCCAGTATATTTTGGATTGCGCCCTTGGAATCATGCGCTTATAAATCATTGGATTGTTACCCTCACTGGATATGGTGATGTAAGCCGGCAGTATGAGCCAATTTTACAGGTATGTGTTTAATGGTTATATAAATATGCGAGGTTTGATAACCCGCCCTGGCTTTTGACGTTAAGTCGCCAGTATATTTTGGCTTTGATGGCCTTAATTCTAGTCTTTTCCATAATTGCATAAGACTATATTATGTTTGGGTTGTTACCCTCCCTGGTTTTTGACGTTAAGTCGCCAGGGCATATGTTGTTTAAACTTTGTGTAGGACGTGCAGAGCTTTACACATAAGTAATAATACTGCTATTGCTCATATGAATCATTGCATTTAAACCCATCATATGGCCATCTGAAGATATTGCCGGGTTATCCAGCTCCGGGTTATATTGCTCAATATTGAGTATGTTGATTCTATGAGACGCCAAAGTGATCTTTTAAAAAACTGGACATGACTATGAGCCGCCATGGATGGGGTTATCAATTCCTGATTTTTTACAAAGGCTACAAGCCGCCGGGTTGCACAAATCCCGGATAACAATGAATGCGCATTAAGTCGCCATCGGCCAAGAGCCACTGAGTATTTAACTATGGATTTACTTGTCAACAGACAAGATCTTGTGGTTGAGGTTTTCATACCGGATTATATTGTTCAAATCTTGAATAGCCAAATATGGCTGGATTTTCGTTATGGTTGTCATAACCAGTATTGAATGATTGAGGTCTTTTTCAACCGTGTTATATTATTCAAATCTTTAATAGCCAACATGGCTGGATTTTTATTATGGTTATGAATAACCAGTATTATGATTGAGGTTTTCAAAAAGCCATTTTATAGCAATGGCTATTATTTATTTATCCAAGAATACTGGCTCATAGCAGAGAGCATGGTTCAATATTGAATATGCAAAGGCTTTCAGCAATATTATCTGGACAATGGATATGATTTTATTTACAATGGAAGGAATTGTCCCGAGTCGCTGCAGGCTGACGACCCGGCACTTGGGGGCTACATTATTCAAATCATGATTATATCAAATATGGAAGTCCCATGTTGCTGCAAGCATGCACCATGACACTTGGGGGCTAATGCAAGGTCATTTTTTACTCGCCTTATTGAAGACCCGACTCATCACATCGTAATGAGCCAGCCCTTGGGGGCTACCAATTGCTCCTGTAAAAAATTCAAAGTACACAAGCCTTAATCCATTATATTGTAGGGTCCATTGTTCAGTTGGTAGAGCACAAGGCTCTTAACCTTATGGTCGTGGGTTTGAGCCCCACGGTGGGGGTTACATCATATGGTGTTATTTTCAATGAAGTATATATAAAGTCCCTGCTCATTATTGTATAATGACCCGGCACTTGGGGGCTACACATGGGAAGTACAAAATGTTCAGTTTATGATTGATGACTTACATGAACAATCCGGATTTCTCCAAAGTTGCAGCATTTATATTGAAGCAAGTCTTAAGCTATCACTACGCTCCCTTCTTAAGACTTGGGGGTTACAGGTGATATGCATATAAGGGAGGTACACTTTCAAGCTTGGTGTTAGCAACAATTATGACTCGGTGCCATCAATATTTACAAACCGGCAATTTTGGCAATCATAACTCGGCAAGCTCTACATCTTTAAGCCGACTGAAATTCAGATTGACTATGAAGCTGGTTTATTGACCCGGATTTTCCCAGAAGGAGGAAATGACAAGGACTTAAGGATGATCAGGTACCGGCTCAGAATTTTTTTAATCCAGAGCACAACCTGTCAAATTTGTTCTTGTGTTTATTTTGTAGGATCAGTTTAACATGGATAAATCCAAATTAAACTGGGGGCAATTGTCGAGGATATACCCCGCGGTATGACCCGGCCGGATATATGACCCGGCCGGACTTGGCGACTCACTGGTGACCCGCCCTGACTGGGCGACTCACTAAGTGACCTGCCCGGATCTCTCCACTCACTGATGACCCGGCCAAGCCAGGTGACTCATTGGTGACCCGGCAGGCGGGTCAGAGGAGCGACAAGACCCGGAGGCCCAGAAGGCGGTTCATGGAAGACCGGCTTGTGTTATGGTGGGCCAGCTTAAGATGAAAGGCATAGGAATATTCTCCTACAAAGGAAGCAAGACTAGGACTCCACTTGTAATAAAGTAATCCTAATCCTACTAGGACTAGTCATGTAACCCGCCCCTTCAACTTATATAAGGAGGGGCGGGGCACCCCAAGCGAGAGAGAGGTAACACAAGTTAGACAGACAAGTCAATAGCTCTTGAGATAGAGGTAGCGAAAGAGCACCCTTGTAATCGTGAGCACCATGATCAATATCAATGAAGCAAGACGTAGGCTTTTACCTCCACCATGAGGGGCCGAACCTGGGTAAAACCTCGTGTCTTCTCGTTCCCACTCAACCCCTCTGAAGCTACCACATAGATGCGTTGGCCTCACGACTAAGTCCTGACACTAAGGACATCTGCCGTGACAAATCCACGACAGTACTTTTCATCGGGCTTTTCAACAAGCGTCCATACTTGATTCCTCTCGAAATTGTGTAGCTCTTCATGCATAGCGTTCACCCAATCCGGATCATCAAGAGCTTCTTCAACCTTCATAGGTTCAATGTTAGAAATGAATGAGTAATGTTCACAAAAGTTAGCTAAGCGAGACTTAGAGCGAGTAATTCTCCCGGTTTGAATATCATCAAAGATTTGTTCGACGGGATGATCTTTTGAGACTCTTGCTCTAACTCGTGAGGGCTTTTGTTTGGGTCGGGGTGGAACATCCTCTTCATTGTCTTTTTCTTCCTCTTGTCTATCTTCATTGTTGTTGGCGTTGATGTTCTCTTGTGGAGGTGGAGAAGGAGGTCGATGAGGTTCATCTTGTTGTACTTCCTCGTCTCCTTCATCTTGATGAGTTCCACTTGTGGATGCCTCCAAGTCAACTTGTGGTTCACCTTGGTGTGAAGTTGAGGCTTCCACTTGAACAGACGAGGTACTCACCTTCACCTCCGTTGGGCGAATCTTGCCAATAGACAAGTCTTGAATCGCTTCCGAAGGGTCTTTGTCTCCTACATCAATTGGCAATTGCTCTACTTGCGAGCTGTTAGATTCATCAAACTTCACATCTACCGTCTCTTCAACCTTTCGGGTGAAATTGTTGTAGACACGATAAGTGTGAGAGTTTGAGCCATAACCGAGTAGGAAACCTTCATGAGATTTAGGGGCAAATTTCGAACGACGATGTTTATCAAGAATGTAGCACTTTGAGCCAAATACTCGAAAGTATCCAACTTGGGGTTTGTTACCGGTGAGAAGCTCGTATGTCGTCTTGCCAAGAAGCTTGTGAAGATAAAGTCGATTTGTTCCATGACAAGCTGTCTCAACTGCTTTCGCCCAAAATTGTTTTGACGTCTTGTATTCATCAAGCATCGTTCTCGCCATCTCAATGAGTGTCCGGTTCTTCCTCTCAACAACTCCATTTTGTTGAGGTGTGTATGTAGCCGAGAACTCATGTGAAATCCCTTCTTCGTTAAGAAAGGTATCCACATTGGCGTTCTTGAACTCCGTTCCATTGTCGCTGCGAACCTTCTTGATTTTTACTTCAAATTGATTTTGGGCCTTCCTAGCGAAGTTCTTGAAGATCTTTTGGACCTGCGATTTATCATCAAGAAAGAACACCCACGTAAATCTTGAAAAATCATCAACAATGACTAAACCAAACGAGTTACCACCGAGACTCTTGTAGGCGTTGGGACCAAAAAGATCCATGTGGAGTAGCTCAAGCGGTCTTCTTGTGGTCATAATGTTCTTTACGGGATGACTTCCTCCAACTTGTCTTCTTGCTTGACAAGCACTGCAAAGTCTATCCTTGTCAAATATAACATCTTTAACACCAAGGATATGATCAGCTTTAATAAGCTTATCAAGATTTCGCATGCCCATGTGACCTAACCTTCTATGCCACAACCAACCTTTGGAAGATTTAGCAATTAAGCAAGTTCTAGGTCGAGCTCTTTTAGTGAAGTCAACAATGTATAGATCACCTCTACGTATACCGGTAAAGACCATACTATGATTATCTCTTCGAAACACTTGGCAGTCTACTTCAGTGAATAGAACATTGAGACCGAAATTGGCTAGTCTAGATACAGAAAGTAGATTGTAGCCAAGAGATTCAACGAGCATAACATTTTGGATGGAGCTATCATGTGAGATGGCCACCTTACCAAGGTCAACCACCTTACCCTTTGAGTTATCACCAAAAGTGACATACTTTCGAGGGCCGTCGTTTTCAGCAAGCTCATGAAACATATCCTTGTCTCCGGTCATATGATCGGTACTGTCGGGGTATTCTCGCGACAGATGCCAGGGGGTGGCTTATCATGGGTGGAGCCAAGAGGACATCATCGGGCCCTGGAAGCGGGAGTGAGCATGAGCTCGATCATACACGAGACGTACCCAGGTTCGGGGCTCTCCGGGGAGATAACACCCCTAGTCCTACTCTGCGGGGTCTCCGCATGGTGACTATGATCAAAAGGAGTACAAGGTTGCTCCTTGAGCTGTGTTGCTAGAGGAGGAAGAAGGGCAAGGCTAGCTATCTTCTCCTAGCTATGGTGTATGGTGGAATGAGGGCTGAACCCTTTGCATGGGTGATCCTGGGGGGCTCATATAGGCCTGCCCCCCAGGGGTACAATGGTAACACGGCCGGGTGTAGGACCCAGATGTCAGTGTCTAGGGTCGCCGGGTTCTATGTCGGCTGCTAGGGCCCGCCTCCGAAGGGCCCCACCGGCGGCCGAGAATCCAACAGACAGGTAGGGCCCGCCGCCCGCGGGCCACGCTGATTGCCTTTTGCTATAGCGTTGTACTTGATGACGGAGGCCGCGTCAGGATTTGCAAGGCTATAGTCTCGCCGTCTGACGGGTTGGTGGCCGCTTGGTCAGCACACGCTGTAGCCATGCTCCATCCCGTCGGAGTAGGTGAGTGCGGACTTCGAGGGAAAGGGAAGGTCGCCTGCTGGGGGCCGGTCCACCCCCGAAGCCGCCTTCCAGGAATGCGCCATCTTCTGGGAGCTCACGGATAGGTAGGGCCCGTCGCCTGCGGGCCGTACTGATTGCCTTTTGCTGTAGCAGGGCCCTTGCTGACGAGGGCCATGCTGAGGGTCGCATAGCTACAGTCCTGCGCATGGTAGGTAGGTGACCGCTTGGTCAGCTCGCACTGTAGCCATGCCCCCTGGGATTTGGGGGAGAGGGTGGCCCTGTAGCCACGCTCCGTCTCATCGTAGTGGTTGGGTGCAGACTCCGAGGGGAGGATGGGCCGTCTGCTAGGAGCCAGCCTCCCCTAAAGCCGCCTTCTAAGAGCGCGCCGTCTTCTGGCAGCCGGCTGCTTGGGCCTAGTCGGCCCAAGGAGCCGGCTGAGAGTCCGGAAGGCCTGAGGGGCTTTGCTAGCACACGCGCGGATCCGCTGTAGCCGAGGTGGGCGGTTGCCCATCCCAGGTGTAATGATCGCGTGCCATGATGGCGCGGAATACACGGGGATGTGCGGGGCGTGGGCGCAGTTAATCCCCACGCCCCCACAATGCGTCGCGTCGGCTCCGCCACCGCCGCCGTATAAGGAGGGAGAAGGTGCGGCCGAACACACGCGCCCCCCTCCGCTCTTCTTCTTCTCGCTCCTTGCCGCCGCTGCGCTGCTGCGCCGCCCACCACTGAAGCGCCACCGCAGCTCGTCGTCGCCTAGCCTCGCCGCGCCACCGTAGACTCGCCGCCACCGGACCTCGCTGCGCCGCCGCCAAGTCACCATGAACCATGGCGCGGGGCGAGTGGGACGGCTCGAATGTCCATGAGGGGCACGTCGAGTTCCTCCGCACGACGCGGCGGATGCCCAACGAGGCGTGCATGGAGTCACGCCTTCCGGATGCGCGGGAGATCTCGCCGGCGCCCCAGGCCGGCGAGTACGTCGTCTTCCGTAACCACTTCCTCCGCGGCTTCGGCTTGCCAGCGAGCGGCTTCTTCTGTGAATTCCTTGACTTCTACCACCTTCAACCTCACCACCTCACGCCTAACACAGTGGTGCTCCTCTCTGCCTTCATCACCTTCTGCGAGGGCTACCTCGGCGTCTTACCCACACTCAAGTTGTGGGGCAGGTTCTTCTACCTTAAACTCGGCACCGCGGCCAAGGGTGAGCCGGCCCAGTGCGGCGCTTGCGTCGTCGTGCGGCGCACCGGCACCGGGACCCGGTTTCCCCCCGTCGTCTTGCATGAGTCGGCGAAGTTGTGGCAGAAGTCATACTTCTACGTCCGCAACATCCACCCGACCCGGGATTACGTCAATCTGCCGGCCTTTGTGCCTGGCCCGCCTACTGAACCGCGGAACAATTGGGGGCAGCAGCCCAAACCGTTGCCGGCTGCCATAACCAACGCCCTCGACCGGCTTCAGGAGACGACGGACTCGGAGGGGCTCCAGCCGGCGGACCTGCTGGCCGCCTTCGTATACTGCCGAGTGTCGCCCCTCCAATTCTGGCCGCATCCGATCTGGGACATGAGCGGCCGCCGGGACCCCTGCCGGATGTCGACGAAGGAGCTGCCGACTGTTGAGGTGGTCCGGCATGTTAATTACTTTTCCAACAGCCAACTGAGCAAGACCGACTGGAGCTTCGGCAAGCCACCGTACAGCCGCGCCAACCCGCCGCCTGCGGTTAGTATCTGGTCCCCTTTCTTTTCTCACGCTGTGCTCTTCATCCACCCTGACCACCCGAACACGGCGCAGTGCTTCGCCAGCCAGGCAGCAGCCACCGCGCCAGTTCCTGGCCACCAATGGATGGCAGACCAGGAGGTGAGCAACGTGGGCGACCCCGAGCTGGGGGCGGTCGCGTTGGAGGAAGACGATGCCGCCAGGGGAGGCGGCGCTGGAGCAGGCGAAGCCACAGGAGGCGGCGCGGGAGGCGACGTCCGGGACTGGCCAGATGATGATGAGGACGGCGACGGGCAACGCCGCCCTGAAGGCGCCGACAGGGCGGGTGCCGGCTCCTCGGCAGCGCGGCCGACAGGCGGGGCGCCGACTGGGGCACCCGACGCGCCTAAGCGCCGCGCCGACGCGGGGATGTTCGGCAGCAGGCCGACCAAGAAGGCCAAGTCGACGGCCGCCACCAGGCGGCAAGAGGCCACGAAGACGGCTGCCGTCCGGAGGGCCCCGAAGGAACGCCCACTGGTGTCCGCGTGAGTGCTCTTACTGCTCTTGTCCTGATTGTTTCGTCTTGGCTTTTCCTCTCTTGCAAGATTCTTATCTTTTGCTTGCCTTAATGCGCATGGCTCCCCTTTCCGTGTCACGGGCTCCATCCGCCTCGCTGATCGGAGCAGCAGGCGGTTCTGAGGAGGCCCACCGCGTGGACCCGGCCGCCGCCCTTTGGGAGGCGACGGAGAAGAACACGCGAGAAGCGCGGGAGGAGCGGGAGGCCGCCGCGTGGCTGGAGGCCGAGGCGGCGACTGCAGCGCAGGCGGAGGCCGAGGCTGCAGCCAAGGTGTGGGAGGAGGCTGCGACCAAGGCGCAGGCGGAGGCCGACGCCAAGGCCGCGGAGGACCTAGTCCGCGGCGAGGTTCCGGAGGCCACCGACATGCAGCAGCCGGAGCCACCGGTGGTGGATGACCGGGCGCCGGCTGGAGCAGCCGGAGCTGATCAGACGGCCCCAGAGCAGGGGGCGACCGACCCCATCATCCCAGAGGATGCTCAGCGCATGTCGGGTGCTGACGAGCGGGGAGGCGGCCACCCCGAAGGGCCAGAGGTGCCGCCAGCGAGCACCGAGCTGGTGACAAGCCGGGCAATGACGACCCGCACCTCCCCGCTCCTGCGCCCATCGCGGGCTACTTCTGCGCCGAGGCCGATGGAGGTTGGGGCCGCGAGTTCGCCTGCGCCTGACACCGAAGCCTCGAGCTCTGCTCCGCCTGGCTGGGCGCCAGGAGCCGGCCTGGCCGTCCTGAACGTTGCAGTGCAGGACGTCCTGGACAAGTTCAACGCCCACGGCGCCACCCTTCTGCAGGCCAGGAATGAGATGCTGGCGATGCAGGCGTCCGTCCGGGTACGCTCTCGATCTTGCTTTTTATTTTTGCAATCTTTAGTGGGGGCGCGCCAGCGCACCCACTGGGTGTAGCCTCCGAGTTCCAAGCTGGCTGCTGAGCGGGCGGGTTGGAACTTCAAGGCATGTTTCTGAATGCTGAAGTGTTGCTCTTGCTGCAGGACTACCACAACCTGCGCGCGGCCGCCTACAACTCCTAGAACCAGCAGCTCACCAACCGGACTGCTGATCTGAACAAGAGCCGTGGTACGTAGGCCAGCTTTCAGTGGGGGCACGCAAGCGCACCCACTGGGTGTAGCCCCCGAGATTCGGGCTGACTGCTGAGCAGTCGGGCCGGATCTTCCAGCGACTTCTTGGTTTTGTCGATGTTGACGTTTCTTTCTTGCTTTTGCAGAGGGCGCCGCCCAGCTGCGGACGCGCGTGTGCGAGCTCGAGAGCCAGCTCTAGGCCAAGGAGCAGGAGCGCAACCAGGCGGCCACAGAGCGCGATTGGCATGCGAAGGAGCTAGCGGACCAGGTGGCCCAGCACAAGGAGCAGGTCCGGCAGTTGAAGGACGGGGAGGCGCTCCTCAAGGCCTAGTTCGAGACTCAACGCTCGGACTGGGCCGAGAGGGAGAAGCTGCTGTCGGAAGGTTATGAGGTGATCGAGGCCATGCTCAAAGGTAACTTTTCTTTCTTGCTTGGAGGTGCCGGCTGTTGCTGGAAGCCGGCCTCTTATTCCTTTGTTTTCTTTTCGCGCAGAGTGCTTTCCGGACCACGCCGGCGTCATCAGCCAGGCGATCGAGGCACGACACGAAGAGCGGAGGCGGGTGGGCAAGGAGATTGCGCCGGACCGGCCTCGGACTATGGGCGAGCAGTTCCGGGCCGTCCAGCTGCGCCTTGTGCCGGTCCGCCGGCTGCTCCACCGATTTCAGCACGCCGGGTCCCAGGTCTTGGAGGGGCTCTGGCCGGGTGTGCAGGTACCCCGGACTCCCAGTCGGACCGCCGACTGGTTGGAGGTGGCGGCCGAGTGGCTCGACGCTTGGAAGGGTGCCGCGGCACGGGCAGGCACCAGGGCGACGCTGGAATTCGTCAAGGCGTGGTACCCAGGCGTGGTTTGGCTTAGCTGGCCACTTTTCGCCAGGAGGCGGCGCCGGAGCTGGAGGCGGAGCGCGAGGCGATCGCCGAACGCGCGGCAGCCCTTGCCGACTATGCCGACGTCAGTGTCTTCGTCCTGGAGCGGGCGGAAGACGGCACTGAGGTGCCGCCCTCTTGGTTCGGGCTGAACCCGAACGAGGGGGAGGACCCGGTGTAGGAGATCGCCTCCAGCGACGAAGGCACGGAGGAGAGCGGGGACGAGGAAGGCGATGACGTCGGACCAGACGGCGGAGCGACCAGCCGGACTCAGCCCGACCCGGCCTCGGCCAGCGAGCCGTGGGAGACTACATCAGCCGCCGCCACCGCCGACCAGGCCGAGACCCGCCAGCCGGAAGCCCCACCAGCCAGTGTCTCAGCCACCGCCGACCTGTCCGAGCAGCCCGCCGCAACTTTGGCCTAGGCGGCCTTTTATCTTCTTAAATTCTCTGTCTTGTACTTAAGAACAAGTTAATCGTGCACAGTTCCACCCACTGGGGGTGTATTAAACTCTGATGAATGCTAGCCTTGGGCCTTTTGCAATGTAAATAACTTATTTTCACGTGCTTGTCTCTGCCGGGCTCTGGCTCGGTTTTGCCTTTGCTCTTGTCAGCTTTTTCTTTTGCCGCGTTCCTCTGGCCGCCGCCCTGCTAGCGGGACAGCCGCGCTGTGGTCTGTGGCTGGGTCAGGGACTTGGCCGTTTAGAATAGGCAAGTTACTTCAGCCGCCTAGAGCGTAGCTAGTCGAGCGAGAAGCCGGCCGGCCGGCTGCTGGGCAGCCGGACGGGTGAGGCGAGGAGCCGGCTTGGCCTGTATTGGCATTCTTCCTTAGTCGTTTTTTGTGTGGACAGCGTTTCCGGCCTTTGGCTCTTGCCAGCCAGACAGTCGCGCTGCGAGCTGTAGCTGAGGCGAAGAGAGGGCCTTGGCATCGGCACACTACTTGGCCGACTTCGGGTGGTGCGAACTTAGGTCAAGGCAGCGAGCCCCCTGGCCGGCTGACCGGACCCGGACAGGGCGGGAGAATGAAAGAACACGCTCATAGGCGAAGCTTATCATATAGATAAAAAGGTAGCCCCCGAGTGTGCCTCGGGGGACCTGTTGTCTTTTCTTAATACAAAAGGTAGCGTGGTACATACACTGCATCAACTGTAAAATGGGCGGAGAAGGTTCGCGTTCCACGGGCGCTCCGACTCTTGGCCGGCATTGTCCCTCTTGTGCGCCCTGGGCTTTTGTGCGTCGATGAGGTAGTAGGATGTAGGAGATATGCCCTAGAGGCAATAATAAATGTTATTATTTATCTCCGTGTTCATAATTAGGTTTATGTTCCATGCTATAACTGCTGTGGTTCCCGAGCCCGTATATCCATAAAGGCTCTGGGGAAAACCCATGTGCACGTGTGGAATAATAAACGGTAAAATGTATTCCTAGTCATGCCTCTAAGACTAGCTCAGGTGTTGCATGATGATTATGTTTTCCCAATCATAGGCATGTCTATGCCAGCAACTTTGAGGGCACAAATGTTAGAAGAACATTTGTGTTGAATCGACCCGATTGATGTTATGCTATGAGATACATTCGTCACAAGTTTATGGTTAATAACACAGAGATGGTTAATGTTTGCATGATTCCTCAGACCATGAGAGTATCGAGTTTCTTCATGCTTGATTCATGAACTTTGGGGTTAGTTAAACGTCATCCGTAAATGGATGGCTATTACGGCGGCTTACGGGTTCATGGGAAAGTATGTCAAGTAACTTGATAGCTCAAGATTGGGATTTGCTCCTCCGACGATGGAGAGATATCTCTGGGCCCTCTCGGTGTTACGGTATCCATCATCGTCTGGCCAGACACTATGTGATTTGATCACGGGGATGCTGGAACACGGTAACGAGAAAAGAGAACAATACCGGTAACGAGGTAACTAGCATAGTGGACAAGTTGTTGATCCACGGGAATGCCTACATGTCTCACCTCGGGTATTTGTAACATATCGCGAAGCAACAGGAATAGCACACGGCAACTGGAGGTTCACTCGAATATTCATTCGTGTGGGTATAGGGGTCAATATGGGTGTCCACGGCTCCGATGTTGATCATTGATCGGAAGGGGTTCCGTGTCATGTCTATACTTCATCGAACCTATAGGGTCACACGCTTAAGGGTCATCTATCTGCTGAATACTAGACAGGGAGTCTGAGAGAAAATCACCGAAAAAGTTTCGGACACCGAAAAGTTTCGGACAGCGGAAAAGTTCCGCAGAGAGAGGTCACCGGATGAGTTCCGGTGAAACTGAAAAGTTGTTTCAGGGGATACCATTAAGTCAAAATGGTTTCGGCACATGCCTGATAATTCTTGGAGGATGCCAGAATCATTCTGGAAACTTCTGGGAATTTTCTGGAAGAAAAACCGGAAATGTTCCGGGGCTGCCGGAACCGCTTCAGATGCTTTTCGCAGATGAAATCACTAAACTGGAATTGTTCCAGAACGCGTTGAAAATTATTTTAGTGGGTACTGGAAACGTTCTAAGCCCACATAAATATTTTCAGTTTGAACGGACGCTGAAAAATGTCGTCGTGAATAGTGAAAGTGCTTTTTGGGTGGCTTCTTGGAGAAGCCACCTTGAGGGTCCTTTGGTATTTTTCCCCTTGGCTTCTTGGAGAAGCCACCCTTGGGCTTGGCCTATAAATAGGGGTGGAGGGGGCTGCCTAAAGACTCACTCCTTCTCACATACAAGTGCCATGCAATGATCTGGCTTCTCTCTCCCTCCCACGAAAAGAGTTTCGTAGAGCCGAAAGGCTGTCTGGGTTCCGGTGGGAACTAGTTCTGGACGGCGAAGCCCTGCCGGATAGTTGACACCGTATGTGTGCAACTCTGTAGAGAGGTCGTAGTTTCGATCTTAGTGCCCGAGGGGCTGTTCGTGAGTGCCTCCCGAAGGGCTGTCCAAGTGACGGTCCGCGTTCTGTGAGTCCTCCCGAAGGGCTGTCCGAGTGACCGTTCGAGTTTCGAAGGTCCTCCCGAAGGGCTGTCCGCGACACCGTCCGGGGGACTGTTCGACTGCCTCCCGGAGGGCTGTCCGAAGGGAAGACGAGGGTATACATCCTCGCGGTTGGGAGGTTGTAAATCCTAGCTGCGGGGATCTGCACCACCGATCGTCATCGACTCTACTTTCGCTGCGCTACGGGTCGGTAACGAAAATGATCAAACCTTGTATGCAGTCTCCATAGTGGTCCTGGGCTGGTGCGTAGGTCGGAAAATTTTTGTTTTCTGCTGCGTTACCCTACAGTGGCATCATGAGCCGTGCTATGCGTAGATGCAGGTTGCGATCTAGAATACATGGAGATGTATGGGTGTTGCACAAAATAATTAGGTAGTAGATGAGTTCTATTACTGAAAATTATTTGTGCGGGTAGCAGATGAAATCTGTTACCTGATGTTCTTGTTGCTTCCCTGGAATTTGCATATTTCTGATCTTGATAACAGCATGGTGGAGTTTCAATGTTCTGGCAATCCGCGATCCTGATTGATCAACGAAGTGCTAACAGTTCATTGAATTCCACCGTAGTTAAAAAGAAAGATGAAATTTCGCAGACAAAAGGGCAATGCAGATATGATCTGCACGGGGGTCATGCGTATGATGAAGTTTAGTATGGGGTTCGAGATTTTATTATCTCGTGCTTCATACACCCCGCATTGTTAATCTAGCGACTTGAATTATCATACTTGATGATGGACGTTGGTAGCTTCGGTTTGTTTCGAAACCTAAAGCCATGAAAAACAAGTTTTTGCATGAACCGATTAGAGGCGTCTAACTTGGTTTTGCAGGAGGGTTTGCATGTGCATATGATGTGGTATAGCAGTGCTCATAATAATTTGATTATGTATGAGATGACTATATAATGTAAATTTATTGACCTGCGTGTCATGATTCGGCATGATGGCTGGAGCCATATGATTGCACTTTAAATGACCTGCGTGTCAACCTTGTTGTAATGCATTATTTTATTAGCTATAGAGATAGCAATATTATCTGGTGCATCGACAAGGTGGTGGCAATCTTCGCAAAGGTGAACACCGACGCGAATGCCGAAGACGAAGAAATACAAGACTTCTCCGTCAGAAAGGGCTATACCATATCATGCTATTATGAATTGCCTGAGATGTTTATCCCTTATGTTGCACCCTTCTTGATTGCTCGGTAGTCGCTTTTATTAGGGTGATCTCTCACAAAAATATCAAGTAGTTAGTGTTCTCCCAAGTGTAGCACCGTCACGGCACCTAACTTTTCGGGGCATCACATGGACACATGGGTGCGAACGATTAGGGAAGTGTGAGGCGGGTGAGTTGAGACCTCGCAGCAAGATCACTTGGTTGTCTTGACGTTCTGGAGGAGCGTCCTGAGCTCGGAACACGCCCATCGAAAGATGAACAAGAGTCACATAGAGATGTGATTGGCAAGTTGGCCTACCGATTGCAATTTTCGTCACTTGAGATGGACACATCCTTGGCGTTAAATTGTAATATGGATCTTGAATCGCTCACAATCAATTATGAGAGATATTGATTTGAGTGGGAGCGCACTGTTGAATTAACTTGTTTAATTCTCAGTGCAATTAATTATGAACACTGTCTAAGTGTGGTTTCCTAATAGTTGTAGAATAATGGCTCGCGTTTCCACCTTCCCTATTAAAATTGAATAGCTGTTAAATATCTGGTTAAAACTTTACGGTTGGTAACGTAATGTGAGGATTGTCCTCAAGAGTGCCAAGAAGGACTTTGTCCTATCGCATACTTTCGGTATTCTCTCGCTTATGCTATGGATCATGTGACTCTCGTCCTTCGATCCAAAAGCTAGAATTCCATTTTTAGTCAAGTGCAATATGTTTGCTTCCATGAGACCCGAACTTCGAAAGTTTGGATAGTTATGTGATATTCATGGAATCTGAAAATCATTTTCAGAGACAGACAAAGGCTAAAAGATATGAGATATCCAAAGCAATGTTTGTTTGCAAACTATTAGTAAAGGAGTTTACTATGCATTAGACTAATAAGAGAGGGATCCAGTAGAACGCCTGTCATATGATGAAAGGTGAATAAAACAAACAACTTAAAGAGAATGGAAGTGTCCGAAGGGTGTTAGTGAAACTTTCACGCCTAGGAAGTCCGGGGCTAACGCCACTCTTAAGTTGGATGCTTCTTCTGAGAGTAGGAGAAATACTGAAAGTTAAACTGTTAGAAGTATAAAGGCAAAAAGAAAGAAGAATGGAATATCCAGCTCATGTATGAATGTCATACAAGTTTTTGATGTATAGAAGGCTGGTAAAAGATATAGTTCTTGGGAATTATGGTTAAACATGTTAATCACTAATTCTTGGGTATTGTGAGACAATCACAAAGATACCCGCTCGATTGCATTCTGTTGCAATTCGATGTAAGAACTACTATGGCCTAAAAGACTAGCCAGAAATGAGGTTTAGGTATACACAGGGAACATAGTAAATGTTACTATACCTTCCATCGGTGTATTACCGTCTGTATTTATTTTTATAATTCGTTTGGGGTTTCACAAACTCTAGCCCATTGCATAAGGTATCTTGCAAGAAGGTTGTTTATAAGAGAACTTTTGATGTTCGATGTTATGAATAACATAAGGGCCATACTTTCATTATGAATGAGATGTATGTTATGAATATTGATAATAATACATTACCTCTGGGTTTACTTTCATAATTCATTTTAGAGTTTCATACACTCTAGCTCGTTGCACAATGTTTGTTGCAAAAGAGTTGTTCATAAAAACAACAATTGTTGTTCAGTATTATGAATAACATGAAGGGCCATGCTTCCATCCTAGATAGGACGTATGTTATGAATATTGATGGTAATATGATACATCCATAACACTGACGCTAAATGTCATAAGACTAAAAGAATACCACACAAGTGTGGCACTGCATTTGGTCACATTGGAGAAACCCGCATGGAAAATTCCATTATGATGGATTTTGAAGTCGTTTGATTTTGAATCACCTGACACTTGCAACTTTCCTCCGAAAAGTAAAGTGACTGAAATACCGTTCACAGGCCATAAGGAACGAGCAAAGAACTTATTGGTGATCATACATTTTGATATATGTAGTCCGATAAATGTTGTTGCAAGTAGTGGATTTATCTATCTTCAGAAATGACTCAAGTAGATATATGGATATTTACTTGATGAGACGTAAGTCTGGATCTTTTGAAATCATTTGAAAGGTTTTCAAAATGAAGTAGAAGTTATTGTAACAAGAAAATTATGTTTCTACAATTCGATTGCAGAAAGAAATATTTGAGTTACAAGTTTAGCGAATGTCTGATGAGTTGTGAAAAGAGTTTCATAACTTACACCTCCCGGAACACCACTGTGAGTGGAAAGTCCGTGAAGATGTAATCGAACCATTTATGACATGGTAAGATCAAAGATGACATAAATAAATCTGCCATTATCCCTTTTAAAAGGTGATGCTTTAGAGACTACGGCTTTTACACTGAAAAGAGCTCCATCAGGTCTGTTGAAATGACACCATGGTATGGTACGCCCAACCATGTTATATCTTTTCTTAACATTTGGAATATGGGGCTTGTGTAAAAGGTTATAAACCTATTCCAAATCAGACAAGTGCTACTTTGTAGGTTATCCCAAGTCATTGGGTATTCCTCCCTCACTATACCGAGGCAAATAGGTTTGCCACAAAGAACGGTATGCTTTTTGAAGAAAATGGTTCTTTCAAAAAGGTGAGTGGGAGAATAGTGCAACTCGACGAGATAAACAGTATCTTCGTCATCAGGTCAAAGGAAAGAGACCTTGGAAGTAATTCCGGAGTTTCCTACTGCGACTGATACGGAAGTCTCTACAATAAAATGTATGGAATTCGGTCGAACTTGCAGCTGAACCACGTAGGCAAAGGCTCGTGCAAACCTCTCAGGTGCGCAAACGAGATATTGTTGTTAGACAACAGTATACCTACGATACACAAGGAAGCATTGGTGGGCCCTGACTCCGGAATTGGCTAAATGCCAATACAATCCAAGATAGTTTCCACATAAGTGATTCAAGATTAAAACCTTGATACACCTTTCGGAAGACTTAGAGTCTGACGAATATTTATGGAACTATAACTGATACGAATAAAAATGTTTTATCCATAAAGCTCGACTTGTTGCAATATACAAGTTCAAGGAGTTGACTACGATGAGGTTACTTCACCGTAGCGATGCTTAAAGTCGGTTCGGGTTGAACTAGCAATTAATACATATTTCAATCATGAGATATGAAACAAGGATGACGAAAGGATTTCCATCCGATGGAAATAAAACCAAGGACTTGCATGTGATACAATCCAAGGTATTTTGTCAGTCCAAAGGATGCTAGTAAGTATGCAAACTTCAGAGTTCCAGCGATGGATAGAAGAGAGCAAAATGGAGTTGGAATCTTTGTGTTTTGATGAAATGGTTAAAAGGGTTTTGACTTCATCAATGGGTAACGAAGATGCTTGTGATTCAAGAAAGTAAGTGGGAGCATAATAATATTTCTAAAAACGTTGTGTGCTTGACACATTGTTAATTGGAATTAAATTTCTTGACACGAATTAGGACTTCATTTAAAAAGGGTTTTTTGATGAAGTGCTTTGGCTAAATAGCCTTAATATTAGGCATGATGATCTATGGAGATAGATTTACCTGATGGGGCTGAGCAAAGATACATATTGACAAAATGCTAAAACCTTTTAGCATTAAAAACCGTCAAGGAGTGATTCTTGCCGAAGTCACATGGAAAGAGTTTTTGCAAGACTCGGTGTCCCAAAACACTGATGAGCAAAATACATGATGGAGATTCCACACACTCTTGTGTTTGGATTAATCATGTATTCCATGGTATGTAAAAACAACCAGATATGTCCAATACTCCAAAGTTGTTGCGAGTATAAATACCAAGGTGATCAAAAGTTCTGATCATGGGACAACAGTGAAAAAGGGTCATTGAGTACTATAGTAGCACTGATGACATGTTTTCTCGCAAGCGGAGATCATGAAGATTTCGTTGTAAAAGGTTACATCGATACAGTCTTCATCCATGCTCCAAGCGACTTTTGATTTAATTTGAGGGTTTTGTGTAAAACACAATATGGTGGCACGGTAGTTGGAAATTGTTCCAAACAAGTTACTGTGGCGAATTCTATAACAGAGGCGAAGTATGTTGCCGCTTTTAAAAGCGAGAAAGAAGATGTTGAATCATATAGTTCATTCATGAACTTAGTATGGTTCCAAGATGGCTTTTGTCAATGGGACACTACTGCAGGTAGTTGCTCCGTAACTCAGTCTGAGGAATCCAGGTTCGACCTGTGATTCACATACATACAAAGCCAAGTCCACACAAAATATGAATTTTGTGAAAGCGTGAAAATGTGAGGATATGCAAAGATACACACGGAGCTGAAGTCGTCAGATCCGTTGGACATCAGGCTATACCACAAGCGAAGCATATTTACACCGGTGTGCCACAGGTGTAAAGTGCATTAGCATTAACTAGATTATTGACTCTAGTGCAAGTGGGAGTCTGTAGGAGATATGCCCTAGAGGCAATAATAAATGTTATTATTTATCTCCGTGTTCATAATTAGGTTTATGTTCCATGCTATAACTGCTGTGGTTCCCGAGCCCGTATATCCATAAAGGCTTTGGGGAAAACCCATGTGCACGTGTGGAATAATAAACGGTAAAATGTATTCCTAGTCATGCCTCTAAGACTAGCTCAGGTGTTGCATGATGATTATGTTTTCCCAATCATAGGCATGTCTATGCCAGCAACTTTGAGGGCACAAATGTTAGAAGAACATTTGTGTTGAATCGACCCGATTGATGTTAT
This sequence comes from Thinopyrum elongatum, assembly GCA_011799875.1. Classification (NCBI taxonomy): domain Eukaryota; kingdom Viridiplantae; phylum Streptophyta; class Magnoliopsida; order Poales; family Poaceae; genus Thinopyrum; species Thinopyrum elongatum. The sequence goes on from CM022301.1 coordinate 496,702,886, forward strand.
GCTATGAGATACATTCGTCACAAGTTTATGGTTAATAACACAGAGATGGTTAATGTTTGCATGATTCCTCAGACCATGAGAGTATCGAGTTTCTTCATGCTTGATTCATGAACTTTGGGGTTTGTTAAACGTCATCCGTAAATGGATGGCTATTACGGCGGCTTACGGGTTCATGGGAAAGTATGTCAAGTAACTTGATAGCTCAAGATTGGGATTTGCTCCTCCGACGATGGAGAGATATCTCTGGGCCCTCTCGGTGTTACGGTATCCATCATCGTCTGGCCAGACACTATGTGATTTGATCACGGGGATGCTGGAACACGGTAACGAGAAAAGAGAACAATACCGGTAACGAGGTAACTAGCATAGTGGACAAGTTGTTGATCCACGGGAATGCCTACATGTCTCACCTCGGGTATTTGTAACATATCGCGAAGCAACAAGAATAGCACACGGCAACTGGAGGTTCACTCGAATATTCATTCGTGTGGGTATAGGGGTCAATATGGGTGTCCACGGCTCCGATGTTGATCATTGATCGGAAGGGGTTCCGTGTCATGTCTATACTTCACCGAACCTGTAGGGTCACACGCTTAAGGGTCATCTATCTGCTGAATACTAGACAGGGAGTCTGAGAGAAAATCACCGAAAAAGTTTCGGACACCGAAAAGTTTCGGACAGCGGAAAAGTTCCGCAGAGAGAGGTCACCGGATGAGTTCCGGTGAAACTGAAAAGTTGTTTCAGGGGATACCATTAAGTCAAAATGGTTTCGGCACATGCCTGATAATTCTTGGAGGATGCCAGAATCATTCTGGAAACTTCTGGGAATTTTCTGGAAGAAAAACCGGAAATGTTCCGGGGCTGCCGGAACCGCTTCAGATGCTTTTCGCAGATGAAATCACTAAACTGGAATTGTTCCAGAACGCGTTGAAAATTATTTTAGTGGGTACTGGAAATGTTCTAAGCCCACATAAATATTTTCAGTTTGAACGGACGCTGAAAAATGTCGTCGTGAATAGTGAAAGTGCTTTTTGGGTGGCTTCTTGGAGAAGCCACCTTGAGGGTCCTTTGGTATTTTTCCCCTTGGCTTCTTGGAGAAGCCACCCTTGGGCTTGGCCTATAAATAGGGGTGGAGGGGGCTGCCTAAAGACTCACTCCTTCTCACATACAAGTGCCATGCAATGATCTGGCTTCTCTCTCCCTCCCACGAAAAGAGTTTCGTAGTGCCGAAAGGCTGTCTGGGTTCCGGTGGGAACTAGTTCTGGACGGCGAAGCCCTGCCGGATAGTTGACACCGTATGTGTGCAACTCTGTAGAGAGGTCGTAGTTTCGATCTTAGTGCCCGAGGGGCTGTTCGTGAGTGCCTCCCGAAGGGCTGTCCAAGTGACGGTCCGAGTTCTGTGAGTCCTCCCGAAGGGCTGTCCGAGTGACCGTTCGAGTTTCGAAGGTCCTCCCGAAGGGCTGTCCGCGACACCGTCCGGGGGACTGTTCGACTGCCTCCCGGAGGGCTGTCCGAAGGGAAGACGAGGGTATACATCCTCGCGGTTGGGAGGTTGTAAATCCTAGCTGCGGGGATCTGCACCACCGATCGTCATCGACTCTACTTTCGCTGCGCTACGAGTCGGTAACGAAAATGATCAAACCTTGTATGCAGTCTCCATAGTGGTCCTGGGCTGGTGCGTAGGTCGGAAATTTTTTGTTTTCTGCTGCGTTACCCTACATAGGAGTCATTGCCCAGGGCCTTGCTGATGATGAAAGGCCCCTACCAAGGGGCCGAGAGCTTGTGATGGTCGGCTGTTCGCTGGATTAGCCAGAGCACAAGGTCGCCCTCGCGGAAGTCGCGCGGCTTGATCTTCTTGTTGTGGTAGTGGCGCAGACTCTGCTGGTAGATGGCGGACCGACTGAGTGCTAGCAGCCGGGCCTCTTCCAGCAGATCGATGCCATCCTCTCGTGCCTCCTTGGCTTCCACCTCCGTGTACATGGTGACGCGAGGCGAGTCGAACTCAATGTCAGTTGGGATGACAGCCTCGGCCCCGTACACGAGGAAGAAGGGTGTGAAGCCGGTTGCTCGATTCGGCGTAGTCTAAAGACTCCAAAGGACGGCCGGCAGCTCCTCGATCCAGCAGCCGGCCGAGTGCTCTAGAGGCTCGACCAGCCATAGCTTGATGCCGGACAGGATGAGGCCATTTGCTTGCTCCACTTGGCCGTTTGACTGGGGATGGGCAACGGACGCGAGGTCCAGTCGAATGCCCTGTGTCGCGCAGAAATAGGCCAAGGCGCCTTTGGCGAAGTTCGTGCCATTGTCGGTGATGATGCTGTGTGGGATGCCATATCGGACGGTGATATCCGCGATGAATGTGACAGCAGTCAGACAATTCAGCTTCTTGATTGGCCTCGCCTCGATCCACTTCGTGAACTTGTCCACGGCAACCAGCAGATGGGTCATGCCGCCGCGTGCTGTCTTGAATGGGCCCACCATGTCCAGTCCCCATACGGCAAACGGCCAGGTGAGGGGAATGGTCTTGAGTGCAGAAGTCGGCAGGTGCTGCTTGGAGCTGAAGCGCTGACACCCCTTGCACTTGTGGACCAACTCCTTGGCGTCGTCCAAAGCAGTCAGCCAGAAGAAACCGTGGCGGAAAGCTTTGGCTATGAGGGCTCTGGAGGCGGCATGGTGGCCACATTCGCCTTGATGAATGTCCCTGAGGATTGCTATGCCCTTCTCTGGCTCTACACAGCGCTGGAAGACACCAGTCACGCTGCGCCTGACGAGCTCTCTGTTGACAATTGTGTATGCAGCCGCCCGGCATTGCACCTGCCGGGCCAAGATTTCGTCGGCTGGTAGCTCACGGCTAAGCAAAAAATTGAGGATGGGCTGTGCCCAAGATGGCGCTTCAACCACCGTCATGATAGCAACCGGCACAAGGGCGGCCGGGTTGGGAGGCGGTGGGTCGGAGCCGGCCGCTGCTTGCTGCGTCGTTGAAGTCCCCGGGCCGACTGCGGCAGTCCTCGGGCCGGGTTCTGGGGTCCCCGGTCCAGGTGCGGGTGCTGCAGCCCCTGGGCCGACTGCTGAAGTCCCCGAGCCGGATCTGACTATTCCAGGGTCAACCGGCACGAAGATGGATTCTAATTTCAGCGAAGGTTTGACAGACGGCTTGCACAGGCACTCGAGGGAGACGCCAGCTGGTATGGCCTGCCGAGTGGAGCCAATCCGTGCCAGGGCGTCGGCTGCTTCGTTGTCGGCCCGTGGCACGTGGAGGAACTCGCACCCGTCGAAGTGTTTGCTCATCTGCTGGACGAGGAAGCGGTAGCTAGCCATGTTGGCATCCTTGGCATCCCAGTCGCCAGAAGACTGTTGGACCACCAAGTCCGAGTCGTCGTAGCACAGAATGCGGCAGATGCCGATCTCCTTGGCTAGCCGGAGCCCGTGGACGAGCGCCTCGTACTCGGCCATGTTGTTGGAGGCGGCAAAGTGGATCTGTAGCGTGTACTTGAGCTTGTCGCCTTTGGGAGAGGTGAGGACGATGCCGGCTCCCAAACCGGTGCGCATCTTCGAACCGTCGAAGTGCATCCGCCAGTGCGTGGAATCCGGCTCTGGCGGCAGGTACTGGGTCTCGGCCCAGTCGACAAGGAAGTCGGCCAGCGCTTGGGACTTGATGGCGGTGCGGGGCTGGTAGAGGATGGTGTGGGGAGCCAGCTCGATGGCCCACTTTGCCACCCGGCCTGAGGCGTCTCTGTTGCCCATGATCTCGGCAAGGGGGCGGTGCAGACGACCATGATGGTGTGCTCCTGGAAGTACTGCTTCGGCTTCTTGGCGGCAAAGTACACGCTGCAGCACATCTTCTGGTAGTGGGGGTAGTTCTGCTTGGAGGCAGACAACACCTCGCTCAGGTAGTAGACCGGCCTCTGGACCGGCTGTGCTTTGCCATCTTCTGGGCGCTCGACAACGATCACGGTCCTGACGACCCGGCTGGTAGCAGCGAGGTAGAGGAACATGGGCTCTTTAGCAGCCGGAGCGGCCAGAACAGGCGGCGTGGACAGCATCCGCTTGAGCTAGAGGAACGCCTCGTCCACCTGATCAGTCCACTCGAAGCACGTGGTCTTTTTCATCAACTGGTACAGAGGGAGGGCCTTCTCGCCCAGCCGACTGATGAACCGGCTGAGAGAGGCTAAGCACCCGGTGAACTTCTGGACGTCCCGCAGCCGGGTCGGCTTCTTCATCCGCTTAATGGCCTTGATCTTCACGGGGTTGCACTCGATCCCGCGCTCAGAAACAAGGAAGCCAAGGAGCTGGCCGGCTAGTACTCCGAAGACACACTTCTCTGGGTTGAGCTTGATCTGGAAGCGGCGCAGGTTGGCGAAGGTCTCCTTGAGATCCTCCAAAAGGGTGCCGCGCTTCTCCGTCTTCACCACAATGTCGTCCACATAGATGTGGGCGTTCCTGCCGAGTTGCTTCAGGAGGCACTTCTGCATGCAGCGCTGAAAGGTGGCGCCGACATTCCTCAGGCCAAACATCATGGTGATGTAGCAGAAGGTGCCGAAAGGGGTGATGAAGGCGGTCTTCAGTCGGTCGACCGGGTCCAGCTTGATCTGGTGGTAGCCGGAGTAGGCGTCCAAGAAGGACAGCAGCTTGCAGCCGGCCGTGGAGTCGATCAATTGATCTATCTGGGGCAAGGCAAAAGGGTCCTTGGGGCAGGCTTTGTTAAGGCTAGTGTAGTTGATACACATGCGCCACTTGTTGTTTTTCTTCAAAATGAGGACTGGGTTGGCAAGCCAGTCCGGGTAGAACACTTCCATGATGAAGCCGGGCTGCCAGAAGCCGGGCGATTTCTTCACCAATGATCCTTCTCTTCTCCTCTGATAGGCGGCGGAGGGGTTGCTTGACCGGTTTTGCATCCGATCTCACATGTAGCTTGTGCTCGGCGAAATCCGTCGGAACACCCGGCATGTCCTTGGGGGACCATGCGAAGATATCCCGATTCTCACGGAGGAAGTCGACGTGCTCGCTTTCCTATTTGCTGTCAAGGGCGGACCCTATGACAGCGAAGTTCTCCGGGTGCGCCGGGTCCAAGACGATCTTCTTGGTTTCCTTGGCCGGCTGGAAGGAGGCCCCGGCCTCCGCGTCCTTGGGGTCAGATGGTATGGCCGGCTGCTCGCTGGCCATAGCCACAGCCCAATTAAGGAGACGCTTCTCTTGGGTAATGACGAGGGACTCGGCCAGCTGGGAGCTGGCCGCGGCATACGTGAGCGACTTCTGGTAGTCGCCGGCAATGGTGATGATGCCCTTGGGTCCCGACATCTTCATCTTCAGGTAGGCGTAATGCAGCACCGCCATGAATTTGGCCAGTGCAGGCCGGCCCAAGAGCGCGTGGTAGGGGCTGTCCAGGTCAACCACTTCGAACCAGATCGGCTCGCGGCGGAAGTGGGTCTTGTCGCCGAACAGGACATCAATCTTGATCTTGCCGATTGGGGAGCAGGAAAGCCCGGGGACGATGCCATGGAACACGGTCCGGCTGGGCAGGAGCTACTTCTCCTTGATGCCCAGCTTCTCCATGGTGTCTCAGTAGAGGATGTTGATGCTGCTACCGCCGTCTATCAGGATCCGGGAGAAATGGCAGGCCCGCCTCTCCGTTGAGAAGGTGGAGTCCAGCACCATTGCATAAGCACCCGGCGATGGCATCACGGCCGGGTGGTCATCACAGCTCCAGGAGATGGGCCTCTCGGACCAATGCATAAATTGGGGGACCTCTGAGGCGACGGCATTCACCTCGCGGTGTTGCAGACGCCGGCTGTGCTTGTTGTCGGCTTCACTGGTGAAGACGACGTAGGTGGCATTTGCGTCGGGGAACTCGTCTTGGAGCATGCCGACCGGGCGGGCCGTCGGCTGCTGAGGAGGCAAAGCCGCCAGGCCGGCCGGAGGAGGCGGCAAGCCCTCACCCTTGGCGATTCTGGCGAGCCAGTTGCACTGGCGGGTAGTGTGGTTAGACGGCTTCGCGCCGCTGTGGAACTTGCATGGAGCGTCGAGGGTCTGCTCAAAGGAGAAGGCCGGCAGCCAGGCCCCCTTGCCGCCCCGCTGACACTTGGGGCTAGGTTGGCATGCCGGCTGCTCGTCCTTGATGGTCGCCACCTGCCGGTTGCTGGTAGCCGGCTGCTGGGCCTTGCGCTTGTTGTCGTTCGGCTGTTGACGCCGGTTGGAGTCACCAGTCGGCGTTTGGGGAGCCGGCGGGAGCACCTTCTCGGACGCGTCAACCCGGATCTCCAACTTCATGGAGGAGTCGGCGGTGGCGTACTTGTCCGCCACGACCAGGAGCTCGTCCAATGTAGACGGCTCGTCGCACAGAAGCTTGTGCTTGAGCAGGGTGCCCTCTCTGCACTCGGCGGTGAAGTATTCGATGGCCTGCACCTCGTGCACCCCTTCGCAGGAGTTGCGCAGCTCGGCCCAATGCGTCAGGTAGTCGCGGGTGGACTCGGTCAGGCCCTGAACGCACATGGAGAGCTGACGTGGCTTGGGGGGCCGCTTGTAGGTGCTGGTGAAGTTGCGGACGAATACGTCGGTGAAGTCCAGCCAGCTGTTGACGCTGTAGGGTTTGAGGTTGTTCAGCCATGTCAGGGCCGTGCCCTGGAGCATGAGCGGAACATACTTCACGGCAACACGCTTGTTGACGTTCGCTATGCTGACTGCCGTAGCGTAGTCGGTCAGCCAGTCCTCCGGCTTCACGGAGCCGGTGTACTTGGGAGTGTCTCGGGGGAGCGCGAACCCTTTGGGGAAGGGCTCATCGCGGATGCAAGGGCCGAAGCAGGCCGGGCCGACAGTGTCCTCCTCCTCAACTACCAAGGACCGAGCTAGCCGCTCGATCCGGTGGCGGGCATCATTCTCGCCGACCCCTTCACGGGGGCCTAGCCGGCCCCCGAGAATTGGGTGGTCTACCGGCGCCGGAGAGGCTAGCCTCTCCCTGCGAGGGGGGGGGGGGGGGGCGGAGGCTCATCCTGCTGGCGCCGGTCCTCCACTCTTGGAGGAACTTGCCGGTTGTTGACAACCGTCAGGATGGTGCGCCGGCTGCTGCTAGCAGCCGTCTCTGGGTTCCGCTCTCCGCGGTCGCCGCCACTTGGGGACCGAGAGGTCGCTCCATGCTCGCGGTGGAGGGGATGGTTTTCGGCTTGCTTGCCGGCTTCCACCGCGCGGTTGCACGCATCTTGCTGCGTATTCGCAGCGTCGAGGAGCTCCTGGAGGCGCATCATCTGGCTGCGCCGCTCGTCGCCCTCCAGGTGCTCCAATTCTTCTGCCGCCGCCTGGGCGGCACGCAGGTTCTGCGCGGGGGTGGCGTAGATCGGGCGTCCGACCCCCAGCATGCTGGCTATGGCCGCGCCGCGTTGCCGAACGGTGCCGGCTCGGCTCGGCTCGCCAGCAGCCGGCGTGCCGCCTGTGATGCGGTCGATCTCGCGCTGGTTGGCCTCCGCACGACGCTTCATGGCCGCCATCTTGTTGGCGCTGTCAAGGAGCGTGACACGAAACGCCTCTAGTGTCGCCCCATCGGCGTTGGTAGCAACGGGAGTGGCCAGGCCCTGCATGGCCGCTTGCAACGGGTCCTGGGCGGCCCCATCGGAGTCCCCGCTGTGGCCGATGACCAGCACCTCCGCGACGATGCCGGTGTCGGCGTCGCTGGCGACAGGAGGGAGCGGATCATCAACGACCACCACATCGGCGGGGAACCCGTCGGTGGAGGCCGCATCGGAGATGGTGAGCTTCTCAAAAAGCTCAGAGAGGGGGTCGACGGAGCGGAGGGCCTCGGCGTCGGAGGTGGGCTCGTCGGAGAGGCTGGCCTTGCCGAAGAGGTCGACAAGGCAGCTCGCGGGGCAGGCTGCCCCCGCGTCGGGCGGTGCGCTGGTGCAAGGGCAAGCGGGCGCGCCGGGCTGGCAGATCAGGTCGGCCGCGACATGCTCGCCGGAGAGGAAGAGGGTTCCCGTCCAGAACGTGTCTCCGGCCGACGCTGCGTTAGGCCCCATGGTGGGCGCCAACTGTCGGGGTATTCTCGCGACAGATGCTAGGGGGTGGCTTATCATGGGTGGAGCCAAGAGGACGTCGTAGGGCCCTGGAAGTGGGAGTGAGCACGAGCTTGATCGTACACGAGATGTACCCAGGTTCGGGGCTCTCCGGGGAGATTACACCCCTAGTCCTGCTCTGCGGGGTCTCCGCATGGTGACTATGATCAAAAGGAGTACAAGGTTGCTCCTTGAGCTGTGTTGCTAGAGGAGGAAGAAGGGCAAGGCTAGCTATCTTCTCCTAGCTATGGTGTATGGTGGAATGAGGGCTGAACCCTTTGCATGGGTGATCCTGGGGGGCTCATATAGGCCTGCCCCCAGGGGTACAATGGTAACACGGCCGGGTGTAGGACCCAGACGTCAGTGTCTAGGGTCGCCGGGTTCTCCGCCGGCTGCTGGGGCCCGCCTCCGGAGGGCCCCGCCGGCTGCCGAGAATCCGGTCGACAGGTAGGGCCCGCCGCCTGCGGGCCACGCTGATTGCCTTTTGCTGTAGCGTTGTACTTGATGACGAAGGCCACGTCAGGAGTTGCATGGCTACAGTCTCGCTGTCTGACGAGTTGGTGGCCGCTTGGTTAGCGCACGCTGTAGCCATGCTCCATCCCGTCGAAGCAGGTGAGTGCGGACTTCGAGGGAAAGGGAAGGCCGCCTGCCGGGGGCCGCTCCAGCCCCGAAGCCGCCTTCCAGGAATGCACCGTCTTCTGGGAGCTCACAGACAGGTAGGGCTCGCCACCTGTGGGCCGTACTGATTGCCTTTTGCTGTAACAGGGCCCTTGCTGACGAGAGCCATGCTGAGGGTCGCATGGCTACAGTCCTGCGCATGGCAGGTAGGTGACCGCTTGGTCAGCTCGCATTGTAGCCATACCCCCTGGGATTTGGGGGAGAGGGTGGCCCTGTAGCCACGCTCCGTCTCATCGTAGTGTTTGGGTGCAGACTCCTAGGGGAGGATGGGCCGTCTGCTAGGAGCCGGCCTCCCCTGGAGCCGCCTTCTAAGAGCGCGCCGTCTTCTGGGAGCCGGCTGCTTGGGCCTAGCCGGCGCAAGGAGCCGGCTGAGAGTCCGGAAGGCGCGAGGGGCTTTGCTAGCCCCGATGTCTTGAAATGCTAAGGGGTGTGGATGAGGCTACCCGTGGTCAATCCCTCCGACAGGTACATCCACTATCAAGAACCCATACCTTTCCTCCAGCCGTCTAACCACGAAGGTTAGCCGTAAGACCAAAGTGTCTCATAGACTCATCAAGATCAAGGTCACTATCATCATCCTCGTCATAATATCCATGTTCAACATCATCATCATATGAATGATCATTACCTAGAGAAGGTAATTCATTAGATTTATAACCAAGACAATGTTCATCTTTATGAAGTCTAATGACTTGAGAGATGATGTTACTAATGATTCCAACATCTCCTTTGGCATGCATGAGGTCACGAAGCTCAAATAGACAATCACCAAACTTAGGATCACTAGAATTCATCTTATTTAAAGCAATGGACTTTTGAAGAATCTCATCTAGATTTTTCAAGGAATAGTTTGGAAAGCGTTTCTCGAGGTATCTCCATATAGTGTAAGCACATTCAAGTGTAGGCAAGCATACAATCAAGTTTCTAGGCAATCCTCTAATGATAAGATTAATAGTTTTAAGATTGCGGATCATGTCAAGAGACTCATCGGGGGTAGGATGCAAAGGATCAATAGGAGGTCCACAAGGGCAAGTAATATACTTGTTCAAATTATATTCATTGAAAATCTCAAGCATCTCATTTTTTCAAGCATGATAGAACTCTCCATCAAGTATAGGTACTCTATGTCTAATACTCCCAATCGTAGACTCGTCCATCTTCCTCCAATGGTGATTAAACCAAAGCAATGGAGACCAATGCTCTAATACCAATTGAAAGGATCGAGAAGAGGTGTCTAGAGGGGGGTGATTAGACCCTCAACAAGCAAAAGTAGCAGTTTTTAAGTTCTTCAAGTTGAGGTGGAGTTTTAGCACAAGTTTAAGCATTCACAATACATTTCATGCAAGCATGACAAGAGTATGAGCAGCAGAAAGAGTAAATCATGCTATTTGCAAGAAAGTAAAGGGATGGGATTGGAGTGTGCAAACGCAATGAAGACACAGAGATTTTTGGCGTGGTTCCGATAGGTGGTGCTATCGTACATCCACGTTGATGGAGACTTCAACCCACGAAGGGTAATGGCTGCATGAGTCCACGGAGGGCTCCACCCACGAAGGGTCCACGAAGAAGCAACCTTGTCTATCCCACCATGGCCATCGCCCATGAAGGACTTGCCTCACTCGGGTAGATCTTCATGAAGTAGGCGATCTCCTTGCCCTTACAAACTCCTTGGTTCAACTCCACAATCTTGTCGGAGGCTCCCAAGTGACACCTAACCAATCTAGGAGACACCACTCTCCAAAAGGTAATAAATGGTGTGTTGATGATGAACTCCTTCCTCTTGTGCTTCAAATGATAGTCTCCCCCACACTCAACTCTCTCTCACAGATTTGGCTATGGTGGAAAGAAGGTTTGAGTGGAAAGCAACTTGGGGAAGGATAGAGATCAAGATTCTTGTGGTTGGATTGGAATGTCTTGATCTCAACACATGAGTAGGTGGTTCTCTCTTAGAAAATGAGTAGTGGAAGTGTAGGCACGTTCTGATGGCTCTCTCCTGAAAAGAGAAGGGGGTGGAGGGGTATATATAGCCTCCACACAAAATCCAACCGTTACACACATTTGACCCAACTCGGTCAGACCGAATAGAAGAACTCGGTGAGACCGATTTAGTTCAAAATGTGAATGTTAGGAATCTCGGTGGGACCGACATGATCAACTCGGTGGGACCGATGTGCTAGGGTTAGGGCAAGACCTCATCTCGGTGTGACCGATTGCATGAACTCGGTGGGACCGATTTCAGCAATGAGTTAAACAGAGAGTTGGTCAGGCAAACTCGGTGGGACCGATTGCATATTTCCGTGAGACTGAAATAATTACAACAGGCAACAGAGAGTTTGCATTGCGAACTTGATGGGACCTATCGCTCATTTTGGTAAGACCAAAATGTTACGAAGGGAAACAGAGAGTTTGCATTGCCATCTCGGTGACACCGAGATCCCGATCGGTGAGACCGAATTGATTAGGGTTTCTGGCAGTGGCTATGTCAAAGAAACTCGGTGGCGCCGGATAGATCAAATCGGTGGGGCCGAGTTTGACTTTAGGTTTTGGACATATTTGGAAATGAGAAAGTGGTTGAGGGCTTTGGAGCATATCACTAAGCATTTTGAGCAAGTAGACCATTAAGCAACACCTCGTCCCCTTTTAATAGTATTGGCTTTTCCTATGGACTCAATGTGATCTTGGACCACTAAAATAGAAATGAAGAGTCTTGAGCTTTTGCCAATCTTTGTCCTTAGCATCTTGAAGGGGTTCCACATCCTCTTGTTCATGCCACGCCATTGTTGAACTTTCTGAAATATACTAGATGAAGATATTAGTCCAACAAGAGATATGTTGACATTAATTACCAAAATCACCCAGGGAGCACTTGTGCTTTCAAGCATATTCCTTGTCCTAAGGGAAGATAACAGCACGGTTGTTTATCTAAAATGGTGTGAGGACGAGATTGCAATATGGAAAGTACGCCGGACGAGCTACGTTTTGGGCAAAGAACTAGGGAAGATCCATATGCAAGATTTCCCACATGCAGCGACGTGGGAAGATGGGCAGTGGAGCAAGCCCAGAGGGGATACCTGGGGGTCGTCGGGATGTAACTAGGAGGACGGCGGCGGGCAGGATCTGCCCATACTGCGGCAGCGAGCAAGCGGCGAAGGCCTTACCACGCCGGAGCTTGGTCAGAGAGAACGGCTGGTACCGCAGATCGGGACGTGCTGCCTCGACGCCGTCGAACTGAGAAACGATGCATATCCTCCCTTTCCGCCGGCAGACGGGATGCAGCCGGATCAGTGACCAACGGTGAGAGAGAGAGGCAACTGCCGCCTTGTGTGAGATACTGTGAAGAGAGACAACCCCGGCAGGCAGGCTCCATTGTATATAGTGGAGCAGACTACTTTTTTCTCCATAACAATCATTTTATATTCTGTGTACGTGCCATTGAGCAATATAACTTTATTTAAAAATAACGCGCCAATGCATCAAGTCAAACTTTGTTTCGTGCACATGTGGTACACGACCTCCGTAGGTAAACAACCGCTACACGCTCTCAAGTTAGCACGTGGGCTGCCATTTCGTACAGAAATGAGCTCCACCGTGTACCCGCGCGGGTGTGGCTGGGCACGAAGCGTGAGTATGTGCACCTATTCTCTTTGTGTATGTACACCACCTATGTGGGTTTGTGTGAGAGAAATACAAACCTAGAGAGAGATAATGTGTGGGTTCGTGAGTGTTTATTTTTTGGGGGAGGGGGGTGCGTGAGAGATAGACAAGGAATATGTGTCGATGATATCTCAAACAAAAAATGTAACATATGCAATGTGTGTGAAACAGAGGCCAGGATATATCATATATAGAGGGGGCGATCCATGAGAAGAGAGTGGAGGTATCATCGGCGTGAGATATCCATAGAATCGAAGAGAGGGATGAAGTGTGTGTGTGTGTGTGTGTGTGCGCGCGCGATCGATAAAGAGTGCCATCGAATTTGTGTGTGCCCACGTCAAAGATATAGGGTGGCTGGCCTACTGGAACGTGAGAGGGGACAGGTGCAGTTTGTCTCTGTGGCATGGATACCTACCTACATTGTTCGACTATCGGTGTGTGTGTGTGTGGGGGGGGGTGTGGTAGAGACCTAATTATTGAGGTAGAACGGCCGGTATATGTGTGGAGGAGGAGAGAGACCTACCTTATGTATTGAGGGAGATCGATCAGCATCCATGCATATGTGTAGGAGAGGAATAAGGTTGGGAGAGAGACAGAGCTAGAGCGTCGGAGGGGTTGGTGGTGGAGTTGCTTCTCACAAATGGTGGGAGAGGCCCGCTAGACAAATGGAGGGCACGCCTGCAATATCAATAAGAGAGGGGATGCCTGCCTGTTTGTGCACGTGCGTGTGAGAGACGGGTCAGGAGACATGCACGAATGATGAGGGGGGACGATATGGATGTGGTAAGCAGACGTAGCTACATAGGAAGATCAATCGTCCTTTGTCGGAGAAAGGGAGAGACATAACTTGTGAGGTACGTCGATCGATGCGTGGGGAAAAAGAGTTATAGTCGACCTAGGTATATGTAGGGAGATCGATCGGTATACATGCATGCATGTGTTAGAAGCAAATAAGGCCCGGAGAGAAGGATAGAGAGAGGGGGATGCGGCTAGGAGGTGGTGCGAGAGGCCTACTATATCGAGGGGGAAGGAGTGTGCGAGTATGAGATCGACAAAAAGAGGGGCGAGAGTGTGCACGTGCGTGGAACCGTATTAGACAGAGGGGGCATGGACGGTGAGAAGAGAAGAGGGAAAGCTTGTGTTTGTGGTAGGCACACCTGGCTCGAGAGGTATATCGATTGGTGTGTGCCGGAAAGAAGGAGCTGGGGGGCCTACACACACCATGGGTGAATGACCTAAAGAGAAATGACGAATGTGCTCGATGGAGCTAGAGAATGCTGAGGGAGGGTGAGAGGGAGGCGGGCGTGTGCATGCACGAGAGAAAGTTAGCGCTAGCTACAAAGATTAGAGGATTGTGTGGGTGTAAAAGACGAATAGAGATCATAATTCATTATAAAAGTGGATTCGGATATTTGAAGAAGATATCATAGTGTTTTAAACCGACGCATGCATGAATATATATAATGGTGATACGCATGGTGTGGTTATGAACATGTTATACTACATATAATATATAGAACATTTATTTGAGTTTGTGATAATGTGTGGCTTTTGCAGCTCAGGGCTAAATACTTGTCATAATGTAGGGGGCGGGGCACTATACTTTGTGTGATAAACACAGTGCACGTATGAAACATGGTTTAGATTATGAAGATCTAGTTAGTACATAAAATGTACTATTATTTGGAATCAACATCAAGTGTATTCAAAATTTTGAATTCGAGTTCATATAGTACACATAGTTCATATCTATCTCTATAGTAATCATGTGGTGTGTTGTTAAGATAATATACGAATGATGGTTTAACTTGGCAACAATCATGATTGTAGATTCTTATTCAAATAGAGAAATGAATTCAAATTTAGTTCAAATTGCAGCAGTAGTATAGACATTTGGAATGCACTAAAATGTTCGTATGAGTAGGTTACATGCATTATACAGCCAGCGAAAATTTTTAATTGGACATAACATGGATTCATAGCTTTGAATAGCATTTGTACAATAAAACGGGACAAGACTCTCTTGTTGTGTGGTGCGAATAGTTTTATTTTTTTTCATTTTTTTTCGTTGAGCGAAGTGCGAATTGATTTGGTACGTATATTAGTACACGTGAGGCTTGTCCCTAAATTTCAACCCGCGCCTTGTTATCCTGAAAATTCAGATATCATGCTCCCAAAACTCGCGCCTTCACAACCCGCGCCTTGCTATCCCGAAATAACAACGCGCGCGAAAACTCCCTCCAGCTACCAAATCCCAACACGCGAAATCCCCCTTCTAACCCTGAGCCGAAACGGCCGCTAGTTCAAATCAGTGGGGGTACTTTCGTAGCACACCCTACATTTTGGACAAGCGCGTCCCTAAGTCATGGTTCCCTCCTCCCATCACCTCCTTTTCGCCATTCAAAAACCCAGGCCGCCATAACCTCTCTGCTCCAGCCGCGAAACCCCACCCTCCGCCATTCGCCACCCCACCGCTGCCCAGCCGGAGCCTCTTCCCCGACGACGTCGTCCACCGCAACAGCTCGACGTCCCTCATCCACCGCCTCGGATGAGGATCCGTCGTCGATCTCGTCATCCTGTCGGTTCAGCCACCCCGTCCTCCACCTCCAAGGAGCTGCTCCAATGATCGCCTCATATATCGCGGCTGCTCCATCCCCACAGTGCCGCCTTAACCTGCTCCACCGGAACCGTAGCATCCTCACCGACTCCTCGGACGAAGCCGAGGCCTACTTGGCGCCACCAAAGAGGTTGTACACTCATCGCATCACACCTTCTCCTTAACTTGACCTCCCGGCGCCGCCAGTGCTCGATCCTGCTCCCCCATGGCGCGGCTACCTTGTAGTCGGTGCTGCCGGCGACATCTCCATGGCGGCTCTCCCCTAGTGCAAGGCTCCCTCGGCGGCGGCCATACCAGCCGGAGCTGCTGCTGCTGCTCTGGCTCTCGCTCGCTCGCGTTGCTGCTCTACTGCTGCTGCTACGGCTCTCGCTCACTCGCGCTGCTGCTCTGCTCTTCCCCTCGCTCGTGCTGCTGCTCTGCTCTTGCTCTCGCTCACGATGCTGATGCTGCTACACGGGCTGCTACTGCTACACGAGTTGCTGCTCTGGCTCTAGTTCACGCTGCTGCTCCGGCTGCTATCTGCTAATGTGTTCCCTGTCGATCGCCTGCTAATTTAGATAACTGTTTCTCTACTACTAGTGCTCGAGCGGCCTGAACTACATGTGAAGTTCATCTCTGCTACCAGTGCGTTCAGTTTCGACAGTAACATTCAGGTTCGACAGTAAATTTCAGTTTCGACAGTTAAGTTCAAAGTCAACAGTTTTTACCTCATCTGTTGTAGTCAGGTGTTTTTTGGTGATGTACATTTTACATCTACCACTTTTTGGTAATGTGTTTTACATCATCTATTGGAGATGGTATTAGAATCCCACTTGAGATTAACGATGTATGTCTTGTGCTGCTTCAGCCTCGACGTCTTACGGCTCACCGGAGCTGCTCCAACAATGGAACCATCCATCACAACAGAGCAGTACCCTGGACGCCGTCTACAGATGCCTCAGATCTTCCACCACACCTCCGACAGCCACCTCTGTCGCAACTTCTTCAGCGACTAACCCAATGATGTTGAGGTCGACACGGCTACGCCAAAGAGGTTGTACACTTGTCGCATCACTTATTACTCTACATTCATGTCGATCCATTAGGGCTATTTTGGTTCAAAGGAAAAAGTGAAGGAAAAACATAGCAATAGGAAATTTTCCTATGGTACTCTACTATTCAATTATTCATGCATTTGGTTGAAAGGAATGGAGCAAAACATCCACCTGGAGCTACTTTTCCTATGCATGAAAACAAGACTAAGTGCATTAGTGGTAGAATAACATTCTAACTGTACACACTTTCATATGGTTTCACTTTAATTTGGCCATGTTTCTTTGCATTCCTCTGCTCTTCCAATTCCTGTGAACCAAACACCCAAGTTGACAGAAATCCTGTGTTTACAAATGCTCTGTTTCCCACGTGCATTCCTATCCTATTCCGGTGTTTTTCCTATCCCTGCGTTTTTAGAATCCTGCAAGCCAAAGGAGCCCTTACAGAATTACTTCAGTTACAGATAGGTGTCGAAGAAAACTTTGTGTGGTTTGTCCTACTCCTGCCGCGACGTCGTCCACCTCACCTGAGCTGCTCCATCGACAGAAGCATCCACCATACCATACATCACGACTCCTGACCGTCTTTCGCCGCCTCAGATCTCCTTCCCTGCCGCCGGCACCCACCGCAACTGCATTACCATCATCGACTCAGCAGATGAACCTGAGGAGTACACGGGTCCACAAGAGAGGTCACACTCTTTTGTTTTTGCTTATGTTATGCATTGATTAATATTACCTACTACTTTATCGTCCTGTTCACCTCTTAGACTCCAAGTCAGGTCCGAATTAATGTTCAAACTTGAGTTTTAAAATGCTTGTGGGGCACATATCAAGGCAGCAATGAATAGTATCTCTGTCTATTATCTGGTTCACCTAGGGTATGTCTATGTTGTTCATCTTGGGTGGGAAACAAATAGTAAAGCAATCATCATCTGTCTTTTTATTAAAGTAAAGATATCATCAGCCTGCTATCATTATTTTTGGATCTATCCACTGGTTGTTACCATCACTCTAGATTTCTGCATGCTCTCCTTACATAATCTCACTATATTTTTTTGTATGCATGTCAGATATTGTACACAGTCATGCTGAACATGTAGAGAAAAAGAGAAGAGTTTTGCGCGGCAATACAATATCATGCAGACATTGCTCCATTGTGGGTGCAACGGCAAACCCTCCCCCCCTCTAGATTGTAATCCAGAGGAAGATATATGTTCTGAGGCGGATTCAGACGGAGCACCACTCCTATTTACCCCCCGAGGTGTTTGCTCTAACTTGGCATGATGATGTTGGTCATATCATGCATATGTTGCCTTGCAGTGCCTACTTTCAACATCATATATGTCATCTGCTTAGTTTAGACATGTTCTATAATGCCACCTATTTAGTTTCTATATCATATTTGTGAATTATGCAATCTCATCTCTTTTAGCCAGCCATAATATATGTGAAATATGCAATGCCATCCTGTTTAACCAGGCATCATATATTTGAAATATATCTTGCCAATCCTTTTCTTCATTACATTTCCATTTGTCGACAATGTGTACATTCAACTACTCTTCCTATGAATCAGCCAGTTGAGTGGGTGATGGAAAAATCTGGAGTGAAAACAAGGTCTTCGGAGCAGACAGTGCTACCTGCTGAAGCAGATCTCTTGCTGTGCCCCGATAGCTCCTCAGAGATGGATTCAGAGACAGATGACCAGTCCTATTCCCCCACCGAAGTGTATGCTCTAACTTGGCACGGTTATACTGCTCATATCATGCATATGGTGTGTTGCATTGCATAGTTTAGACATCATATACACAATATTCAACGCCATGTTCTTAGTTCAGATATCATATATGCAAATGCCCTCTGCTTAGTATATAAATCATACATGTGAATTATATCATGCGATCCTGATTACTTAGATAACATGTATGTGAATTATGTCATGTCAACCTGTTTACTAAAGACATCATATAATTATCTCATGTCATCCTGTTTAGTTAGTCATCATATCTTTGAATTATGTCATGCTATGCTATCCAGTTTAGATAGACATCATATATGTGAAATTATGTCATGTTATCCTTTTTAGTTAAACAATATACATGTGAACTATTTCATGCCCTCTTTTTTCCACACTATCTATTGCATCTGTCTCTCATACAAGGTTTGTACATTCAACTACTTTTCTTGTTTATCAGCCATTTGAATTGGAGAGGGTGATGGCGGTATCTAGCGGAGTAAAAACATGGTCTTCAAATAAAACAGTGCTACCTCTTGGTGAGGATAGCACCCCGGTTGTACATGCACGAGAACCAGCCTTACCACACATAACCCAGACTCTCGCAGATTGTACCCCTACTCCGATGGACAGAGAACCAACTTCACCCAATCTAACCCCAACCACAGCAGATAGTAACCCAGTTCCAGTTGACACAACACCATCTCAAGCACAGAGCTCCCAAACAAGAGCAGTTAGTATGGCAGCTCCAGTGCCCAAAGCGCCAGTACTACCACGGCGAACCCCAACTCCACCAGTTAGTACACCTATTCCTATGGACGAAGCACAACCAGCCATTCGTAGTTTAGCATCTATCTCATTTGATATTGTTAAATCCTATGTGCGTATCTTCCCATCATGGAAATATTATACTGAAGATGAAGGAAAAAGCCAGCTGCAGGTGTTCGTCCAGGAGTTATGTGTAAGTAATGTTATTCATGGCAAATACTTTGCTTTGTCCCAAACATTCTACCTCCATGCTGGTTATAATACAGCAAATGTTCCCATTTTTCTCTATAGAGAAGGACCGATTTGGAAACTCAGGATGAGGTAACCTGTGCTAATACCTCTGCTATCTTCAAGAATGATTGGTGGCAGTATCGAAATTACCTGAAGAAAATGTACTTCACTGGCAAAGAAACTCATCAAATTCCCTTACTTTCTCCTGAGACACATTTACGGCACGATGACTGGGAACGCCTTGTTCTGTACTGGTCCCGAACCAAGAATGTGGTAAGGTCTATGAGCTCATTTTTTATTTTGAAGTACTATATACCTGCGTCTTACTGTACTTTGTTCGTGTAGAAGAAGTGCTTTAACCTGTAGAAGAACTGTTCTCATTTAAGATTCCATTGGTATGGTGCATACTGCTTTGCTCTTGTATCACTGTATTTACTCATACAAACTTATTTTTAAATTGAAGGATCCAATCGAAACTCCAATGGCACAACAGGTATGTTTAAACATGTTTCTTTAACAGGTTTGCTCTTCTAAATTGCTCTGTTGATTTCAATTTCAATTGTGTATACAATTGACTTCTCATATCATGCACATTACTAGCATCACAACAGAGCCAATAGTGTTGTTGTACATGTATACCCGTGTTACCAATCTGAAATCTTGTTGTGCCGTGTAGTTTCCCACACTTGTATTCTTTCAATGCTGCTTTGTCTTGAACTGATATGATTTGAACCGTGTCTCTATTTTGATTTGGCAAGACAATGCAGTGACCATAGGACATAGATATATGTTTGTTTGATGCTTTTATTATGTACTTACTACTTGGCAATAGAAGACTTGGTAGTTTAATCCTGTCCACCTTACTACTGAACTGGTTCACCGAAATGAGTCTCATATTCTACATGCTAAACCTGTTATGTGTCTACTTGTTTCTTCTTTTAGAATGCTGACAGAATATTTGGGAAGAGTACCTTATTAAGCAATGGTAAAGGAAGTAATGAAGATAAGGTTCAGGATAGTGATACATCCTTGTTGGTCTCCAACAAAGATGATAAAACAGCTAAGGAAAACTATCTTGAAGACAGTGAGACAACCCCAAAGTCCTGTCTTGATGTAGTGTTCGAGTTACTGGCCACTACCGCTGGCACAAGCTCTTCGAACTCACTATCTGAATCAGTTCGATTTCTTGAGTCTCAACTACAAGCTGAAAGACATCGATCAGTTGTGCTGCGACAAGAAGCCAAAGGACTGAGGAAGTCCCTGGAGAATTCAGATGCATACTTTCTGGTGCAACAGCAAGCATTGGAGGATTTTAGCGCCAAACAGGAGAAAGCTAATAAGCTTGCTAAGCTTATTGCCAACATGGTGGATACTCAGGATAACGTTTCTTGATCTCTTGTGAAGTTGTTTCAGTTATGGACTTGTTTTGCTGCCGCTCATTTATTTGCACTGGTGGCCAATTTAGACGCCTAGTGTATGTAATATGCTGCTTTGTTCCCTATATTTGCACTGGTGGCGAACTTTGATGCTCAGTGGATGTAATATCTGTAATAGCCATAATAGCCTAGCGTAAGTTGCTTGCTTATTTATTTTCTTATTATCTTGTTTATTTGTTTGGTTGTAGTCACTGCAGTTCTTTTTTCGCGGTTTGGTAGTGGCAACAATAAAATATTTTTTTAAACTAGGCCGTAATAACCACAGACCGTTATGTAGTGACCATGGGCCTCCTACGGGCCGTAGGATCAATGGGCCTTGTGCGGGCGTTAGAATCAATGGGCCTTCTACGGGTCATACTATTCATGGACCAATAAAGGACCGCAATATGGGCCGTAAACGGGCTAGAGTGGAAATTGTCTGTTTATGGCCCGATCATAACGGGCCGTTAATAGCCGATATGTATAACAGGCTTAAACGGGCCGTATTTGATGACGCTAAGAAAACAGCCCAACGGATTAACGGGCCACAAACGGGCCGACTGTAACCACGGGCTGAATTTGGCCCGCAAGCGGAACAGGCACTACAACAAGAAGCCCCCTTCAGCAACGCATCGATGCGTTGTTGTATGTCTATATAACCGTTGCTAGGGTCTATACCAACGGATTAATATCCGTTGCCGTTGGTGGCGTTGCAAAGTTCTACAACACCATATACACATCCGTTGGTAAACGATGTGAATAAGCATTGCAAGATAGCAACGTATTGAGTAAGAGCCTAACAACAGTTCATATGCGTTGCTAGCTACCCTGCACAAAAGGATATTCAAAAGGATATAACATGTATTTTATATATAGCCATTGATAATGATAAGGTCAATGGGGATCGTACATAAGAGGCACAATATATGAGAAAGGTCTAATATATTAAATTTCCTCTATTCCATTACAAAGAACATGATCCAAAGATTACAAGTTGTGATACTAATTAGTACTAGCCCAATTCTGGACCTTTCAATCATTGTCTCATCTATTCGAAATTACAATTTTTGAAACATTGACACTGGAAATGATATCCTAAAACATAACATAAGACTATAAAGTAGCAACACCATTCTCAACCTTGCAATCAGATGATAAGACTATCTGGCAGCATCACCATTCTCGACCTTGCAATCAGATGATAAAACTATCCAGCAGCAACACCATTCTCGACCTTGCAATCAGATGATAAGACTATCCAGCAACACCATTCTCGACCTAACAATCATTGTCTGAGCCATGCATCGTCAAAATATCTTAGGAATCTACACAAATAAAGAAATGAGATCAATAACTTATGGTAGAAAAAAAGGTTAATAGAGCAGCAAAATTTAGAAGAGCAACAAACAAAGGTTGAAGGCTATGCAATAATTAATCCGGCTGCATGGCCAATAATTTTTAACATTTTTTAGTGGTCGTATCAACTAGTCAGATTTCGCTAATGTAGCACCAACTTGCACTACATGTACATCTCTACGGAAGAAAAACTGCAGTTCATTAGTTTTTTAACCACATATTTTTTGATAGCATAGAACATGCACCCATAAGTAGATATCATTTCATATTGCAGCACATATTTCAGTTATAATTTAAACACTAAAATACATATCTAATTGATATCGAATAAACTTATGTGACTAGTCTGCGATAGCATGAGTGAATATGGTGTGATATGTTCGCAAACCCAGACTAGTAAGATTTGGAAAGCATCACACATCTGAAGCTGAAAGTAGATATTAGCATATTAAACTAACTCACCTCATTCCACAATTAAGTTTCATCATGTCGATCGAAATAGTGTTTTATAGGAAGCGAGGTAATGTAATTTACACACATAGTATTTGATGAATTGTTTTACCGAATCTAGCTGTAATGAGTCATGTCTCGCAGAAGCAGTATGGGAATTTCACATGCAAGAAAAGTGTTCTTTTGTACAAATTAGGTGGGAGAAAAGATAGGTATATGGTAGATAAGAAATAATATTCAGGATGCAATTAGTAGTCCAATTTCCCTTTGTAGTGATAGAACTACAGTTACAAATTACATTATAAAAATTCCAATCTAGCACTAGTGATCTTCCATGTTTTAGTGCCAAGAATATTGACATGGAACCAATGGTGGTGCTAGGATTTACAAGCTGTGATTTCAAAGCTATAAATTTAAATTACACATTCACTTACTACACTTAAATGTAGAAAAATACAAGCGACAAACCTGAACCATGTGTTGTCCTTTGACGTCACAGTCACCACGTAACGTCGTCACTACCTGAAACAGTCCAGTTTCTGTAATATGAAGATACAACATATGTATTGGTATTTAGAAGACCACAAAACAATATTTCAAATGTATGTATACTGACATTAAATTTTCTCCATAGACAAACTATGATCTCCATAAGCCAATACCATGGTTAGAATGGAGAAGTCAACAGAACATCATTACTCACACAAAGGTCTCTAGACCAAATGTTACTCTGAATTTGAACTCTCTCAAGATAATCTAAAATACTGAGAAACTGATGCACTTTGGTATTGCCAATATATTTAATTAATAGATAAACTTTGTCAAGCGGGATGGTTCAGTGTTTCCATTAAAAGATTACT
Source organism: Thinopyrum elongatum (assembly GCA_011799875.1). NCBI lineage: Eukaryota > Viridiplantae > Streptophyta > Magnoliopsida > Poales > Poaceae > Thinopyrum > Thinopyrum elongatum. Next base: position 496,725,720 of record CM022301.1, read on the forward strand.
GTCAAAACTGGAAGCTACTTTTTCAACAGTGATTACTTTTTTCAACAAAAAATTGCTGGAAACTTGAATACTGCATAGTCAGTTTCGTACATATACATGCATCTAACTTTTCCTACTTGGGTGAACAACTATACTAGTAAAAAATTAATAGCTGCAACTACAGCTAGTAATATTCGTATAACTTATAGCTGCTGCATATTGCATTGTATTGTAGGAATATGGCTAAGTTCCTATCAAGAAGTATAAATCAATAGAGATACAAGAAACACAAACCCATAGAGAGCCGCAAAAAACTACAGTAAATGTCAACCACTAATCATAGATGCATTAATGTGGCATTAGAAATATGAAAGGCCATATCAGCCTAGGTGACTGAGCTATGGTATTGGATTGGACGGGATGGGGCAGATGGCTAGCTGACCGTACTGCACTACAAACCATCACTGTGGAGCGGCTGCACCACTTCTGTACATCTCTCAGTCGTCGCGACACCATTGTGCATATAGGAGTCGCCGCACAGCTGCTGTGCATCTGGGCCGCAACCGAACCTCCGCTTTTTTGGCCCATCGAGTAGCCCCCTGCCCCTGCGCTATTGACATCTGATCCAAATTCCTATCAAACAAGAGGTAAACAAAGTGGCATTTATCGGAATTAATCAAGACAACTAGTAACAACCAGCACATGGAGATCTAGATAGGAAATTGAGAGAAGCAAGCCTGACTTTGCGCCATCCAGGTTTAGCCAAAGTAATAACAACCTGCACATTGAGATCTAGAGAGGATCATAGGAGTACAAAGGAGAAGCTATATTTTGGCTGAACCTAGATGGTGCAATGAAAGGCACAACCCAAATGAAGCCCTGGAAATCTCACTAAGCATTCAGAACATGACACCAACCAAACTACATGACCGTGGACAGTTCTGGCGGTACTGAATTCTTGTTGACTTCCCATAACTGAACTATGATTAGCTAAAAAAGGAAGAAAAAATGTGCGTAAACTGAAGAAGCATATACCATCTTGGAGAGCCTCTTACTTTGCTTAGCGTTCTTCTAGTGGAGTAGATGCTGCCTCCCGGCGCAGCGCCGAATGACCTTCCCCATCCCCACCGCATCTCCGACACCTTCGCGTACACACCAGAGAAGGAATTAAGAACGCCCAAGGCAACAAAGTCAAAGAGAAAACCCAGAAGAAGGCGAGAAGAAACCTTGTGCGTCTTTGTTTTGTAGTCGTTCCCTGCGGTGACTGTCGAAATGGAGCGCGGGGAGTGGGGCTTCCAAGGAGAGCGCGATGGTGCCGGCGGTGGACATGGCCAGCGGCACCGTAACAGTTTCTTGTCCAGCCGTGATCTACATACCGTGGGAGGGAAACCTCATACCCAAGGATCAAGTGGGGAAACCTGGATGCGGTGCTAAGACAACGGCGACGCAGGGAAATCAGGTGAGAACGATGGAGGATTTCTAGCGGCGGCGGTGGATCAGGTGAGATCGATGGAGGATTTGTGGTGGCGGCCCGTGGTGAGATATTCATTTTGAGGGAGGCCTGCAAGGAGATAAGTTTGTGTTGCCCCGTTTTCCACATGTTTGGCCGTGTGATGTGGAGAAGGTGTAGATAATCAAGGAGGAAGTGGGTAGAGGGAGGAGGTTATCTATTCGTGGGGAGGTGGGGGACATTGAGTCCACGGCCTGCCAACGCATATGCCATCCCTGTTGCTAAATATGTGTTGGTATAGGGGGGTTTCTCTTGTAGTGAGGCCAGTAACGGACCAGAAGTAATCGAATGCTGGAAATGAGCCCAAGAATAAATGGGCCCTTAGAAGGCCGAAAGATCACACGGGCTGGAAAGGGCCCAATGGAATAATGGGCCGTTAATGGGTATAAAGCGGTACACTGTTCATTATGGGCCAGTGTCACCACGGGTCGTTAATGGGCCAAGAGTTACATAGGGCCTCATATGGGCCGAAAGACGTCATGGGCCATACATGGGCCAGAAGTTACAATGGGCTGGAATCATATTGGACGGACCAGACGCCGGTACTAGGCCTAATTCGGATAGGCCATAACGGGTCATGAGTTAGCGGGCTGTAAATGGGCTATATGCGAACAGGCCGTTAACATGCTTTACGTGGGCCGGCCCGCTACCTTTTGACCAAGTCAAACAGGCCAGCCTTTTCACCTGAATGGGCCACTGTTGGGCCGTGCCACATGTCAACGTATCATAGGCGCCTCCCATCCAATGAGTGGACGACATATGTCCCAACACTGAGCAGACACGTGGATACTCCGGTGAATCAGAATTTTACACATGGAAAGTCCCCATTGGTCCGGGCTGTTAATGGGTTATCGGATCCAAACCGAAACCCGATAGCTTAATGGCGACCCGTTATGGTGGATGCCACGTGTTGGTTACCCTTGACAAAAGGACTTCAATGACGCACCATTTATCATCATGGAAGTGGACACTTTCGTGATGATAATTTTGGTATTGTCATGGAACACTTCTACGACAGCACAGGTATGACTATCTTGATTCTGTCATAAAATCGTCATGGATGTACATGCATGACAGAAAACGTGACCTACTGTGACAAACACGTATCATCACGGAAGTGTATTTTTTTTTGTAGTGATGATTGCAATGTTGTTGGTATGAATTCTTTGAATATCCATGATGCTAACGATATGAAAAGCCATAAGCTTGGGGATGCTATATTTGATGAAGATGATATTTTTAGTCCCCCAAGTTTTGATGAGAAAATTTATTATGATGATTGCATGCCTCCTATTTATGATGATTATATTGATAAAAGTGGATTTGGAGAGGTCATGACTTTATTTAATGATGAATCCACTATTTTAGAAGAGGTTGCAATTGATTATGACAACAAAGTTGCTATTTATGATGATTATTGTGATGACACGTATGTTATAAAAAATAATGATATCCATGAAACTTGTCATGATGATTTTAATTTTCAATCCCATGATAGTTATTTTGTTGAGTTTGCTCCCACTACTATTCATGAGAATAAATTTGCTTATGTGGAGAGTAATAAAATTTCTATGCTTGTGGATCATGAAAAGAATGCTTTATGTGATAGTTATATTGTTGAATTCATTCATGATGCTACTGAACATTATTATGAGAGGGGAACATATGCTTTTACATATTGCAATAATATCAAGTTTCCTCTCTATGTGTTGAAAATCTTGAAGTTTTGCTTGTTTTACCTTCCTATGCTAGTTGCTTATTGCTCCCATAAATTGTTTGCTCACAAAATCCCTATGCATAGGAAGTGGGTTAGACTTAAATGTGCTAGTCATATGCTTCATGATGCTCCCGTTATGTTTCAATTCTTATCTTTTATGTGAGCATCATTGAAATCATCATGCCTAGCTAAAAAGGCATTAAAGAAAAGCGCTTGTTGACAGACAACCCAACACTTTTACCTACTGTTTTTGTGTGCTCACATGATTAAGCTACTGTATTAATCATGTTTTATAGCTTTTGTTTCAATAAAGTGCCAAGTAAAGCCTTTGTGATAGTGTGGATGATAGTTGACTTGATTCTGTGCAAAAACAGAAACTTTTGTGCCCAATAACAGAATTGTTATAATTCACTGGATCGTCTAAAATTTCTTAATTTTTTACAGTTGATGGTTATACAAATTTTATACGTTTTCCTAATTTTTCAGAATTTTTTTAGTTACATAAGTATGGCCATAATTTAGATCTTTACAGACTGTTCTGTTTTTGACAGATTCTGTTTGCAATGCATAGTTTGCTTGTTTTATAGTTTCTATGGCTTATATTGCTTAATATAAATTGTGGAAATTTTAGAGTACAGTATAAATTGTGTGAGAACAATTATGAATCTTATCTTGACAGTACCAAAGTGAATGATTTGTCTTTATCATACAAACCCATCTCACGAAGTTCCGTTAACTTTTGTGTGATTGAAGTTTTCAAGTTTTGGGTGAGATACCGATATGAGGAGAATAAGGAGTGACAATACCCTAAGATTGGGGATGCACAAGGCACCCCAAGGTAATATTCAAGGAAGATCCAAGCAACTAAGCTTGGGGATGCCCCGGAAGGCATCCCCTCTTTCGTCTCCAACATTATCGGTAACCTTACTTGGGGCTATATTTTTATTCGTCACATGATATGTGTTTTGCTTGGAGCATAATTCTATTTTATTAGGATTTGATTTATGTTATTTAGAATAATTTTTTGCATCTCTTATTTCAATAAAAGTGGCAAGGATAGCCTTCACCATGCTTATTTTGCAAGTATATGAGTTGCTGTTTCAAAACAGAAAGTTTGTTGCTGTTGCCAAAATTCCCGAGAAAAGTAGGAATATGATAAAATGTTGAATTTTTTTGCACAATAAGATATGATAAATTTTCTACAGTGTGGTAAATTTCCAGAATTTTTGAGTTAAATAAGTATGGATACTTCTTCATCCATTACAGACTGTCCTGTTTTGGCAGATTGCTGTTATGTTTGCATTGTTTGCATATGTTTGCTTGTTTAATGATTCTATTTGAGGATAGGAGTATTAAATATGCAGAGGCATTTAGTATGCAATGTTGAATAATAATTTTAGTGATTTTCTACAGTAGAGAATGATAAGGCTATTGCATTGATTTATACTAACTTATCTCACGAGTTCTTGTTGGGTTTTGTGTGGATGAAGTTTTTAAGATTTAGGGAAACTGTGATATAAAAGGAATGAAGAAGACACAAATGCTAAAGCTTGGGGATGCCCAAGGCATCCCAAAATAATATTCCAAGAAGTCTCAAGCATCTAAGCTTGGGGATGCCCCGGTAGGCATCCCACCTTTCTTCATCAACAATTATCGCTTAGCCTCGGTTGAGCCTAACTTTTTGCTTCTTCACATGATGTGTGCTATTTTTGGAATGTCATTTTATTTTGTTGTGCTTGCTGTTTTAATAAAATACTTAGATCTGAAAGTTTTTAAATTTGAGAGAGTCCTCAAATAGCTACCCATTTACTTAACTACTCGCTTGAACTTCACTTATATCTTTTTGGAATAGTTTGTCATTTACTCTTGTGCTTCACTTATATCCTATGAGTAAATTGTTGAATGAATTGAATATCATGAAGTTGAAATTATATGTTCATATCATGACTAGTAGTAGCTTCACATTGGGTTTAGAAAGTGAAATCTTTTGAAGCTTGACAATCACAATATTGGTCATACAAGCAATTCATGAATGATTAGTATAAGGAAGAGAACTTTCACATATAAATATATTATCTTGCACATCTTCTATGATTGAATACCCATTAATTATTTTCAAACTTGAGCAAATTAGTTGAAGGTTGACAAGGAAGACAACGTAATGAGTTATGGTTGTGTATATTTGCATAGAAGTTATATTGTTATGGATCCTCCAACATGTGGTGTTTGCCTAGGATCTTTTGCTAGCCAAAAATTCGTAATAAGTAGAGATACTGCTTGTGCATCCAAAAACCCATAAACCCAGTTTCTTGCCATGAGTGTCCACCATACCTACCTATGGATTGAGTAAGATCCTTCAAGTAAGTTGTCATCGGTGCATAAAGCAATAAAAATTGCTCCTAAATATGTTTGATCTTTTATTGTAAGGGAAAATTGAGCGTTGTACGAACTTGTGATTGCAAAGTAATAAAAGCGACGGACTACATAATAAAGGTTGCTATCATAAGGGGCAATGTAACGTGACGTTCCTTTGCATTAAGAGCTTGGGCATCCAAATAAAAAGCGCATGACAACCTCTGCTTCCCTCTGCGAAGGGCCTATCTTTTACTTTTTAGTATTTACTTTTATACAAGAGTCAATAGAATGCATTCTCATTTCAACCTCAATTATTCTCTAGTTGGCAAGCATCATGTGGTGGGGAAAGATCTAGGCACATATGACCAGTCAAATATATTTGATCATGATTTATTATTGTTGACAATTATCTCTATGATAAATGAGTTGGGAGGCTAAATATTAAGCCCCTATCTTTCTCTATGTTCGATGGATGCCATTTGTTCTAAGAATATGCTTTGAGTACTAGCAATCATAGAAGACTATATAATGATTGAGTATGTGGAGCTCTTACTTAGAGTCTGTTGAATAAGTTGAATTGAAATTGTTTGGTGACTAAGAATATAGGTTGTTGAGTTTCAAGAGAATTCATTGTTTGAACCTTAACATGTGAATTGGTTGCTACTTTAACATGAGAAGTTTTATGAGAAAGAATTGCTGTTATGATGCTAGGAAAAGTGATTGAAATTATCGTTGATCAAACTTATGCACTTTGCTAGCATTCACACTTCATAAATTATTTCTTTTATCATTTACCTACTCGAGGACGAGTAGGAATTAAGCTTGGGGATACTGATACGTCTCCAATGTATCTATAATTTATGAAGTATTCATGCTGTTATATTATCATTCTTGGATGTTTCAAAATCATTTTATAGCAACTTTATATCATTTTTTGGGACAAACCTATTGACATAGTGCCCAGTGCCAGTTGCTGTTTTTTGCTTGTTTTTTACTTCATAGGAAATCAATATCAAACGGAGTCCAAATGCAGCGAAACATTTTGGAGAATTTTTTTGGACTAGAAGACCCAGGATAGGCTAAAAAAGTACCAGAGGGGAGGCCCGAGGTGGGCACAACCCACCTGGGCGCGCCTAGGAGCCCAGGCGCACCCAGGGGGGTTGTGCCCCCCTCTGTGACCTCCCGCACTGCCTCTTCGCCCTATAAATTTCCAAATATTCCAAAAACCCTCGGGGTAACCCTAGATCAAAAGTTCCGCCGCCGCAGGCCTCTGTAGCCATGAAAAACAAATCTAGACCCCGTTCCGGCACCCTGTCGGAGGGGGAAATCATCACCGGTGGCCATCTTCATCATCCCGGTGGCCACCATGATGAGGAGGGAGTAGTCCACCCTCGGGGCTGAGGGTTTGTACCAGTAGCTATGTGTTTAATCTCTCTCTCTCTCTCTCGTGTTCTTGAGATGGCACGATCTTGATGTATCGCGGGCTTTGTTAATATAGTTGGATCATATGGTGTTCTCCCCTCTCTATCTTGTTGTGATGAATTGAGTTTTCCCTTTGATATTTTGTTTTTATCAGATTGAATACTTTTATGGATTTGAGAGCACTTGATCTATGTCTTGGCACTCAAATCGCGGATTCCTGAGGTGACATTGGGGTAATCTATGCATAGGGGTTGATGCACGTTTTCGTCCTTGTTTCTCCGGTAGAAATCTTGGGGCACTCTTTGAAGTTCTTTGTGTTGGATTGAGTATTATGAATCTGAAATTGTTTGATGCATATCGTATAATCAACTCACGGATACTCGTGGTGACATTGGAGTATCTAGGTGACATTAGAGTTGGTTGATGTGTATCATATGGTGTTATTTTAGTACGAACTCTTGGTTAGATCAATCGGAAAGAATAGCTTGGTGTTATTTTAGTACGAACTCTAGGATAGATTGATCGGAAAGAATAGCTTTGAGGTGGTTTCGTACCCTACAAACAATTTCTTCTTATGTTCTCCGCTAGATAGGAACTTTGGAGTGATTCTTCATCGCACGTTGAGGGAAGGTTATATGATCGAATTATATTAGCATTGTTGAGAGATTGCAGTAGCAAAAGTACGGACCCTAGGCCTCACTTTCAAGCATTGCAATACCGTTTGTGCTCTGTTTTATCAATTGCTACCTTGCTATTTTTTATTGTTCCTATTATAAAAATCAATATCTACTATCATTACTACGCTTTTATTACCATCTCTTCATCGAACTAGTGCACCTATACAAATTACCATTGTATTTGGTGTGTTGGGGACACAAGAGACTTTTTGTTATTTGGTTCCAGGGTTGTTTGAGAGAGACCATCTTCATCCTACGCCTCCCACGGATTGATAAACCTTAGGTCATCCACTTGAGGGAAAATTGCTGCTGTCCTACAAAACTCTGCGCTTGGAGGCCCAACACGATTCTACAAGAACAAGTTGTGTAGTAGACTTCAGCTACCTTGCCGTTTTTTATTGTTACTATTACAAAAATCAATATCTACTATCCATATTACACTTATATCACCATCTCTTCGCCGAACTAGTGCACCTATACAATTTACCATTGTATTTGGTGTGTTGGGGACACAAGAGACTTTTTATTATTTGGTTGCAGGGTTGTTTTAGAGAGACCATCTTCATCCTACGCCTCCCACGGATTGATAAACCTTAGGTCATCCACTTGAGGGAAAATTGCTACTGTCCTACAAAACTCTACGCTTGGAGGCCCAACACGAGTCTACAAGAATAAAGTTGCGTAGTAGACATCAAGCTCTTTTCTGGCGCCGTTGCCGGGGAGGTGAGTGCTTGAAGGTATATCTTTAGATCTTGCAATTTAATTTTTTAGTTTCTTGTTTTATCACTAGTTTGGTTTGTAAAAGAAAACTACAAAAAAATGGAATTGAGGTTGCACCATATTGTTCATCTTTATAATGTCTTTCGTGAAAATGATGAAAAGGAAAATTGTGCTCAATTGATAGAAGAAGAATTCAATAAAATGTTTGGCATAAATGATGAGCATGATTGTCATGTTGTTAGTATGAATTCTATGAATATCCAAAATACTAATAATGATTGCACTAGTCGTGTTAAAAATGTTTCTTATAAGCGTGTCAATTTTTGTGGACTGCATAAAGTTTGTGAAGACATGCCTTATAGGGAAGATAGATTTTGTAAGAAGCATAAACATGATAGAACCAATTTTTTGCTCAAAGTGATAGATGAATTTGCTACAAAATTATGCTCTCTTTGTCCTATTACTTGTGAACTTTGCAATAAGGTTGGTCATCTTAATTTCCAATGCAAACTTTTTCATGATCGAATCATGGCCAAATATTGTAATGACTTGATCACCCTTGAACTTTATAATGAGCTTTGTCTATTCTTGGGGAGTGAAGAATTGACACATAAAAATAGTTGGTTTGAAGTATTCATTCTCACGGACGACATTGAAACTAATCTAAAAAATATCTATATGTTTTGCATGGTAAATTGCAACGAGAATGCTTATATTGCCAACTATAGAAAGATGGGAAAATCAATGGAATATAAAAGGAATACTAATGAAAGGTTAAAGATTTCCACTTTCCCTCCTATTGTCTCTCATGATGAAATATGTGACGAGGAGAAGCTCCCTATTCAACCAATCTCATCAATAAGAAGCTCGAAAAAATTAATTAAACCCACACATGATGTGGTGAAGAAGAAGAAAAGAAGAAAGAATAGAGGTAAAAAGGTATCTCTCCCAAATAATGTTGCTCCTATTATTGTTGTGCCTCATGAAAATGAATCAAAAATAATCGTGGAAGATGATGCACTTGATGATGATATTGCTTCTTTGTCTTATGGCACAATGTCCGAGAGCATTATTGATGATGATTTTGTTATGCCTATTGCTTGTTGTGATAATTATGATTGGGAAGATAATGATACTTCTTATAATCTTGGAAATCTTTTTGGCACCAACTTGGGAAATTATGATGATAGCAATTGTTATACCATTGGTGCTATTCATACTATTAATGATGAGAGTGATTATGCTTATGATATGCCAAGCCACAAGGTTGGGGATGCTATGTTTGATGAGAATGACATGTTTTAGAATTTATTTTCTGCAATTAATTTTTTTCCCAAGCTTGGGGATGCTATGCTTAATGAAGATTATCTTTTTAGTCTCCCTACTTTGAATGATCAAATTTGCTATGATGATTGCATGCCTCCTATTTATGATGATTGCAATATTTATGAAAGTGGGTTTGAAAGAGTGTCAACTTTAGATAATATTTATCCCACTATTTTGGAGGGTGTTTAATCTTATTATAATGATAAAAGTGGATTTGGAGAGGTCATGACTTTATTTAGTAATGATTCCACTATTTCAGAAGAGGTTTCAATTGACTATGATGAGAACAAAGTTGCTACTTATGATGATTTTGTGATGATACTTATGTTATAAAAAGTAGTGATAATTATTGTCATAATTTTGAATATCCTTTTACTGAACATTACTCTTTTAATGTGGAAACAATTTATAGTATTCGAGGTTCATATGATACTCCCACTATTGCGAATGAGAATAAAATTTCTTATATGGAGAGTAATAAATTTTCTATGCTTTTGGATCATGAAAAGAATGCTTTATGTGATGGTTATATTGATGAATCTATTCATGATGCTACTGAAAATTATTATGAAAGAGGAACTTATGATTCATGATGCTCTTGTTATGTTTCAATTCTTATCTTTTATGCGAGCATCATTGAAATCATCATGCCTAGCTAAAAAGGCATTAAAGAAAAGCGCTTGTTGGGAGACAACCCAACATTTACCCCTACTGTTTTTGCATGTTAACATGATTAAGCTACTGTATTAATCATTTTTTATAGCTTTTGTTTCAATAAAGTACCAAGTAAGGCCTTTGGGATAGTGTGGATGATAGTTGACTTGATTCTGTGCAAAAACAGAAACTTTTGTGCCAAGTAACAGAATTGTTAAAAATCACTGGAAGGTCAAAAAACTCTATTTTTTTTAAAGATGATTTATATCAAATTTCCTACGTTTTATTAAATTTTCAGAATTTTTGGAGCTGCAGAAGTATGACTAAAATTCAGATATTTACGTACTGTTCTGTTTTTGACAGATTCTGTTTTCAATGCATAGCTTGCTTGTTTTATAGTTTCTATGGATTATATTGCTTGATATAAATTGTGGAAATTGTAGAGTACAGTAGGAATTATGTGTAAACAATTATTAATCTTATCTTGACAGTACCAAAGTGAATGATTTGTCTTTATCATACTAACCCATCTCACGAAGTTCCGTTAACTTTTGTGTGATTGAAGTTTTCAAGTTTTGGGTGAGATCTCAATATGAGGAGAATAAGGAGTGACAATACCCTAAGCTTGGGGATGTCCAAGGCACCCCAAGGTAATATTCAAGGAAGATCGAAGCAACTAATCTTGGGGATGCCCCGGAAGGCATCCCCTCTTTCGTCTCCAACATTATCGGTAACCTCACTTGGACCTACATTTTTATTCGTCACATGATATGTGTTTTGCTTGGAGTGTCATTTTATTTTATTATTATTTGCTTTCTGTAATTTATAATAATGTTTTGCATCTTTTACTTCAATAAAAATGTCAAGTATAGCCTTTGCCATGCTTATTTTGCAAGTCTATGTGTTGCTGTTTGAAAACAGAAAGTTGCACGCTATTGCGTGAATTCTTGAGAAAAGTTAGAATGTGATAAAATATTGAATTGTTTTGCAAAATAAGCTATGATAAATTTTCTAAAGTGTGGTAAATTTTCATAATTTTTGGAGTTGTGGAAGTGTGAGTATAATTGCACTCTTTACAGACTGTTCTGTTTAGACAGATTGCTGTTATGTTTGCATTGTTTGCATATGTTTGCTTGTTTAATCTATTTGAGGATAGGACTATTAAATATGCAAGGCAATTAGTATGCAATGTTAGATAATAATTTTAGTGATTTGCTACAGTAGAGAATGATAAGGTTGTGCATTGATTTATACTAACGTATCTCACGAATTCTTGTTGAGTTTTGTGTGGATGAAGTTTTTAAGAATTAGGGAAACCGTGATATGAGAGGAATTAAGGAGACACAAAAGCTCAAGCTTGGGGATGCCCAAGGCATCCCAAGATAACATTTCAAGAAGTCTCAAGCATCTAAGCTTGGGGATGCCCCGGTAGGCATCCCACCTTTCTTCATCAACAATTATTGGTTAGCCTCGGTTGAACCTAAGTTTTTGCTTCTTCACATGATGTGTGCTATTCTTAGAATTTTATTTTATTTTGTTTTGCTTGCTGTTTTAATAAAAACCTTAGATCTGAAAGTTTTTAAATAAGAGAGAGTCCTCAAATAGCTACCCATTTACTTAACTACTCACTTGATCTTCACTTATATCTTTTTGGAGTAGTTTGCCATTTACTCTCATGCTTCACTTAGATTATTTTGAGAGTTGATTTTTTTTAAGAAATACTTATGCTCCCGTGCTTCACTTAAATTTATTAGAGAGCTTGTTAGTAGCAATGGTAATATATAAATTTAGTCCCAAAGTGATAGATATTCAAGAAGGATATAATAAAAACTTTCATGTAGATCATTGGATATGATAAGTTTGATTCTTTGCAATAGTTTTGTGATATGGAGATAATAATATGTGAGTCATGTTGGTGAGTAATTATGCTTTAGTAAGAATATTGGTGTTAAGGTTTGTGATTCCCTATGCAAGCACAAAAGTCAATAGTTATGCAATGAAATTACATCCTACTTGTGGTGCATTATTCGGTGTTAGTTATGTTTAATGCTCATTTATGATCGTTTTCGTTTCTTGGTTGGTTGCTTCTCAATCTATTTGCTAGCCTTCATTTGTACTAAGCGGGAATACTGCTTGTGCATCCAAACCCCTTAAACCAAATTGTGCCAAATGAGTCCACCATACCTACCTATATGCGGTATTTCCGTGCCGTTCCAAGTAAATTTGTAGGTGCCAACTCTAATTTTCAAAATAAATTTCCTTTTTGTGTGCCCGTTCCTCTCATGAAGCGGCAGGGGGTGACCAGTATTTTCCATGCTAGATGCGTTATTCTCAAGATGAGTGTTTATTCACTTGTCATTGCACGAGAGTGTGGCAAAGGTAATAGGGATGCCCAGTCCCGAAATGCAAAAAAATTTATTTATGTTGTTCAATAATAAACTCCTTGGAAAGTGTTGGTATGGAAGGCACCCGTGGATACGGCTAGCCATGGATTGTGAAAGAATGGTGGAAAAAGGAATAAACTTTATTTTCTGTTTGGTAACCGCCTATGATGTATCTAGCATGGAAAGTGTTGGGAATTCTCGGTCATTTTCATTGACGGGAAAAGTATGCCTCTCAAAATATTTTATCTCTCAATTTAAGCTTTGAGCTCTGGCACCTCTACAAATCTCTGCTTCCCTCTACGAAGGGCCTATCTATTAACTTTATGAAATTTTTATTTTTATTTGAGTCTCCATCTTCTCTTATAAAGCACCAACTAGGGAGCACTATTGTCATACTTGTGCATTGGATGTAGCTAATATTCGAGTGTGTTTCAGTAATGGATCAATGATTGAGCATAATGGGCTAGGGATAGCTTTCTTTAGCGTTGATATTTGGAAAGACATGGTTGCTTGTTAGTATGCTTGAGTATTGATGTCTTCATGTCAAATTATAGACTATTGCTTTGAATCATTCAAGTCCAGATGTTCATGCTACAAAAGAAAAGAGTATATGATGAATATGATAGGTAGCATTCCACATTAAAAATCCGGTTTTCAATTGCTACTTTGTCATGATGAGTTTTATGAGAAAGAGTTGCTATTATGATGCTAGGAAAAGTGATTGAAATTATCATTGATCAAACTTATGCACTATGCTAGCATTCACACTTCATAAATTATTTCTTTTATCATTTACCTACTCGAGGACGAGTAGGAATTAAGCTTGGGGATGCTGTTACGTCTCCAACGTATCTATAATTTATGAAGTATTCATGCCATGTTTACAACAATTTTATATGGTTTTGGTATGATTTGGATGGAACTAACCCGGACTGACGCTGTTTTCAGCAGAACTACCGTGGTGTTGTTTTTTGTGCAGAAATGAAAGTTCTCCAAATGAGCTGAAACTTTTTGATGATTTTTTTGGAACAAAAGAGACCCCCGAAGCTTCATGGGAGGGCCAGAAGAGCCACGAGGAGGGCACAACCCACCACGGCGCGCCAGAGGGGCCTGGCTTACCCCGATGGGTTGTGCTCACCTCGAGGCTCATCTTCGCGGGAAACCGACGCCAAAAAATCCTATAAATAGAGAAACCATAAAAAATAACCCTAGATCAGAAGTTCCGCCACCGCAAGCCACTGTAGCCACGAAAAACCAATCTAGACCCTATTTTGGCACCTTGCCGGAGGGGGAAATCATCACCGGTGGCCATCTTCATCATCCCGGCGGCCACCATGATGAGGAGGGAGTAGTCCATCCTCGGGGATCATATGGTGTTTCTCCCTCTCTATCTTGTTGTGATGAACTGAGTTTTCCCTTTGAGATTTCGTTTTATCGGATTGAATATTTTTATGGATTTGAGAGCACTTGATGTATGTCTTGCATATGAATACCCGTGGTGACAATGGGGTATTATATTGATTCACTTGATATATGTTTTGGCACTCAACTCACGGATTCCCGAGGTGACATTGGGGTAATCTATCCATAGGGGTTGATGCACATTTTCGTCCTTGTTTCTCCGGTAGAAATCTTGGGGCACTCTTTGAGGTTCTTTGTGTTGGATCGAGAATTATGAATCTGAAATTGTTTGATGCGTATCATATAATTAACTCATGGATATTTGTGGTGACATTAGAGAATCTAGGTGACATTAGAGTTGGTTGATGCGTATCATATGGTGTTATTTTAGTCCGAACTCTTGGATAGATCGAACGGAAAGATTAACTTTGCGTTATTTTAGTACGAACTCTTGATTAGATCAAATGGAAAGAATAACTTTAAGGTGGTTTCATACCCTACAAACAATTTCATCTTATGTTCTCCGCTAGATAAGAACTTTGGAGTGATTCTTCATTGCACGTTGAGGGATGGTTATGTGATCCAATTATATTAGCATTGTTGAGAGATTGCACTAGTGAAAGTAGGGACCCTAGGCCTCATTTTCAAGCATTGCAATACCGTTTGTGCTCACTTTTGTTACTTGCTACCTTGCTGTTTTTATTGTTACTATTACAAAAATCAATATCTACTATCCATATTACACTTATATCACCATCTCTTCGCCGAACTAGTGCACCTATACAATTTACCATTGTATTTGGTGTGTTGGGGACACAAGAGACATTTTGTTATTTGGTTGCAGGGTTGTTTGAGAGAGACCATCTTCATCCTACGCTTCCCACGGATTGATAAACCTTAGGTCATCCACTTGAGGGAAAATTGCTACTGTCCTACAAAACTCTGCGCTTGGAGGCCCAACACGAGTCTACAAGAATAAAGTTGCGTAGTAGACATCTTCTAATAGAATGGATTACATCAGACTCGTCATCTGTTTTCATCATCACAGAGAACCATGAACAAACATGCGAAAAACAATTTAGTTAACATCAACTACATAAATGAATCTCGCAAGTTCTCTCAGACAAATTGCCTCATTTTTGTCACCACGGTTGAATGGAATGGATTGGATGTAAGACTCAAAGAAAATAAAAAAGACTCAAAGTAAATAAAAGCTAATAGCTATGGCGTGGCAGCTTCCAATCAACGCAGAAATAATATAATTTTGAGTTTGCAATAGTGATGTCATTGATTGGAAATGGCGCGTCACCGACTCCAAATTGTAAAAAAAATGTAACTATAATAACTACAATATTATAAAAATGTCACAAAATAATATAGTGGTGGCGTAGCAACACATATCACGCCACATTAAAACCTAGTAGTGCTGGCATTTCTTGTTATGCAACGTCACTACTATATGACGCATTGTACCAACCGTGAGTCCCATATATAACCGGCATTCAACAATTTTCCGACGCCACTACTATACTTTTATTAATGTCATACCAAATATGCCAATGTCACCACTATTTAGAAAATATAGTGGTGGCGTTGATGGAAAATGGCGTGACACCAACGAAAGTTGTGTCTAGTCGTTTTTCCACTAGTGGATAGCAGATTGTGGAGCCTGTATTTTTTCTTATTTCTATAATAGCCGCAGGACCTCAGAGGTTTCTTTCCATCCGTGGCAATTGTCGTGTCAGTTAATGGGGGCGGGGGCAAAGAGATAAACTAGTCACACGACGATATGCATAGTTTTAACTTTCTACCTAGCCATAAAATAAGGGAGATGATTCCCTTCACCCGCCCGATCCAGTGTGGGGTGTCCGCCGCCTCTGGCGCGCGACGTGTGTCCTGTGTGGACCCCACACCACTCTATTTTTTTTCTTATTCCCACCTGTGGTCGACATCTATTGGAAAAAAGGCAATGATTCTGCAACATGAGTTCTGTTGCAGAAGTTTATACACACGGCCTCTATTTTTGCAAAAAAAAAATTGATTTTGCAACATGACCTCTGTTGCAATGATGGACAATAGAGAAAATAAAAAATGGTTCAAAAACGATTCGAACAAGTATCTTGTTGCAGAAGGCCAAGCGCAACAAGGCTCCTGTTGCTGAGATCGGAGGAAGAAAAAAAATGATTCTGGGCTTTTTGCAACTAGTCAAATGTCTGAGGCTGTTTGCAACAAAGTTTGTTATTGCAGAGAGACATGCGCAACAATTTGCTTGTTGCATTTCAGTTTGCTCTCGTGAGGGAGATCTAACGGCTCTCTTTGTCTCAGTCCGATTACTATGGAGGTGGATGATTTTTTTCCATTGCTTCAACCGGTCAACACCTTGCGCAACCCATAAAATAATTCCCGATGCCTTTCAAGCCTATGCAACTCGTATGGATCACACCTTCTACACTCTTGATGTATGGATTGCCTCATTGTTTATAGAGTAAATGAATTTGGAATTGAGAGGCACATAAGAGATTGATATTTATTGGTTGAGAATTGATGGCATGAAGGTGCCCCGCTGCCCACCGCATTGCATGGTTCGTGTGAGCCTATAATATTTCAGCACCTATAAATGAGCTTAGTTTGGGTATCATCACATTTATGCGTGGCAAACCACATATTTGCCGCGTCATAGGCTCTCACCTGTTCCACACCTCCCAACTATAACCATTCACGTGAACCAACCTGTGGTTGGATGGTTAGAGGGACAATGGTATCCCCAGCCCACCAGGGTTCAAGTCCTGGTGCTCACATTATTCCTGGATTTACTTCAGGATTTTTGGCGAGGCGCTTTCAGTGGGAGGAGACGTTCCGGTCGACGACGAGGCACCCGGTGACTTTGTAAATCTCAACATGATATGTCGGCTCAGTCTCTCTAAGGTGCTCATAGGGGTAGGGTGTGCATGTGTGCATTCATAGGGGTGAGTGTATGCGCGTATGTATGATCGCTTGCGTCTGTACTGTGTTAAAAAAACTATAACCATTCACAAAGATTTAAGCATACAACCAGTCTACTTATTAATGTCGCTTGAACTACGTCGGTATTTCCCCAAAGAGGAAGGGATGATGCAGCACAGCTACGATAGGTATTTCCCTCAGTTATGAAACCAATGTATCAATAAAGTAGGAGAACCAAGCAACACTATGTAAACGGTACCTGCACACAAAGAACAAATACTTGCAACCTAACGATTAGGAGGGGTTGTCAATCCCTCTACGGGTAACGGTGCCAGAAATTGTCAAGTTGACGGGATAAAAATTGTGTCGATTGGATAAATAGATCTCGATAAAACGCGAAATAAAATAAGTAACAAAAAAGTGCAGCAAGGTATTTTTGGGTTTTTGGAATAATAGATCTGAAAATCAAAGCGAATAAAAATAGATCTCAAAGCAAATATGATAAAGAATAGACCCGGGGGTGGTAGATTTCACTAGTGGCTTCTCTCAAGAAAATAGCACACGGTGGGTAAACAAATTATTGTTGGGCAATTGATAGAAGATCGAATAATTATGACGATATCCAAGGCAATGATCAAATATATAGGCATCACGTCCAAGATTAGTAGACCGACTCCTGCCTGCATCTACTACTATTACTCCACACATCGATCGCTAAGCATGCATCTAGTGTATTAAGTTCATTGAGAAATGGAGTAATGCAATAAGAACGATGACATAATGTAGATGAGATCTATTCATGTAGGAATAGACCCCATCTTGTTATCCTTAATAGCAATGATACATGCGTGTCTTGCTGCCCCTTCTGTCAATGGGAAAGAACACCGCACGATTGAACCCATCACAAAGCACCTCTTCCCATGGCAAGAAAAATCGATCTAGTTGGCCTAACTAAACCAAAGATTCGAAGAAGAAATATGAGGCTATAAATAATCATTCATATAAGAGATCAAAAGAAGACTCAAATAATATTCATGGATATAGATCTGATCATAAACTCAAAGTTCATTGGATCCCAACAAATACACCGCAAAAAAGAGTTACATCAAATAGATCTCCAAGAGACCATTGTATTGAGAATCCAAAGAGAGAGGAAGCCATCTAGCTACTGCCTACGGACCCGTAGGTCTATGATGAACTACTCATGCATCATCGGAGAGGCGCCAATGAGGATGATGAACCCCTCCGTGATGGTGTCTAGATTGGATCTCGTGGTTCTGGAACTTGCGGCGGCTGGAATTGTGTTCCGTCGACTCCCCTAGGGTTTCTGAAATATTTGGGGATTTATAGGGTGAAGAGGCGGTGCGGGAGGCCACCGAGGTGGGCACAACCCAGTTGGGCACACCTGGGCTCCTGAGCACGCCCTGGTGGATTGTGCTCCCCTCGGAGCCCCCCTCTGGTACTTCTTTGGCCCATCGGGTGTCTTCTGGTCCAGAAAAATTCTCCAAATTTTTTTGCTGTGTTTGGACTCCGTTTGGTACTGATATTCTATGAAGTAAAAACAAGCAAAAAACAGCAACTGGCACTGGGCACTATGTCAATAGGTTAGTCCCAAAAAATGATATAAAGTTGCTATAAAATGATTGTAAAACATCCAAGAATGATAATATAACAGCATGGAACAAGCAAAAATTATAGATACGTTGGAGACGTATCAGTATCCCCAAGCTTAATTCCTACTCGTCCTCGAGTAGTTAAATGATAAAAACAGAATTTTTGATGTGGAATGCTGCCTAACATGTTCATCTCATATTCTTTTCTTTTGTAGCATGGACATTTGGAATTTTATATGGTTCAAAGCAATAGTCTATTTTTGACATGAAGATTTCAATACTCAAGCATATCAACAAGCAACCATGTCTTTCAAAATATCAACACTAAAGAATGTTATCCCTAGCCCATCATGCTTAATTATTGATCTATTCATGAAACACACTCGCATATTAGCTACATCCAATGGTCAAGTACGATCATAGTGCCCCTTAGTTGGTGCTTTATAAGAGAAGATGGAGACTCAAATAAAAATAAAAATTGCATAAAGTAAATAGATAGGCCCTTCGCAGAGGGACGTAGGGATTTGTAGAGGTGCCAGAGCTCAAAGCTTAAATTGAGAGATAATTTTTTTTGAGAGGCATACTTTTCCCGTCAACGAAAACAACCAAGTAATTCCCAACACTTTCCATGCTAGATATATCATAGGCGGTTCCCAAACAGAAAATAAAGTTTATTCCTTTTTCCACCATTCTTTCACAATCCACAGCTAGCCGTATCCACGGGTGCCTTCCATACCAACACTTTCCAAGGAATTTATTATTTGACAACATAAAGTAAATTTCTTTTTCTTTTCGGGAATGGGCATCCCTATTACTGCCGCACTCTCGTGCAATCACAAGTGAATAAACACTCATCTTGAGAATAACACATCTAGCGTGGAAAATATTGGCCACCCCCTGTCGCTTCATGAGCGGCATGAGCACACAAAAAGGAAATTTATTTTGAAAATTAGAGATGGCACATACAAATTTTCTTAGAACGGCATGGAAATACCGCATATAGGTAGGTATGGTGTACTCATATGGCAAAACTGGGTTTAAGGATTTTGGATGCACAAGTAGTATTTCTACTTAGCACAAGTGGAGGCTAGCAAAAAGATTGAGAAGCAACCAACCAAGAAACGAAAAATCACATAAGCGAGCATTAAGCATAACTAACATCGAATAATGCACCACAAGTAGGATGTAATTTCATTGCATCCTATTGACTTTCGTGCTTGCAAAGGGAATCACAAACCTTAACACCAATATTCTTACTAAAGCATAATTACTCACCAACATGACTCACATATCACTATCATCATATCTCAAAACTATTACAAAGAATCAAGTTTATTTTGTCCAATGATCTGCATGAAAGTTTTTATTATATCCCTCTTGAATATCTATCACTTTGGGACTAGGTTCATATATTGCAATTGCTTTTGGCAAGCTCAAACAAATCTAAGTGAAGAACATGAGCATAAATTTTTTTGTCTCTCAAAATAATATAAGTGAAGCATGAGAGAATTTCTTCAAAAGTTTACTAAATCTCAAATTAATCTAAGTGAAGCATCAGAGCATTTCTTCAAAATATTAAAGCACACCATGCTCAAAAAGATATAAGTGAAGCACTCGAGCAATTCCATAGCTCAAAAAATTTAAGTGAAGCATATAGAGCAATTCTAACAAATCATAGCATAATTTTGGCTCTCTCAAATAG
This sequence comes from Thinopyrum elongatum, assembly GCA_011799875.1. Taxonomy (NCBI): domain Eukaryota; kingdom Viridiplantae; phylum Streptophyta; class Magnoliopsida; order Poales; family Poaceae; genus Thinopyrum; species Thinopyrum elongatum. The sequence continues at coordinate 496,746,123 of CM022301.1, forward strand.
GTGTGTCCAGCAAGGATACTTGTGACAAAATAGAAAGCAAAACAAGCAAAGACTCACATAATACAAGATGCTCCAAGCAAAACTCATGATATGTGACGAATAAAAATATAGGTCCAAGTAAAATACCGATGGTCGTTAGAAGAAAGAGGGGATGCCTTCCGGGGCATCCCCAAGCTTAGTTGCTTGGTTGTCCTTGCATATTAACTTGGGGTGCCATGGGGCATCCCCAAGCTTAGGCTCTTTTCACTCCTTATTCCTTCATCCATCGTGATCTCACCCAGAACTTGAAAACTTCAATCACACAAAACTTAACAAAACATTCATGAGATCCGTTAGTATAAGAAAACCAATCTTTACTTTAAGTATTGTAGAAACCCATTCAAATTTTCTTATTGCATTATATCTACTGTATTCTAACTTTACCATGGCTTATACCCCCCGATACAATCCATAGATTCATCAAAATAAGCACGCAATGAAAAGAAAACAGAATCTGTCAAAAACAGAACAGTCTGTAAAGATGCGAATTGTTATCATACTTATTTAACTCCGAAAATTCTGAAAAATAGGAAAACAGAGGCAATTTGTATATCAATCTTGTGTAAAAACTTCAGAATTTTTTGTTGCCTCTGTGAATTTTTAAAATTCTGTTACTGGACGCAAAAGTTTCTGTTTTTCAACAGGATCAAATCAACTATCACCAAAGCTATCCCAAAGGTTTTACTTGGCACAAACACTAATTAAAATATAAAAAAACACAATCATAACAAAGGCATAATTTTGCAAACACTCCAGAACAGAAAGAAAAAGGCAAAAATAAATTTAATTCATTGGGTTGCCTCCCAACAAGCGCTATCATTTTATGCCCCTAGCTAGGCATAATGCATAGATTCAAGTATTGTCATTTTTCTTCTTAATTTCCATAGATGTGTTCTTGTTAGAAGGTTTTGCAAAAATAACTTGAAATGTCATTATCCATAGAAATTTTAGCATTATCAAGTTGCCCATCTGCGTATCCCCTTTGATTTCCGGCAACAATCCAAGAATATTGTTGATTAACATCATTGAAAACTTGTTGGATTACATCTAAAACGGGGATTTACTTTTTAAGATTCTCATCAAAGATTTGGTTATTTCCAAGCTAATGTCTCAACATATAATCACTATTGTAAAGGATCTCATTTATCACCGGTTTTTCACGGCTCATACCGTAAGAATCAAAGATTTCCCTAGCTTCCCGTACTATGTAGTTAAATTCATTCATAAGAACAAGGGTAGCTAATTTTTTTGCTTTAGGATCCTTTATAATGGGTAACTCATAAAACAATCTTTGCAAGGTAGGGTGGGTACAGATAAATCTATTTTCAAGTTTCAGAACTAGTGCTAAAATAGCCTCCGCATAAGATTTAGTTCTTTTAAGTATAGGAGTATCATCAAGAGTCAAATTCCCAACACTATTGAAAAATTCTAGGATATGTTCTTTTCCCATAACGTTCCCTTGCCCCAAAACAAAAAATTTAGCATCCAGATTGCCAGAACGTCCAATTTTAGGAGTTAGGCCATCATCTGTTTCTGCCATACCAAAGTCACTCATGGTGACAAGTTCAAGCAAATAAGAGATCTGACTAGAAAACAGCGAACGAAAAAGAGGGCGAATAAAACGGCAAATTTTTGTGAAGTGGGGGAGATGAAAATGAGAGGCAAATGGTCAAATAATGTAAATTGCAAGGAGATGAGATTTGTGATTAGGAACCTGATATATGTTGATGATTTCTTCCCAGCAACGGTGCCAGAAATTCCTTTTGATGTCGCTTGAACTACGTCGGTATTTCCCCAAAGAGGAAGGGATGATGCAGCACAGCTACGGTAGGTATTTCCCTCAGTTATGAAACCAAGGTATCAATCCAGTAGGAGAACCAAGCAACACTATGTAAACGGTACCTGCACACAAAGAACAAATACTTGCAACCCAACGATTAGGAGGGGTTGTCAATCCCTCTACGGGTAACGGTGCCAGCAATTGTCAAGTTGACTGGATAAAAATTGTGTAGATTGGATAAATAGATCTCGATAAAACATGAAATAAAATAAGTAACAAAAAAGTGCAGCAGGGTATTTTTGGGTTTTTGGAATAATAGATCTGAAAATAAAAGCGAATAAAAATAGATCTCAAAGCAAATATGATAAAGAATAGACCCGGGGGCCGTAGATTTCACTAGTGGCTTCTCTCAAGAAAATAGCACATGGTGGGTAAACAAATTACTGTTGGGCAATTGATAGAAGATCGAATAATTATGACGATATCCAAGGCAATGATCAATATATAGGCATCACGTCCAAGATTAGTAGACCGACTCCTGCCTGCATCTACTACTATTACTCCACACATCGACCACTATCTAGCATGCATCTAGTGTATTAAGTTCATTGAGAAACGGAGTAATGCAATAAGAACGATGACATGATGTAGACGAGATCTATTCATGTAGGAACAGACCCCATCTTGTTATCCTTAATAGCAATGATACATGCGTGTCTTGCTGCCCCTTCTGTCACTGGGAAAGAACACCGCACGATCGAACCCATCACAAAGCACCTCTTCCCATGGCAAGAAAAATCGATCTAGTTGGCCTAACTAAACCAAAGATTCGAAGAAGAAATATGAGGCTATAAATAATCATGCATATAAGAGATCAAAAGAAGACTCAAATAATATTCATGGATATAGATCTTATCATAAACTCAAAGTTCATCGGATCCCAACAAACACACCGCAAAAAAGAGTTACATCAAATAGATCTCCAAGAGACCATTGTATTGAGAATCAAAAGAGAGAGGAAGCCATCTAGCTACTGCCTACGGACCCGTAGGTCTATGATGAACTAGTCACGCATCATCAGAGAGGCACCAATGAGGATGATGAACCCCTCCGTGATGGTGTCTAGATTGGATCTCGTGGTTCTGGAACTTGCGGTGGCTGGAATTGTGTTCCGTAGACTCCCCTAGGGTTTCTGAAATATTTGGGGATTTATAGGGCGAAGAGGCGGTGCGAGAGGACACCGAGGTGGGCCCAACCCACTTGGGCGCGCCTGGGCTCCTGGGCGCGCCCTGGTGGGTTGTGCTCCCCTCGGAGCCCCTCTCTGGTACTTCTTTGGCCCATCAGGTGTCTTCTGGTCCAGAAAAATTCTCCAAAAAGTTTCGCTGCCTTTGGACTCCGTTTGGTACTGATATTCTGCAAAGTAAAAACAAGCAAAAAACTGCAACTAGCACTGGGCACTATGTCAATAGGTTAGTCCCAAAAAATGATATAAAGTTGCTATAAAATGATTGTAAAACATCCAAGAATGATAATATAACATCATGGAACAAGCAAAAATTATAGATACGTTGGAGACGTATCATATATCAAGATGTGCCAAGAGCATCTCCAATAGCTGCCGTATAATAAGGCACCAAAACTTGGTTGGAGTAGGAGTTGGGGCACAACAAGTGTTGTTTAGGGCATCTCCAACAGCGACCCGTAAATTTTCTCCCACTTCCATCCACGGATAGGGGGGACTGATACGTCTCCAACGTATCTATAATTTTTTATTGTTCAATGCTATTATATTATCAATCTCGGATGTTTTATATACATTTACAAGCAATTATATATCATTTTTTGGGACTAACCTATTAACTTAGTGCCTACTGCCTAGTGCTAGTTGTTGTTTTTTGCCTGGTTTTGGTTTTTCAAAATATCAGTACCAAACGAAGTCCAAATGCCACAAAAGTTTTTGGAGATTTTTTCTGGACATAAGAGACCCTGGAAGCTTCGGGAGGGCATGAGAAGATGGAGCAGTGGCCCACGAGGCACTAGGGCGCGCCTAGGGGGTAGGGCGCGCCCTGGTGGCTTGTGTAGCCCACATAGCTCCGTTTGACCTAACTCCGCCTCTATAAATTCTCTAAAATCAGGAAACCAACAGAGGAGTCCACAAAATACTTTTTTCGCCACCGCAAGCCTCTGTTCTCGAGAGATCCCATCTGGGGTCCTTTTCCGGTACTCCGCTGGAGGGGGAATCAATCACGGAGGGGCTCTACATCAACCTTGTTGCCCTTCCGATGATGCGTGAGTAGTTTACCACAGACCTACGGGTCCATAGTTAGTAGCTAGATGACTTCTTCTCTCTCGATGTTCTTCAATACAATGTTCTCCTTGATGTTCTTACAGTTCTATCCGATGTAATTCCTTTTTGCGGTGTGTTTGTTGGAATCCGATGAATTGTGAGTTTATGATCAGATTATCCATGAATATTATTTGAGTTTTCTCTGAACTCTTTTATGCATGATTGTTATAGCTTCATATTTCTCTCCGATCTATTGATTTGGTTTGGCCAACTTTTTTTTCGACAAAGGGTGAATTTTTATTTGCTTGAAATGAAGCATCAAGAGGATACAAACACAATAAGCATACACCCGACCTCTACATAGCTAGGATGCACACAGTCAACACCAACGCACACACACAAAACACACCATCACATAGCAAAGTCATATAAGACCAAAGCTATGCGTAGGCGAGAATAAAACCCCCAAAGTGATCAGATCCATGATCGGCAAACTACAACAATGACTGTATCCGCACCAACCATCTTATGACACCACATGAATGACGAGGTTCTTCAACAGCAACGCCTTCAAGAAGGGGGCGACACTCAAGTGCCGTCGTCACCGGATCCAACCAACAAGGCTAGAACCTAGGTTTTCACCATGAAGAATCAGTCCGAACATATCCGAGCAATGCCTTCAACAAGGTAACGACGTAAAAAAAACATCGCCACTGCCAGGTATAACCAACTTGGATATGACCTATGCTTTCGCACTGGAGCTCGAGACCGGGTGCTTGAGTAGCACCACCAACAAAATCAATGATGTGTTGTCGTCACCACTTTTCTGTGATCCCAATAGCTACATGCGATGCAACTGCCGTCACTGCACAACCATTCCTCTACGTCAAGTCGTCGTCAATAATTTGATTGCTCACCGCTGAAGTTAATCACCAGATCTAGAGAGATGAGCCTTCCAGAAGATCTTTTGATGACCACTGCCGCGTCGTGGAGCTGACCGCAATCACCACCATGCAGTCGATAGGATCTGTATCACCACCACCAGACCACCGCAGTGCCGTCGCCCGGCCACTGCACACACGAAACGCTAGCACCTCAGCGCCGTGGTCCACTTCTAGCAGCCCAACTCGGCAGGCCCTGCACACCCATGGGCGGCCTCGTACCGAGCCGGGCATGGAGAAGCCAGAAGCCATGCACAGCGCCAGATCTGGAAGTGCGCCGCACCACTCCATCGCACGCCGCAGCAGCGGCCATAGCGCCATGGCCTGCGCGAACCCCACACCACGGCCTCACACTGAGCCAGATCCGGGCCTAGACAGTGCTAGCCGCCGCGCTGGACACCACCCGTACGGCTCATCGGAGGACACAACCGGTGGTGCTCGCCGATGGTCGCGTGCCAGATTGACGCCTCAACCCACACAGGGCACGAGATCCATGCACGTACATCGCGTACAGGCGGCAGGAGGAGGCCGACCATGCCAGATGAGGGAAAGAGAGAGTCGTACGGGAGAGCCCCGCCGCCGCCGTCAGCATCGACGGCCTCCTCCGGCGGCGGCAGGGAAAGGATGGCGATGTAAGGTAGTCTAGGGCCGGCGGCGGGGTTGGCCTCCGGAGTCGCCCTAGGAGCGACCCGGGAGGCGTTTCGGGAGGCGTTTCCTTTCATACATACATTTTTCGTTTGGCCAACTAGATTGATTTAACTTGCAATGGGAGAGGTGCTTTGTAATGGGTTCAATCTTGCAGTGCTCAATCCCAGTGACAGAAAGGGACATGACACATATGTATCGTTGCTATTAAGGGTAAAAGGATGGGGTTTATTCATGCGTGAGTTTACTTTGTCTACATCATGTCATCTTGCTTAAGGCGTTACTCCGTTCTTTATGAACTTAATACTGTAGATGCATGCTGGATAGCGGCTGATGTGTGGAGTAATAGTAGTAGATGGAGAATCGTTTCGGTCTACTTGTATCGGACGTGATGCCTATATACATGACCATTGCCTTGGATATCGTCATGATTATTTTCTTTTCTATCAATTGCCCAACAGTAATTTATTTACCCACCGTATGCTATTTTCTCGAGAGAAGCCTCTAGTGAAAACTATGCCCCCCGGGTCTACTTCTATCATATATTAAAAATCCTAAAAATACCTTGCTGCAATTTTACTTTATTTATTTTATTTTTCATTTTTGTTCGATCTATCTATCTATCACCATACAATTTAATCTTGCAATTAACCGTCAAGGGATTGACAACCCCTTGTTCGCGTTGGGTGCAAGGATTTGTTATTTTGTGTGCAGGTACTGCTAACGAGTTGTTGCGTGATTCTCCTACCGGATTGCTAACCTTGATTTCATAACTGAGGGAAATATTTATCTCCACTGTACTGCATCATCCCCTTCTCTTCGGGAAAAAACCCAACGCAGCTCACAAGTAGCAGGAAGGATTCCTAGTGCCATTGCAGGGGAGACATCATCAACAACTATCAAGTACCACGCATAAACTTTTATCTCATTGCATTTATTTTATTTGTCTTCACCTCTCGTTTTCATCTCCCATACTTCTAAAATGTTTTTACAAAAAAATTACAAAAATATTTTCCGTTTGCCTTTTAACTAACTGTTATCATGAGCGATTTTGACATGGCAGAAACTGATGATGGTAGAACTCCTAAAATTGGAAGTTCTACCAATCTTGATGCTAAAATTTTTGTGTTTGGGACAAGGGATTGTTATAGGAAAAAGTGTCATCCAAGAAATTTTTTAATTGCATTGGGACTTTGGCTTGTGATGATGCTCCTATACTTAAAAGAACCAAAAATTATGTCGAAGCTATTTCTACACTTGTTCTTAAACTTCAAAGAAGATTTATTCATACCCATCCTATTTTGCAAAGATTGTTTTATGAGTTGCCAGTTATAAAAAATCCTAGAGCCAAAAAGATACCTACCCTTGTCCTCATGAATGAATTTGACCACATAGTGCGAGAAGCTAGAGAGATCTTCGACTTTTATGGTATGAACCATGAAAACCCGGTAATAGATGAGATCCTTTATAATAGTGATTACTTGTTGAGGTATTTGTTCCGCAATGACCACATCTTTGATGAGAATACTGACAAAGAAGTTCCTCCTTTGAATATAATCCAACAAGTTTTCAATAGTGTTAATAGTCAATACTCTTGGATTGTAGCTGGTAATCAAGGGGGATTTGCAGATGGGCAACTTGCTAATGCTAAAATTTCTATGGATGATGTATTTCATATTACCTTTGGAAAGCCACCTGATGAAAACACATCTTTAGATAAGGAGAAAGATAACAATACTTGAAACTTTGCATTATGCCTAGCTAAGGGCATAAAACAATAGCGCTTGTTGGGAGGCAACCCAATAGTTATCTTAATTTTCTTGTTTATTTTTATATTTTCTTGTGTTCACACAATTATGCTACTTTTATGATTGTGGTTTTTATGTTTTAATTAGTGTTTGTGCCAAGTAAAGCCTTTGGGATGATTTGGATGATAGTTGACTTGATTCTGTGAAAAAACAAAAAAAATTGAGTCCAGTAGAAGAATTATCAAAATTTGCTGGAGCATGGAAAAATTCTTATTTTTTTACACATAACTGATATCCAAATTTTCCACGTTGTCCTAATGTTTTAGAATTTTTGGAGTTACATAAGTATGACTAATATTCAGATTGCTACAGACTATTCTGTTTTTGACAGATTCTGTTTTTGATGCATTGTTTTGCTTGTTTTGATGGAACTATGGATTGTATCAGGGGTATAAGCCATGGAGAAGTTATAATACAGTAGGTATAATGCAAAAATAAAATATGAATGGGTTTGCAACAATACTTAAAATATTTATTTATTTTATTATACTAACGGATCTCACGAAGATTTTGTTAAGTTTTGTGTGATTGAAGTTTTCAAGTTTTGGGTGAGATCACGATGGATGAAGGAATAAGGAGTGGCAAGAGCCTAAGCTTGGAAATGTCCGAGGCACCCAAGGTAATATTCAAGGACTCCCAAGCAACTAAGCTTGGGGATGCCCAGAAGGCATCCCCTCTTTCTTCTAACGACCATCGGTAATTTACTTGGAGCTATATTTTTATTCGTCACATGATATAAGTTTTGCTTGGAGCGTCATGTATTATATGAGTCTTCGATTTGTTTGCTTTTTAGTTTGTCACAATCATCTTTGCTGGACACACCTATTTGAGAGAGTCACACGTCTATCATGATTTGTTAGAATGCACTATGTGCTTCACTCAAATCTTTTGAGCTAGGCAGTTGCTCTAGTGCTTCACTTAAATATTTTTTATCACGATGGTGATTATATTTTGAAGAAATATTTGCACTCTCATGCTTCACTTATATTATTTTGTGAGTTGATAATATTATATTTTGAAGAAATATTTGCACTCTCATGCTTCACTTATATATTTTTGAGAGTTAACAATAGTGATGGTAATTTGCACAAGATATGAATTTGATCCCAAAGTGATGAATATTCAAGAGGGATATAATAAAAACTTTCATGAAGATCATTGGATATGATAAGTTTGATTCCTTGCAATAGTTTTGCGATATGGAGATGATAATATGTGAGTCATGTTAGTGAGTAATTGTGGTTTAGTAAGAATATTGGTGTTAAGGTTTGGGATTCCCTATGCAAGCACGTAAAGTCAATAGTTATGCAATGAAGTTATATCCTACTTATGGTGCATTATTCAGTGTTAGTTATGTTCAATGCATGTTTATGACCGTTTTCGTTTTTTGGTTGGTCGCTTCTCAATCTATTTGCTAGCCTTCATTTGTACTAAGAGGGAATACTACTTGTGCATCCAAACTCTTAAACCCAAAGTTGTGCCAAATGAGTCCACCATGCCTGCCTATATGCGGTATTCAATTGTCGTTCCAAGTAAATTTGCATGTGCCAACTCTAATTATTCAAAATATTTTTCCATTTTGTGTGTCTGTACTGCTCATGAAGCGGCGGGGGGTGACCAATAGTTTCCATGCTAGGTGGGTTATTCTCGTGATGAGTGTTTATTCATTTGTCGTTGCACGAGAGTGTGGCAGGTAATAGGGATGCCCAGTCCCAAAATGAAAAAAATAATAATATGATGATAATAATAAATTCCTTGGAAAGTGTTGGTATGGAAGGCACCCGTGGATACGGCTAGCTATGGATTGTGAAAGAATGGTGGAAATGAAATGAATTTTATTTTCTATTTGGGAACCGCCTATAATGTGTCTAGCATGGAAGATGTTGGGAATTCTCGGTCGTAGCGTTAACAGGAAAAGCATGCCCCTCAAAATAATTTTATCTCTCAATTTTAGCCTTAGGCTCTGGCACCTCTGCAAATATCTGCTTCCCTCTGCCAAGGGCATATGTATTTACTTTTATGCAATTTTTATTTTTATTTTGAGTCTCCATCTTTTCTTACAAAGCACTAACTAGGGAACACTATTGTCATACTTGTGCATTGGATGTAGCTAATTTTGAGTGTGTTTCATAAATGGATCAATGATTCAACATAATGGGCTAGGGATAACTTTCTTTAGCACTGATATTTTAAAAGACATGGTTGCTTGTTAGTATGCTTGAGTATGGATGTCTTCATGTCAAATTATAGACTATTGCTTTGAATCATTCAAGTCCAGATGTCCATGCCACAAAAGAAAAGAATTACGTGATGAATATGATAGGTAGCATTCCACATCAAAAATTCTATTTTTATCGTTTACATACTCGAGGACGAGCAGGAATTAAGCTTGGGATGCTTGATACGTCTCCAACGTATCTATAATTTTTTATGGTTCCATGCTATTATATTATCAATCTTAGATGTTTTATATACATTTACAAGCAATTATATATCATTTTTTGGGACTAACCTATTAACTTTGTGCCCAGTGCCAGTTCCTGTTTTTTTTTCATGTTTTTGGTTTTTCAGAATATTAGTACCAAATGAAGTCCAAATGTCATGAAACTTTTTAGAGATTTTTTTCTGGACATAAGAGACCCTGGAAGCTTCGGGAGGGGATGAGAAGATGGAGCAGTGGCCCACGCCCTGGTGCCTCGTGGGGCTCACGTGGCTCCGTTTGACCTAACTTCGCCTCTATAAATTCTCTAAAATCAGGAAACCAACAGAGGAGTCCACGAAATACTTTTTCCGCCGCCGCAAGCCTCTGTTCTCGAGAGATCCCATCTAGGGACCTTTTCTCGTACTCCGCCGGAGGGGGAATCAATCATGGAGGGGCTCTACATCAACCTTGCTGCCCTTCCGATGATGCGTGAGTAGTTTACCACAGACCTACGAGTCCATAGTTAGTAGGCAGATGGCTTCTTCTCTCTCGATGTTCTTCAATATAATGTTCTCCTTGATGTTCTTAGAATTCTATCTGATGTAATTCCTTTTTGCGATGTGTTTGTTGGGATCCGATGAATTGTGAGTTTATGATTAGATTATCCATGAATATTATTTGAGTTCTCTCTGAACTCTTTTATGCATTATTGTTATAGTTTCGTATTTCTCTCTGATCTATTGATTTGGTTTGGCAACCTAGATTCATTTATCTTGCAATGGGAGAGGTGCTTTGTAATGGATTCGATCTTGCTGTGCTCAATCCCAGTGACAGAAAGGGACATGACACGTATGTATCGTTGCTATTAATGGTAAAAGATGGGGTTTATTCATGCATGAGTTTACTTTGTCTACATCATGCCATCTTGCTTAAGGCATTACTCCGTTCTTTATGAACTTAATACTCTAGATGCATGCTGGATAGCGGTCGATGTGTGGAATAGTAGTAGTAGATGCAGAATCGTTTTCGGTTTACTTGTCTCGGACGTGATGCCTATATACATGATCATTTTCTTGGATATCGTCATGATTATTTGCTTTTCTATCAATTGCCCAACAATAATTTGTTTACCCACCATATGCTATTTTCTCGATAGAAGCCTCTAGTGAAAAATATGGCACCCGGGTCTACTTCTATCATATATTAAAAATCCTAAAATACCTTGCTACAATTTTACTTTATTTATTTTATTTTGTATTTTTGTTCCATCAATATATCTATCACCATACAATTTAATCTTGCAATTAACCGTCAAGGGATTGACAACACCTTGTTCGCGTTGGGTGCAAGGATTTATTATGTTGTGTGCAGGTACCGCTAACGAGTTGTTGTGTGATTCTCCTACTGGATTGATAACCTTGGTTTCATAACTGAGAGAAATACTTATCTTTACTGTACTGCATCATCCCCTTCTCTTCGGGGAAAACCCAACGCAGCTCACAAGTAGCAGGGACCAATCCACTGACACGGATGCAGGAGGCCGCCATCGAACATTGCCCGCATACATTTCAACTACTATCCGAACAACCGGACGAAATTCGTTCAAAATTGGCCGGATTTTCATACAAACCGGACGAAGTTCATGCAAACACGACGGATTTTTAGATTTCAAACATTTAGAACAAAAAAACCATTCTGGCCCGACCCTAAACCTACCATACAGCGGCGTCAGTCGTCCACGCCCTTGTCGTCCTCCACCGTCGTCTCCATGAGCACCGGCGATAAGACCGGTGAAGTGAAGCTGTGGTCTCTGGCTAGGAAGAGTAGAACACGGGAGATGGACCGACCCACATGGGACACAAGGCCCTGCCGCCTCCCGTGCCCTACTCATCCCACCGGGCCGCCTGATGGTTCGTCAGCGGCGCGTACGAGGCGCAGCTGGCGTTTGTTCTCGTCCGTGATCGCTTGTAGTTGCGCCTCCGCTGCAACCGCTTCTTGGCGAGCGGCGGCTTGAGCGCGGACGGCCTCGTAGATCGCACGCTCCTCCGCGACGAAGTTGGGGTTCGTCGTGACCATGGCCGCCATGGCCTCCTCGCTCGTGCGCTCGCCGTCGATCTGGCCCTCCGCCAGGCGGTGCTGCTCTAGCAATGCCAACAAAGGCACCAGCACAAACAGCTCCTCCGCCATGCGGTGTTGTAGTGCGTCTGTGCATGCGCCATGGTGAAGCCGATATGCACGGGCGCGGGCTCCGGTGCGGTGCTGTCGGAGCCCGTCTTCATCGTGGGGTCATCCTCGTCATTGGAGACCGCGGGCGAGCTGTCCGGCAGGCCGGCCTCGATCGGCCTAGCACGGCGGCTTTGCCAGGCGACCGCAAGGGCGGCCAGCTCATGCTTCGTCTCCGTCGATAGGCCCTCCCACAGAGCTTTGCCACCGGCTGTCATGGCGGATGTGGTGCAAGGGAGGAGGATGTGGAGCGGCTTGTGTTGTTGCATGGACTAGGCCGGGTGTGGACGCCTTTAAATAGCTGAGTACGGTGAGGCCAGGCATCCGGGTGCGTCAATGCGCGTCGCCAGAGTGGGTTTCTGGGCCGGCGAGCCTGCTTATTCACGGCATATAGACGGATGGGGCATTGAACAGGCGTGGTAGATATCCGTCATGTCCCATCCAGTAACACGTCTCCGGCATTGAAAAGGCGCGAAAACCGGGGACGCGTTGCAGGCGGCGTACCGCTTTAATGCCGACACAATGAGAAGTCGCGTCTACTCTGTAGCTAACTTCAATGGGGAGCGGCTGCTCTACGGCAGCATGAATGCAGGCAGCTGGCACCGGGCGGGAAGACGCGCGGGCGAGGGAGGACGGTTTTGGGTGTGTCAGGGTGGTCAGAAGCGGGCGTGGGTGCTGTCCGGACGCCCACAAAGCCCTCCATGTTTGTCTCCAGTTTGCGGGAGAAAGTGCGTCTGAACCGTCTTGCGGACCGATGCAAGACCGCGTTGGATTGCACAACACGGCCGGATCGCACGGTCTAAACGTATGCAGGCTGTTTGAGGGTCGCCGTTGGAGATGCCCATGGGGCACAAGAGAGTGAGTGTCTCGGACAACTGCCCTAAAATAGGGCAGCTTGCACGGCATCTTTCTTCTGCACCCATGGATAGAATTTGAACCTGCAAGATTTCTATGAGTGTCTTCTAAAACAACTTCTCACAAAATTCAACTACTAAATTTGGCCTCGTGCACTTTCTTCAGAATAACAAACGAAATTGGCAAGAAGTTCCTTTGTAACTTTCTTCAGAAAAAGGAACACTGAAAATCAGAACTTTCGGAAAACTAACACTACATCTTGCCCTCGTACACTTTCTTCAGTAAAAGGAACGCTGAAAAACTGAACTTTACTGATGAATTACATCAGGACAAGCAGGGGCGTATTCCAGCAGCACCTCCACGACCCGTACGAACTCCAGCAGCGCATTATGCAGCACCACCACACACCACGCAAACCACTAACGAGCCATCAAGCTTCCATTATACTATGATTAAGGAGTTTGGAAGATGGTTAACGATTTTTGGTCGAAAGAGACCACCTGCCCAACGAATTGCCAGAAAAGACCCCCTCCGAATGAAATTGTCAAAAAAGACCCCCTCGGCCGTGGCGGCAGGCGACACGTGACACCTGCCGCCACACCCGGTGGCGGCAACACTGTTCACACGGGGGGGGGGGGGGGGGGACGATTTTCGCACGGCAGAACGGAAACGGGCGCGAGTGAACAGTGCTGCCGCCTACGGGTGTGGCGGCATCACTGGTGAACAGTATTTTGAAAAAGTAAAAAAAATATAGCAGAAAAATTCAAAAAAATCTGAAATTTTTTTGGCATAAAAGACGATCAAGTGTTCTAAGTGGGTGCAAAATTTTAGATTTTTTTGAATTTTTCTGTTTTTTTTTTACTTTTTCGAAATTACTGTTCGCTAGTGATGAACAGTGCTGCCGCCACACCCGTAGGCGGCAGCACTGTTCACTCGCGCCCGTTTCCGTTCTGCCGTGCGAAAATCGTCCCCCCCGTGTGAACAGTGTTGCCGCCACCGGGTGTGGCGGCAGGTGCCACGTGTCGCCTGCCGCCACGGCCGAGGGGGTCTTTTTTGACAATTTTATCCGGAGGGGGTCTTTTTTGACAATTTTATCCGGAGGGGGTCTTTTTTGACAATTTTATCCGGAGGGGGTCTTTTCTGGCAATTCTGTTGGGCAGGTGATCTCTTTCGACAAAAAATCGATGGTTAACTTGTTTCATTTGGAAACGCAAAGATGAATCTAACATCCTTTTTTGGGCAAAACAAAATAACTGCACTACCGTGCTGCAATCAGCAGCAGAATTGGTGCCGAATCTCGCAGGGACAGAGACCAAATCTGACCCAAGGTAGAGGGGCGTCAGAGTTGGGGGAGGCAACAGATTAAGTGTTAAATTTGCAGTACTTTGGTGTTGTATTTTTGGGCAGCCCTGAAAATTTTGGAGCAAATTTTACATGCACAGCTATTGGAGATGCTCGGAGTTGATGGGGGAGTTTAGGTGTTTTAGTTGTTTCAAGCCCTTAATAAACACGCACACTTGACGGAAGCAATTTGCTTGGCTTTTACATAATCCACTTTCTAATACATCTGTTGGACAAGCTCATACACATTGAGTGCATCATATACATGCATTGTAATCTTTTAAAGAACGTGACATTGGCACTAAAAACTGTTCTTTTCAACTATTCTAAAGTCATCACAGATATTCATCATCTAATCTAAAATATTAGAAACATCTATTTAGAAAGAAATAGAACAGCATCACATCACAAAAAGATGAGACGCAGGGCAGAATTACATATTTCAGAGTACTGCAAAATTAATAGCTGCATAAAATTCAGTCACAAACACATATAATCCTCACATTACATAAAACTCAGTCTGAACATAACCAGACTAGCATTAAACAGCTAAATTGGACAGTACACAGGTAAAACAACTTCCACAGCCATAGCAGCAAACTCGGTGCCTGGCAGCCTGGATGTAAGATGATGCTTCCCCTGCTCCAAGGCGCCTACTTGGATCGCTGCCTCATCTTTCGGCGCTTCCTCTTGAGCCTCCTCATCCTCTTCTTCTTCCACTGCAAGTTACAGTAACCATGCAGATCATGAGCATAAATTGCATAGTTGCTCCATGCAAGGCATATGAACATAACAAGTATTACAGATGAAAAGTAACAGAAAATACAATTCGTTTTGGAATCAGAAGATTTGAGTGTTTCATTGAATATCATCACGTTATTTTCAGAAACACGGACCAATTGTTCTTCATCATGTTCCAAATTGTCAATTTGGCAGGGCAAAAAGAGAACTATTCTAAGAAGATCGTAGCTATCTACACAACTAGTTCAGCAAAACAAAGCAGATCTGCAGTCGGTTTGACATTCAGAATGAGTAGGAGGATTTTATCATCAAATAGATCAGACGCCAATTGTCTTCCTCATCATGCCAACCGACGCAATTGAACGAAAGAAAGAACAAATCTAGGAAAAACACTGTTCTCTCAGACAAATGCCTCGATTGTCCACATGGTTTTGTAGAATGGATTACATCGGACTCGTCATCTGTTTTCATCATCACAGAGAACTATGAACAAACATGCAAGCAAAAAAACATCAATTCACTTAACAGAAACTACATAATAGAATCTAGCAAGTTCTCTCAGACAAATTTGCCTCATTTTTGTCCCCACGGTTGAATGGAATGGATTGTATCGGACATCTAATCAGTGTTGATCATCACGCAGAACCACTAATTACGAAATCGAGCAACAGCAACAGCAGGAACGAACGCTCGATAAACACTAGCACATGTCCAGATCTACCTCGGTCGCGAAGCAGCTAGCAGGAAAGAAGGTAGACGAAGGGCAGTACGAACCTTGGCCCTCATCGCGGCGGCGGAGTCGGCCTCGCTCTCCTTTTCGCGGCGGCGGCGGCGGCGGCGGCGGCGTGTGGACGATCCCGATCTCCGTAGATTGGTGGCGGCGGGGGCTCTCGCCTCGTACTTATAAGGGTGGGGTGCTGGGAAAGAAGAAACCCTAGCGGGTGGACGGCTCGGATCAGCCGCCCAACGCCGTTCTGATCCGATCTGGCTGGGCTCTGGTTCGTAGGCCTAATTGGGCCTCCAAGCCAACGTCTCGGCCCACGCTGACATAAAAAGATGATGGGTCTTCTCTCCACTTTTTTAAAAAACTGGGTCTTCTCGCCTGATCGGCTCTGCTATAGGAAACAAGAATTTCTCAAGAGAGAGAGAGAGAGAGAGAGATGAAAAGCACTCATTGCTCGACTGATTGGCATCTCCATGTGTTGATGCAGCTGAACGTCTTGATGAGGAGCAACCTGTATCCTGTTCCACAGCTCGCGAGGATTTTACAAGAACGCTCGCCACACTTCATGAGAAGATCTTCAGAGTCCTCTCTCAGTATACATAGCTTTGTAATTGTAGCTATTTGTCTGAACCATTTTTACTTCGACACGATTTGCCTGAACTTGAAGGGGCTGCATTCTGCACCGGCATATGGCCCTCTGAAAATCCATGTTGATGACGAAACAGGGGACTCACCAGATAGCATGCAGAGCTAGACCAATAGCAACTGCACCAGATCGTTTGATGAAGGGATTGGTGAAAATGCACAAACATATCGGTAACAACGTCAAAAAGAAATTTCGCAAAAAATAAAATAAAATAAAAAAAATCAAAAAGACAATCACGGCCCTCAGATTTCATAATTGCATAAGATTCACTCACGCGAACATATAGACATAAAACTCGAAGAGAAAACCTCATATATCCGAAACAGTCTTCTAGGGGTTTAAGTTCAAAAACCCACAAGACAGCAAGCATAGACCTCACTTAGATTCATTCCCTCGGGGTTAATCACAAACCATCTCACTGACACTGTCCACATTTCGGCACTTTTCTAGTCCTGCCTAGATCAGTTATCATACATCTGTCCGCCAACAGCATATAAACAGCGGCAGCAAAGCTCAAATTATACCAATTGGGGCACATGACATTCATATCCACAGTATGGCAGCACCTGAGATTAAAAGAGGATTCAAGCTACAAAAGATCATTTTGCCAAGTCGGTCCTTGCTCAAATGCCAGATAAAGGGGTTTGGATACAATACAAGGTCTGGTTGATTCAACTCATAACATCGAAACATTAAGACAAGAGTAGTAATAGTTCTTGACGACAACGACAACATATAGGTGAAAGCAATCTAGAAGAGAGACGTTCCCTTGCCCTTCTTGTCTCCACCGATCTCAAAATGCTTGCACCGCTGCACACAGGAATAAAGACAGACTGAGCAAAGCACAACGGAACAAAAACAAATGTTCAGTTCAATAGAAAAGAAACAAACCTTGATGGCGCGCTGGGAGTAGTGCTTGCAGCTCTGGCACTGCAGCTTCAGCACAATCTTCTTGGTGGTTTTTGCCTGAAGAAAAAGGTCACAAAATCAGCATTGCTCAACTGACTTTAATCTTTATCTGATTTTACACTAATCAGACACACCATATGTAGATGGCATTGAATTGATAGACAAATCACATACAACATTGAACTTTATATTGTGTTGGCAGATCAATAGACAAATCACACGCAACGATGGTGCCGTACCTTCTTGTGGAAAACAGGCTTGGTCTGACCACCATATCCCGACTGCTTCCTGTCATAACGGCGCTTTCCCTGGGCAGACAGACTGTCTTTACCCTTCTTGTACTGAGTGACCTTGTGAAGGGTGTGCTTCTTGCACTCCTTGTTTTTGCAGTAGGTCTTCTTGGTCTTTGGAACGTTCACCTATATAGCATTTGCAGCAAAACTAATGTTAAAATAAGGTTTGCGTGAAACAGTATAGGTTCAGATCACACTGCAATAGCTAAAAAACAACTCTACGAACAAGTTCAGAAAATGTTAAAAAAATACTGAGAAAACCACTAGTACAAACAATTAGGTCCTCAGAAACATGCTTATGGTTGTCATCACAAGGATAATCAGGTCTCAAAGATTTCATGCCATCATAGGACCCCATAATTAAAATACCAAACAATAAGAGCAGCCCGGTGCACGAGCTATCGCTTGCGCAGGGTCCGGGGAAGGGTCCGGCCAACAATAAACGATAAGAATTGAAATTGCAGCACTACTTGCATAACAAAATGATATTAACACTTGGTAAGAAAGAAGAATGTCTTACAAGTTAAGGTGGAAAGTCAGAAGTAAATAATGGCAGATTATGTGCTGGGGGCAGTACATGCAAACAATGGATGTAAGCCTAGTTTTAGGTTAGCTAAGGACACAAAAAGTTCGGATGTCAAACACACCAAACAAAATCACTGAATTGGGTTTTAGATGTATCATGTAATGTGCAGTTGCATGAAGCACGTTCACTTCACAGTATGACACAATGAAAGGTGCATGAATACAAACTATAGTCAATCTAAACACAAAATTAAAACTAAATTAGACTTGTTTCTGACACGACAAGCTATCCATTCCATCTTTGGAAAAAGGGCAGCTGCCTGATATAAACTAGTACACCAGCTTACATATCTAAAGCACATCTCATGCACAGTAACTAGGAACCTGGAGCAGCACTAAGTTAAGTTAAAATACAGCTCAGCTATACACAGAAATGCAGTGTGCAAACATAGAATACAACAGCAAGACCTGATTACAGAAAACAGAATGGACAGTAATTCAATCCTGTTCTTTTCAGAATCAGAAGCATTGAGTGTTTCATTGGACATCATCACATGGTTATCAGAAACACGGACCAATTGTTCTTCATCATATTCCAAACTGATGTCAAAATTGCCAAAATGATCAGAAAATAATAGAAGTGTCGACACCATGTAGATAAGGTACCATGGAGAACAGTATTGTAAGATGAATCTATCTACAAGAAGCAAACGTATATGCAGTCGGTTTGGCTGGCATTCAGAATGAGTAGGAGGATTTTATCATCAAATAGGTCAGATAACAATTGTCTTCCCCGTTATGCCAACGAGACAACTAAACAAAAAACAAGCTATGAACATGCATGAGCAATTAGCAAAGGTAATGGCTAAGCAAATGTTCTCTTCTCTCAGGCAAATGCCTCGATTGTCCACATAGTTTAACTGAATGGACTGGGTCGGACATCTAATCAGTGTTGATCATCACAGAGAACCCACAAAACTAGATAGGTGAGCAGCAGAAAGGGCGCAACAATTGGTAAACGCGAGCACATCCACGGCAGTCGCGAAGCAGCTAACTACACCTCGCTCCATCTAAGTAAGTAGAAGGGGAGCACAGACGAGGAACAAACCATGGCGGCTGCGGCGGTGCGGTGCGCGCCCTCGGTCGGTTAGCGGCGGCGGCGGCGTGTGGAAGATTGGCGGCGGGGGCTCTCGCCTCGTTCTTATAGGGTTTGGGTGCTGGGGAGGTGGACGGCTCAGATCAGATCAGCCGTTGCACGCAGGGCGGTTAAAACTTAAGTCTCTGGTTTGTGGGCCTAATGGGCCGTCGAACCAGCTCCTATGCCCACGCTCACGTAGGATGAGATGACGGGTCTGAAAAGCCCTAAAAAAAATCTTCTAGAAAAAAACTTTTTCTCTTCTGAACTTCTCATCGGTTTTCCAGAGGAGTTCGCTGGGCGAGATGACCTGCGGCGGCCTCCCCGGCTCGCCGGCGCGGATGCCGGCGGTGGCGGCCCCTCTGGAGGACGAGAACCTCCTGCCGGAGATCCTCGTCCGCCTACCGCCGCTCCCGTCCGCCCTCCCGCGCGCCTCGCTCGTCTGCAAGCGCTGGCGCCGCCTGGTCACCGACCGCCGCTTCGTGCGCCGCTTCCGCGCGCACCACCTCGGCGGCCCGCCTCCGCTGATCGGCTTCTTCGAGGAGGTCACCCGCAAGCCCGACCCCCACAACCCCGCCCCGGACGCCCCCAACGTCCTCTCCTTCACCCCCGCCATGGACGCCCCCGACCGCGTCCCGGTCGGGCGCTTCTCCCTGCGCCTCCACGACGGCAGCGGCCGCTCCAACCTCGGCTGCCGCGACGGCCTCGTGCTCCTCATCGACCGGGCGGCCGCCGACATCGAGGTCCTCGTCTGGGACTCCGTCACTGGCGACCAGCACCGCTTCCTCATCCCCCGGGCGCTCGACGACCGCCAGGGCACCGAGATCTTGAACGGGGCGGTCCTCCGCACGGCCGGGGTCCTCGACGGCTGCCCCTTCCGGTTCCAGGTGGTCATGACCGGCATCGACAGGCCGAACAAGCGGCTGTTCGCCTGCATTTACTCGTCCGAGACCGGCAAATGGGGCGATCCAATCTGGGTATCCGTGGAGCATACGAGCAGCGCACTCGCCATTGTTGATATGCGCATTTCCAGTACCCTGGTTGGGAATTCCCTCTACTGGTCCCTTTGCTCAGCTAATTGGGAGGTGGGTGCCATCCTTGAGTTTGATTTGGATACACAACACCTGACCGTGATACAGCTGCCGGTGGGTAAGTGTAGCGATGGCAGCCGCTCCTTCCGGGCTATGTGCGTGGACGGTGGCGATCTTGGCATCCTTGAGCTGCTGGACGCCAACCTCCAGCTGTGGAAAAGGAAGATCGACCATGACGGTGTTGTTTCATGGGTGCTGGGGAAGACTATTGAATTGGAGCAGCTTCTTTATATAGATAAAAGGAAAATGGGCCCAGTGATGCTCGGGTATTGCGAGGACAATAATGTGGTGTTTATATGGACACATCACGGTATTTTCATGGTCCAGCTTGAGTCACTGGAAGTGTACAAGCCTCCCATACAGACATTTTACTGTTTGGTTCATCCATTCACAAGTGTCTACACTGCGGGTAATTGTAATTTTCTGTGATTGATTGATGAAAAGTTTTTTACATCCTTGTTACTGTTTTTTTGCTGTTCGATGGGTTATTTGAATAGATAGCCATATTGTTTAAGATATTATTATTATTATGATTGTCAAATTATGTGGTCTAAGTCGGAGGTAGCAAGCATGCATTTTATGTTAAATTTATTTGATGAATGAAAAAAATATTAAAACCATGAGTACAAAGATCATTCAAGTTGTTTAAAGGCTTAAAACTAGTTACATTCTTTGATCCATTTATTATTATATTGATCCTGCTAACTTAAATCCATAATAAAGGCTTGGTTTGATCTTTACGCGATAAAGTTCATTTTTATCACTTGTTGAAGGCTCGCAAGTGTCAGTGTCTAGTTGTACCAGAGGATAAATGAATTGAGTTTGTTTTATCTTTTCAAGCTAAAGTTATTTAAATATGAATTGTCATTATTTCTTTGTTCTTAAAATTTATTGGTTTGAATATATTATATTTTATCAACTTCAGATAGCACAGGTCATGCTTAAGAATAACTCTAGATTACTTCTTCTTTCTGATCAGGTAATATTATGTGCATGGTATTGCGTTTTAGGAGATTACTGAGTATATATACCGTTCTCAGAAATATTCTTTGCAAGGCAGTAGATTTGGTTTTGTGTTTATCTATTCCAATGTTGAAAAATGTGTTTTTCCTCTCTCAGTTTTGTCTTATGTAAATATCTTGTTGTTATCTCATCATATATCTGGTCTAAATATCATTGGTTGTTTGGCTTATGCTTGTAGGCATGGGCATTGGTAGTGAACCTGATGAAGCCCAACTTCTGTGCAATGCAATGCATAAGGTGACTTTATAACATTGGTTGAGCAGGTAATGTAAGCTTATCTTCGTATTTTTAGTTGAGGGATCATAGCTGTTACTATTGGTTTTTGTTACGGAAATGTCCCCTTTACAACCATTTGTGACTAACCAAATTACAAGTGAGTACTAATTCCCAACAACCCTTTGCTCAGTGTCAGCTGTTGCCCTCCTCCCGTCATGCTTTTATGGCAGGCTGCCACTTGGTTATGAGTTTATCCTGCAGCTCCATTCCTCTCCTCAATTGCTTTCACTTACCTCCTATCCTGTCTCCTGGATGAACTCTTTTGCTTACCCTTCATTCCATCCAGCTGCCTTGCTACCAGTTTGCCTCCTCCCTAGTGCTACTGCTCTCATGTTTGGCAATTTCCTCCCGGTAGCCCCTCGATGACTGATGACTTTGGACATTTCCCATTCCCAATTTGTGCACATGTTTTTAACTGCACGTAGATGACAATGTTGTCTGTTATGCAGTATGTATGATACAATTAAACACTCTCCCTTTCCTCCATATAGCTCCTCGGATGTATCCGGTGCTATTGTGATTCGAAAGTTGTCACCTTAATGTAAATATTTGGTAGTTAGCACTTAGCAATACCGACCATTTGGCTTCAAAGTTCAAACTTCCTTCACCTATACACGCTTATAACTACGCCCTTTCACATTGATGCTCATTTTGAATAGTTATGATACATACCTATTCGTGAACTAGTGATTGCTATGAGAGCATGTTGTCGTTCAGTCCAGTTCTTCAATTTTGCTTACTATAGATCTTTAAATTGATGACAGGATCAAAATGATATTAATAGATTTATATAAAAATGCTTCCACCGCAGTTATAATTTTGGATTTACTTTTCTGAGCGAAGGTGCAAAAACTCTGCACATGTTTCATTAAGAAAAGAAGAGGGTTTTGATTCAATACAAGAAAGCCATGTGTGGCTAATTCACTCTCAAGGAACGAAAGCTCTATTCTCACTGTGGTTAATGCAAATTATTGTTGAAAGCATGCTGACATCTATCTGCCTTCACTTTGATCTTGGCAAACACCGTGTCCATGTATGTGCTCTCGCCTTAGAAAGCGCCGCTGTTCCTCTTGCTCCACACAGAAATCCCTGCGGCGGCCCTTTGTGCACCTGCTTCTTCCTTGATAGCCACCACTGCTGGACAGCTCAGTGAGGATTGCTCAGCCAAATCTGGCAGATCTACGAGCATCACACAGAAAGATGCTCGGCCATCTCCTGCTGCTACGCACGAAGAGGACATGTGCCCGGGTTTTTCTGCTGATGGTGCTCGAGGTGGTTGGCAGTCCAACAGCGATGCAGAAGGGCCAACCAAATGAAAACCCGTCATTTGAAAGGCGCTTTCAGAGGATCTTTTGGCAGTTGTCATAGTTTTAATGCTGTAGAGTGTTAGAAAAAGTAGTGTCTATTTTGGACCAAAGGAAGTATCATTTTATAATATGATGCATGATCCTTTGCTCAAGGCTTCTGGTTTGGTTGATTTAAACTTGTTATAGTAACCGGCTATTTCTTACACTTCAAAAACATGTTCTTTTGAGCCAGAAGGCAGATGTATCTGCTTTCAACTCCATGAATCCCTCGTATGCCCTTGAGGCATATTTCTTTCTTGAACCTTTTCTGATTTACTGCCAGTTTTGATTCCACCTTTGGAGGTTTGATATAAGTTCCGCAAGCAATACAAACTTTGACTTTAATGGCTTTTGCACCATCAGTCAGTGGTACAAATCTGTTTGACAAGCGACTGTCTCGCAGGTATCTGAGCTCTCATTTGGGTTGCTGCGCTGTGGAATGGCTTACTGCCTTACCGGTGTAGGCTCCGCCCGTGCGGAAGTTGATCTTCTACGGCTACGGACATGTTCTGGTCAAGTTCGAAGTAGATTTGTAGGATTATATTTGTCCAGTTTGCTAGCTTCCTTCTGTTACCTAAATAATTGTAGGCATTATCCAGTTGGCATGATGACAAGGGGCGACTTGCTTGGACTAATGAATAAGGCAGTAGTGGTATAGGCTCTGTCGGCTCATTGGTGCCTCCGGTTTCATTCTCTTGCGTCTTTCGTGCAAAGCTCATGATTCATTCGTTCAACTGATTGGTATGGAGTCTCGCTCGTTTACTTATTTGGTACTCACTCCATCCCAAAATAAGTGTCGCTGATTTAATACAACTTTGTACTAAATCAGAGACACTTATTTTGGGACGGAGGAAGTACTTCCTTGGTTCACACAAATATAAGATGTTTTGGATACTGAAATGAGTGAACAAACACACTGAAATGTGTTTATATACATCCAAATCAGAAAAAAAAATTAGAACATCTTGTATTTGTGAACAGGGGGAGTAGCTAGTAACCTTTGTGCTTGTGCCCCGTGTTTCCATTCAAGCGGTGTGGAGACTTCGATCTCGAATCTCTGCTGCTGGTAGTACCAAAATGTTGTTGGATTGCTCGGCTTGAGGGCAAGTTCCGAAATGTCTTGTTGTACAGGAACCCATGGCAGCGGCCACCGCCTTTTGCTGCCAGGTAGCCCCGTCACGTCACTTCTATGATTTGACTTTGACTTGATTGTGTTTTATCTATTGCTCCCTCCGTCCGAA
Organism: Thinopyrum elongatum; assembly: GCA_011799875.1. Classification (NCBI taxonomy): domain Eukaryota; kingdom Viridiplantae; phylum Streptophyta; class Magnoliopsida; order Poales; family Poaceae; genus Thinopyrum; species Thinopyrum elongatum. Next base: position 496,770,414 of record CM022301.1, read on the forward strand.
AAAACTTGTCGCTCAAATGAATGTATCTAACACCATTTGAGGGACAACCTTGGGACAAACTTTTTCGGATGGAGGCAAAAAAAAAAGTCAAAATGAGTGTGTTGACCCGGCTCTGCCTCCCCGGCTCACAGATAGTGGCACAGCTAGTATTTTGGGTCAAGATGGTCCAATGGACACAGAAAATTTCCATAAAAAATATAGAACATACTAGTGTAGAATTCATCAAAAGCATAGACCATTTATTGGATTTACTGCATGGGTAACATGATTGACTGTCAAAACCCTCCCCAGATGACAGAAAAATATTCATATGTGCATACGAAATTGATTAAATGGTCATCACAATATCTCGAAGCACCATTTTGCAATACCTATGAAAATTCAGCACATAGAGATCGGCTATACATACTCCTATATGTACATTACTCTGGACTACAATAAGCAACATGACAACACGACGATGAATATTGCCAAGGTATCATAAATTCACATGAACAACAATTACATTTCAATAATTAAGTTGGACAGAAATGGCAAGGGATTAGTAAGTACTCCATGCATATTACAAGTATGAGGGGTTCGGCTCCTCTGCAATCGCGTTATAGTATGAGTTAGACAAAAATAAATTGCATAAACCTGAACGGTTTAACAGTGGGATATTAAGTCGAATCTATTTTATTTTACCCAACCAACCGAGATACTATATGTATGTACGTATAGAAAGTTGGAAACGGTTCTAGAACTTCTGGTGTTAAAAACAGTGGTACAGATATAACCACTAAATTTCAAAAGGAAAAGGACTATAACAAATCTTGAATGGTTACAAGGCTTAGCTAAATATCAGCATAAACACAGTACCACTATATTACATCAGCACAAAACAAGCACTTTGGGAGAAACAATGGCATATGCCATAGCGATTTAACTCTGTACATGATAATGTCATACATAATGAGAAAACCTTTTTACCCTGTATTTGATTTATCGTGAAAACCTTGCCGTCATTTTGAGAACGGGCTAGGTAAAGAAGGGGAGTGAATAGCAAAAAACTACCACATTACGGGCTATCGTTCCGAAAAACTACCGCTTTTTTTAATTTTTCAAAAAACTACCACAAAAGTGGTGGGCTGTTCCAAAAAACCCAAGTGGCCGAACGGTTACATTTTAACCGGGGTTATGACATGTGGGGCCCGCCCGTCAGGGTTTTGTCGGCCACAGGGCTCACGGCGCGCGGATGACGGCCGTTAGGGCGCACGAGCCGTCCCGACCAGGTCAAGACGGATCCGGCCCTCACTCTGTCTCCCTCGCGCTCACTCACTCTCACTCTCCCCCCTCTCGCTCTGTTTCCCCTGCCCGAGCTCGCCATCGTCGCCGACCACCTCCGTTCCTCGTCGCCAGCCAGGATGCCTTCTTGGAATGATGGTGATGAGAGCTCCGACGACGACAGCATGGGGGGCAACCTGATGGACATGGAGTACTTTGTAAGCCTCATCCTCCTCCTCTCTGTCATTATGTAGGGTTAGGGTTAGGGTTGAATCGATTTGGGAATGAGGGTTGATGAGCTGCATATTTGTATGGATGGATTCGTTTGGTTTGGTTAACTGTTAGTTTTGATCTAGGGTATGGATGGCACTGTGATGTCTGATCTGATCTACCTTGTACATCTGACCTTGAGCAAGGCAAAGCTTGACTCAAGTGGAACTATTTGATGCATTGGTTCTGATCTACCTTGTACTGCATGTAGGACACACCTGACACCATCCCTGAGCCACTCTGGTGTGGTGCTCCCATGGAGGAAGTTGCCAAGTGCACTCTGCACGATATGAAGCCTAGGAAGTGTGTTGCTTTTGAAGGTGCTAACACTGGGAGGAGGTTCTATGGATGCCCTGTTCAGGTGAGTAATTTAGTATGCTGGGTGGATTTAGTTATGCCTAGTGGATTCAGTTATGCTGGGTGGATTCAGTTAATGTGTAGGTGTTTTTTAGTTTACAGAAAGTAAGTGATTGAGTTATGCTAAGTGTTGGTTTTTGTTTGCATAGATTAAGTGTATTGAATGGATATATGAAGTCAGTCATGGTGGATGGATATATTGATTGGTTTTTGTTATGCTGTATTGAATTGCATATATTTTTGAATTTGTACATTAACTCTGTTTGAACTGAATTTAGTACTGAATTTATGGTTACATCTCCTCCTTGTATAGCAATACCCTTTTTGAACTGAAGTTAGTACTGAATTTATGCATTTTCTGAAGTATGTGTTGTCTGATCAAACTACAGGGGGGTGTGAATTGTGGTGTAGTTCAGTGGGTTGATCCTGTCTGGCCTGATGTACTTAAGAACTGCCTCATCAAGCTGTGGGAAATGTTCCATGAGCAAAACCTTGGAAGGATTCAAGATAAGCATGCATATGAGGATGAGGTTGCCAAGTTGAAGAAGGAGTATGATCATCTCTGCACTGAGTATCATAAAATGGTTGATGATGTTAGCAAGATGTTTGACTGGCAGGATGGTGTTGGCAAGATTGACTACCAGAAAGCAATGGATGCTGAGAAATATGAGAAGAAGAAGGAAAAGCTAGAGCTGGAGATGAAGATGGAGAAGCTAAGGCTAGCAAAAGAACAGAAGTGTATCCTTCAGGCCCAGGCAGACATAATTCACAACACCAGGAAGGCTATGAAAGAGATCAAGGTGGACAGGGATCTTCTTGCACAAGAGAAGAAAGAGCTTGATAAAGTAGTTGCTGATCTGCTGAATGCTGGCCATGGGAGCAAGGAAAAGCTTGAGCAAATCAAGGCCATACTAGAGGCTTGAAGATTTGGACAATGGTGGTTAAGTAAGTAAGGTGGCCGACACATATAACAGGCCTTGCAAGATGATGGTAGGAGTATATTTTGTGCAGTCCTATATGAACTGTTTAAGTTATGGTAACTGGAGTGGTGGTAGACTATGAGAACCTTTGCTAAGTCTGGCTTATGTTATTGTACTATTAAGAACCTATCTATCTTAAGTAATGCAGTGAAGAACTGTTTTATTTCTCTAGGTTGTTTTCCTGAAACTAGCAATGTTGTACTAGTTTATTTTTGGGCCTAAAACCATTATGTATACAATGTGGGCCTAGACTGGGCTGGTTTATTACTCCTGTGCCTACCTACCACCAACCCTTAGTAGTCTATAAAGCCCACCCCTTGGCAGAAACCACAGTCAATCCCCCCCACCCTTCTCCACCCCCCAGCCGCCAAAGAAACCCTAGAATCCCAGGGAGAAATGGATCCTAGAGAGGTCATAGATGGAGAAGACGAGGTGCCCAGGGGAGCCAGGCGCAGAGATGCAAGAAGGAGGGTGAGAACGCAACTTGCTAGGATGATCCTTACAGCACGCAACCGCAAGGACATAGAGCAGTTCCTGGAGGCATTCCCCCTGGCTCGAACCCTAGTGATGATGATATCATCTATGTGACGACCCCGGCTTAATTGTGCACTAATCATACACGCAAATGCACACGATCAAGCCTAAGGACTCACTTGAAGATATCACAACACAACTCTAAAACATAAATAAAGTCATACAAGCTTAATATTACAAGCCAGGGCCTCGAGGGCTCGAATACATAGCTCGATAGCATAAAAGCGTCAGCGGAAGCATCAGATATCTGAGTACAGATATATTACAGAGAGAGAGAAATAGGCCTTCACAGAGGCGGGGCAAAATAAAAAAAAAAGCTACGATCGAAAGGCGTAGGCCTCCTGCCCTGGACCCTCCGATCCTACTCCTGGTCGTCAAATGGCTCCTCATAGTAGTAGTACTCGCCAGGCGGGTAGTAGTATTGGTCGTCGGCTGGGGCGTCTTGCTCAGGGGCTCCGTCGTCTGGTGGCATCAATTGGATATGGGGGAAAAAGAAAGTAAAGCAAACATGAGTACTCATCCGAAGTACTCAGCAAGCAAGGATCTACACTACATATGCAACATTGTCAAAGGAATGGCTGTATATGTGGACTGGGCTGCAGAAATGCTAGAATAGAGGGGGAAAGCCTAGTCCTATCGAAGACTAGCATCTTCAACAATCTTCGACAGTCTTGCAGCAATAGAAGAGAGCAGATGAACATAATGTAAAGTAGCAGTAGTATCATCAACCTCGACCTGAGATCCTTTCTCGACTCCCTGCAAGAAAGCAATCCCAGAGCCGTACTATCCAGTTCTCATCTCATGTTCTAGTTGTACCGATCGGGATACAACTCCGAGTGTCCGTTACCGTAGGACAGGCTATCGATAGAAGTTTCTTCCCTGCAGGGGTGCACCAACTTACCCACCACGCTCGCTTAACTCCGGCCGGACACACTTTTCTGGGTCATGCCCGGCCTCGGCTAAGCAACACGCCGCCACCCGACCTAGGCTTATAAGAGAGGTCAGCACGCCAGACTAAACCTATGCCCCCAGGGGTCTTGGGCCATCGCCCCGGGAACTCCTGCACGTTACGGGGCCACCGAGAGCAGACCTAGCAACCCCTTATACAAGCGCGGTTGCGTTCCCAGTCCAACTCGGCATGCGCCGCTCCTTACTGACGTCAAATAAGCTTCGGCTGATGTATACGACGCAGAACGCCCATACTATGCCCACGTGATGGTTAGTCCTATCGGGCCAGAGGCCCCTCGGATCAAATATCCAAACCGTAGTGGATTAGGAGCGCGCGGAAACGAGCAGAGACTCACGATCGATGTGACCCCGTCGCCCCGTCTCGAGGACTTGCGGCAAGGGCTAAGAATGCCCGGCCACGCCTCGTAGTTATCTCACGGGCACCATCCAGGTCAACCCGACTCCACATCACTTCGCATTAAGCTCGCGCGGGTACCCCTCAGGGCCGACCCGTCTTTAGTAACATGGTTTAGTGCAAGTCAAAACAACAACAGTATCCGTGTGTCTGACACCAAGGGAATCCTGAGGAATCGCCCTCGATGGAATCCCACCTGATGTTATATTCAAGGTGAACGAAGGAGGAATCACCCTCGAGGTCCACACTTGAGGTGTTGCGCGACGATGTCTTTATCGGGGGTGGTGTAGGAGGAATCACCCTCGCTTACCACGACCGAGTAACTAACCTACAAGGTTAACATCAGAAGTGCTAACGAGGTATCACCCTCGGCACTCGATAGTAACCCAGTAGTGTCGAGCAACATAGGGGGAAGTGACGTGCGGTGCCCGGGTCTGATCTTCGATCCCGATGATCGGGTCTTCTGATATCCAGCAGGGCAGTCGGGATCAAGTGGGGTCTCTGTCGGGTCTCTACCCAGCCTATTCTAAGCAGTCTAGGATAACAGACAGGTATCAACAGTAGGCTACAATTAAACAGGCTATGCAACAGATATAGGAAAATAGTAGCAGTAGCAGTTCTAATGCAAGCATAAGAGAGAAGAGATTAGGCGATATAGGCATGTTCAAAATGGGGGTGCTTGCCTGTTTGCTCTGGGGCAAGGGCAAGGTCGTCGGTGGTGTCGTCAGGGACGTAGTCGTACTCCTGGGCTGCGTCTGCCTCGGGAGCTACGTCGACGTCAGGGTCTACCGAGAGAGAAGAGGGGGAAGAAACAGGTAAACATAATGCAAACATATGCCACACAGTGCGTGCTATGCTATGATGCAGTGCAGAGTTGTCTAGAAATGCATCTAAGTCATTTTAGTTATTTTTAGAATTATTCTGGGATTTATTAACCGGGGTGTGTGCACTATTCATCTACCGGATTCGGGCCCGGAGTTACGAGTTCTTCTACGTAGGGGGTTCCCACATAGAAACAGACGGCACGATCAGACTCGTCTCGTCGTTCTGAGCAACTTTCATGTTTTAACTTTTTCAATCCGAGCTACGGTTTAAAAGTTATAAATTTTCAAAGTTTTAAATGATTTTCTGAAATTATCTAATTATTTTAATTCGAATTATGCAAAACAGTGTAAATACATTTTATACTCAGACTTAACTAGCCCTAGTGTATGACCAGTGGGTCCCGGTGGTACAGTCAGCAGCTGACTGTGTACCTCTTATCCAAAACAACAGTGCTGCGGGCCCCATACGTCATTGAGTGTAAAACTAAACACGGTTAAATTAATCCAGGGACTAATTAAGCGTGGTGGGGCCCGGTGTCAGTGGGAGGTTTAGCATCTCAATTAAGGTCTAAACTAATTGCTAATAAGGGAGGGCCCACAGTCAGTGGCACCTGGGCCAGGTTCGAACGCCGGCGCGCGCTGGGGCTCTCCGGCGACCAGCAGAGGACGGCGGCGACACGCGGGATTCGCCCATAGGCGACCAAATCGGGCGCGGGACGGCTCGTTCGAACGAGCGAACGAGCGCGCGTCGGAAGGGGCAAGTGGCGTGAGCTGGGGGTGGCTGAAACGCGCCGGAGGCGAGCTCGCGGCGATGGCCGGAGTTCGGCCGAGCTCGAGGTCGTGGCTACGGGGCACGGTGCCGAGGTTTGAGGACTCGGACAGCATCGCTGCGAGGTCCTGAGCACACCCACGTGCTTGGCCGGTCATGAAAGTGACGGAGGCGACGGCAGCAAGTGTAACGGCGGCGACGATCTACGGTGGCGATGGTTGTGGCAGCAGGTGACAGCGGGGCGAGCTCAGGGGAGAGAGGAATCGAGCGGAAGCTCACCTAGGAGCATACGAAAAGCTCGGTGAAGGATTAGGAGCAGCAGGCGGGGTGGATCGACGCGACGGAGCTCCGGTGGCCGACGGCGAAGACATGGTCGATCCCGTCATGGTGGTGGCCCCCGGCTTGTAACGAGGGGCGCAGTCGACGTAGACGAAGCAGAGGAAGCTCGGGGACGCGACGGCTTAGTGAATGGTGGCCGGTGGCCACGGAAATGGCGAGCGGCGGCGATGGCGGCGCTCGGGCAGAGGGGAAAAGGAGGGAGGCGATGCGTGTGCGTGTGGGAGAGGGGATTAGGGTTGCGGGGAAGGGGAAGAGGACTCGGGGTCGCACTTGTTGGCGCCAGGGAGCCGCAGGATCAGCGACACGGCAGCGAACGCCGGTCGGATGCGCGCGCGTGCCGACGCGTGCGCGAGGTGAGCGACGACCCGGCTGTTGGGCTGGGCCGACCGCGGTGGCGCAGGCTTAAGTGCACAGTTACCCTCTAGGCCTTTTCCTAATTTCCCTTTTCTGTTTCCTTTTCTTTTCTGACTTCAAAATGTTTGGTCACTTAAGGGTTTTTGTAAAATGTGTGACCTGGCCCATATTTCACAGTGCAAAATATCCTATCACCCAAAATTAGTTTGGGGTAAATACTATTTCATATTTATTTTGTGTTAAATAAAAGGTGGTCAAATATTGTTTTCAGTCACTGTTTGAGGTTGTTAGAATCACTTGGCTAATCCCTTTATTGTTGGTTATAATTTTAGCATAGCCTCTGAATTATTTGCAACCATATGTACATTTTAGTTTCTGGTTTAGACAACTTTTATTTTCCATTTGAATTTTAATCGAAGTTTGAATTGGGAGTTTGAAAAGCAACATGATGCAAATGATGACTAGGCACTGTTAAACTGGCTGACATGGCATGATTAAGAGGTGATCACTGTAGGGTAATGCTGGGGATGTTACAAGTCTCCTCCACTACAAGAAATCTCGTCCTGAGATTTAAGTGGGGAAATAAGGAGTAACTTTGAGAGAACTGATCCTTATAGGATCGATTAGCTGGTGGACAATTCAGGGAATGCGGCAAAAGTTTCTCTCGAGTTGAAGCTTAGGAAGCATCGAGAGCAAGGTATGAAGGTACAATACGAAGTATCAATCGAATGGACATTCAATCGATACCTGAACAAAGTGTGAACAAGGGTTCAGGGTATCGAGGGCAGATCATCTCTCGAGGGGTGACTCGGGATAATACACATGGTCAAGGGCAAAGGATGCTTCAGCATCAAGGATGCTTCAGGAGAGTCAGGTTCCGATCCTGTGGAACTGTGGAGGGGTGTCGATCAAAGTAGGGAGAATGGTGACATCTTACCGGTCACGACAACAAGGTATGTCAGAGAATAGTCTGTCAGTTATGTCGGCGACAACATCGGTACCAAGGGCGAGGGACGAAGAGAACCGTTTTCCTGCTCGTTGAACGAGGCGAACCAATAGGCAAAGTTCTCGTCCATCGGTGGTTACCGGAATGTCTTCGACTATAGTAACAGGGTCTCACTGACAGGGTTGTAGGCCGATATGTTTTCATAAGCAGAGAATTTATCTCTGCCCAGACAATTTAGATTATAGGAAAGGTTAAACAAAACAATGGAAAGGAAAATGAAATTATCGGATTCAACAGACCAATGAAAAGGATAGATGTGCCTATACACAAGAATTAGGGGTATATCCATTCCAGGGAAAAGTAGAACACGATATACCTAAACAGTTCAGCCGGTACAAAACCATTTAGATAAAGGGCGAGGGAGAAATCAAGATGTTACCCGCACAATGGTGTCCGGATAATAGGTCAAGAAGCATTTGGCAATGTGCCTCCAATGTTCTTGTTGATATTCGGAAGTCCACAGTCATGCTTCGTTGCAGCAATGATATGGTGTCAAGTAATAGATTCGGTTCGAAGATCTCAAGAGGTACCGAGAAACATTTACAAGGGTATCTCGGGACGTAAGGAATAACCAAACACAACCAGGTTTGTGTTGGTCGAAAGTCAAGGATGTCATAGATGATAACACAAATCATCGAAGAGCAAGGATGATAATTCTCGCCATGAATTTAATTGATAACTTGGAACAAGTCAAATATGGGTGATGATCATAACACATTTGTCGGGAGGCTCTATGAAGATGCCCTTGAACAGTGACGACATCAACTGTAAGGAATGATGAGGCGAAAAGTTTATTGGAACCACGGATACAACACAAGCTCGGAATCAAGCTTGTTGTTTGGGGTGAAATGATAAGAGGAGGAAGTTCGACGTAAGCTTAGCTCGTCGTCGGAAGTTGTTCTCCGGGAAGAAGAACCAGGTAGCACAGTTAAAATTTAGCACGGTATAGATATAGCCGATCAGGCTAGGAATGATGTGATGGGGTATTAAACTTCTCAGTAACAAGTACTAGGGGTAATACCGGAAGGTAGATCAGGGTAGAGGTTGGACGGGTGAAATGATCTGCAGAGGACAAGTATTTAACTTATCCAGGAAATGGAATCAAGGAGAAAATATGGTCGGAACCACGATTGCAAAGGATCAATTCATAGATACAAGATGAACTTGTACCAAGGAAATAATTTTTCTTATGAGCAGCTTCCATGATAAGTTCTACATCGTTTCCATGGGCATGAACGCAAAGGTTCAAGGTCGACTCCCACTTCTTCAATGCATAACCTTTCATTCACTTCTCGTTTTCGAAGAATTTGTAGGGCTGAGAATTTATCTGGTGAAACACCAGAAGAGTAGGACTCGCATAACTTTCGAGTTCACACGAATTAGGGAAAGCATAGGTTCAACCCATCGGGACATTTTCACGAAGCTACACAACCATCAACCAAAGCAAAGGTTGTGAGTTCGAAAGCAGAGTATCGAAGCCAAAGCAGGTGATACAATTTACCGGAGGTATCAAGTACCAAGAAAAGAGCTCACAGAATGTTTGAGTATGAAAGATACTGTCGGATATTAATCTAACAAAAGATCAGGTAGACGACATAGGATCTGGCGTGAGTAGCGGCACTCAACCATAAGATGAAGGATGTGACGGCATAGGATTATAGAAACATCGGAATAATCCAACGTTTAAGTACAAAGGAGTTGTGGTTCAGATACGAAGGATTAGAAGCAAAAGCTCTGATCAAAAGACGAATAGGTTGAATAGAACTAGATGGGCCACTTTAGTGTTCCGTCTTGCAGAGATCTCCACCCATGTTTACGGGACCTGTCCTGGTCAGTAGTCAGTCCCAAGTCAGTATGGAGAATGATTGCACTGCCTTTCCGTGCCATGCAAGCTGGGCGGATATACAGATGGCAAGAAGTAGAGAATACTTCAGTGCCAAAAAGGAAATGCCAACGGGGAAGGAACCGATAAGGTTTTTGGATTAAAGAATAATCGGTCGGATAATTGTCCACAAAAGGATTGAAGCGACCTGTGAGAACTATCGGGGTAAGGTTTTAACAACTGGTTCCACTTGAGAGTCCTCCGAAAAAGGACGGGAGACAAGCACATTGGATTAAGGAAGCACTTGGACAACCCAAGTATAAAATTCAGAGGGTTCGCGATTTCCAAAGCCAGGAGTGACAATTAGTTAACCCGGGCAGAGGGACGAGTGATTTGTACAAGCTTAGTTAGACAATCAACCAATACTTGATTGGCCGAAAACCAGCTCATGTCCGAAACGGTGACTGGGCCGGAAGGATGATTTAGTAGGGAAGAGCTGATGATTGCGAGTATTCGCACACATGTTGAATCAATAGGATCGAAATGAGAATGACAAGGGATATCAACAACAATTACTTGACGTATGGAGCTAACCATAATATAAGCAAGCAAGAATTTCAGGAGCAGTAGGATGCATAGGATTCTCGGAAGATCAGATGATATTTCAAAGTGTTTTTAGGAATCACAGAAACAACTGGGGATGATCGGATCCCCGGTACTGTGAGTAATTAACCGCAGTGCGAAAGAAGCTGCACAGCAGTAAGTTCAAAGGATTCCCGGTTTAACGAGGAGTATTACGGGGTACCTCGTACAAACATGAGTGACTGGCCATGACGATATAACAGCAGGGATGTGTAGATATCCACGGGGATTATTGGTGTTAGTAAACTGCAAAAGCAGTGGGTAAAGGGTCTCGGAAAACTTCGGGAAGTATCTTCGGAGTCTTCTGATGATGACACGCCATCTTCTGGAATGAGGGGGCTCTCCGGGAGAAAACGGTTGCGAGAACCTAAGTGTCGGTGTTAGTAATTTATTAAACCCGAATAGAAGAGAAATCAGAGTCCCAGAGGAAAGACGAGGAATAAAAGATCCTAATACCACCCAATTGGCGACGTGGGCCGTAAGCCACACAGCCAAGTTAGTAAAACAGTTTTCGACCACTAGACTCAACTTCGGCCAAAGAGTTGGAAAGGGGGACTCCTAGAGGCAGTCGGCTCTGATACCAACCTGTGACGACCCCGGCTTAATCGTGCACTAATCATACATGCAAATGCACACGATCAAGCCTAAGGACTCACTTGAAGATATCACAACACAACTCTAAAACATAAATAAAGAAATACAAGCTTAATATTACAAGCCAGGGCCTCGAGGGCTCGAATACATAGCTCGATGGCATACAAGCGTCAGCGGAAGCATCAGATATCTGAGTACAGATATATTACAGAGAGAGAGAAATAGGCCTTCACAGAGGCGGGTCAAAATAAAAAAAAAGCTATGATCCAAAGGCGTAGGCCTCCTGTCCTGGACCCTCCGATCCTACTCCTGGTCGTCAAACGGCTCCTCGTAGTAGTAGTACTCGCTAGGCGGGTAGTAGTACTGGTCGTCGGCTAGGGCATCTTGCTCAGGGGCTCCGTCGTCTGGTGGCATCAATTGGATATGGGGGAAAAAGAAAGTAAAGCAAACATGAGTACTCATCCGAAGTACTCAGCAAGCAAGGATCTACACTACATATGCAACATTGTCAAAGGAATGGCTGTATATGTGGACTGGGCTGTAGAAATGCCAGAATAGAGGGGGAAAGCCTAGTCCTATCGAAGACTAGCATCTTCAACAATCTTCGACAGTCTTGCAGCAATAGAAGAGAGCAGATGAACATAATGTAAAGTAGCAGTAGTATCATCAACCTCGACCTGAGATCCTTTCTCGACTCCCTACGAGAAAGCAATCCTAGAGCCGTACTATCCAGTTCTCATCTCATGTTCTAGTTGTACCGATCGGGATACAACTCCGAGTGTCCGTTACCGTAGGACAGGCTATCGATAGAAGTTTCTTCCCTGCAGGGGTGCACCAACTTACCCACCACGCTCGCTTAACTCCGGCCGGACACACTTTTCTAGGTCATGCCCGGCCTCGGCTAAGCAACACGCTGCAACCCGACCTAGGCTTATAAGAGAGGTCAGCACGCCGGACTAAACCTATACCCCCAGGGGTCTTGGGCCATCGCCCTGGGAACTCCTGCATGTTACGGGGCCACCGAGAGCAGACCTAGCAACCCCTTATACAAGCGCGGTTGCGTTCCCAGTCCAACTCGGCGTGCGCCGCTCCTTACTGACGTCAAATAAGCTTCGGCTGATGTATACGACGCAGAACGCCCATACTATGCCCACGTGATGGTTAGTGCTATCGGGCCAGAGGCCCGTCGGATCAAATATCCAAACCATAGTGGATTAGGAGCGCGCGGAAACGAGCAGAGACTCACGATCGATGTGACCCCGTCGCCCCGTCTCGAGGACTTGTGGCAAGGGCTAAGAATGCCCGGCCACGCCTCGTAGTTATCTCGCGGGCACCATCCAGGTCAACCCGACTCCACATCACTTCGCATTAAGCTCGCGCGGGTACCCCTCAGGGCCGACCCGTCTTTAGTAACATGGTTTAGTGCAAGTCAAAACAACAACAGTATCCGTGTGTCTGACACCAAGGGAATCCTGAGGAATCGCCCTCGATGGAATCCCACCTGATGTTATATTCAAGGTGAACGAAGGAGGAATCACCCTCGAGGTCCACACTTGAGGTGTTGCGCGACGATGTCTTTATCGGGGGTTGTGTAGGAGGAATCACCCTCGCTTACCACGACCGAGTAACTAACCTACAAGGTTAACATCAGAAGTGCTAACGAGGTATCACCCTCGGCACTCGATAGTAACCCAGTAGTGTCGAGCAACATAGGGGGAAGTGACGTGCGGTGCCCGGGTCTGATCTTCGATCCCGATGATCGGGTCTTCTGATATCCAGCAGGGCAGTCGGGATCAAGTGGGGTCTCTGTCGGGTCTCTACCCAGCCTATTCTAAGCAGTCTAGGATAACAGACAGGTATCAACAGTAGGCTACAATTAAACAGGCTATGCAACAGATATAGGAAAACAGTAGCAGTAGCAGTTCTAATGCAAGCATAAGAGAGAAGAGATTAGGCGATATAGGCATGTTCAAAATGGGGGTGCTTGCCTGTTTGCTCTGGGGCAAGGGCAAGGTCGTCGGTGGTGTCGTCGGGGACGTAGTCGTACTCCTGGGCTGCGTCTGCCTCGGGAGCTACGTCGACGTCAGGGTCTACCGAGAGAGAAGAGGGGGAAGAAACAGGTAAACATAATGCAAACATATGCCACACAGTGCGTGCTATGCTATGATGCAGTGCAGAGTTGTCTAGAAATGCATCTAAGTCATTTTAGTTATTTTTAGAATTATTCTGGGATTTATTAACCGGGGTGTGTGCACTATTCATCTACCGGATTCGGGCCCGGAGTTACGAGTTCTTCTACGTAGGGGGTTCCCACATAGAAACAGACGGCACGATCAGACTCGTCTCGTCGTTCTGAGCAACTTTCATGTTTTAACTTTTTCAATCCGAGCTACGGTTTAAAAGTTATTAATTTTCAAAGTTTTAAATGATTTTCTAAAATTATCTAATTATTTTAATTTGAATTATCCAAAACAGTGTAAATACATTTTATACTCAGACTTAACTAGCCCTAGTGTATGACCAGTGGGTCCCGGTGGTACAGTCAGCAGCTGACTATGTACCTCTTATCCAAAACAACAGTGCTGCGGGCCCCATACGTCATTGAGTGTAAAACTAAACATGGTTAAATTAATCCAGGGACTAATTAAGCGTGGTGGGGCCCGGTGTCAGTGGGAGGTTTAGCATCTCAATTAAGGTCTAAACTAATTGCTAATAAGGGAGGGCCCACAGTCAGTGGCACCTGGGCCAGGTTCGAACGCCGGCGCGCGCTGGGGCTCTCCGGCGACCAGCAGAGGACGGCGGCGACACGCGGGATTCGCCCATAGGCGACCAAATCGGGCGCGGGACGGCTCGTTCGAACGAGCGAACGAGCGCGCATCGGAAGGGGCAAGTGGCGTGAGCTGGGGGTGGCTGAAACGCGCCGGAGGCGAGCTCGCGGCGATGGCCGGAGTTCGGCCGAGCTCGAGGTCGTGGCTACGGGGCACGGCGCCGAGGTTTGAGGACTCGGACAGCATCGCTGCGAGGTCCTGAGCACACCCACGTGCTTAGCCGGTCATGAAAGTGATGGAGGTGACGGCAGCAAGTGTAACGGCGGCGACGATCTACGGTGGAGATGGTTGTGACAGCAGGAGACAGCGGGGCGAGCTCAGGGGAGAGAGGAATCGAGCGGAAGCTCACCTAGGAGCATACGAAAAGCTCGGTGAAGGATTAGGAGCAGCAGGCGGGGTGGATCGACGCGACGGAGCTCCGGTGGCCGACGGCGAAGACATGGTCGTTCCCGTCACGGTGGTGGCCCCCGGCTTGTAACGAGGGGCGCAGACGACGTAGACGAAGCAGAGGAAGCTCGGGGATGCGACGGCTTAGCGAATGGTGGCCGGTGGCCACGGAAATGGCAAGTGGCGGCGATGGCGGCGCTCGGGCAGAGGGGAAAAGGAGGGAGGCGATGCGTGTGCGTGTGGGAGAGGGGATTAGGGTTGCGGGGAAGGGGAAGAGGACTCGGGGCCGCACTTGTAGCCGCCAGGGAGCCGCAGGATCAGCGACACGGCAGCGAACGCCGGTCGGATGCGCGCGCGTGCCGACGCGTGCGCGAGGTGAGCGACGACCCGGCTGTTGGGCTGGGCCGACCGCGGTGGCGCATGCTTAAGTGCACAGTTACCCTCTAGTCCTTTTCCTAATTTCCCTTTTCTGTTTCCTTTTCTTTTCTGACTTCAAAATGTTTGGTCACTTAAGGGCTTTTGTAAAATGTGTGACCTGGCCCATATTTCACAGTGCAAAATATCCTATCACCCAAAATTAGTTTGGGGTAAATACTATTTCATATTTATTTTGTGTTAAATAAAAGGTGGTCAAATATTGTTTTCAGTCACTGTTTGAGGTTGTTAGAATCACTTGGCTAATCCCTTTATTGTTGGTTATAATTTTAGCATAGCCTCTGAATTATTTGCAACCATATGTACATTTTAGTTTCTGGTTTAGACAACTTTTATTTTCCATTTGAATTTTAATCGAAGTTTGAATTGGGAGTTTGAAAAGCAACATGATGCAAATGATGACTAGGCACTGTTAAACTGGCTGACATGGCATGATTAAGAGGTGATCACTGTAGGGTAATGCTGGGGATGTTACAATCTACTGGGCAAGGAGGAGGGCAAATTTCCATCCTTTTCAGGTCACTAGGCAGAGGTGGACTAGGATTCTGTACCCATGATATTGTTGTTATATTTCTGTGGTCCTAGATCTGTCTTTCTATCTATGTGATGTTTGAAGTTGGTGTAAGAATAATGTTGAATGAGCTATGTATGTGATGAATCAAGTTGTCTATGATGCAATGTATGAAGTTGGTGTAAGAAAAATGTTGAATGGTCTATCTATGTGATGAATCAATCTGTCTATGATGCAATTTATGAGTGAATCTTTTATCTATATTTGTATGTATGAATGATTTGATCTGGTGATCTTCATGTTTTAGGTTAGATCTGTTAGGGTTTGGTCGACAAGTTGCCACCCAAAGTGACCAAATTTGGCCATTTTAGGGTTTGGTCGACAAGTGGCCACCCAAAGTGACCAAATTTGGCCACTTTAGGGTTGGTCGACAAGTGGCCACCCAAAGTGACCTAATTTGGCCACTTTAGGGTTGGTCGACAAGTTGCCCCCACAAAGTGACCTAATCATAACAATCAATTATCAACAAAAGAAATCAATTCATCTACATAACAATGATCAACATAAGAAATAATTTCATATGAAACAATTCATAACTTAGGTCATATCAAATCAAAATAGAGCTTGACAGCAGATAACTTAATTGTTCCAACCAGTTGAAACACACACCAGATAACTTAATTGTTCCAAGCAGTTCAAATCAAAACAGAGTTCACTGCAACTAACACAGATACCAAGCATGCCTAACAAGCATAGTTCAAGGCATAAAGCAGAGTTGAGTGTAACATATTCAATGGTTGCCACTGGCTGTGAAATACAAAGCAAATTTGCTTGGGGCCTTCCTCTTCCTCTTAGAACCAACATCAGCTTGACCTGAGGTTGATGCTGCCCTTGGAGCATTGAAACCTCTTGCAACTCTTGACCTGGTGTTCTTTGCTGGAGATGATGCACTTAACCTTGTGTTGGCTGGTGCTGAAGCAGGTGCTGGGTTCTTTCTCTTTCTTGATCCAGCTGTTGAGACTGCAGTACCAGCAGTGGTTGCCCTTGTTGAAGCTGTTGCTGGATTTCTGCCCCTAACTGGTCCTGAAGCTGCATTTGCTGAAGCTGGAGCAGGACCTGATGATGTGGCCCTAGCTGGAGGTGGCCTGGGTGGTGCTGAAGTTGCTGGGTAGGATGCCCTGTTTTCCTACAATTAAAAACAAGTAGTAGCTCAAAAGATGGATGCATTAAAAACAAGTAGCAGAATTTCAAAGATGAATTGGCTTAGTTACCTGGTGATTTTTCTTCCTTGTCATAAACTTGGCCTTAAGCCTGTCTCCACAAAGTGTCCACCTGTGGCCTTGCTTCCCACAGTTACTGCATGTTATTGTGCCCATCCTTGATGTATCCTTTGGAGCTGGCACTTCAAATTCACCCTTTTTCCTAGCTGTCTGCTTCTTGCCTTTCTTCTCCCTAAAAACTGGTGGTTCTATGTCAGGTGTGTTGGTGTTGGGCCAGAATTCAGGACCAGGGACAGGGTAGATGATGTGTTGGTATGCAGCCTTATACATTTGCTTCTTAAAGAATGGATGCACATAATCTTCTGGGTGAACTTTTATCTTCTGCATTGCAGATATTGCATGGTGGCAAGGTGATCCAGTCATGTCCCATCTCCTGCAAGAGCAGCTCCCTTCATCAAGCTTCACACAATATGTGTTCTCTCCACTAGTTACTTGCCAGATATTGGGACCAGCCATGTTTGCTTCACAGTATTTAGCCCACTTCTTGCTCTCTTCAAGCTTCTCCATGTAATGTGGGGTTATTTCCCACCTACAGCTCTCTGTTTTCTCTCTGATGCCCTGGTACTTAACCATTAGTTTGGTCCTCAACCCTTCAAACATGGTCTTAATTGGTTTGGACCTAACATCTAGAATCATTTTGTTGAAAACCTCACTAAGGTTGTTCACAACCAAGTCAGTCTTGCACACATGATCCATTGCATATCTAGCCCAACACTCCTTAGGGATGCCATTCAACCACATGTAGGCTGGTTCACATGCTGCTTTCAAACCTGCCATTCCTTCTTTGTGACCATGTTCAGTGAAGGAATAGCTAGCTTTGTCAACCCATTTCTTAAGTTCTTCTGCTCTAAAGCCAGCTGACTGGAAGTTGGCATATATGTGTCTCAGGCAATATCTTTGTGGGGATTGAGGAAATACTTCATTAATTGCTTTAAGAAGGCCCTGTTGTTTGATTACATAAGCTAGTAATAAGATAACTATAGCAGCATGGCTATGTGCATAAGAATAATATAGAGTCAGAGAAAATACCTTCTGCCTGTCAGACATGATGGTGTAGTTCCCAAACTGGTTGCTGGTGCCAATGCAGACTCTAAGTTGGTTTAGAAACCAGGTCCAGCTAGGCCCATCCTCTTTGTCAACCACCCCAAAAGCAATTGGGAACACATTGTTGTTCCCATCTCTCCCAGTTGCTGCCAATATCTGCTGGCCTGTGGATAACTTGATGAAGCAACCATCAAGTCCTGCATAAACAGAGATAGTTAGGGCCAAATTGCATAACTTGCTTACATTTCAAACAGGATTACATCACTGATATTTACCTATGAAAGGCCTACAACCAGCAAGAAATCCATCTTTTGATGCCTAGAGGCAGTAGAACATGTACTTGAACCTTGGTGTGGGGGCTGGGTTCAAAGGATCCTCAAAAGTTGTCACTATGCACCTGCTTCCAGGGTTTGTGTCAAGCACACATTGTAGGTAGTCCCTCAACCTCAGATACTGCTTTCTATG
Source organism: Thinopyrum elongatum (assembly GCA_011799875.1). Taxonomy (NCBI): domain Eukaryota; kingdom Viridiplantae; phylum Streptophyta; class Magnoliopsida; order Poales; family Poaceae; genus Thinopyrum; species Thinopyrum elongatum. The sequence goes on from CM022301.1 coordinate 496,788,481, forward strand.
ATCACCTTGCACAACATCAACAGCCATCAGTCTTGCCCTATATGCCAAACTCCTAGGTACATGCACCCCAAACTTCTTCTTAGTATGTTTGAGAACTGTCTCTACATCAGCCTTTACATTTGATCTAACTGTGTCCTCCACAGCTTCTGCAACCCATTCTGCAGTAACCTTTGTACTCTCTCCACAAGCTCCACAACTATGATCCATGTGGCACTTCTTGATTGTGAATGTATCTTCATGGGCTACTTTGGATGCAGTCATGAAAAATTCACATACATTCTTCCTCTCTGGGCACCAAACAATAACCCTTGATGGTTCATTCCTATGGTACTGAAAGTTTCTCAAAGTCCTAACATGAAAATTTCTCAAAGCCTTTCTAAACTCATACACATTGGTGAAGCAAAGGTCCTTGCACAACTGCTCATGTGCATCAGGTAGCTTTGGGTCATACCATTTCCTCCCTTTCTTCTTCTTCAATCTTCTCTTCCTTCCAGAAGGTAGTCTTGGAGCCTCTCCATCTGAGTCAGAAATGCCCACATCACCAGGGAAGCAATATTCATCAGCTTCAGGTACAAAATCTTGAAACTTTGGGATCTCTGGCTGACTGTGAGCTCTGGAAGTAGGACCTGGAATTGCTGCTGCTCTTCTCACAGGCTTCAGTTTCTCAGGCCTACCTTTTGCCACAACTCTCTCCTCTCCACTGTCAGCCTCTTTCTCCTCCTGCCAAAACTCTGAAACATCACCGTCACCTTCAAACTGTGGTCTGTCTTCTACAACATCTGTTTCTTCTTCATTTCCAATATTTTCTTCACCTCTCTTCCAAGCCTTGTAAGACATCTTTATCCCTCTATAGTCACCCCTATCAATCTCAAAGTCTGAGGATGATTTGTCAATATCATCATCCTCTTCACCACCAGCCTGTCCATCATCCTCTTCACCACCAGTCTGTCCATCATATCCACCATGAGCTTCTGAAATGTTCAAGTTACAGCTCTGCTGTGTGTTCAAATTAACTTCAAGAGGGTGGACCACTCCATCTTGTGGCAGACTTAACACAAAACCAGGACCCCCCACTGGACTGCCTATTGGAATTTGTTCTTCACAAACATTGTGAGCCCTGTTACATTCAACATCTCTATCTTCATTTGCCTTGGCCACAATGATATTCAGCACTGTGAAATCAGAGTGGTCTATCATTTCTTCAACTGCATCTTGACTGTCCAGAAGCAATAAACCTTCCTCTCCAATCCCTTGTTCTTTTACCCAGTACATGTAGTCATCTGACCCATAGCCTTCAGTCTCAGTAAGTGCTATCAAGTTCAGAAAAGTGATGTCTGAAACAGAAAACCTCCTTTCCATGTTATCTCTGCCCTGAAAATGCAGTCTCACCTCCCAAATTTCATCATCCAGCTTGCATTACATAATATGTTATTTGAAAAGCCTAACTAAGTGCTTTTTGCTACAAAATTCAGTGCACACTAACTATAAAGTACAGTAAGGAATCTGAATCCAACAAATGCTTCTTTGAATCACCATGCATTTCTACTAAATCTAACTAATCCTTCAGTGCAAAATGATACTGGTGCATCCAAAACTTGCCACAGAGTGTTTGCTGAACTTTGATTCAGTGCATGTTCATGTTCTAAGATGAATCACAACAGCATCAACCTAGGGTTTGGTCAAAAATGCTCTGTTTTTTGAACTGAACAAGCAGAAATGCAGAAACTGTTGAAGGAGCTCATCAAGAGAAGAAAAATAAACTTACTCCACCCCTCCAAATGCAGAGGCCCAGTGATGGGAGTTGGCCGGATCCGCCTGCACAGCGCCAGCAAGAGACCTCGCCGCTCTGTACTCAAGCGAGAACTAGCAATCCTCAGGCGACGGCGGTGCAGCCTGTGACGTAGGAGCCTGCGTCAGAGGTGCAGCCTGTGGTGTCCGTTGCGGCGGCGGCGGCGCCGCCGGCTGGGTTGCGAAGCTACCGCTCCCCAGCCAGTTGTCAACCTCTGAGTACTCTCCACCTCCATCCCCCCTTCCACCTCCACCCGTTGAATGGCCGCCATCGACTGGTTTCACCGCCGCCGACGCCATCGGCTAGGTCGGAGAGGGAGGCGTGAGAGAGAGAGTGTGTGAGACAGAGAGGGGGGGAACAGAGGAACGGCCGGATCCGTCTTGACCTGGTTGGGACGGCTCGTGCGCCCTAACGGCCGTCACCCGCGCGCCGTGAGCCCTGTGGCCGACAAAACCCTGACGGGCGGGCCCCACATGTCATAACCCCGGTTAAAACGTAACCGTTCGTCCACTTGGGTTTTTTGGAACAGCCCATCACTTTTGTGGTAGTTTTTTGAAAAATTAAAAAAAGCGGTAGTTTCTCGGAACGATTGCTCGTAATGTGGTAGTTTTTTGGTATTCACTCTAAAGAAGGGGGGTCACCTTAGTTTGGAAGTCCACGGACTGAGCTTTGGCCTTGTATTTGCACACTGCAAGCTCCTGGAAGGATGGCTTCAGCGGCAGCGACGCGTCCACGAAGACGCCGTTAGCGAAGGTGACGCGCGGACTGCCGACATAGGACGCGTCGGCGAGCACGAACTGCACCACCTTCTCGGAGAGCGCGTGGAGCCTCTCAGCCTCGCCTTCCCCCAGTGTAGCGACTAGTTGGTTGCGGGTGGCGCCCCCCGCGCCAGCGGTGATGAGGCTGAGCACGACGTGGAGGGAGACCGGAGAGAATGCGACATTGTTGGCAGTAGATTCAGGGTTGGATGAGATAGTGGAGGCGAGGCGAAAGCCGAAGCGGGTCTGGTGCGCAATGGAGAGGCGGACGTCGGTGGCGAGGGTGGTTGCCATGGCTGGGGTGGTGGTTCGTTGGGCTTTTGTTAGAGTTGAGAGAAAGAGGGATCGACTGGGAAGTGTTGTTTTTCATCGGTGACTTGTGGCTATTTAATGGGAGCCACGGGCCCAAAGATGTGCAAAGGTTCGAACAATATGCGTTGTGACCAACAAAAGTACAAAACCGTAAAAGCAAATCGGGAAGCCTCTCGATCAGCTGCATCATAAAAGGAAGATAAGTGGTTTGTTGTCTCTCGATTAATTAGTCACCGCTGTGTCATTTCGTATATATGGAAGAAACCTGAACTTATCCTATCTTGAGTTAGCGTGGCGCTTCCGGTATGTCTGAACTCTGTAGAATATAAGATTTACGGTAGACCACTACACGCCACGCGTAACATTTTAACTGATCGTTTTAAAAGCATTGTTCATTTTATTAAGATCACACAACTGATTAGCAATACTAAATTCCAAGCTTGAGATAGCGATGCCAACCTGTAAAGTTTTCATTAGTAAAGAAGATGTGCATGGCATAACATAATTAGTATTTGCGCCACACAACCGATTAGTACTAAATTCCAAGTTTGAGAGAGCTAGCCAACGTGTAATAAAGTTTTAACTAGAAAAGAGGATTTGCATGATATTGCGTGACAATGCCTAATTGGTATTTGCATCCCTTGCCGTGGGTGTGGGGCTTAACTTGTGGTCAAATTAAAGTGTTATGATCCAAGACAATACTGCGGCATATCCAATGCTACCCCTAGAAGATGACAAAGCTGACAATATGTGCTCTTGATCACTTTAGCTAGTTCCCCTACAACATTCGATTTATGTGGAGTTTGCTACATGTCTCGCGACCTTTTTGTTGTTTAATTAAGATAAGAAGCATACTAGTAGTGTTTTCCTAAGATGACACAACTGGTTTATTGTACTCCTTCCGTTCACTTTTATAAGTCGTTTCAGATAACTGAAATTGACCTGTTTTGCATGCTGTCTGAAATGTGTACAAGGCCTTATAAAAGTGAAGAGAGGAAGTATTGAATTCCAAGCTTGGGATTGCGATGCCAACGTGTAAAGTTTAACTAGTAAACAAGATTTGCGTGATATTGCATCATATATATAACTCAGATCAGATCAGCCGCTGCACGCAGGGCGGTTAAGTCTCTGGTTGGTGGGCCTAATGGGCCTCCTAGGCCCACGGTCACATACGATGGGATGACGGCTCGACTTGCTCTGTTCTGATCGGTTTCCCAGAGGAGTTCCTTGGGTGAGATGACCTGCGGCGGCCTCCCCAACTCGCCGGCGCCGGAGGTGGCGACCCCGCTGGAGGACGAGAACCTCCTCCCGGAGATCCTCGTCCGCCTAGCCCCGCTGCCGTCCGCCCTCCCGCGCGCCTCGCTCGTCTGCAAGCGCTGGCGCCGCCTCGTCACCGACCGCCGCTTCGTCCGCCGCTTCCGCGCTCACCACCTCCGCAGCTCACCCCCCGTGATCGGCTTCTTCGAGGAGGTCAGCCGCAAACCCGACGCCCCCAACCGCGCCGCGGACGCCCCCGAAGTCCTCTCCTTCACCCCTGCCCTGGAGCCCCCCGACCGCGCGCTTCTCCCTGCGCCTCCACGACGGCAGCGGCCGCTCCAACCTCGGCTGCCGCGACGGCCTCGTGCTCCTCATCGACCCGGCGGGCTTCGACATCGAGGTCCTCGTGTGGGACCCCGTCACCGGCGACCAGCACCGATTCGTCATCCCCCAAGTGATCGACGACGGCCAGGGCACCGAGATCTTAAACGGGGCGGTCCTTCGCACCGCTGGAATCCTCGACGATCGCCCCTTCCGGTTCCAGGCAGTCTTGACCGGCGTCGACCGGCCAAACAAGCGGCTGTTCGCCTGCGTTTACTCGTCGGAGACCGGCAAATGGGGCGATCCAATCTGGGTATCCGCGGATTTTACGAGCGGCGCAACCACCATGATTGAGATGCGTGTTTCCAGTACCCTGGTTGGGAATTCCCTCTACTAGTCCCTTTGCTCAATTGGTTGGGAGGTAGCTGCCATCCTTCAGTTTGATTTGGATACACAACACCTGGCTGTCATACACTTACCCTGCTTGGGTAAGTGTAGTAGGAATGGCAGCCGGACCTTCCGGGCTATGCCCGTGGATGGCGGTGAGCTTGGCGTCCTTGAGCTGTTAGACGCCAACCTCCAGTTGTGGAAAAGGAAGATCGACCGTGACGGTGTTGTTTCATGGGTGCTGGGGAAGACTATTGGATTGGAGGAGCTTCTTTATATAGATAAAAGGAAAATGGGCCCAATGATGCTCGGGTATTGCGACGACAATAATGTGGTGTTTATACGGACACATCACGGTATTTTCATGGTCCAGCTTGAGTCATTGGAAGTGTACAAGCCTTCGATACAGACATTTTACTGTTTGGTTCATCCATTCACAAGTGTCTACACTGCAGGTAAATGCCCAAGTAATTTTCTATAATTGATTGATGAAATTTTTTAACTCCTTGTTGTTAAACTAATAATATAAATTAAATATCTGTCAACTGTTTTTTTGCTGCTTGATGGGCTATTTGAATAGATAATCGTATTGTTTATGATATTACTATTATGATGATGATGATGATTGTCAAACTATGTGGTTCAACCCAGAGGTAGCAAGCATTATATGCTAAGTCTATTTGATGAACAAGAAATATATTGTTATGCAAAAGCCATATGATGCCAGTGATTTACTTTCCCTCGAGATTAATACCAGCTGGAAACAGGAAAACTAAGCTTGAACCAACTGCAACAGTGAAATGCCCAAATGGGTAGCTCAATTGTCACATGTAAAGGCTTAAAACTAGTTATATCCTCTGGTCAATTTTTTGTTTATAGTGATCTTGCTAACTTAAATCCATAATGAAGGCTTAGTTTGATCTTGACAAGATAATAGTTCATTTTTACCACTTGTTGAAGATTTGCAACCGCCAGAGTCTATTTGTACTAGAGGATAAATGAATTGAGTCTGTTTTATCTTTTCAAGCTAAAGTTATTTAACTATGAATTGTCGTTATTTCTTTGTTCTTAAAATTTATTGGTTTGAATACATTATATTTTGTCAACTTCAGATAACACAGGGCAAGCTTAAGAATAACTCTTTCTGATCAGCTAATATTATGTGCATGCCATTGCGTTTTAGGAGGTTACTTAGGATATATACCGTTCTCAGAAATATTCTTTGCAAGGCAATAGATGTGCTTTTGTGTTCATCTATTCCAATGTTGAAAAATGTGTTTTTCCTCTCTCAATTTTGTCTTGTGTAAATATCTCGTTGTTATCCCATCATATCTTTGGTCTAAATATCATTGGTTGTTTGGCTTATGCTTGTAGACATGGGCATTGGTGCATGGTGAGCTTGATGAAGACAAACTTCTGTGCAATGCAATGCATAAGGTGACTTTATAACATTGGTTTACAGGTAATGTAAGCTTATCTTCGTATTTTCAGTTGAGGGATCATAACTGTTACTTTTTGTTTTTGTTACGGAAACGTCCCCTTTACAACCATTTATGAATAACGAAATTTTAAGTGAGGACTAATTCCCGACAAACCATAGCTAGGCTGTTGCCCACCTCCCGCAATGCTTTTATGGCAGGCTGCCACTGGGCTCTTTTATCCTGGTCCTGCTTCTTCTATTCACCTTTTATGAGCTTATCATGCAGCTCCATTCCTTTCCTCAGCTGCTCTCTTTTACCTCCTATCCTCTCTCCTGGATGAACTCTTTTGCTTACCCTCAATTCCATCCAGCTGCCTGCTACCAGTTTGCCTCCTCCCTAGTGCTACGGCTCTAATGTTTAGTTGTTTCCTTGCTATAGCTCTTCGGATGGCTGATACCTATGGAAATTTCCCGTTCCCGTCAGGTCCTATTGTGATTCGAAAGTTGTCATCTTAATGTAAATATTTGATAAGTAGCAATACCAAGCATTTGGCTTCAGAGTTCAAACTTCCTTTACGTATACACACTTAACTACGCCCTTTCACATTGATGCTCATTTTGAATGGTTACGATACATGCCTGATCGTGGATTAGTGATTGCTATGAGAGCATGTGGTCGTTTAATCTTATACTACTATGTGTCTTGTTGTTTGCACTTGTAGTTTATGGACATAGGTGTTCTGCTTAGATATTATTTTGGTATATATCCATGTCGATCTGACTTGCATCTGTAATTTTCCATCAGTCTCTACTATAGTTTAGCTGATACAAACTAGATATTGATAACTTGCAATGGTTTATGTGTGGTCTAGCTCTTCAATTTTTCTCACTATAGATCTTTAAATTGATGACATGATCAAAATGACATTAGTAGATTTATATAAAAATGCTTTCACCGCAGTTATAATTTTGGATTTACTTTTCTGAGCGAAGGTGCAAAGACTCTGCACATGTTTCATTAAGAAAAGAAGAAAGTTTTGATTCAATACAAGAAAGCCACGTGTGGCTAATTCACTCTTAAGTAGAAGGAAACCACAACGACAACCAAAACAACATGGAACGAAGGCTCTATTCTCATTGTGGTTACGCACATTATTGTTGAAAGCATACTGATATCTATCTGCCTCCACTTTGATCTTGGCCAACACTGTGTCCATGTACGTGCTCTCGCCTTAGAAAGCGCTGTTGTTCCTCTTGCTCCGCACAGAAATCCCTGCGCCGGTCCTTGTGCGCCTGCTTCTTCCTTGATAGCCGCCACTGCTGCATAGTGTCCACGGGACTGCAGCGTTGTTGCCATGGCCAGCTCAGTGAGGATTGCTCAGCGAAATCTGGCAGACCTATGGTCATCACACAGAAAGATGCTCGGCCATCTCCTGATGCTGCGCATGAGAGTACATGTGCTCTGGTTTTTCTGCTGATGGTGCTCGAGGTGGTTGGCAGTCCAACAGCGATGCTGAAGGACCAACCAAATGAAGAACCGGCATTTGAGAAGCGACTTCACCTTCCAGAGGACCTTTTGGCAGGTGCCATATCTTTAATGCTGTAGAGTGTTCGAAAAAGTAGTGTCTATTCTGGACCGAAGGAATTATCAGTTTATAATACAATGCATTATCCCTTGCTCGAGGCTTCTACTGCATGATTTGGTTGATTTAGACTTGTTAATTAGTAGCTGGCTATTTCTTACACTTCTAAAACATGTGCCTTTGGGCCAGAAGGCAGATGTATCTGCTTTCAACTCCATGAATCCGTCGTATAGTCATATGCCCACGAGGCAGTTTTTTCTGTTCTTTTTGAACCTTCTCTGATTTAGTGCTGGTTTTGATTCCACCTTTGGAGGTTTGATATAAGTTCCGCAAGCAATACAAACTTTGTCTTTTAATGGCCTTTGCATAATCAACCAGTGGTACAAATTGGTTCAACAAGTGACTGTTCCGCAGGCCGGTATCTAGAGCTCTCATACAGTTTCTGATTTTATCGCCGGTTTGTAATGATGAGTTGATGTTTAGCAATGCAAACGCTTTGACATAGTATAACTTTAATGGCTTTTGCCTAATCAATCAGTGGCACAATTGGTTTGACGAATGACACTGTCCTGCAGGTACCTTGAGTTCCTATTCGGGTTGCTGGGCAGCGGAATGGCTTACCGGTGCGGTGCAGGCTCCGTCCGTATTCTAGGCAGCAAGCATGTTCTGGTCAACTGCGAAGTAGACTTCTAGGTGATTGATTTATTTGTCCAGTTTGGTAACTTCCTTGCATACCTGAATAATTGTAGGACAAGCAGCAACTCGCTTGGACTCATGAATAAGGCAGTGGCATTCATTCAACTGATTGGTCTCTTGGGTAACATTTGTGCTTATGCTCCGTGTTTGCATGTTGTATGCTGTGTGAAGACTTTGATCTCGAATCTCTGCTGCTGGTAGTACCAAAATGTTGTTGGATTGCTTGGCTTGAGGATGAGCTTCGAAATGTCTTGTTGTACAGCAACCCACGGGAGCGGCCACCGCCTTTTGCTACCAAGTAGCGGCGGTGGTTGCCATTCTAAGCCTTGACCTCCACTCCTATCAGCAGCTGAATGCATGGTGTCCGGCTCCGGTTGTAGGACGATTGGTGGTTCAGTAGTTGGTGAGCCTTCGGCCCGTGCTTGGAAAATGTTTTTTTTTTTTTTTGCATTCACACTAGTAGAAAACAAGGCTATGGTTCAGGCCTGGCCAGCCCATTAGTCCCGGTTCAGTGACGAACCGGGACCCATGGGGGCATACGTCCCGGTTCGTGCGCCCAAGGGGCCGGCCGGGCCTCGTGGGGCGTTGGTCCCGTTTCGTCTTGACCCTTTGGTCCCGGTTACAGACACGAACCGGGACCAATGGGCCTCGCTCCTGGCCCACATCCATTGGTCCCGGTTCATGGCTGGAACCGGGACCAATGAGGTGCCTATATATACCCCCTCGCCCGCAAGCAGAGCACTCCACTGCTCTGTTTTTTCTGGCCGTCTAGGGGAGGGCTTTGTGGTGCTCTAGCTCACCTTCTATGCACATGAGGTGTTCGATAAATGCCCGAGCCACACTACTTAAGCTTTCTTCTCTCCAAGCTCGACCTCCAAGCTCCGTTTTCCTCAAGATTTGTTTAGGTTTAGCGGTCCGTCACGTCCCGTCCCCGTCTTCACCGCCGTCGATCGCCCGCGCCGATCTCGTCGCCGGCACCACCGTGGTGAGCCTCTTGTTCTTATCTTCTTTCTAAAAGAGAAAAATTCTTACTTGTATGATTTAGATAGATACTTGTATAATTATATATAATGCACGCAGATGAACCGGCAATAGATGTACGGTGATAGACGCACCTCCGAGTACATTAAAGGCGTGCATAATTTTCTCGAAGTGGCTGAGGCAAACAAGCAGAATGGTTTTATGTGTTGTCCATGCCCTATATGTGGGAATACGAGGTCTTACTCTGACCGGAAAATCCTTCACACCCACCTGTTTTATAAGGGTTTCATGCCACACTATAATGTTTGGACCAAGCACGGAGAAAGAGGGGTTATGATGGAAGACAGCGAAGAAGAAGAGGATGATGACAACTATGTGCCCCCTGAATACGGTGATCCTGCAACGGGGGAAGGTGAAGATCAAGAGGAACCAGACGATGTGCCCGATGATGATCTCCGTCGGGTCATTGTTGATGCAAAGAGACAGTGCGAAAGTGAAAAGGAGAAGCTGAAGTTCGATCGCATGTTAGAGGATCACCAAAAAGGGTTGTACCCCAATTGCGAAGATGGCAACACAAAGCTCGGTACCGTACTGGAATTGCTGCAGTGGAAGGCAGAGAATGCTGTTCCTGACAAAGGATTTGAGAAGCTACTGAAAATATTGAAGAAGAAGCTTCCAAAGGATAACGAATTGCCCGACAGTACGTACGCAGCAAAGAAGGTCGTATGCCCTCTAGGATTGGAGGTGCAGAAGATACATGCATGCCCTAATGACTGCATCCTGTACCGTGGTGCGTACGAGGATTTGAACGCATGTCCGGTATGCGGTGCATTGCGGTATAAGATCAGACGAGATGACCCTGGTGATGTTGACGGCGAGCCCCCCAGGAAGAGGGTTCCTGCGAAGGTGATGTGGTATGCTCCTATAATACCACGGTTGAAACGTCTGTTCAGAAACAAAGAGCATGCCAAGTTGATGCGATGGCACAGAGAGGACCGTAAGAAAGACGGGAAGTTGAGAGCACCCGCTGACGGGTCGCAATGGAGAAAAATCGAGAGAAAGTACTGGGAGGAGTTTGCAGGTGACGCAGGGAACGTATGGTTTGGTTTAAGCGCGGATGGCATTAATCCTTTTGGGGAGCAGAGCAGCAATCACAGCATCTGGCCCGTGACTCTATGTATCTATAACCTTCCTCCTTGGCTGTGCATGAAGCGGAAGTTCATTATGATGCCAGTACTCATCCAAGGCCCTAAGCAACCCGGCAACGACATTGATGTGTACCTAAGGCCATTAGTTGAAGAACTTTTACAGCTGTGGAATGAAAACGGTGTACGTGTGTGGGATGAGCACAGACAGGAGGAATTTGACTTGCATGCATTGCTGTTTGTAACCATCAATGATTGGCCTGCTCTCAGTAACCTTTCAGGACAGACAAACAAGGGATACCACGCATGCACGCACTGTTTAGCTGACACCGAAAGTATATACCTGGACAAATGCAGGAAGAATGTGTACCTGGGGCATCGTCAATTTCTTCTGACCAACCATCAATGTCGAAAGAAAGGCAAGCATTTCAAAGGCGAGGCAGATCACCGGAAGAAGCCCGCCATGCGTACCGGTGATCACGTACTTGCTATGGTCAATGATTTACACGTAATCTTTGGAAAGGGTCCCGGCGGACTATCTGTTCCGAATGACGCTGAGGGACGCGCACCCATGTGGAAGAAGAAATCTATATTTTGGGACCTACCCTACTGGAAAGACCTAGAGGTCCGCTCTTCAATCGACGTGATGCACGTGACAAAGAACCTTTGCGTGAACCTGCTAGGCTTCTTGGGCGTGTATGGGAAGACAAAAGATATACCGGAGACACGGGAGGACCTGCAACGTTTGCACGAAAAAGACAGCATGCCTCCAAAGCAGTATGAAGGTCCTGCCAGCTACGCTCTTACCAAAGAAGAGAAGAAAATCTTCTTTGAATGCCTGCTCAGTATGAAGGTCCCGTCTGACTTCTCGTCCAATATAAAGGGAATAATAAATATCCCAGAGAAAAAGTTTCAGAACCTAAAGTCTCATGACTGCCACGTGATTATGACGCAACTGCTTCCGGTTGCATTGAGGGGGCTTCTACCGGAAAACGTTCGATTAGCCATTGTGAAGCTATGTGCATTCCTCAATGCAATCTCTCAGAAGGTGATCGATCCACAAATCCTACCAAGGCTAAGGAGTGATGTGGCGCAATGTCTTGTCAGTTTCGAGCTGGTGTTCCCACCATCCTTCTTCAATATCATGACGCACGTCCTAGTTCATCTAGTCGACGAGATTGTCATTCTGGGCCCTGTATTTCTACACAATATGTTCCCCTTTGAGAGGTTCATGGGAGTCCTAAAGAAATATGTCCGTAACCGCGCTAGGCCAGAAGGAAGCATCTCCATGGGCCATCAAACAGAGGATGTCATTGGGTTTTGTGTTGACTTCATTCCTGGCCTTAAGAAGATTGGCCTCCCTCAATCGTGGTATGAGGGGAGACTGACTGGAAAAGGCACGCTAGGAGGGGACTCAATAATATGTAGCGACGGGCATTATTGGTCTCAAGCACACTACACAGTTCTACAGAACTCTACCTTGGTGACCCCGTATGTCGATGAACACAAGAACATTCTGCGCTCCAAACACCCGGAGTAGTGTGACGACTGGATTACATGTGAACACATCAGGACTTTTGGCAGTTGGTTGGAAACACGTCTCAGAGGTGACAACACTGTTTCTGATGAGTTGTACTCGTTGTCCAGGGGACCATCTTCGACTGTACTGACTTACAAAGGATACGAGATAAATGGGAATACATTTTACACGATCGCCCAAGATCAAAAGAGCACCAACCAAAACAGCGGTGTCCGCTTTGATGCAGCAACCAAGAGGGGAAAGGACACATATTATGGTTACATAGTGGACATATGGGAACTTGACTATGGACATGATTTTAAGGTCCCTTTGTTTAAGTGCAAATGGGTCAATATGTCAGGAGGCGGGGTACAGGTAGACCCACAGTACGGAATGACAACAGTGGATCTGAACAATCTTGGGTACACAGACGAACCATTCGTCCTAGCCAATGATGTGGCACAGGTTTTCTATGTGAAGGACATGTCTACCAAACCGAGAAAAAGAAAAGATAAGGAAGCAAATACATCATACGATGAGCCAAAGCGCCACATAGTTCTTTCAGGAAAAAGAGACATCGTGGGATTGGAGGGCAAGACAGACATGTCTGAAGATTATGAAAAGTTTCATGAAATTCCTCCCTTCAAAGTCAAGGCTGACCCAAGCACCCTGTTAAGCGATGAAGAATATCCATGGTTACGGCGCAATAAGCAAAGGACACAAGCGAAGAAAAAGTGAAGACTTTCTCTCCACAACTATTATGATGATGCCTTTGATCTAGAATATCACTGCAGTTACATGTGAAGAAATGAAATGCCTTTTGTAACAGACGAGTTTCCGTATGAAACCCTGATACTTCGAAAGAGATTGTCCGTTTTGTACACGAAGTGCATCCAGTTTTTGCCGTAACCCTCTCAACTTTTTAGAACATGCTATGTGGGTGAAATGATGATACCATGCCAACTTTCAACCTTTTCAGAGTTCATTTGAAGTGCTTTTCAATTTCAGGGTCATATAGCTCAAAAAAACCAGTAAATGCATGAAAAATAACAAATGAAGTCAGAAAGGGTTGAAAATTGATGATGTGGCTTTGAATGGTGCATTTTGAACACACAAAAGTCTGGAGTTCAAATAAGTTCAAAAAAATGAAATCCCTTTGTAACAGACGAGTTTCCGTATGAAACCCTGATACTTCGAAAGAGATTGTCCGTTTTGTACACGAAGTGCCATCCAGTTTTTGCCGTAACCCTCTCAACTTTTAGCACATGCATGTGGGTGAAATATGATACCATGCCAACTTTCACCTTTTCCGAGTTCATTTGAAGTGCTTTTCAATTTCAGGGTCATATAGCTCAAAAAAATCAGTAAATGCATGAAAAATAACAATAAAGTCAGAAAGGGTTGAAAATTGATGATGTGGCTTTGAATGGTGCATTTTGAAACACAAAAGTCTGGAGTTCAAATAAGTTCAAAAAAATGAAATCCCTTTGTAACAGAGTTTCCGTATGAAACTGATACTTCGAAGAGTTGTCCGTTTTGTACACGAAGTGCATCCAGTTTTGCCGTAACCCTCTCAACTTTTAGCACATGCTATGTGGGTGAAATAGATAATACCATGCCAACTTTCAACTTTTCAGAGTTCATTTGTATAGTGCTATTCAATTTCAGGGTCTATAGCTCAAAAAAATCAGTAAATGATGAAAAATACAAATAAGTAGAAAGGGTTGAAAATTGATGATGTGTCTTGAATGGTGCATTTTGAACACACAAAAAGTCTGGAGTTCAAATAAGTTCAAAAAAATGAAATCCCTTTGTAACAGACGAGTTTCCGTATGAAACCCTGATACTTCGAAAGAGATGCGTTTTGTACACGAAGTGCATCCATTTTTTGCCGTAACCTCTCAACTTTTTAGCACATGCTATGTGGGTGAAATGATGATACCATGCCAACTTTCAACCTTTTCAGAGTTCATTTGTAGTGCTTTCAATTTCAGGGTCTATAGCTAAAAAAAATCAGTAAATGCATGAAAAATAACAAATTAAGTCAGAAAGGGTTGAAAATTGATGATGTGGCTTTGAATGGCGCATTTTGAACACACAAAAAGTCTGAAGTTCAAATAAGTTCAAAAAAATGAAATCCCTTTGTAACAGACGAGTTTCCGTATGAAACCCTGATATTTCGAAAGAGATTGTTCGTTTTGTACACGAAGTGCATCCAGTTTTTTCCGTAACCCTCTCAACTTTTTAGCACATGCTATGTGGGTGAAATGATGATACCATGCCAACTTTCAACCTTTTCAGAGTTCATTTGTAGTGCTTTTCAATTTCAGGGTCATATAGCTCAAAAAAATCAGTAAATGCAAGAAAAATAACAAATGAAGTCAGAAAGGGTTGAAAATTGATGGTGTGGCTTTAAATGGTGCATTTTGAACACATAAAAATCTGGAGTTCAAATAAGTTCAAAAAAATGAAATCCCTTTGTAACATACGAGTTTTCGTTCGAAACCCTGATACTTCGAAAGAGATTGCCTGTTTTGTACACGAAGTGCATCCAGTTTTTGCGGTAACCCTCTCAACTTTTTAGCACATGCTATGTGGGTGAAATGATGATACCATACCAACTTTCAACCTTTTCAGAGTTCATTTGTAGTGCTTTTCAATTTCAGGGTCATTTAGCGCAAAAAGAATGAACTAATAGCAAAAAGAATGAACTTAAAATAATCAATTAAAATATTCTGTTATGATCAACTAAAACAAAACTATAATATTCTTCAATAGCAAAAAGAATCAACTAAAAAGCTTTTATAAAACCCTAATAGCAAAAGGAATCAACTAAAAAGCTTTTATAAACCTCTAGTATTTTTTAAACTAAAATTATATAAAATTTATGCAACTAAAATTATCAAAGTATTTTCTGTTCAAAACATTAATGGCAAAAATAAGTGTCATAAAGAAATTTTTGTTGAGAAACTTTAATACTAAAATAGAATAACAAAATCTGTTCTTGATTAAAACAGACATTTAAAATAACCTAAAAATTACCAAATTTAATATAATGATAAAACACAATAATATTAAATAGCAGGAAAAAGAATCACTCAAAAATCTATTTTTATAGTAAAGTTATTCACAAACTAGTGATTCACACAAATTTAAAAGAATTCAAATTTAAACTATTCAAATTTGAAAATTAAAGGCACTAACAGAAAGTCTATAATTTTTGTTACCTAACAGCAAAAAGAATCACTGGAAAACTGCAAAAAAAAAAGCAAAAAAGAAAACAGAAAAAAAATGCCACCTACTGGGCCACCACGGCCTGAATACGACTAGAAACCCACCTAGTTGGGCCATGATTCAGGCCCGTAGAAGGCCCAGCAGGCCCACAGGCATAGCATTGTCAGATTAGGCCCATAGGCCTGTAGTTCAGAGGAGTTCAATAGCGATGAGGCAGTCGAGCTTATAAACCGGTGCGGGGCGCTCTCAACTAGCGAGGTGGGACTAAACTCCCACCACCACGCCGCTGTGCAAGCCCATTGGTCCCGGTTCCCGATTTATAACCGGGACCAATACTCTGGGTATATAAGTAGCACTTAGGAATTTTCAGAACCGCCCATCCTCACTTCAATCTCTCCTCCTTCTCTCCCCCTGACGGCGGCGAATTCATCCACGACGCCGGCAGGCTGCCCGAGCTAGCCGTCGCCGACGCCCTCGCCGCGCCCTGCCCCCGACGCCGCCGCTCCTCGCGCCCCTCTGCCCTGACCCGACGCGCCGATGCGCCGCGCGCGCCCCTGCCCCCGACGCCATCGCCGCGCCGCCCCTGCCCCATGCCCCTGCCCTCGTCGCCGCACCGCCCCTACCCTCGTCGCCGCGCCGCCCCTGCCCCGCGCCGTCACCGCCCTGATCCGCGCCGCCCCGCGCTACGGTCCAGCCGGCCCCCTGTTCATATACATTTTTTTCATATGATTTTGTTAGATGATGTTGATGATAGATATGATGATGTTGATGATAGATGTTGCATGCTTTTTTTGTTCATATAATTTTTTTGTTCATATGATGATTTTTTTTCATATATGTATTAATTTTTTTATTTAGGTTGTTAGTAGATATCGATTTTAGGTTAGTTGATTTAGTGCATTTTAGCTTAGTTGTACTGTTAGTGCATTTTAGGTTAGTAGATTTTAGGTTAGCGGAGAGGAAAAAGGAAAATAAGAATAAAAAGAGGAAGAAGGAGAAGAAGAAGGAGAAGAAGAGGAGAGGAAGAAGAGGAGAAAAAAATAAGAAGAGGAAGAAGAAGAAAAAAAAAAGATCGCCGAGGGGTCGAGAGGGGGAGGGTCGAGGATCGAGGATCGCCGAGGGGTCGAGAGGGGGACGTCGATCAACCCCCTCCCCGATAACATTTTTTTCCATGTATGTATGTCGTTGTCGATATACCCCCTCCCCGATAACTTCGACATGATGGGGGGTCGATATACCCCCTCCCCGATAACATTTTTTTCTAAGTTACTAAGGTAAAATGTTCACCCCCCTCTCGATATACCGGGCGACCAACTCTCGAGGCCACCCAAACCCTAGAAAAAAAAAGCGTTGTCGATCTCCTACCCCCTCCCGCCCCTACCCGACAAACTTTCGAGGCCACCCAAACCACTAGAAGATAACTCCGGTAACTTCGACATGAGGGGGGACATCGATCAACCCCCTCTCGCCCGAACAACTCTATGTATCATTTTATATCGCGGTGGACATATATCAAAGTTTGATCATATGTCAAAGTTTGAATTTTGACATATGCAACATTTGATCATATGTCAAAGTTTGAATTTTGACATATGCAACATTTGATCATATGTCAAAGTTTGATCATATGTCAAAGTTTGAATTTTGACATATATAGATTTATCAAGAATGCCCCCATTATGGATGTGCACAAGTTGATCCAATTTTTTTCTGATCTCATCTATATATATATTCTTCTATATGTCACGTTGTCTGTCAAAGTATTGAAGAAATCCATGGCTTCATCATTAGCCGGAAGTAACATGCGTATGATGCTACGAAGCTCTTCAAAGTTGTTTTGGAACGGAGTTCCGGATAGAATAATTCGCTTTTTGATACGAATTTCAGCAAAGGCCTTCCAAATAGCGATATTCGGAAGGCTCTTGCTGAACTTCCAAAAAACTAATTATCCTATCCGGGACTCCGTTCCAAAACAATTTTGGAGAGCTTCGTACCATTATGCGCCTGTTACTTCCGGCTAATGATGAAGCCATGGTTTTCTTGAATCCTTTGACACTGACAACGTGACATATAGAAGGGTAGATGAGATCAGGAAAAATATGGACCATTTTCTGCACATCCAGAATGGCGCCATTTTGTTAAATCCCTTGTTTGACATTCATGAGAGAGGCGGTCCGGACATCGGACATTCATGAGAGAACTCCGGTAACTCTTCAACATGAGGGGGGACGTCGATCAACCCCCTCTCGCCCGACCAAACCCTAGAAGCATCGAGGCCACCCCAAACCCTAGAAGCGTTGCCGAGGCCACCCCAAACCCTAGAAGCGTCGAGGCCACCCAAAACTTCCAAGTTAAAAGAGCGTTGTCGAGGCCACCCCAAACCCTAGAAGCGTCGAGGCCACTAATTAATATTCCTTGTTGTGATTAGCTAGCTAGGTCTATGTTTGCCACTAATATATCCATCTCTCATGTTTGTATATTAATTGCCATGTTGTAATATTTGCAGAAACTATGGATCAACAAAGAGACTTGGAAACAGAAGAGTTGTTGGGCGACATCATCCTCGGCGGAGGTGATGTCTTGTCGTATCTCAACGACACCGATTGTCCGGAAGGAGAGGGTGAAGGCTCCGGTGATCGAACAATGGAGGAGGAAGGACATGATCATGATGGCTCCGGTGACCGAATGCCGGAGGAAGAAGGAGACCATGATGATGGCTCCGGTGATCGAACGGAGGAGGGAGCTGTTGCAAAGTCCGGCGAGGTATATATATTAATTAAGCCTGTGCTGACTAGCTAATTGATGCATTAATTGTTTTGGTATGTACATATATTAACTCTTCTTTCTTCTTTTAAAGCCCTCCGGATCGAGCCAAACTTCGGTAACGAGACGAGGACCGAAGAAAAGGTTGCGTCAGGATGAAAGGTTCACGATCACAGCAATCGCGAACGATGGCCAGCCGATTGAACCGAGGCGGACCAAGGATGCATTTTCAGCTCAGTGCGGAGCTATTGTTAGGGACAACATCCCGATCAGCATCCAGCTATGGAATGAGCCTAAGAAGAATGAAGACCCTCAAGTTTCTTATGTCACCGATAGACAGAAAGATGATCTTTGGACCTCGCTGAAGGCAAATTTCACCCTACTGCCAGAGGAGGATCCGGATAAGCCAGTTATATAGCCATTGGTCAAGGCGTGTGCTCTTAAGAAGATGGCAGATCTATTCAGGAGGTGGAAGAATGAGTTGAAATCAACGTTTGTCGACAAAGGGAAGACTCCAGAATTCACCGGCCGATTTGAGAAGATAAGAGATCACTGGCCAGCATTTGTGGCCTACAAGACATCGGACAAGAGTAAGAAGATGTCAGAGACAAATAAGATAAATGCTGCAAAGAAGAAGTTTCACCATCGCACGGGGTCAGGTGGCTACCTCAAAGCCCGGCCGCTATGGGACAAAGCTGAGAATGACCTGCTTGCTAAAGGGGTCGAACCAGAGACATTGAACTGGCCAGACCGTTCAAGGACTTGGTTCTTCGGGGTTGGAGGAACCTTGGACCCTGAAACAGGGAAGTGCGTTTGGACGGACGAGCAACTTGCAATACCCGTCAAGAAGCTTCATAAGTGTATTGCCGCAGCGCAGCAAGGGACGTTCATTCCCGACAGAGAGAATGACGAGCTGACCGAGGCCCTCGGGAATCCTAAGCACCCTGAATGAACACATGGCACGCCAGGCTCCGTTGCATGGAAGGTTGCGTTTCCCGGCGCAGGCGGTTACAAAACCCGGGAGAGGAAGAGGAAACTGGAGCAGAGTGAACTGCAGAAGCTGAATGCAAGGGTACAAAAGCTAGAGGAACAAGTTGAGAGCCAGCGAGCTGCCGGAGCTACCCCAGAAGCTACCCCGCCATCTCAGCGGAGAAGCAGCGTGGCTTCCACCGAGCTCGTTCAGCAGCCTGATGTCACGGCTCCTAGCTACCCCGTGGATGCTATCACGAAGGCTCAACATTGCCAGCTTATGACGCAATGGCAGAACCTCAAAGTCAAGGCGGCTGTCGGCTCTGTTGCACCTCCTCAACCCGACGGAACTTTTCACTGCCGTCCGATTCCACAAGGCTATGCTGTTGTGATGGTGGATGAAGTAACAGAGGGATTTGAGGAGCTCGAGCTTGACCACCCTACAGGTGAAGGGGAGACTCAGCTGGGTCTTGCTCTGAAGACTCCATGTCTATGGCGGAAGGAGCACATCAAGCTTCCGAACTGGACGCCTCCGCCTCCGGCGAGTCAGGGCACTAGGCCTCCTCCTCCGCCTCCTCCGGTGAGTGATCAGGGCACTCCGCCTCCTTCTCCGGCTGCTCCGACGCGTGAGGGCGGCACTCCGCCTCCTTCTTCGCCTGCTCCGGTGCGTCCGAGCAGCCCACCTCCTCCTCCGCCTCGTCAGCAACGGTGGAAGACAGAAGCCGCCGCTCCGGCTGCTCCGGCGCGTCGAAGCACTCCGCCTCCTTCTACTACTCGTCAGCAGCAACGGAAGAGAAACGCCGCCGCTCCGGTGTCTAGCAGTACAGCCAGAGGCGGGAGGCAATACAAATTCGATCCATCTCTCAAGCCTCTAAAGAAGTTACCATACGAGATGACCGAGGAGGAAAACACGAAGATCTGTAAAGCCCAAGTGAGGGACTTTTTTGCAAAGAAACCTCCACCTCCGGAGGAGAAGATAGATCCGGTGAAAGCGAAGCGCACTCTCGATGCCCTGAAGCGACCACCACCGTCTCAGCCGCAAACCAACTATGAGCGCATTATTGAAAGGACATATCAGGAAGCGGAGCGGTCGGGAAGTACTTGCAGTGATCGAAGGTTAGCAGAACGAAGAAGTGGGAAAAAAATCCCCAGCTCGGCGAACAAGCGAACCAATCGTGCCCCCCGCTCAAGGTGTCTAGCGGTATCGTCGCTAATCATTCGGGGATGGTGCCAAGTACCAATCGTGCAGATTACCTGCCCGACGATGCACATTTTGATATAATGGAGGTGGACGAACACAAATACCGGAACGGAAAGCCTCTCGTCAAACCTGGTCATCCTCCTCTAACAATGATGATGCGAAGATTCCATGAGTGGTACATGGACACCTGCAAGGAGTCTGGGACGGATACTTTGACGCTGAGAGTTAAAGAGGAGCACGACCTCGTTGGAATTGATCTGTTGTCTGTTCCATTTGAGGAGTTCTTCCAGTTTTTCAATCAAAAGGCCCTCGATAAAATAATCGTCACTTGCTACTGTCTGTAAGTACTACTTCTGTAATTAAGTCTCTATATATAGCTCAGCTCTTTCATTGCACGTATATATAATTATCCTCACTATATTATGCAGATTGAAGATCGTCGAATGCAGAAAAGCACAAATCTATGATATTGGGTTCATTAACACAAATCTCATAGATGAATGGACGGTTAAATATAATGCCAGAGAAACCGAGGCCAACTTGCTACAATCGTTGCTTTGAAATCAAAACAAAGATAAAATACTATTTCCTTACAACTTCAAGTGAGTGTTACTGTCTTGTGCATATTCGGTTTCCCTTACTACTCGAGGTTATAGTAATGTAATTGATGAGTTATGCATGCGTGCGCAGCTTCCACTTTATTCTCCTAGAGATTAAGCTTGAGCAGGGACTAGTAACCGTCTTAGACTCGAGATGAAAAGATCCCAAGGAGTATGCGGCCATGACTAAAATGCTCGAGAAGTAAGTTCAATCGATCGTTATCGCACCATATCGGCAACTTTGTTCATTTTCTGATATCAAGTAATTATTTTCTTTGTCTGGTAGGGTTTGGAAAGAGTTCACCGCTAAAGCTCCGGGACTGCCGGGGGAGCTCCGATTTACACACCCGAAAGTAAGTACTACTAGCTAGTTCCGCGCATCTCCCATTGATTCTAGCTAGTTTCATCAATACCATTTAGCATGTTTGCTTATCAGTTTGATTGACCTCTATTTCTTGTAAAGTGGTTGTGGCAGGAAGGCGGGACTGATTTTTGTGGATACTACATTTGCGAGTTCATTCGCCACACGACCTGTGAGCGGGGCTACTCTGAAAAACAATATGAAGTGCGTAAGCAATAATATTCACAATTTTATTTTATTACCATCATTTGTGTTGAGTTTCATTCATATATATGTATTGACCCCCTTCTTCAAATTAGATGTGGCAGATGCGGGATGAACTCTTACCACAAGATCGCATAAAAGCAATTCAAGAGGAATTGGCGGGATTCTTTCTTGACCACGTCATCAATAAAGCCAGAGAATACCATGTGGAACTTGACATCAGATGTTAGGGATTGTAAGAGATCTTATATTGTATATATGTAGCTAGTAGCGTCGGATAGATATACGAAAACTTGTTGTTCGACCAATCTCTCGGAGAAGGAGGAGGTCGATCACTTCTCTCTGTATATATATGTTCATGACGATCTTGTATACTTAATGGTTTCCTTCATTTCCTTACTAGCTAGCGTGTCGCGAGTTCTCTCTATACGTATAGTACGTAGCGTCGACCAAGCACGGAGATAAGAGAGGTCACTTCTCTTTATTACCTAGCTAACACAATATATACCCCTACAAAACCCCCCAAAACCCCCCCCCCCCATACCCCCCCCCCTAAAAAAAAAACCCCAGCCCCTGAACTGCTGACGCGTGGAGGCTTTTTGGTCCCGGTTGGTGCTACCAACCGGGACAAAAGGCCCTCCTGCCTGGGCAAGCCGCAGCGGCCACATGGAGCCCCATCTGTCCCGGTTCGTAGGCGAACCGGGACTAAAGGTATTGGGCTTTAGTCCCGACCCTTTAGTCCCGGTTCCAGAACCGGGACAAATGGGCCTCTGGAACCGGGACAAATGGGCCTTTTTCTACTAGTGTCAGCAACACTATTTATGTATTTGGTTCAATGAATTGAGCAAAGAAATGGTGGAGGGAATTTCATTTAATCTCACTTTTAAAGGAAAAGGAACTATTACCTCCACTTGGACCTCTTTTTTTTGCAATGTTTGACAAGAATCTAGTAACAACTTCATGTGTTTTGACTTTGACTTGATTGTGTTTTTTCTATTCCTTTCAAAAACAAAACAAAGTAAAAAAAAATGAGTGTGTTGAACCGCCTCTGCCTCCCAATCTCGCAGGTAGTGGCATAGCTAGTATTTTGGGTCAAGGTGGTCTAATCCTCGATACAGAAAATTCCCACAAAAATAATATGCTAACATACGATGTATAATTCACCAGAAGCATAGAACATTTATTGGATTTATTTCATGGGTAGCATGATTGATTGTCCAAACCCTCCCCTTACATGTAACAGCTGAGGCAAATGACAAGACACTTCAGAGCAAACACATTACGAAGATAGGAGGGGATTGACTACATGACCGATGAATAGAACCACACCGGAAGTGTCTTCCCGGATAAGGAAGAGGAAAGGGTGATCCACGATGAAATCCAAGACCGAGGGCGGCGGTGCTTGTCGCAGGACTGCTTTAGCAATAGTTGTTGCTGCAGCCTCAGTTCCTGTTTCGTTCACTTCGACAAATGCTTTGTGGAAGATGGATGAGATGTAGAGGTTCTGTGCCATTGGGGAATCCACCATCTCTGAAAGATCTGCTTCAGCACCGAATGGCAGTTGCAGACCCAAACCTTTGAGCAAATCAGATGCTTCAATTCCTAAGGATATCTTGAACTTGGGGAGCTTGAATTGCCTGAGTGCAACCTTCTGCCTTGGGATATGCTGCTCCAGGAACTCTGGTTTGGCACTCAACTTTTCTGCCAAGCTCCAGAGACCACTTGGTGCTTCTGGAAGAAGGATGTACATGGAGAACTGCCTCTTGTCCCCACCTTGCTTGTAAGGAAGCTTAAGTACCTTCAAGCCATCAGAAGAAGAAATGTATTGTTCTTCTGAGCTGTGCATGAATGGTGTTTGAATTGAGCTCCCATCAAGAAGGTAGAAGTAGTCGCTTTCTGTTCCACGTGGATCAAACTGGTCTGTCCAAGCTCCTTTGAAATAAAGGGCATTGCCAAGAACAAGTCTAGTGGTATTGCTAATAGATCCTGCGGGGAGAATATCTTTGATGAGACCGGTTGTGACTTTCTCTACCCATGAGTTCACTTGAGCAGTAACTTCTGCGGCCTAGATCAAGTCAAAATAAAGAAAGGTCAATTATGTTATTGAAAGTACTATTGTGTCACCAATGTTGTAAAAAAATCCTCCCAAAGTATAAAGTGTTATACTTGTGCTGAGAATACAAGCAGAATACTAAGGTTTTGCAAAGCATATGTATATGTAGTAAGGTTTCACACACATAGTAAAATCATCACATACAACCACGGATGACAGAAAAAAAATCATATGTGCATACGAAAATGATTAAATGGTCATCACAACATCTCGAAGCAATATTATGCAATACCTACGGGAGTTCAGCACAGAGATCGGTTATACATATTCCTATAGGCTATATGTATGCTACTCTGGAGTACAATAAGCAACATGACAGCACAGCGATGAATGTTACCAAAGTATCATAAATTTATGTAAACAACAACTACAATTCAATAATTAAGTTGGACAGAAATGACAAGGGATTAATAAGTACTCCATGCCCCTCACAAAAAAAAAGTACTCCATGCATATTACAAGTTTGAGCTAGACAAAAATAAATTGCACAAGCAGCCTGAACGGTTTAAAAGTAGGATATATTAAGTCAAATCTATTTTATTTTACCCAACCAACCGAAATACTATATGTATGTACCTATAGAAAGTTGGAAACCGTTCTAAAACTTCTAGTGTTAAAAACAGTGGTACATAAATACCCACTAAATTTCAATGGAAAAGGACTATAACAAATCTTGGAGGTTTAGCTAAATGTCAACATAAACACAGTACCTCTATATTACATCAGCACAAAACAAGCACTTTGAGAGAAACAATGGCATGCCATACTTCAGCCTCAAAAGTGATTTACTCTGTACATAATTATGCCCTAGATACCGGACAAATCCTTTTACTCTGTATTTGTTTACTTTTAAAAACCTTGCCGTCATTTTGAGAAGGAGCTAGACAAGGAAGGGGATCACCTTAGTTTGGAAGTCCACGGACTGGGCCTCGGCCTTGTACTTGCACACTGCGAGCTCCTGGAAGGATGGCTTGAGCTGCAGCGACGCGTCCACGAAGACGCCGTTGGCGAAGGCGACGTGCGGGCCGCCAGTGTTGGACGCGTCGGCGAGGACGAACTGCACCACCTGCTCAGCGAGTGCGTGGAGTCCCTCAACCTCGCCTTCTCCCAGTGTCGTGGCGAGTTGGTTGCGGGTGGCGCCCCCTGCGCCAGCGGTGATGAGGCTGAGCGCCACGTGGAGGGAGACCGGAGAGAATGCGGCATTGTTGACAGTAGACTCGGGGTTGGATGAGATAGCGGAGGCGAGGCGGAAGGCGAAGCGGGTCTGGTGCGCAATGGAGAGGCAAACGTCAGTGGCGAGGGTGGTTGCCATGGCTGGGGTGGAGGTTCGTTGGGCTTTTGTTAGAGTTGAGAGAAAGAGGGATGACTAGGAAGTGTTGTTTTCATGGGTGATTTGTGGCTATTTAACGGGAGCCACAAGCCCAGAGATATACAAAGGTTTGAAGCATCTGTGTCATAAAGCAAGATAAGCGGTTTGTTGTCTCTTGTTTAATTAGCCATTGTCGTGTCATTTCGTATATATGTAAGAAACCTGAACTTATCCTATCTTGAGTTAGCATGACGCTCTGTGCTGATCTTCCCGTGCGTATGAGTTCTATAGAACGTCGAATTTGTGGGAGACCACTACACGCCTCGTAACCTTTTAACTGGTCTTTTTAAAGCATTCTTCGTTTTCTTAAAATCATACAACTGATTAGCAATGCTAAATTCCAAGCTTGAGATAGCAGTGCCAACATGTAAAGTTCTAACTAGCAAAGATGATGTGCATGGCATTGCATAATTAGGATTTGCATCACACAACGGATTAGTAGCACTAAATTCCAAGCTTGAGATAGCTATACCAACGTGTAAAGTTTTAACTAGAAAAGAGGATTTGCATGATATTACATGATGAGGCCTAATTGGGGATTCGCATCACCTGCCGTGGGGTGTGTGCTTAACTTGTGGTCAAATTAAAGTTTATGATCCAAAGGACGACACTGCGGCATATCCAACACTACCCCTACAAGATGACAAAATTGATAATATATGCTTTTCATCACTTTTGCTAGTTCCCCTAGAACATCTGATTTATGTGGAGTTTGCTACACGCCTCGTGATCTTTTTGTTGTTTAATTTAGAAGCATGGTGTTTTCTTAAGATCATGCAAGTCATTAGTAGTGCTAAATTCCAAGCTTGGGATTCCGATGCCAACGTGTAAAGTTTAACTAGTAAAGAAGATTTGCATGATATTGCACCATATAACAAAATTTGAATTTGCATCATTTGTTGGGGGTGTGGGCTTAGTTTGTGGTTAAATTAAAGTGTTATGATTCAAAGCGGAGCAAGATTCCATTCCTCAAATACTCATGAAAACACTAAATAATGGCACCACGGCATCCAACACTACCCTACAAGATGAAGTGCATTTACATAAAACCGCTATGATTGGGGTTAGGATTCCTAAAAGCGACCACATTCTGACTTTGCTACCAACTGGGGTGTGGGCTTAACTTGTGGTCAAATTAAATTGTTTGATCCAAAGGATGACACCGCCGGGGAGATGGACACAGGCACGTCCACCTGGAATATCCTATTTGACGCATTCTGCGTCAAAATGTCGAGGCGCCGCACACCCCTCGACCAGATTTGGGCCGGCCTTTTTATTCCCTCTTCGTTGTCCCTCTTCTCCTCCCTCGTGCGACTCTTTCATCGTTCCACAGAGAAGACTTCCTACCTCGTGCCCGGATCCCCTTTCCTCCCTCGTGCGGCGGCTGCTTCATCTGCCTCTTCCTCCGGGATCCTACTCCGGCAAGACGCCGCCGCCCTCGTAAGCAGCCGACGGGCCTCTCTTCCCCCGATTCGTCCGGAGAATCGCCCATGAGATCTGGCTGACGTCGTCGCAATGGATGTTTATTTTGCAGGTAGCCAGTGGCTCCGCCGTCGGCGTCGGCGTGGTCTAGGGCTCCATCAAGCTTCTTCAAGCTCCATCAAGCTCGGCATCCTCAAGGTAACGCCCCCAATTCCCCCTCTGTGTTCCTTCCTCTATGTGTGGTACCCGCATGATCCTAGTGGTCCAGTGTTGCTAGGGTTTGTAGGAGGCTTTGGTCCTAGTGGTGGAGCGATTTTGTTTTTGCATTTTTTTCGATCTGATTGGTTGAATCTGAGATTAGAGAAGGGGGTTGCCTTCGGAGATTGGATTCAGGGTATGATGCGGCTTGATGACGACAGGGGGTTGCATGTTTGTGCATTGGCTTTGGGATTTTGTTGTTTTGTTGTTGATGATAGGGAGTTGTGAATCTTAATGCAGAAGTTATTCTCTCTTGTTTCTATGTCTTGTTAGTTTCTATAATGTAGCAGCATCATGTACCAGTTCTGGATACTTGTTACCATGTATTTATTGTTCAGATGTTTTGTCATGTGAAACTGTTTCTCATTGTTATCTGAGAGCTGCGTGTGAGGTGTAGTTGAACATTGCATTTCTAGTTTATAGAATCCTTTAAGTTGCTGAGTTTGATGTTGCTTAGGCAAGCATGTACAATAAGTTGGTTGCATAAGTCACTGGGGCATCTATCATTTATGTGTATAGATTTAGGTTCTTTGTTCCCAAGCTCTTCTTCCCGAGAGTTGATTTATTCCATTGGACTTTGTCCTGCATCAACAATCTCTTCGAAACTGTTAATTTCTTCGATTCAAGGAGTTATGTTCCTCAAAATCAAGTCAACAAATTAACATCAAACCTGGTTCGTTTTCTTCTTCTTTGTTACTCTTTTGCATTCTCAAATGTTTTTTCTGGTACCTTCCTGTCAGCTTTTGTATGACTACAGTTTCCACATAATTTTACTGTTGCTTTTTTTTCGACGAAAGTACTGCGCTTGTTGAACCCTAGTTTTTCTTTTAATACAGATCATCAACTTGAGCACCCTTTTCAAGTCTTATGATCCAGATGCAAGAATGTTGAGAATTTTGAGTGCATTTCACCTGAGAACTACCCCCAGCAAAACAACCCGTGAGTAAAACAATATTATTATACTTCGTCCAGTGTTCTTTGTAACTATTTTATTCACTTCTCATTTTTTCAAACAACCACTTCTTTTACTGAAAAGATGTTTTTTTTGTACAGGCACAATTGTGCTCTGTATGCTATTATGTACATGGACATCTGGGATGGGAAGAACATGAAGGACTTTGACGATGTATATTTTTTGCTTGTTCTATGTTTTTCTTCCCAAATCTTTTTCTTTCCTTGGTATGCTTAATCTGTTGTTCACATTTTCATTTGTACCAAGAAATTATTCCTCAATTCCGGCAGGTTGTTGCTTACAAACTGGCGAAGTCTGACATCAATGAAGAAGTTTTTGAGGGTCTTCAAGAAGATGTTTCAACCAAGAAGAGGAAGAAGCGCCGTTAGTTATGTGCAGAAAGCAAACTACAAGCGGCTAAGATGCATCGATTTTTGTCCCATGAATGTGCACCAGAACTACTTTTCAGTCTCTTGTCTCATGTTTGAAAAACTTTGAAGTCACCTGTCTCAAGTCTGGAAAACACTTTCCCCTGGCCTGTAACTAAACTAGCTGATTATGAGGAGCACTTTTCCAAGCGTTTCATTATTCCCTGGGATTGTACTAAAAGTTTTTTACATTATAAATTGTGTCACTAGTACTATGTTTTTACAACATGTTTTCTGAACAGCATTTTTAATGTGATCCACATTTGTGTTGTTCATTTATGTCTTACAATTTGTTGCTAACAGGATCAAACAACATTGTAGAAGTATAATTACACTTTGTTTTACAGGAGAGAACAGAACGCGCTGATGCCGTTAATGTTTCCAAGGTGTTAATGTTTATAACATCACAATTTTTTGGGACCATTTGCTGTCATGTCTCTGCTCGTGCGCATGTACAACGTACAGGTTGTTTCACCTTTGTCATTGATGACATGACAAGGTGATTTGCTGTGAGCCTGAACAGTTTGCAACGATCCTGCTAGTATTTTTTTGCTTAACGCCGTTCTTAGCACACAATTTGGAAATCATGCACTCGCCAAAGCAGACGAGGGCAACGTTGTCAATCTAAAGAAGAAGAGAAAAACAAATAGAAGAAAGAGGAGGGACAATGTTTGTCAATCATGTTCTCTAGGGAACATTTTTCATCAAAGTTTATTTATGAAACCTTATTCAAGGAACATTTTTCTTTTTTCGAAGAACCCTTTTGAGAACGTTTTGTAAATGTGTCTAAAACTTTCAATAAATGTCCAAATCATTTATCCAGGAACATTTTTATTGAATTATGGAACATTTTTTAAGAATGTTTATTCAAGAACAATTTATATAATGTTCAAAACATTTATAACAATGTATTTCAAGAACATTATTGAGGGACCATTATTTGGTGAACATTATTAAGGGAACATTTATTAAACAATTTTTTTCCAGGGAACTTAATGAGAGAACATATTAAGGGAACATTATTAAACTAACTTTTTTTCAGGGAACATTAATGACGGAACATTATTTGATGAACATTATTAAAGTAACATTTTCAGGGAACATTTTTTATTTAAGAAATGTTTTTACCCTATTGAGAATGTTTTGAAATATTAGGAATTGTAGAAATTGTAGAACATTTTTACATTTCTTTTATGTAAGAACATTTTTTAAAAATTGTAGAATAATTTTTTAGAATATATTCAAGAACAATTATAAATTGTTCAGATTTTTTATACTATGTATTCCAAGAACATTATTGGGGGAACATAATTAAGGGAACATTTTTAACGAACAATTCAAAAAATGTTCTACATAATGATCATCAACAAAACATTCTTGAAACAATGTTTTAATTGTTCCGAATTTTTATAACAATGTTTTTTCCAAGAACATTATTGAGGGAACATTATTGAACGAACATTTTTTTCAGGAACATTAAATGAAGGGAACATATTTGGGGAACACTAGTCAGGGAACATTTTTTAGGGACATTATTCAAGGAACATTATTTTATTTAAATGAATTATTTTTACCATTTTGAGATTGTTTTTTAAATATATCTATTTTTTTATTAAATGTCCGGATCATTTTACCTAGGAACATTTTTTTTTAATTATGGAACATTTTTTAAGAATGCTTATTCAACAACAATTTTTGAATTATTAATACTTTTTTAGGGAACATTTTTCCTGAATTCACGAACATTGTTTGAATCTGTGATCCTTTTTTATAGTGTCAACTTCAAGGGAAATTGTACTGCAAGATTCAACTGAAAGGAATACTTCCATGTGGATTTTTTTTCCTTAAAGATACAGTTTTTCTGTTTTTCTCTTGCTTCTCCAGTGATAGTTTCTTGCAATACCTTCAGCTGTAAAGAAGGTCCAAAAACAGCAGAAACAGTTTGATGATGCCCTGGTGATATACAATTTTTTTGCATACATTTTTCTTGTCTTTGATGGTGCCCTGGTGATACTTTAATCACTGACACTTTGATGAAGCTCTAAGCTTACATCAATTTTTCAGAACGAGTTGATACAGAAGCTTGAGCCAGCAGATTTTTTTGTTTGTTTGTAAAATAAGCTTACATCAAACTGTTTTAGAACCATCTAGTGGAAGGTATTGCAGTTTTAGAATCAACTTGCAGTTGTGACAACAGCAGAATAATTTTGTAGTTTTACAGCTGAAACAGCATTACAGTTTAAAAACAGTTGAATCAGTTCAAACAGTACAATGTTTGCTTGAGAAACAGCTGAAGGCAATCATTTTACAAAACATTCCTTTTTAAGTTGCTTGATCATTTTTTCCGCATATTCGAGTAAAATTTTGAAGGCAATCATTTTTCGACCAACATATGAACACAACTTAGGTAACTTCATGGTCTCCAGTCAAAGAAATTATTTGGACATAGAAATTCCTTTTTTCTTCAAGCTGTTACCTATCCAATTTTTTTTCCTATTTCCAACTAACCTATTTCCCTTTTTATTCTGAAGGGTCTCAACGCAAGAGTGAAAGGAATAGTCCATGAGGAAATTGTTGTCTTACTGATATAGTTCTTCTGTTTTTTATCATGCATTAGTTGTGAAGAAGGTTTAATTCTGCAGAATAAGTTTGTAAAGAAGCTCAAAGATTTGTATACTTTTTTCCATTTCAGTTTTCATGTATGTTTTTTTTATGCTCCTCTTCTAGAACTGTTTTAGAAATAGCAGAAACCTTTATTACAACCAACATCCACAAAGCAATGTATGACAAACAACACACTCAAATTGGTTTGCAGAAGAATGTCTTCACCTACCTCCACTAACTGAACTTACAACCGCCTCTATTTTATTCGCCCATGATAACCCCAAAGATTCTAAGTAAACATGACAAGAACTTCAGAAGTCTCTCAAGTGCGCTCTGTCAGTGGCGCATTCTCTAGGAATCAGTGGCGCATTCTCTAGAAACAATAGAGCGCTCTGCCAAGGACGCATTCACCCCGATTTATGTTCCGAAAACTATACCTCGCCTCAAGTGCGCTCTGTCAATGGTGTATTCTTTAGAGACAATAGAGCGCTCTGCCAGTGACGCATTCACCTGGTTAATAATCCCGAGCCTATGGCTATAAACACTCACCACTTTCATGCATCACTCGACACATACCCACGTCTACCATTGCAAGCTACTCACACCATCACACAACACAGTCAATACCAAAACATAACAACACGGGATACACATATCAGGCCAAACATATATCATCACACAACAACTACACATGCATAGCAGAAATATAGAATTAACTATAATCAAAAGTGCAACTTGCCTTGAACGGTGTTGAAGTACTCTAATGCTCCATTCTGATCCGCTTCACACTCCGGACAATCTATACGTTTAATGAATGCACCGATAAATAAACAGTGCTCACATAACACTAAAATAAAGTAAACAGCAAGGAATTCAAATAAAACTCCAATAACAGAAACATATCAGTAGGTATATCTTATCTAGATGCTAGTAGGATCACAATGCAAAAAGAATCAACTAATTTGGATCGATGGTTTGAAAGATACGGCCTCCGGAAGGTTAAATTCAAATTTGAGCAAATTCAAATTTAAACAGTTTAAAAATGTGAAATTTTGGTTCTACTAGATGCTCCTGGTCAATATGAGTACACAGGAAAAAGAATCGATGAATTTGGATATACGGATCTCAAGATATAGCTAATTGAAATTAGGTGAAAAATATGTAAAAAGTCAAAAAGAACTCTCTGTTTTTTTTACTACTGCAGAGGCTACTGTAGCGAACAGCCACGTGGCGCGACATGGATGGCTGGAAACTGTTCTCCGTGAGGCTTAAACGGCGAACGGGCTGCGACTTAAAGGAAAACGATTCGTAATAAAAAAAGATATTGTCGATCTAATCTCGACCGTCAGAGGGAGATCGGACGGATGGGAGACGCTCACTGCGGAACAGAGGGAAGGGCGTCGCCGGAGTTGAGGAAGAAGGGCTCGGGCGGCTCTGACTTGGAGCGTGCGGTCTCTGGGGAAACCTCCTGAGCTCGAGGACGAAGGAACGAGGTGCTCCAGGCGATGGTGAACTAGAAAACCTCCTCGGGGATGATCATGGCTTGCTCCCGTGATGGCACCGTGCGGCTGTAGCGGCGATGGCGGCGAGAAGCTTCTGGTCGAGGTCCCTGCACTCGTATGGATGCGTATGTGCGCGAGATAGAGGGTTAAGGAGCTAGAGAAAATCATGTCGAAGAGGACAGAGGATAAAGGAGGTGCTGGGAACCTTCAAAGGCAACATAATCGACGCCGACACGAGCTTCTGGACGGCGAACTTCAGCGAGATCGGGGCGGAGCTCTAGGGCACGGTAGATCATGATTTTTGCAAAAATCAGACGAGTCGGACGTGGGAAATATTTATATGGAGGTGGGAGTGCGAGAGGTGCAAGATCCGAGCCGAATCCACCGAGGATGTGGATCGGGATTGGTCTCCAGGAAGAACACGTATGGAGCAAGGTGATGACAGATGGGCCCGATCGGTCAGCGGCAGAGAGCAGAAAACAGAATTAAAGAAAAAGAAAAGGAGAGCTACGGGGTGGGCTGAGGCTGCTGTGCTGCTCCGAAATGGGCCGGCCTCCTAGCTGAGCGCGCGCGCGGGCGAAGCCCTGGCTCGGCCACTGTGCAGACCGACTGCACAGTGCGACTGGTTTTTTTAAAACCTTGCTACAGAAAGTAAATAAAGCTAAATAAATAGGAAATTAAATCCTAGAAAAATACCAGAACACACAATAAAACATTATTACTACTATATAAAACAGTGAACATTTTTACAACACAAATGCACTTTTTTGGAAAATTATTTTATGCAACACAAGCACATAAAGAGCATTATAACAACCCTAAAATAACTTTGAGTTTCAACAAAGTCAAAATAATTTTATGTAGACTCCAGAATATATTCTTAGCATTTTCCAAATATAACTAATAGGGGAGAAGTCATATTATCTCCTATCCAAATATTTTGCCTTGAGTTGGAAAACTCTTTGAATATTTGTAAAATAAAAATAAGAGTGGATATTCGGGAAGTCATGTTATTCCCTCTCAATAGAATATCACAGAAACTCCAAAAAAAAATTAAATATGCATAGAAATCAGGATGCAAAAGGAACGATCCTATTAACAATCCAAAATTGAAAATTTGGGATGTTACAAATCTACCACCCTTAAAATGAATCTCGTCCTCGAGATTCAAAGAGGCTAGAAAGAAAAGACTAGGGTTGGGATCTCCTTGAATATCCATTCTTCATCCGAGAGTGTGGAGTACTACCACCCTTAGAATAAGAGTCACCGGTCTTCAAAAATCTTACTCCTTCGAGGAAATCCTTTAGATATATGTCTTACACTCCTTTGAAATTCTGAGTCCCATATCAAAAGAGCGGTTTTCCATATACATAAACTTCATGGCTCACAGGTCTTGCGCCGATACTAAACAAATATCGATACTCTCATGGTGGTCATCAAGAATGGTTCCTGCAGAAAAGAGTCTTGGTTTATTCTCACCGTACAACCTACTATTGGCAACGGGTGCCTCTACAAGGGGTCAAACGTCATACCATTCTAAGGTTCAAGCTTAACAACGTCGTCTCTCTAAATAGGTAAGTCACTCTAGATTTATTATCCCACATAGCAATAGCGAATAATAAGAGTAAGTCGGCATGGTGATCAATCCATCCCGCACCCAAATCATTACCTTGTATATGGTTTAGAAAATCTCGCATTCTAACACTCGGACATCCTCACAAGCATGGCAAAAAAAACACTTGTTCACGAACTGGGTTCGCATAAATTCATTGGTTCTGCATGCCAAACAAAACATCTATCGTTCCTGTCAACTCTCAGGTTTGCGTCAACTACTATAAAACATCTACTAAAGAATTATAGCTTCCTCTAGGGTTCTTCCTTCAGCAAGATTGTTCTTGCTTCTTATCGGATCCTGGCGCTCATGGTTAAGCTTGAACTCATCATTGGGTTGCATCCATCTTTAGGATATAGACAGAATAAAGACCTAAGGGGAAAACACTACCCATATGCTCATGCTAGCAACAAAACTCCCAAATTAAACAAATCAAACAATTCACACAACACAAGCAAAACCTAAAGGTAAGGTCATATCCACGAGAGATATGATCTCATCAGACTACCGCAAATCATTTATCGAACACAACTTAGTAATGGTGGTCTGTCAACTAAAACTCCTTAAATGACACTAATATAATTCCACGGGTCATCTATATTTGAAAAGAGAAGATAATTAGCAAAAGATATGAACACGATAGTGAAGACTACTAAGTAGACAAAAGTTGTAAAATAAGTTTTTTACTCCTATGGCTTTTCTAATCCATTTTCTAGGGTCACGACCTACAGTCAACACACTACTCTGATACCATCTATAACGACCCGAACCTGATAAGATTCGATGTCTCTGTGCTTACTGTGCTAGTCCCTGGATCGATTCGCTAGCACACACAGTACATATAAATATCAAATAACAAGTGCATCATTTACTACAATGTATGTGATACGTTTCCAACGTATCTATAATTTTTTATTGTTCCATGCTATTATATTATCTGTTTTGGATGTTTTATATGCATTAATATGCTATTTTATATTATTTTTGGGACTAACCTATTAACCTAGAGCCCAGTGCCAGTTCCTGTTTTTTTCCTTGTTTTTGAGTTTCGCAGAAAAGGAATAACAAACGGAATAAAACTTTCGCAATAATCTTTCTTGGACCAAAAGGAAACTAGAGGACTTAGAGTGCAAGTCAGAGAAGCCACGAGGCGGCCACAAGGACGGAGGGCGCACCCAGGGGGGTAGGGCGCGCCCCCCACCCTTGTGGGCCCCTCGTGCACCTCCTGACCTAATTCTTTCGCCTATATATACTCTTATATGCCCAAACCACCAGAGGCATCCACGAAAAGACTTTTCCATCGCCGTAACCTTCTGTACCCGTGAGATCCCATCTAGGAGCCTTTTTCGGCGTCCTGCCGGAGGGGGATTCGATCACGGAGGGCTTCTACATCAACACCATTGCCCTTCCGATGAAGCGTGAGTAGTTTACCTCAGACCTACGAGTCCATAGCTAGTAGCTAGATGGCTTCTTCTCTCTCTTTGATTCTCAATACCACGTTCTCCTCGATGTTCTTGGAGATCTATTCGATGTAATACCTTTTTGCGGTGTGTTTGCCGAGATCCGATGAATTGTGGATTTATGATCAGCTTATCTATGAATATTATTTGAATCTTCTCTGAATTCTTTTATGCGTGATTTGATATCTTTGCAAGTCTCTTCGAACTATCGATTTGGTTTGGCCAACTAGATTGGTTTTTCTTGCAATGGGAGAAGTGCTTAGCTTTGGGTTCAATCTTGCGGTGTCCTTTCCCAGTGACAGTAGGGGTAGCAAGACACGTATTGTATTGTTGTCATCGAGGATAAAAAGATGGGGTTTTCATCATATTGCTTGAGTTAATTCCTCTACATCATGTCATCTTTCTTAATGCGTTACTCTGTTCTTCATGAACTTAATACTCTAGATGCAGGCAGGAGTCGGTCGATGTGTGGAGTAGTAGTAGTAGATGCAGAATCATTTCGGTCTACTTGACACGGACGTGATGCCTATATTCATGATCATTGCCTTAGATATCGTCATAATTTTGCGCTTTTCTATCAATTGCTCGGCAGTAATTTGTTCACCCATCGTATTATTTTCTATCTTGAGAGAAGCCTCTAGTGAAACCTATGGCCCCCGGGTCTATTTTCCATCATACAATCTTTTTACTTTCCAATCTAAGAGTTTCCGATTTACTATTTGCAATCTTTTACTTTCCAATCTATAAAACAAAAATACCAAAAAAATATTTACTTTACCATTTATCTATCTCTATCATATCTCACTTTTGCGAGTAACCGAGAAGGGATTGACAACCCATTATCGCGTTGGGTGCAAGTTTGGTGTTTGTTTGTGCAGGTATTCGGTGACTTGCTTGTTGTCTCCTACTGGATTGATACCTTGGTTCTCAAAACTGAGGGAAATACTTACTCTACTTTGCTGCATCACCCTTTCCTCTTCAAGGAAAAAACCAACACAAGCTCAAGAAGTAGCAGGAAGAATTTCTGGCGCCGTTGCCGGGGAGATCAACACCAAGTCAAGACATACCAAGTACCCATCATAAACTCTCATCTCTCGCATTACATTATTCGCCATTCGCCTCTCGTTTTCCTCTCCCCCACTTCTAAAATGATTTTTAAATTTTTTGCCTTTTCTTCGCCTCTCTCTTTGCCTTTTCTTCGCCCTTCTTTCCGTTCGATCTTTTGTTTGCTTGTGTTACCATGTGCCTTCTTTTTGCTCGCATCTTCGCTTGCTAAAAGTTTATGGATCCTCATCCACTTGCTAATCTTTTTAAGAGATCCAATTATGATGAACCAATTTCTAGTGATTTGAGTGCACTAGATTATCTTTATGAGGTTTTGCTTGAAATTCGTGAATCTGAAAATTGTGATGAAGTGTTGAAAGAAGAAAATTATAAAGTGATTCACGATAGCTCCTTGAATGAAAAGCATGATTGCAATGATGTTATTATAAATTTCATTAATGTCAATTGTGTTAATGAGATACAAAACCCTAAGCTTGGGGATGCTAATTTTGCTATGTCTACTACTTGTTGCAATGATCATGATTGGGGTGATTCTTCTTATGATCTTGAAATTTTATTTAAGCCCTATGATGAATATGAGATTGGTAATAATGTTTGCAATAATATTGAAAGTGGGTTTGGAAGAGTGTCAACTTTAGATCCCACATATTTGGAGAATATTCAATCTTATGAAATTTTTGATAAAAGTGGGTTTGGAGAGGTCATGACTTTAGTTAATGTTAATCCCACTATTTTGGAAGAGTGTCAACTTCGCATGCATGTGGATCGTGTTGATAATATGTTGTGTGATAGCTATATTGTTGAATTTTCTTATGATCCTACATGTAATTATTATGAGAGAGGAAAATATGGTTGTAGAAATTTTCATGTTACTAAATTACCTCTCTTCATGTTGAGATTGCTATCGTCTCTTTCTTCTTCCTTGCATATGCTAGTTTTTGCTTGCCTTGATAATTTGTTTGCTTATAAAATGCCTATGCATAGGAAGTATGTTAGACTTAGATGTGTTTGTCACGTGTTTTATGATGCTCTCTTTGTGCTTCAATTCTTCTCTTTTATGTGAGCATCATTGAAATTATCAATGCCTAATTAAAAGGCTTTAAAGAAAAGCGCTTGTTGAGAGACAACCCAATATTTTTCCTTGCTGTTTTGCAATAAATAATTCATCTAGCCTCTGGTTAGATGTGGTTTTATGTTTTAATTAGTGTTTGTGCCAAGTAAGACCTTTGGGATGGCTTACGGTGATAGTTGATTTGATCTTGCTGAAAAACAGAAACTTTTGCGTCCAGTCTCATCATTTTAATAATTCACTGGAGCATTTAAAAACCCTGAAATTTTTATACGAGATTGATATAAAAATTTCCTATGTTATCCTAATTTTTCAGAATTTTTGGAGTTATAAAAGTATTATAACAATTCGGATCTTCGCAGATTGTTCTGTTTTTGACAGATTCTATTTTCTTTGTGTTGTTTGCTTATTTTGATGAATCTATGGGTAGTATCGAGGGGTATGAACCATGGAAAAGTTGGAATATGGTAGATATTACACCAATATAAATAAAGAATGAGTTCACAATAGTACCAAAGTGGTGATTTATTTTCTTATACTAACGGAGCTTATGAGATTTTCTGTTGAGTTTTGTGTTGTGAAGTTTTCAAGTTTTGGGTAAGGATTTGATGGACTATGGAATTAGGAGTGGCAAGAGCCTAAGCTTGGGGATGCCCAAGGCACCCCAACGTAATATTCAAGGACAACCAAGAGCCTAAGCTTGGGGATGCCCCGGAAGGCATCCCCTCTTTCGTCTTCGTCTATCGGTAATTTTACTTGAGGCTATATTTTTATTCACCACATGATATGTGTTTTGCTTGGAGCGTCTTGTATGATTTAAGTCTTTGCCTTTTAGTTTGCCACAATTATCCTTGCTGTACACACCTTTTGAGAGAGACACGCATGAATCGTGATTTATTAGAATACTCTTTGTGCTTCACTTATATCTTTTGAGCTAGGCAATTTTGCTCTAGTGCTTCACTTATATCTTTTTAGAGCACGGCAGTGGCTTTATTTTATAGAAATTGATGAACTCTCATGATTCACTTATATTATTTTTTAGAGTCTTTAAAACAGCATGGTAATTTGCTTTGGTTATAAATTTAGTCCTAATATGATAGGCATTCAAGAGGGATATAATAAAAACTTTCATATAAAGTGCATTGAATACTATGAGAAGTTTGATTCCTTATGATTGTTTTGAGATATGAAGATAGTGATATTAGAGTCATGCTAGTGATTAGTTGTGAATTTGAGAAATACTTGTGTTGAGTTTTGTGAGTCCCGTAGCATGCACGTATGGTGAACCGTTATGTAATGAAGTTGGAGCATGAGATATTTTTTGATTGTCATCCTTTGTGTGGAAGTCGGGATCGCGCGATGGTTAGCTCCTACCAACCCTTCCCCTAGGAGCATGCGTCTAGTACTTTGTTTCGATGACTCATAGATTTTTACAATAAGTATGTGAGTTCTTTATGACTAATGTTGAGTCCATGGATTATACGCACTCTCACCCTTCCACCTTTGCTAGCCTCTCTAGTGCCGCGCAATTTTTGCCGGTACCATAAACCCACCATATACCTTCCTCAAAACAGCCACCATACCTACCTATTATGGCATTTGCATAGCCATTCCGAGATATATTGCCATGCAACTTTCCACCGTTCCGTTTATTATGACACGCATCATCATTGTCATATTGCTTTGCATGATCATGTAGTTGACATCTTATTTGTGGCAAAGCCACGGTTCATAATTCTTTCATACATGTCACTCTTGATTCATTGCATATCCCGGTACACCGCCGGAGGCATTCATATAGAGTCATATTTTGTTCTAGTATCGAGTTGTAAGTAAATAGAAGTATGATGATTTTCATTATTAGAGCATTGTCCCATGTGAGGAAAAAAAAGGGGGGGAAGAAAGAAAGAAAAAGAAAGAAAGAAAAAAAAAGAGAAGAAAAAAAATAAAAAAGAGAGAAAGAAAAAGAAAGAAAAAAAGAAAAAAAAATGAGAGAAAAAGAGAGAAGGGGCAATGTTACTATCCTTTTTTCATACTTGTGCTTCAAAGTAGCACCATGATCTTCATGATAGAGAGTCTCCTATGTTGTCACTTTCATATACTAGTGGGAATTTTTCATTATAGAACTTGGCTTGTATATTCCAACAACGGGCTTCCTCAAATTGCCCTAGGTCTTCATGAGCAAGCAAGTTGGATGCACACCCACTTAGTTTTCTTTTTGAGCTTTCATAAACTTATAGCTCTAGTGCATCCGTTGCATGGCAATCCCTACTCACTCACATTGATTTCTATTGATGGGTGTCGGTGTCAAAACCGGCAGACCTCGGGGTAGGGGGTCCCGAGCTGTGGATCTAGGATCGATGGTAACAGAGACGATGAACACGGTGTTTTACCCAGGTTCGGGCCCTCTCTATGGAGGTAAAACCCTACGTCCTGCTCTTATTTATATTGATGAAGTATCAAGGTACAGAGTTGATCTACCTCGAGATCATATGTTGTGGTCTAAACCCAAGGGGTATGATGAGTAATGTCATAATCTCTCTATCAACGAGCCTGGCCTTGGCTTATATAATGTACCGGAGGCCCAGGATGACAAGAGTCCTAGTCGGCTACGTTGGTGGAGAGGAGTCCTTGTCTTGATCACCAAGTCTTGTGGAATCTTCCTTGTATATGTCATCGGCTGTCCGAACTGGCCCATTAGTGAACCGCCACGGGGGTCCTCGGCCCAACCCACTGGTCGGGAGACGACAGGGTGAGTACCCCCTAGTCCAGGACACCGTCAGTAGCCCCCTGAACCGGTCTTCAAGTTGGGGACGCTCCTCGATTCTTCCGAACTGTTCTTCATCTTCGGTCGTCGGTCTTGAAAACTGGTTCAACAAATCTTCCCATCTCCGATCTTGAGGATCGCCGAGGTGTATCCGAAGAGTTCATACGTCGGGTATCCGAGGAGTCTTTTTAAGTTATCAGCCTTTATCAATGCCTTGTAAGTTTTTTACGCCACACCTCGGGTTTGAAGTTGTTCCCATGCGGTGGTGTCCTCTTGCATCCGAGCTCCAACGCCGGACTGTATTTGAGGTATCTTTTGCAGTCGAGCACCAACGCCGGACTGTATCCGAGCTCCAACGCCGGACTGTATCCGAGCTCTAACGCCGGACTGTATCCGAGCTCTAACGATGGTCAGCGTCCGAGGTGTCATAAACTACCTTGGTCTTTAAAAGATTGAATGAATTCAGCCGAGCTTAATGCCGGAAGTGCCCTCTATGGAGCCAGCCACTGGCGCCCGAGCTTTATGCCAGACTGCTTCCGAGGTGGTGCACCACCCCGACTGCGGGCTGATTTTTTGTGAATATTTTTTATTGGTGCAATTTATTCTCCGTCGAGATATATAGCCAGTAGCCCTCAAGGTGTGTGTCGGTCTAAAACCCGAGATGCACCTGAAGGAAAACATGAAACCGCTGATCCAAGTATCCCCTGAGACTCAGATCGATGCGCGAAATCGGCCTGAGGATCAACTCCTAGCTCGGCAGCATACGTAGGAATAGAAACGCAGTGTAATATATTAGAGATAATAGTGATCGGCGAACGGGCCCTTGAGAGAGGGTCTTGAGAAGTTGCCGTAATATATTAGCTTGATGCCAGATAGGTCCAGATGGTACCTGTTGTTGTCCGAAGACGCGTTTGCCTATAGTTCGGTCAAGCCGAACACTAAGCACTTTGAATTTTCTGCATTGAACAAGCAATGCAGTAGCCCCCGAGACACTGGTCGGGTGGCAACACCAGATCAGGGGATCGATGTGCCCCTTTAATATTTGTAAATAATAAGCCCGAAGCCCAGTAGCCCCCAAGTCTTAATGCGGGCACGGGTGGCCGAATTAAGGATCGATATCCATAGTAAAATCACAAATTATGTGTAATGACTCTATGTATCCAAGTACTTTACATCATTAGTGCTCGGATCCGCATTGTACAAAACTTTGTTGACCGACCATCGGCTTCAACCTCTTCGGCCAGTAGCCGAGGAGTGTTTTCCTACTTTATAAAGCCGTTATAAGGACAAAGATTTATGGAAAACAAGGCAATCCGGTCATACGATTTTATAAACAAAGGTACACGGAGAGATATGTTATATTACGTTTTAACGTAAGAAACATCTTCCAAAGAAAATAGTCCCGCTATCGGTTCCTTTCTTTGGGTCGTCATGTTTATCATGATCATGAAACCTCACCTCCGATCAATGTGGGAGGAAAATATTGAGGATTTAGTTCGGGGAAAGTTTCCGAACTCTATGGTATTAATGAAACAAAATTTTCACTTCCGTCGTTGCCGACCAATGTGATCCTTTAAGATTGCTAGCTTTCGGCTTCACCCAGTCTGAGGTGCTTACTCGGATGACCCGGTAGTAACAATCACAGAGGTGCTCCCTTTACCACCTAGCCGAACAATCGGGAACGTAGGGGTAAGCACAGGAGCCAGGCAACCCAGCTTGGCCAAAATCTTAAGTCAAATTGATGCATATTTATGGCTTTATAATGATGATTGCGGAAGGAGGCCCTTGTATATTAAATACAAACGCCGATGATATGTTTATTTTGACTCCGTTGCGACCGTTTATCATTTGAAAGTGGCCCATCGTCGGCTTCCACCCCCTTGTAGATGCTACACAGGGTGTTTTCACAATAACAAAACAACCCTTAGCCGACGTCTCGGTGCCCGAAGGCGGTTGTGTTAGCGGAAACGAGGCAATCAGATATGCGGGCTTTATAACTTTCACTTAGTCATAGGAGCTTAAAGTTGGGAGGCCAGTTACTAGCCCCCAGTTAGTGTTCGGCGACAGTCGAGGTCAAGTCGTAAACACTTCGGCCAAT
The DNA here is from genome assembly GCA_011799875.1 of Thinopyrum elongatum. Lineage (NCBI taxonomy): Eukaryota > Viridiplantae > Streptophyta > Magnoliopsida > Poales > Poaceae > Thinopyrum > Thinopyrum elongatum. The sequence goes on from CM022301.1 coordinate 496,830,699, forward strand.
GTTATGAACGGACCGTCATTTAACATGGGGTGACCTCTATCGATCTTATAATTTAACACAGTCATCGGATCGCTGACTAGTTTACACTTATTGTGACAGTCAGTTTTCGGCTTTCTCCATTGAGGCGCTTAACCATGCTAGCTGGAAGCACAATCGCAGTGGTTCTCCCTTTGCACACCTAGCCGAACAAAGCGGAACGTAGGAGGCAAGCACAGGAGCCGGGCAACCCAACTATTGACCAAAGACACAATTCGAAACCGATGCATATAAAGCAATACCCGAGAATGTTTTGCCGAATCTCTAAAGGTGTCCGTGTAGGAGATATGCCCTAGAGGCAATAATAAATGTTATTGATTATCTCCCTGTTCATAATTATGTTTATGTTCCATGCTATAACTGCAATGATTCTCGAGTCTACAAATAAAACGAGGCTTGGAGGAAGACTCATATGCACGTGTGGGATAATAAACGATAAAATGTATTCCTAGTCAAGCCTCTATGACTGGCTCAAGTGTTGCATGATGGTTCTGTTTTCCTGATCATGGGCATGTCTATGCCAGCAACTTTGAGGGCACAATGTTATAAGAACATTTGTGTTGAATCGACCCGATTGATGTTATGCTATGAGATTCATTCGTCACAAGTTAATGGTTAATAACACAGAGATGGTTAATGTTTGCATGATTCCTTAGACCATGAGAGTATCGAGTTTCTTCATGCTTGCTTCATGAACTTTGGGGTTTGTTAAACGTCATCCGTAACTGGATGGCTATTACGGCGGCTTACGGGTTCATGGGAAAGTATGTCAAGTAACTTGATAGCTCAAGATTGGGATTTGCTCCTCCGACGATGGAGAGATATCTCTGGGCCCTCTCGATGTTACGGTATCCATCATCGTCTGGCCAGACACTTTGTGATTTGATCACGGGGATGCCGGAACACAGTAACGAGAAAAGAGAACAATACCGGTAACGAGGTAACTAGCATAGTGGACAAGTTGTTGATCCACGAGAATGCCAACATGTCTCACCTCGGGTATTTGTAACATATCGCGAAGCAACAGGAATAGCACACGGCAACTGGAGGTTCACTCGAATATTCATTCGTGTGGGTATAGGGGTCAATATGGGTGTCCACGGCTCCGATGTTGATCATTGATCGGAAGGGGTTCCGTGTCATGTCTATACTTCACCGAACCTATAGGGTCACACACTTAAGGGTCATCTATCTGCTGAATACTAGACAGCGAGTCTGAGAGAAAATCACCGAAAAAGTTTCGGACAGCGGAAAAGTTCCGCAGAGAGAACACCGGATGAGTTTCGGTGAAACTGAAAAGTTGTTTCGGGGTATTTCATTAAGTCAAATTGGTTTCGGCACATGCCTGATAATTCTTGGAGGGTGCCAGAATCATTCTGGAAACTTTTGGGAATTTTCTGGAAGAAAAACCGGAAATGTTCCGGAGTTGCCGGAACCGCTTCAGATACTTTTCGCAGATGAAATCACTAAACTGGAATTGTTCCAGAACGCGTTGAAAATTATTTTAGTGGGTACTGGAAATGTTCTAAGCCCACATAAATATTTTCAGTTCGAACGGACGCTGAAAAATGTCGTCATGAATAGTGAAAGTGCTTTTTGGGTTACTTTTTGGAAAGCCATTATTTTGGGTTTTGTCCGAAGATATTTTTGGGGGGTGACATGGATGGATGAGGCTCCCTTGGGGGGGGCCCTCCTAGGTGTGGCCGGCCACATGGGGGCTCCTCCTTGGAGCCCCCTCTTGTGCCTTGGTTTCACATTTGGGTCCTTGTGGAAGGACTTCATTCATGTGCTTTTGGGTTTTCTTGTAAAACCACCCTACCCCTTGGGATTTCCTATAAATAGAGGTGGAGGGGCAGCCCTCCACACTCACTCCTTCTCACATACAAGTGCCATTGCATGATCTGGCTTCTCTCTCCCTCCCCACAAAATAGTTTTGCAGAGCCGAAAGGCTGTCTGGGTTCCGGTGGGAACTAGTTCTGGACGGCGAAGCCCTGCCGGATAGATGACACCGTATGTGTGCAACTCTGTAGAGAGGTCGTAGTTTCGATCTTAGTGCCCGAGGGGCTGTTCGTGAGTGCCTCCCGAAGGGCTATCCAAGTGACGGTCCAAGTTCTGTGAGTCCTCCCAAAGGGCTGTCCGAGTGACCGTTCGAGTTTCGAAGGTCCTCCCGAAGGGCTGTCCGCGACACCGTCCGGGGGACTGTTCGACCGCCTCCCGGAGGGCTGTCCGAAGGGAAGACGAGGGTATACATCCTCGCGGTTGGGAGGTTGTAAATCCTAGCTGCGGGGATCTGCACCGCCGATCGTCATCGACTCTACTTCCGCTGCGCTACGAGTCGGTAACGAAAATGATCAAACCTTGTATGCAGTCTCCATAGTGGTCCCGGGCTGGTGCGTAGGTCGGAATTTTTTTGTTTTCTACCGCGTTACCCTACAGTGGCATCAAGAGCCGTGCTATGCGTAGATGCAGGTTGCGATCTAGAATACATAGTGATGTATGGGTGTTGCACAATATAATTAGGTAGTAGATGAGTTCTATTACTGAAAATTATTTGTGCGGGTAGCAGATGAAATCTGTTACCCGATGTTCTTGTTGCTTCCCTGGAATTTGCATATTTCTGATCTTGCTAACAGCATGGTGGAGTTTCAATGTTCTGGCAATCCGCGATCCTGATTGATCAATGAAGTGCTAACAGTTCATTGAATTCCACTGTAGTTAAAAGGAAAGATGAAATTTCGCAGACGAAAGGGCAATGCAGATATGATCTGCACGGGGGTCATGCGTATGACGAAGTTTAGTATGGGGCTCGAGATTTTATTATCTCGGTTTTCATACAACCTGGAAAGTTAATCTAGCTACTTGAATTATCATACTTGATGATGGACGTTGGTAGCTTTGGTTTGTTTCGAAACCTTAGAAGCCACGTAAAACTAGTTTTTGCATGAACCGATTAGAGACGTCTAACTTGGTTTTGCAGGAGGGTTTGCATGTGCATATGATGTGGTATAGCAGTGCTCATAATAATTTGATTATGTATGAGATGACTATATGATGTAAATTAATTAACCTGACCTGCGTGTCATGATTCGGCATGATGGCTGGAGCCATATGATTGCACTTTAAATGACCTGTGTGTCAACCTTGTTGTAATGCATTATTTTATTAGCTATAGAGATAGCAATATTATCTGGTGCATCGACAAGGTGGTGGCAATCTTCGCAAAGGTGAACACCGACGCGAATGCCAAAGACGAAGAAATACAAGACTTCTCCGTCAGAAAGGGCTATACCATATCATGCTATTATGAATTGCCTGAGATGTTTATCCCTTATGATGCACCCTTCTTGATTGCGCGGTAGTCACTTTTTATTAGGGTGATCTCTCACAAAAATATCAAGTAGTTAGTGTTCTCCCAAGTGTAGCACCGTCACGGCACCTAACTTTTCGGGGTATCACAGGATCTCCCTGGGTACGAACGATTAGGGATGTGTGAGGCGGGTGAGTTGAGACCTCGCAGCAAGATCACTTGGTTGTCTTGACGTTCTGGAAGGATCTCCCTGAGCTCGGAACACGCCCATCAAAAGATGAACAAGAGTCACATAGAGATGTGATCGGCAAGTTTGCCTACCGATTGAAGTTCGCGCCATCAGTGTTCATCTCGTTCAATGGCGTTGAATGGAAATGCGGGTCTTGTATCACTCACAATCAATTATGAGAGATATTGATTTGAGTGGGAGCGCACTGTTGAATTAACTTGTTTAATTCTCAGTGCAATTAATTATGAACACTGTCTAAGTGTGGTTTGCATAATAGTTGTAGAATAATGGCTCGCGTTTCCACCTTCCCTATTAAATATGAATAGTTGTTAAATATCTGGTTAAAACTTTACGGTTGGTAACGTAATGTGAGGATTGTCCTCAAGAGTGCCGAGAAGGACTTTGTCCTATCGCATACTTTCGGTATTCTCTCGCTTATGCTATGGATCATGTGACTCTCGTCCTTCGATCCAAAAGCTAGAATTCCGTTTCAGTCAAGTGCAATATGTTTGCTTCCATGAGACCCGAACTTCGAAAGTTTGGATAGTTATGTGATATTCATGGAATCTGAAAATCATTTTCAGAGACAGACAAAGGCTAAAAGATATGAGATATCCAAAGCAATGTTTGTTTGCAAACTATTAGTAAAGGAGTTTACTATGCATTAGACTGATAAGAGAGGGATCCAGAAGAACGCCTGTCATATGATGAAAGGTGAATAAAACAACAACTTAAAGAGAACGGAAGTGTCCGAAGGGTGTTAGTGAAACTTTCACGCCTAGGAAGTCCGGGGCTAACGCCACTCTTAAGTTGGGTGCTTCTTCTGAGAGTAGGAGAAATACTAAAAGTTAAACTGTTAGAAGTATAATGGCAGAAAGAAAGAAGACTGGAATATCCAGCTCATGTATGAATGTCATACAAGTTTTTGATGTATAGAAGGCTAGTCAAAGATATAGTTCTTGGGAATTATGATTAATTTGTTAATCACTGATTCTTGGGTATTGTGAGTTAATCATAGAGATACCCGCTCGATTGCATTCTGTTGCAACTCGATGTAAGAACTACTATGGCCTGAAAGACTAGCCAGGAATGAGGTTTAGGTATACACAGGGAACATAGTAAATGTTACTATACCTTCCATCGGTGTATTACCGTATGTATTTATTTTCATAATTCATTTAGAGTTTTACAAACTCTAGCCTTTGCATAAAGTAATCTTGCAAGAAGGTTGTTCATAAGAGAACTTTTTATGTTTGATGTTATGAATAACATAAGGGCCATACTTTCATTGAGAATGAGATGCATGTTATGAATAAATGATAATAATATATTACCTCTGTTTTTACTTTCATAATTCATTTTAGAGTTTCATACACTCTAGCCCATTGCAAAATGTTTGTTGCAAAAGGGTTGTTCATAAAAAGAACAATTGTTGTTCAGTATTATGAATAACATGAAGGGCCATGCTTTCATCCAAGATGGGACGTACGTTATGAATATTGATGGTAATATGATACATCCATAACACTGACGCTAAATGTCGCAAGACTAAAAGAATACCACACAAGTGTGGCACTGCATTTGGTCACATTGGAGAAACCCGCATGGAAAATTCCATTATGATGGATTTTGAAGTCGTTTGATTTTGAATCATCTGACACTTGCAACTTTTCTCCGAAAAGTGAAGTGACTAAAATACCGTTCACAGGCCATAAGGAACGAACAACAAACTTATTGGTGATCATACATTTGATGTGTGTAGTTCGATAAATGTTGCAAGTAGTGGATTTACTATCTTCAGAAATGACTCAAGTAGATATATGGATATTTGCTTGATGGGACGTAAGTCTGGATCTTTTGAAATCATTCGAAAGGTTTTCAAAAATGAAGTAGAAGTTATTGTAACAAGAAAATTATGTTTCTACAATTCGATTGCAGAAAGGAATATTTGAGTTACAAGTTTAGCGAATGTCTGATGAGTTGTGAAAGGGGTTTCATAACTTGCACCTCCCGGAGCACCACTGCAAGTGGAAAGTCCGTAAAGATGTAATCGAACCATTTATGACATGGTAAGATCAAAGATGACATAAATAAATTTGCCATTATCCCTTTTAAAGAGTGATGCTTTAGAGACTACGGCTTCTACACTGAAAAGAGCTCCATCGGGTCTGTTGAAATGACACCATGGTATGGTACGCCCAACCATGTTATATCTTTTCTTAACATTTGGAATATGGGGCTTGTGTAAAAGGTTACAAACCTATTCCAAATCAGACAAGTGCTACTTTGTAGGTTATCCCAAGCAATTGGGTATTCCTCCCTCACTATACCGAGGCAAATAGGTTTGCCACAAAGAACGGTATGCTTTTTGAAGAAAATGGTTCTTTCAAAAAGGTGAGTGGGAGAATAATGCAACTCGACGAGATAACCAGTATCTCCGTCATCAGGTCAAAGGAAAGAGACCTTGGAAGTAATTCCAGTGTTTCCTACTGCGACTGATACGGAAGTCTCTACAATAAAATGTATGGACTTCGGTCAAACTTGCAGCTAAACCACGTAGGCAAGGCTCGTGCAAACCTCTCAGGTGCGCAGACGAGATATTGTTGTCAGACAACAGTATACCTACGATACACAAGGAAGCGTTGATGGGCCCTGACTCCGGAATTGGCTGAATGCCAATACAACCCGAGTTAGTTTCCATATAAGTGATTCAAGATTAAAACCTTGATACACCTTTCGGAAGACTTAGAGTCTAACGAATATTTATGGAACTTAAAACTGATACGGATAAAAATGTTTTATCCATAAAGCTCGACTTGTTGAAATAACAAGTTCAAGGAGTTGACTGCGATGAGGTTGTTTCACCGTAGCGATGCTTAAAATCAGTTCGGGTTGAACTAGCAATTAATACATATTTCAGTCATGAGATATGAAACATGGATGACAATAGGATTTCCATATGATGGAATTGAAACCAAGGACTTGCATGTGTTACAGTCCAAGGTATTTTGTCATTCCAGAGGATGCTAGTGAGTGTGCAAACTTCAGAGTTCCAGCAATGGACAGGAGAGAGCATAATGGAGTTGGAATCTTCATGTTTTAATGAAATGGTCAAAAGGGTTTGACTTCATCAATGGGTAACGAAGATGCTTGTGATTCAAGAAAGTAAGTGGGAGCATAATAAATTTCTAAAAAACGTTGTGTGCTTGACACATTGTTAATTGGAAATAAATTTCTTGACACGAATTAGGACTTCATTTGAAAATAGTTTTTCGATGAAGTGCTTGGGCTAAATAGCCTTTATATTAGGCATGATGATCTATGGAGATAGATTTACCTAATGGGGCTGAGCAAAGATACATATTGACAAGATGCTAAAACCTTTTAGCATTAAAAACGTCAAGGAGTGATTCTTGCCGAAGTCACATGGAAAGAGTTTTTGCAAGACTCGGTGTCCCAAAACACTGATGAGCAAAATACATGATGGAGATTCCACACACTCTTGTGTTTGGATTAATCATGTATTCCATGGTATGTAAAAACAAACCAGATATGTCCAATACTCCCAAAGTTGTTGCGAGTATAGATACCAAAGTGATCAAAAGTACTGATCATGGGACAACAGTGAAAAAGGGTCATTGAGTACTATAATAGCACTGATGACATGTTTTCTTGCAAGCGGAGATCATGAAGAGTTCGTTGTAAAAGGTTACATCGATACAGTCTTCATCCATGCTCCATGCGATTTTCAATTTAAATTGAGGGTTTTGTGTAACACACAATCTGGTGGCACAGTTAGTTGGAATTTGTTCAAACAAGTTACTGTGGCGAATTCTATAATAGAGGCGAAGTATGTTGCCGCCTTTAAAGCGACAAAGAAGATGTTGAATCATATAGTTCATTCATGAACTTAGTATGGTTCCAAGATGGCTTTTGTCAATGGGACACTACTGCGGGTAGTTGCTCCATAACTCAGTCTGAGGAATCCAGGTTCGACCTGTGATTCACATACATACAAAGCCAAGTCCACGCAAAATATGAATTTTGTGAAAGCGTAAAAACGCGAGGATACGCAAAGATACACACGGAGCTGAAGTCGTCAGATCCGTTGGACATCAGGCTATACCACATGCGAAGCATATTTACACCGGTGTGCCACAGGTGTGAAGTGCATTAGCATTAACTAGATTATTGTCTCTAGTGCAAGTGGGAGTCTGTAGGAGATATGCCCTAGAGGCAATAATAAATGTTATTGATTATCTCCCTGTTCATAATTATGTTTATGTTCCATGCTATAACTGCAATGATTCTCGAGTCTACAAATAAAACAAGGCTTGGAGGAAGACTCATATGCACGTGTGGGATAATAAACGATAAAATGTATTCCTAGTCAAGCCTCTATGACTGGCTCAAGTGTTGCATGATGGTTCTATTTTCCTGATCATGGGCATGTCTATGCCAGCAACTTTGAGGGCACAATGTTATAAGAACATTTGTGTTGAATCGACCCGATTGATGTTATGCTATGAGATTCATTCGTCACAAGTTAATGGTTAATAGCACAGAGATGGTTAATATTTGCATGATTCCTTAGACCATGAGAGTATCGAGTTTCTTCATGCTTGCTTCATGAACTTTGGGGTTTGTTAAACGTCATCCGTAACTGGATGGCTATTACGGCAGCTTACGGGTTCATGGGAAAGTATGTCAAGTAACTTGATAGCTCAAGATTGGGATTTGCTCCTCCGACGATGGAGAGATATCTCTGGGCCCTCTCGGTGTTACGGTATCCATCATCGTCTGGCCAGACACTTTGTGATTTGATCACGGGGATGCCGGAACACAGTAACGAGAAAAGAGAACAATACCGGTAACGAGGTAACTAGCATAGTGGACAAGTTGTTGATCCACGGGAATGCCAACATGTCTCACCTCGGGTATTTGTAACATATCGCGAAGCAACAGGAATAGCACACGGCAACTGGAGGTTCACTCGAATATTCATTCGTGTGGGTATAGGGGTCAATATGGGTGTCCACGGCTCCGATGTTGATCATTGATCGGAAGGGGTTCCGTGTCATGTCTATACTTCACCGAACCTATAGGGTCACACGCTTAAGGGTCATCTATCTGCTGAATACTAGACAGGGAGTCTGAGAGAAAATCACCGAAAAAGTTTCGGACACCGAAAAAGTTTCGGACAGCGGAAAAGTTCCGCAGAGAGAACACTGGATGAGTTTCGGTGAAACTGAAAAGTTGTTTCGGGGTATTCCATTAAGTCAAATTGGTTTCGGCACATGCCTGATAATTCTTGGAGGGTGCCAGAATCATTCTAGAAACTTTTGGGAATTTTCTGGAAGAAAAACCAGAAATGTTCCGGAGTTGCCGGAACCGCTTCAGATGCTTTTCGCAGATGAAATCACTAAACTGGAATTGTTCCAGAACGCGTTGAAAATTATTTTAGTGGGTACTGGAAATGTTCTAAGCCCACATAAATATTTTCAGTTCAAACGGACGCTGAAAAATGTCGTCATGAATAGTGAAAGTGCTTTTTGGGTTACTTTTTGGAAAGCCATTATTTTGGGTTTTGTCCCAAGATATTTTTTGGGGGGTGACATGGATGGATGAGGCTCCCTTGGGGGGGCCCCTCCTAGGTGTGGCCGGCCACATGGGGGCTCCTCCTTGGAGCCCCCTCTTGTGCCTTGGTTTCACATTTGGGTCCTTGTGGAAGGACTTCATTCATGTGTTTTTGGGTTTTCTTGTAAAACCACCCTACCCCTTGGGATTTCCTATAAATAGAGGTGGAGGGGCAGCCCTCCACACTCACTCCTTCTCACATACAAGTGCCATTGCATGATCTGGCTTCTCTCTCCCTCCCCACAAAATAGTTTTGCAGAGCCGAAAGGCTGTCTGGGTTCCGGTGGGAACTAGTTCTGGACGGCGAAGCCCTGCGGGATAGATGACACCGTATGTGTGCAACTCTGTAGAGAGGTCGTAGTTTCGATCTTAGTGCCCGAGGGGCTGTTCGTGAGTGCCTCCCGAAGGGCTATCCAAGTGACGGTCCAAGTTCTGTGAGTCCTCCCGAAGGGCTGTTCGAGTGACCGTTCGAGTTTCGAAGGTCCTCCCGAAGGGCTGTCCGCGACACTGTCCGGGGGACTGTTCGACCGCCTCCCGGAGGGCTGTCCGAAGGGAAGACGAGGGTATACATCCTCGCGGTTGGGAGGTTGTAAATCCTAGCTGCGGGGATCTGCACCGCCGATCGTCATCGACTCTACTTCCGCTGCGCTACGAGTCGGTAACGAAAATGATCAAACCTTGTATGCAGTCTCCATAGTGGTCCTGGGCTGGTGCGTAGGTCGGAAATTTTTTGTTTTCTGCCGCGTTACCCTACAGTCCGGCGTTGCACTGCGAGACTTATGCTGGAAACACACAAATAGTTTAAAAGTGCCATAGGCTTAAAAACCAAAAGACTTATGCGGAAACTCCACGTTCGAACTAAATCAAGTAAATTGGTGCCAATCCGAAAATTGGTCTAAAAAATAAAAAAAATTGTGCTTCTGTCGTGCTTTAACATGACACATCCGATCTCAAGACTACAAGTGGGTCAAGATCGGACCCAGGCTATCCGGCTATTGACCACACACTCGAGTCGAGGAAGGAGTGATAGAAAAAGACTTTGCAACGAATAAGAAGAAAACACACTTATTATAAAACAACTCATGTAAATTTAAGAGCCGCCAGCTAACATGGGTAAAGGGAGTTTCTTTTAACAAACAACTCACGTGAGCACGGTCGAACCGAACACAAATTAAAAATTTAAAACTTTGGGCATGAAAGCGACTTAGCTGGTTAATGTGCTTGGCATCGATGACGCGGTCCGAGTTTACGGCGGGACGAGGTCCCAGCCCCTAAGCCGGTCCCGAGATGGAGGAGCGAAGAGCTCAGCACTCCGAAGTGGCGACACAGCACGGCCAATGTGGCGAGGTGGAACCCCCCGTCCGTCCGAGGCGACGGAGTAGGCCGACAGTATGACGCCGAAGTTCCTGGTGTGGGTTAATGAAGTGATGACGAAGCCCCCGGTTCAGCCGAGGTGACAGCGCTGCCCAATCCGGATCATTTACCTGTGCACGAAAGATAGTGCAAGCCGGAGATAACAGTAATAAAAAAAGGTTGCATGATTAATAATTCATGCAAAGTGAGTAATAAAAGAAATATGGCCCGTGCGCCAAACACCCGACGAGGTAGGACCCTCTTGATGATGCTGAAGTCCCCGAGGCAACCGAACATGTCGGTATGGCAATTCAATCAACAAGATAATCATGCGAGCCGATTTATGCCAATTGGGACGACGACATTGGCTTGCCGAAGTGACCGCGTGACGCAGTCGAAGTCAATCACCTGCACACATAAAATAGTGCGGTCCAAAAAGAATAATATAAATATATATAAAATCCTTGCATAATTGCTTTTCGCAAAGATAATTTATTTAAAGAGATATGGCCTGGCGCCGAAGTCAATGTCGATGCAGGGCGTCGGCGTGATGCGGTAAAGGCGTGGCAAAGCCCGAATTCACAGTTCGTCGAACTATGTACGGAAACTGACCGAACCACCACGCGACCATCGTTAATGCGGCCACCATTTGATAGACCTGTGTACAGATGATGGAACAAACCAGAGTAATAATTCCTTGGGAAAAATAAACCCAAACAAGCAAAAATTGCTAGGATTAATAGCACCTGGTTTATTTGTTGTAGCAGTCCGAAGAAAGGTTACTCCCAAAATTGGGACTCGATCCGCACACCCATTGCCTGATGGGTGATGAAGCGACGGCATGGCAATGCTGTCAAAGATTGTCTCGCCGAGGGAAAGCCCCCGGTCCAGCTAACGTAACGAAGCTGGTCGGCTGGTGATGCCGAAGTCTCCGGAATAGGTTGATGAAGAGATGGCGAAGCCCCCGGTCTAGACGAGGTGACGGAGCAGGTCGGTAAGGAGACGTTGCAGTTGCCATGTCATCCGAGGTGTTGAAGCAGTTCGGCGTAATGGACATCGGCTTGAAGAAGCAACAGTGCGGCCATGCCGACGCAGGTCGTAACTTGTGACGCGGTCAATGCCGGCTTGATGAAGTGGCCATGCGGCGATGCCGGTGTGCTCGCTCCGTGTAATCCGTGGGGCGGCGATGTTGGTGATAATTTATCCTTGGCGATTCCGAACTCTTGTTCGGCTCACCGAGATGATGATCCGAAGAAGTTGAGCTCGGCTCAAAAAGCGACGACGCGTCTAGCGCAGGTCGGCAGCCGTGGAGCAATATTGCCGGACTGGTTTGACACCCGCGTGATGGTGAAGATTACCTCAGAGGAGGCTTAAAATTTTATGGGCACGTGTTTAAAAACAACGCACAATACCCTAGAAGAAAATTCCTTTAAAAAGGTCGTCCAATATCACGTTCATAAAGAAACATGAATTCGGGTCGGATCCATATTCGCGCAGAAAACAGATCTGAAAATTGGTCCACGCATCGAAAGGTTTCCGGAGTTTGAACCGTCGGATCGAGCTGAAATTTTGAGGGGTGGTAGATATAGGAATTACGCAGCCGATCAACGGTTGGATCTTCCAAAGGAAGTCCGAGCTAGATGCTGGACACCATGCTCCAAACTCGTCCAGATTCCCGTCCAGATTCGACAGGGCTCCGGTATATCGAAGATCGCCGGAGATTCCTCCATCGGAACTCGGCGAAATTTTGCATGGTTGTTGTAGACTTAATTCCGCACAATTCCACTAAAGCAATTGTTAAAACGACACTCGAGGAAGCGGTGACAGCGAATACGAATCCGCTGTATAGAAAAACAGCACGCTCGCCCGAGGACAATGTTGAAGTTGAGCCCCCGGGCTATATGGATGATTCCTCCATGATCTTGATAGAGATCGGAGTTGATGTTGATGAAGGCCCTCGTCCGAACATGACGATCGGAGACGGAGTGCAGTCCTCGGTCGAGCCAAGGTGACCAGTCGAGCCGGCGATGAAGATGCCGACGTCGCAGTTGATCTGCGGGCGAGCCATTGATCTTTTGCCGATCACACAGCGGAACTCTCAATGAAAGCACGATTGTCGGTGTCAAAACCGGCAGACCTCGGGGTAGGGGGTCCCGAGCTGTGGATCTAGGATCGATGGTAACAGAGACGATGAACACGGTGTTTTACCCAGGTTCGGGCCCTCTCTATGGAGGTAAAACCCTACGTCCTGCTCTTGTTTATATTGATGAAGTATCAAGGTACAGAGTTGATCTACCTCAAGATCATATGTTGTGGTCTAAACCCAAGGGGTATGATGAGTAATGTCATAATCTCTCTATCAACGAGCCTGGCCTCGGCTTATATAATGTACTGGAGGCCCATGATGACAAGAGTCCTAGTCGGCTACGTTGGTGGAGAGGAGTCCTTGTCTTGATCACCAAGTCTTGTGGAATCTTCCTTGTATATGTCATCGGCTGTCCGAACTGGCCCATTAGTGAACCGCCACGGGGGTCCTCGGCCCAACCCACTGGCCGGGAGACGACATGGTGAGTACCCCCTAGTCCAGGACACCGTCAATGGGCATCTCCATAGCCCGTTGATACGCCTAGTTGATGTGAGACTATCTCCCTCTTTTTGTCTTCTCCACAACCACCTTCTATTCCACCTATAGTGCTATGTCCATGGCTCACGCTCATGTATTGCGTGAGAGTTGAAAAAGTTTGAGAATACTAAAGTATGAAATAATTGCTTGGCTGAAACCGGGGTTGTGCATGATTTGAGTATTTTGTGTTGTGAAAATGGAGCATAGCCAGACTATATGATTTTGTAGGGATAAGATTTCTTTGGCCATGTTATTTTGAGAAGACATAATTACCTTGTTAGCATGCTTGAAGTATTATTGTTTTATGTCAATATTAAACTTTTGTTTTGAATCATACGGATCTGAACATTCATGCCACAATAAAGAAATTACATGGATAAATATGTTAGGTAGCATTCCACATAAAAATTATGTTTTTATCATTTATCTACTCGAGGACGAGCAGGAATTAAGCTTGGGGATGCTTGATACGTCTCCAACGTATCTATAATTTTTTATTGTTCCATGCTATTATATTATCTGTTTTGGATGTTCTATATGCATTAATATGCTATTTTATATTATTTTTGGGACTAACCTATTAACCTAGAGCCCAGTGACAGTTCCTGTTTTTCCTTGTTTTTGAGTGTCGCAGAAAAGGAATACCAAACGGAGTCCAAACGGAATAAAACTTTCGCGATGATCGTTCTTGGACCAAAAGGAAACCAGAGGACTTGGAGTGCAAGTCAGAGAAGCCACGAGACGGCCACAAGGACGGAGGGCGCACCCCCCCACCCTTGTGGGCCCTCGTGCACCTCCTGACCTAATTCTTTTGCCTATATATACTCTTATATGCCCAAACCACCAAAGGCATCCACGAAAAGACTTTTCCACCGCCGCAACCTTTTGTACCCGTGAGATCCCATCTAGGGGCATTTTCCGACGTCCTGCCGGAGGGGGATTCGATCACGGATGGCTTCTACATCAACACCATTGCCCTTCCGATGAAGCGTGAGTAGTTTACCTCAGACCTACGGGTCCATAGCTAGTAGCTAGATGGCTTCTTCTCTCTCTTTGATTCTCAATACCACGTTCTCCTCGATGTTCTTGGAGATCTATTCGATGTAATACCTTTTTGCGGTGTGTTTGCCGAGATCCGATGAATTGTGGATTTATGATCAGCTTATCTATGAATATTATTTGAATCTTCTCTGAATTCTTTTATGCATGATTTGATATCTTTGCAAGTCTCTTCGAACTATCGATTTGGATTGGCCAACTAGATTGGTTTTTCTTGCAATGGGAGAAGTGCTTAGCTTTGGGTTCAATCTTACGGTGTCCTTTCCCAGTGACAGTAGGGGCAGCAAGGCACGTATTGTATTGTTGCCATCGAGGATAAAAAGATGGGGTTTTCATCATATAGCTTGAGTTAATTCCTCTACATCATGTAATCTTTCTTAATGCATTACTCTGTTCTTCATGAACTTAATACTCTAGATGCAGGCATGAGTCGGTCGATGTGTGAAGTAATAGTAGTAGATGCAGAATCGTTTCGGTCTACTTGACACGAACGTGATGCCTATATTCAAGATCATTGCCTTAGATATCGTCATAACTTTGCGCTTTTCTATCAATTGCTCGGCAGTAATTTGTTCACCCACTGTATTATTTTCTATCTTGAGAGAAGCCTCTAGTGAAATCTATGGCTCTCGGGTCTATTTTCCATCATACAATCTTTTTACTTTCCAATCTACGAGTTTCCGATTTACTATTTGCAATTTTTTACTTTCCAATCTATAAAACAAAAATACCAAAAAAATATTTACTTTACCATTTATCTATCTCTATCAGATCTCACTTATGCGAGTAACCGAGAAGGGATTGACAACCCCTTATCGCGTTGGGTGCAAGTTTGGTGTTTGTTTGTGCAGGTATTCGGTGACTTGCGTGTTGTCTCCCACTGGATTGATACCTTGGTTCTCAAAACTGAGGGAAATACTTACTCTACTTTGCTGCATCACCCTTTCCTCTTCAAGGGAAAAATCAACGCAAGCTCAAGAAGTAGCAGTATGATCCAGAATTTATAATGTATTACAATCTCATAGCAGATAACTACTTGTATTCAATAACAACAGCGGAAATGTAGCATAAGTAAACGATGAGTCCCATCAATGCCCACTGGCGAAAATGCTGAGTGAAGACTCGCGGCCCTACTGTATCTCACTGATCATCTGAAAATCCTGCAACATGATAAGTTGCAGTCACAAGGGTCAATAAATTGAATGTATTGGCAAATCACACAATATGATATAGCAAACCTACATCCACAAAGCAATGTATGACAAACAACACACTCAAATTGGTTTGCAGAAGAATGTCTTCACCTACCTCCACTAACTGAACTTACAACCGCCTCTATTTTATTCGCCCATGATAACCCCAAAGATTCTAAGTAAACATGACAAGAACTTCAGAAGTCTCTCAAGTGCGCTCTGTCAGTGGCGCATTCTCTAGGAACAATAGAGCGCTCTTCCAAGGACGCATTCACCTGATTTATGTTCCGAAAACTATACCTCGCCTCAAGTGCGCTCTGTCAATGGCGCATTCTCTAGGGACAATAGAGCGCTCTGCCAGTGACGCATTCACCTGGTTAATAATCCCAAGCCTATGGCTATAAACACTCACCACTTTCATGCATCACTCGACACATACCCACATCTACCATCGCAAGCTACTCACACCATCACACAACACAGTCAATACCAAAACATAACAACACGGGATACACATATCAGGCCAAACATATATCATCACACAACAACTACACATGCATAGCAGAAATATAGAATTAACTATAATCAAAAGTGCAACTTGTCTTGAACGGTGTTGAAGTACTCTAACGCTCAATTCTGATCCGCTTCACACTCCGGACAATCTATACGTTTAATGAATGCACCGATAAATAAACAGTGCTCACATAACACTAAAATAAAGTAAACAGCAAGGAATTCAAATAAAACTCCAATAACAGAAACATATCAGTAGGTATATCTTATCTAGATGCTAGTAGGATCACAATGCAAAAAGAATCAACTAATTTGGATCAATGGTTTGAAAGATACGGCCTCCGGAAGGGCAAATTCAAATTTAAACAGTTTAAAAATGTGAAATTTTGGTTCTACTAGATGCTCCTGGTCAATATGAGTACACAGGAAAAAGAATCGATGAATTTGGATATACGGATCTCAAGATATAGCTAATTGAAATTAGGTGAAAAATCTGTAAAAAGTCAAAAAGAACTCTCTGTTTTTTTTACTGCTGCAGAGGCTACTGTAGCGAACAGCGTGGATGGCTGGAAACTGTTGCCGCGAGGCTTAAACGGCGAACGGCTGCGACTTAAAGGAAAATGGTTCGTAATAAAAAAAATATTGTCGATCTAATCTCGACCGTCGGAGGGAGATCGGACGGATGGGAGACGCTCACCGCGGAACAGAGGGAAGGGCGTCGCCGGAGTTGAGGAAGAAGGGCTCGGGCGGCTCTGACTTGGAGCGTGCGGTCTCTGGGGAGACCTCCTGAGCTCGAGGATGAAGGAACGAGGTGCTCCAGGCGATGGTGAACTAGAAAACCTCCTCGGGGATGACCGTGGCTTGCTCCCGTGATGGCACCGTGCGGCTGTAGCGGCGATGGCGGCGAGAAGCTTCTGGTCGAGGTCCCTGCACTCGTATGGATGCGTATGTGCGCGAGATAGAGGGTTAAGGAGCTAGAGAAAATCATGTCGAAGAGGACAGAGGATAAAGGAGATGCTGGGAACCTTCAGAGGCAACAGAATCAACGCCGACAGGAGCTTCTGGACGGCGAACTTCAGCGAGATCGGGGCGGAGCTCTAGGGCACGGTAGATCACGATTTTTGAAAAAATCGGACGAGTCGGACGTGGGAAATATTTATATGGAGGTGGGAGTGCGAGAGGTGCAAGATCCCAGCCGAATCCACCGAGGATGTGGATTGGGATTGGTCTCCAGGAAGAACACGTATGGAGCAAGGTGATGACAGATGGGCCCGATCGGTCAGCGGCAGAGAGCAGAAAACAGAATTAAAGAAAAAGAAAAGGAGAGCTGCGGGGTGGGCTGAGGCTGCTGTGCTGCGCGGAAATGGGCCGGCCTCCTAGCTGAGCGCGCGCGCGGGCGAAGCCCCGGCTGGGCCACTGTGCAGGCCGACTGCACAGTGCGACTGGTTTTTTTAAACCTTGCTACAGAAAGTAAATAAAGCTAAATAAATAGGAAATTAAATCCTAGAAAAATACCAGAACAAACAATAAAACATTATTACAACTATATAAAACAGTGAACATTTTTACAACAAAAATGCACTTTTTTGGAAAATTATTTTATGCAATACAAGCACATAAAGAGCATTATAACAACCCTAAAATAACTTTGAGTTTCAACAAAGTCAAAATAATTTATGTAGACTCCAGAATATATTCTTAGCATTTTCCAAATATAATTAACAGGGGAGAAGTCATATTATCTCCTATCCAAATATTTTGCCTTGTGTTGGAAAACTCTTTGAATATTTGTAAAATAAAAATAAGAGTGAGATGGATATTCGGGAAGTCATGTTATTCCCTCTCAATAGAATATCACGGAAACTCCAAAAAAAATTCAAATAAGCATAGAAATCAGGATGCAAAAGGAACGATCCTATTAACAATCCAAATTTGAAAATTTGGGATGTTACAGCTTTGTACAAATATCCAACATGTATTCATATAAATGTTCAAAATTTATTTTAAATATTCAATGTGTATCATAAAAATGTTTGATTTGTATTAGAAAATTCAGTTTTATTAAAAATCTATATATGTTTTTTAAAAATGGAACATAAAGGGAAAAATGAAAATAAAAATAAAATATCAGAATAACTGATGAAAATCGATAAAAACACTCAAAGATTAGATTTTTTTTAGGGGCATCACCAAGTTTGATTAATCAAATTTCACGCGGGATACAAAAGGGTTTATGTGGTTGCATCAACCAACCATGTCTTCCTTGTTCAAGAGAATTCAAAAACTTGGCTAACATATCAACGTCTATATTTGAAGCACGTCCATCAAATGTAAATGCACAATTAAACATTACAATTCTCTTCCTGATTTTCACTAACGATACTGCCATATCCATCATTGCTTCAGTGTTCAACGTCTCCAATGATCTACTTCGAGTCCGAGGCCACAATAAAATTGCCTAGCTGCAAATCCTCAGCAAGTGATAATGCTTCGCGACGGGCAATAGCTTTCAAGGTAGGGACATGTGTAGTACCACGAATTACAAGTGACGAGTTGCTCCCAGATCCCTTGTCCATCCCGGCAAACGGCCGCCGCCGCTTCTCTAGCTAGATTCCTTGAAAGGCTAGCATCAAGATGACTTTTGAAATAGCCTGTGGGTGGCGCCTTTGGCCGAGCTGCTCTGCTCACTCGCTGTGCCGGCGCTCTATATGTTTTCTTCGGCAATAGCTCAAGATCCCCGATGAACCTGTTGATAAATTGATGAGTGGTCAAAGGGCTTTGAAAGATCTCTTGGTGAATGGCTTTCCTCCTCGCCAAGCATACTACCCACTATGTGGTAGCAAGCCTAAAAAACCGTGTCTTTGCTGGCACGGCTTTCTGGACCAGTTAAGAGCATCTCTAGCAGACCCCTTAAAATCGCAAACTGTAAAACTGGGATACGGGTCGAAAAAATTGTATTTTAAGGGTTCATTTTAGCTACGGCCGAACAGATACTGTAAAACAAACTGTAAAACTGGGATAAAAAGCTCCTTCCTTCAGTCCGGCCGCCGCCGCCCCTTCCCCCAGCCAGCCGCGCCGGCCACGCCGGCCGCGCTCAACCCCATCGGCCGCGCCCCGTCGCCCGTCGGCCATGCCCTGTCGCCCGTCGGCCGCGCCCCGTCCTTGCCGGCCGCACCCCATCACCACGCCGGCCGCGCCCAGCCTCGCCGGCCGCGCCTTGCTCTATTGCCAGCCGCGCCAGCCGAGCCGTGCCCCTTTGCCTGCCGCGTCGGGAGGATTCCGGCGGCCAGGCTGAGGTAATGGGAGGCCACGGCGATGTCGAGCTCGTCCAATTCGAACCGGCGGTGATCGATTGCGGCGTCTAGCGGCCTTTTCCGGTGTGCGGTGATGAATTCCGGCGAGTTTAGGGCGGATTCCGGCAAACTCCGCGGCGGCGTGTTTGCTCCGATGAGGTTTGACCGGTATACGGGGCCCCTTCGGTTCGGCCTTCAAACTTCCAAATATAAGAGTTTCGGGTGTGCATTTTCGGTGGCCCTTAAATTTTTTACGAGTTGGACCACTTTTACGGTTTCTGTTCTGTACATTTTTTTGACCAAAACTGTAAAACGCAGGAATTATGCGGGTTTGATCATTTATACGGGTCTGCTAGAGATATGCTCTAAGTCTCTGGTTGGTGGGCCTACGCCCGACTTGATCGGTTCTAAAATGAAACCTCGACCCAAAAAAAATTAAAAATAAATGCTAAAACAAAGCTCGCTCTGTTTTCCGGAGGAGTTTTTTTGAGCGAGATGACCTGCGGCGGCCTCCCCATCTCGCCGGCGCCGGCGCCGATGCCGACGGTGGCGGCCCCGCTGGAGGATGAGAACCTCCTCGCGGAGATCCTCGTCCGCCTAGCCCCGCTGCCGTCGGCCCTCCCGCGCGCCTCCCTCGTCTGCAAGCGCTGGCGCCGCCTCGTCACCGACCGCCGTTTCGTCCGCCGCTTCCGCGCCCACCACCTCCGCAACCCCACTCCCCTGATCGGATTCTTCGAGGAGGTCACCCGCGAGCCCTCCCCGGACTCCCCCAGCAGCCTCTTCTTCACCCCTATCCTGGATCCCCCCGACCGCATCCTGGTCAGCCGCTTCTCCTTGGACTTCCGCAACGGCGACGGCCGCACGATCCTCGGCTGCCGCGACGGCCTCGTGCTCCTCGTTGACGCGGGGAGTGCCGAGATCGAGGTCCTGGTGTGGGACCCCGTCACCGGCGACCAGCACCGCTTCGTCGTCCCTCCGGCGATCGACGAGCGCCAGGTCATCGAGATCTTAAACGGCGCGGTTCTTCGCACCGCCGGGATCCTCGACGACCGCCCATTCCGGTTCCAGGTGGTCTTGGCGGGCATCGACAGGCCAAACAAGCGGCTGTTCGCCTGCGTTTACTCGTCCGAGGCCGGCAAATGGGGCGATCCAATTTGGGTATCCGTGGATTCTGAGAGCAACGTTCGCACCACGGTTTCTATGCGTGTTTCAAGTACCCTGGTTGGGAATTCCCTTTACTGGTCTCTAAATGGGGATACTGCTGCCATCCTTCAGTTTGATTTGGGCACACAACGCCTAGCTGTGATACAGCTGCCACTGGATAAGTGTAGCGATGGCAGCCGCTGCTTCAGGGCTATGCCTGTGGCCGGTGGCGGGCTTGGCATCCTTGAGCTGTTGGATTTCAACATCCAATTGTGGAAAAGGGAGATCGACCGTGCCGGTGTTGTTTCATGGGTGCTGGGGAAAACTATTGAATTGGATCAGCTTCTTTCCCTGGACAAGAGGGGAATGAGTCCAATGATGCTGGGGTATTGCGAGGTCAACAATGTGGTGTTTCTAAGGACAGTATTCAGTATTTTCATGGTCCAGCTTGAGTCATTGAAGTTCAACAAGCCCCCCATACAGGCATCTTACTTCTTGGTTCATCCATTCACAAGTGTTTATACTGCAGGTAATAACCAAGTACTCCCTCCGTTCGGAATTACTTGTCTCGGAAATGGATGTATCTAGAACTAAAATACGTCTAGATACATCCATTTCTGCGACAAGTAATTCCGAACGGAGGGAGTACTTTTCTACAATTGATTGATGGAAAACTTTTCACACCCTTTGGTGTTAGACTAATAATATAAATTAAATATGTGTGAACAGTTCCTTTTGCCGCTAAATGTGCTATTGAAGATATTGCCATGCTGTTTATGATATTATTATTATGACTTGTGAACTCTGTTTTAAAGTCAGAGGTAGCAAGTGTTTTATGTAAGTTTATTCGATGAAGAAAAAATAGATATTAACCATGGAGGCAAAGATCATCAAGTTCTTTCAATAAAATAAAATAAATTTCGTTCCTACCTTCCTATGTGTTATGCAAAGTCTTACAATGCCAGTGATTGTCTTTCCTGCGTTGAGATGGATAACAGCTGGAAATTGGAAAGCTAGGATTGAACCAGCTGGAACAGTGAAATGTCCAAATGGTAGCTCAATTGTCACATTTAAAGGCTTAAAACTACTTACATCCTTTGATCCAATTTTTATTTATCTTGATCTTGCTAACTTAAATCCATAATAAAGGCTTGGTTTGATCTTTACGAGATAATAGTTCATTTTTATCACTTGTTGAAGACTCGCAAGTGTCAGAGTCTACTTGTACCAGAGGATAAATGAGTTGATCAATTGAGTTTGTTTTATCTTTTCAAGCTAAAGTTATTTAAATATGAATTGTCATTCTTGGTTTGAATATGTTATATTTTATCTACTTCAGATAACACGAGAATAACTCTAGATCACTTCTTCATTCTGATCAGCTAATATTATGTGCATGCCATTCCATTTTAGGAGATTACTGTGTGTATATACCATTCTCAGAAATATTCTTTGCAAGGCAGTAGATGTGCTTTTGTTTATCTATTCAAATGTTGAAACATGTGTTTTTCCTCTCTCAATTTTGGCTTATCTAAATATATCGTTGTTTTCCCATCGTATCTTTGGTTCTTTGGCTTATGCTTGTAGACATGGGCATTGGTGGTGGACCTGATGAAGCCAAACTTCTGTGTAATGCAATGCATAAGGTGACTGTATTGTGATACATTGGTTGAGCAGGTAATGTAAGCTTATCTTTGTCTTTTCATTTGAGGGATCATAACTGGTACCTTTTGTTTTCGTTACAAAATGCCCCCTTTACAACCATTTGTGAATAACCAAATTACAAGTGGGGATTCTCACTGTGGTTCACGCAACCTATTGTTGAAACTTGAAAGTAGGCCGCCATCTCTCTGCCTCCACTTTAATCTTGGTACTCTCGCCTTAGAAAGCGCTGCTGTTTGTCTTGCTCCACACATAAATTCCTGTGCTGGTCGTTGTACACCTGCTTCTTCCTTGATAGCCACCACTGCTGCATAGTGTCACGAGATCGCAGTCTTGCTGCAATGGCCAGCCCAGTGAGGATTGCTCAGCCAAATCTGGCAGATCTACGGGCATCACACAGGAAAATGCTCGGCCATCTCCTGATGCTGCAACAGTAGAGGACATGTGCCCAGATTTTGAGGTAGTGGTGCTCGAGGCTGTTGCCTGTTGGCAGTCCAACAGCGATGCTGAAGGGCAAACCAAATGAAGAACCGGCATTTCAGAGTCAACTTCGCCTTCCAGAGGACCTTTTGGCAGCTGCCATAGCTTAATGCTGTATTGAGTTCAAAAAAGCAGTGTCCATTTTGGCCTGAAGGAAGTGTCTTTATAATAGGATGCATAATCCCTTGCTAGAGGCTTCTACCACATGGATTTGGTTGATCTAAACCCGTTAATTAGTAAACGGCTATTTCTTACATTTCTAAAACATGTGCCTTTGAGCCACAAGGCAGATGCATCTGCTTTCAACACCATGAAGCAGAGATTTTTTTTTTCCTTTTTGAACTTCTTCTGATTTTGCTGCCGGTTTGATTCTACTTTGGAGGTTTGACATAAGTTCCACAGTGATGACTTTGATGTTTATGTTTAGCAATACAAAACTTTGTGAGGTGGTATAACTTTAATGGCTTTTGCATCATCAACCGGTGGTACAAATTTTGTATGACCAGTGACTGTTTCGCAGGTATGTGAGCTCTCATTCAGTTGCTGAGGAGCTGCTGAATGACTTTACCGGTGCAGGTTCCGTCAGTGCGGAAGCTAATCTTGTACGGAGCATGTTCTGGTCAACTGCGAAGAGTAGGATTTATTTGTCCAGTCTGGTAGCTCATTGTGTCCCCTAAATATAATTGTAGCCATCATCCAACTGGCATGATGACAAGCCGCGACTTGGCCGCACTAGTAAATAATCCAGCGGCTGATTATTGCCTCCGGTTTCATTTTCTTTGTCTTGCGAGCAAAGCTCACGATTTCATCCCCGTTCAACTGGTTGGTACTCCGGTGCATCCAGTGCTCTCGCCCGTCTACCTATTTGGTACTGTTATCCTTTTATTTATGCTCCGTCGTGGTTCCACGTTGTATGCGGTGTGGAGATTTAATTCTTGAATTTCTGCTACTGGTACCAAAATGTTGAATTGATTTACTTGAGAAAGATGAAGCATCTGCCTAAAATACCTCGATAGAAAATGTGCATTATATATATATATAGATATATATCATATATATCTATATATATCTCATATATCATATCTCTCTCCTATCCAAATCTATCTCTACCTGCTGGTCCTGTGTTTCCAACAGCTCTTTTATTTTTTTTAATGTTTGTGTCTAAAAAAAAATCGTGTGTTAGAAAATAATTTTTTGAAAATTATTCATGCATTAGTAAGAAATGCTTATGTATAAAAATTAAAATAAAATGACGGAGAAATTTTGGGGAAAAGGAAAAACGAAAAAAAAGGTGAAAAAGGAAGAAAAACAGAAAAGAAGAAGAAACAAAATAACCGGGCTGAAAAGAGGATAGGCCGGCCCATGCGCTCCCGCGCGGTGCAGAAGGCCCATCCGGCTAGGGTTAAGTTCGGCGGCGTAGAGGCCCCTCGCCGCCAACCATCGTCTTCCGGGACCGGCATCTTCCGCCGCCGCAAACCGGAGAGCGAGACCGACTGCGCGCGCAGCACCACCGCCGCCGCGATTTTCGCTTGGTTTGTTCCTCGCCTGTTCTCCCCCTTTTACCTTAACTCCATGGGTATCGTCTTCCTGGCTGCAATAGCCAGTGCTACTGCCATAAAAAAGAAGAGCCGCCCGCGAGTGCACCTGGAAAATTGATGATGTAGAAACAACACCGTGCTTGCACTGTTTTATTCTGTATCTTCGTGTTATTATGAAATAAGATGCATACAGAATTCTATCTATTTCGAGTTTCTTTTATGCCATGTCCATGGACGCTGTTGCTTTCCTGTGGAAGGCTCATCCACTGTATTTTACTCTTTATTACCATCCATGCTGGACTGGAGCTTGCCATGGATGGAAGCATTCATAGCATAATATTTTGGTGGTTGAAATGTTGTTGGACTTGTTTGTTGTTATTATGCGTGCTTCGTTCTGCAATTTTTTTAAGAAATTCAGGACAGGCATGCTCAAAGTTACAGTTGTTATCACAGACATGTAAGATATAATTTCCTTACTAGTGCAGCTTCTTTGGTTAGTTCCTCGCCAAGATTCAGCAGCGTTCTGTGTCATCATCTATCATCTACTCCCTCCGTTCCTAAATATTTGCCTTTTTAGAGATTTTAACAAGTGACTACATACGGAGCAAAATGAGTGAATCTACATTCTAAAATATGTCTATATACATCCGTATGTGGTAGCCCATTTGAAATCTCTAGAAAGACAAATATTTAGGAACGGAGGGAGTAGACGCTAATTTATTATGCCTGACATGGATGGATGGTTTAAAAGCAACTCTTTTCCTCTTCCTTGAAATGCTTTTTTCAGCTCTTGGACCGTCAGATGAGCAAGATGGTGGCGATCAGGGTACCCAGGAACATGCACGCCAAGCGCGAGCTCCTCAAGCACGCGCCCAAGCTTGTAAGCTTTCTTTCTCTTTGACCCTTTTTCTATTTCAGCTGTTGCAAAATTTCCTTCAGTTTAATTTGCAGTACCAGAAACAAACCGTCTCCGTTGAATTATTATAAACACGGCACCCCTACAATAAGCGTAAATCATCATTATCTTGTGTGTCCGTGGCCAAGCGAAAACTGGTATCTTCCAGCAATTTCCCAAATTAGTTTCAACTAGTGTGCTGCATCAGTGTACTTTGGGGCCGGGTTACACGCAAAAGGGTTGGCCAGATTTTCTGGCATATATGCTTTGTGCAGATAACCACTTGCAAATCTTGACATTAGTTGCTATTGGAAGGCTCTGCTGCTTTGTAACCTTCCATGACAAGAAACTAGAAACAGTATGTACGTGTTTCTTTTCGATTCCTGTATCATGACTGTTGCTCTAATGTTTGTTCCAGGTTGAGAATGGCAAGAAGATGCTTATTCTACATGGTACAAAGACTAGCGCAGTTTTGAACGATGTGCTCGCAGATCTTTTTCACCTGAAGCGTGATCATGCTGTGAAGTACACCAAGAAGAACGACAACATCAGGCCATTTGAGAGCGGGGGTGAAACTTCCCTGGAGTTCTTCTCCCTTAAATCTGACTGCAGCCTCTTAGTGGTAAGTTATATCAGTTCCCATTGTGTACGTGGTGAGACTTGTTACTCACTTCAGAAAAATATATATTAAACTGATGATCGCAGAAGTAGACTGAGCTAGGCAATGACTTATCTGAAACTTTTTCCATGTCTGTTATAGTGATCTTTTCATTTTTTTCTTTGTATATTAAATGTAGAGAATATTAATTCTCTATTAATTTTAATTGTAACTATTTATGTTTTTGCAGTATGGTTCTCATTCAAAGAAGAGGCCCAACAATCTTGTTTTGGGAAGGACTTACGACCACCACATATACGACCTTGTTGAAGTAGGAGTTGAGAACTACAAATCCATAGAATCCTATGCATATGATAAAAAGTTGGCGCCTAAACTTGGGACAAAGCCTTTCTTTGCCTTCATTGGGGAGTACTTTGAGAGTGTCGATGAGCTGAAGCATTTGAAGGAAATGCTGCTTGATCATTTCAAAGGAGAGGTGTGCATCTTTATAGACAAGTTGGAACGTAGGGCATAGAGAATCCCTTGAGCTTTAATTTTGTAACCTGTTTATTGTTTATATCTCTACTCCTAATGGAGCAGTTGGTAGTCTCGCTTCCAGGTTTTTTTAGTCCCATCTTCCCTGGTTTTTTTTGGTACCTCCTCCCACCTCTGACTTATCCACCAGAAATCGAAGAAACCTCCTCCTGAGGCCCCAACCCGCACCCATCCACGTAACAAAAAAATAGACCTACGAAGGTTAACCAACGAAAAAAGACCTACGGTACGATTTATTTTCATCCGGTTTATTTTCGTCCCACCTCTCACCACCCCCGCCCACTGGTTTCTTATCCATTGGTTTATTTTTCTCTCCACTCTTTTGTTTAAAAAATCAACACTTCCCTAATGACAAAAGATCACGGATCTAACTTTCCTACCTTAGCCAAATCAACGAATCTCTCTCATTAATGCAATTTGCTTTAGGAAACAAATAATATATTCTTTCCTACCTTAGCCAAATCAACGGATCTCTCCCATTAATGCAATTTGCTTTAGGAAACAAATAATAGATTCTTTCCTACCTTAGCCAAATCAACGGATGTCTCTCATTAATGCAATTTGCTTTAGGAAACAAATAATAGATTTTCAGGAAACAAATAATGGATTTAAAGAAATTCATAAGTAAACCATTGACAAAAAAAGATCTTATCGTGATAGTCGGTTTTATAGTCGTTCGTTCGTTTTGCTCGGCTCCCTCGTTCGTTCGGTCCCACCTCTTTTATTTGCTCGGCTCTCTCGTGAGTTATCTCCTCTGATTTCCGATTTTCTCTCCACCATATCAGCGATAGAGCCCCCTCAAAGAAAAAATCAACACCCCATTGCTTTTCAAACTCCTGAGCAAGAGCTGGGTCTCCTACTCGCACGCCGCCGCCGCCCGCCCGTCCCCATCCGACTCGCACGCCGCCACTCGCCATAGGAACATCGCTGCACCTCGCGCCTCCTCTAGATCGTCTTCGAGGTTAGGCAACCGAGGGATTCGACGCTGCTGTCCGGAGCTACTTCGCCCACGATGTAAAGAAGGGCATGGGCAAGAGATCATGGCCTTTCGGGATTGCAACCATAGGGGTCAAGATGGTGCTGATCCGGCCGCCGGCCACACCCTAATCCTCTCCTTCTCTCACTCAGTTCGTATTCCCCTACCTCTTTCCAACAAAGTGAGGGAGTCTGATATGTTGCGTGTTGTTGTGCTGCAGGTCCTTGAGGTTGGGTGCGGCAACACGCGACTCGGAGAGAAGCTTTTGTGGTAGGGCAGCAGCGGCAGTACCTGCATAGACCCTCTCGATGCTCCCCTGATTTGGTGTTGTAGCAAGGAGGTGGTTGCAGGCAGGAGGTTGGGACGCGCAGCTCCATAATAGCCTTTATCACGCTCGGGCTCATTGTTTGGGGATGAAGGTGTCAATCTGATCGCGCTCTCCTCCATGACTTTCCCTGAATCTTCTATTCATTATATAACCTCTAAGGCCCTTACAAAACAAATTCTAATAACTCAATCTCTTTCTGCTGATTCTTATAGGGCCACCAATCATACATGTATACACCATGTTTTCTCTACTGTAATTTGATGTTATATTTTCATGTGGCACAGAAGAGTTCAGAGTTCACTCTGAGAGAAAATTGCTTTGCATGTACATTTGCTGAAAGACTGGTGTGCTGAACTTTAGATGATTCTGATTTGTCGCTGCCATATAACCTTTCCTCTTTTTCTTGATATGTCCAAAAGAGATCCTTATTTCACCTTTTGTTTTAGGTTTGCAACGTGAGAATTTCATACTTTTGGAGTAGAGCTATCAAAATATATACTTTTGAGTTTCTAAAAATATCCATTATGAGGTAAAAATCATTAAATACATATTGTTTTATGTATGTTTCGTGTCAGACGAATCTGTCATAACCTTATGAAAGTTTAGGAAGGGTCAGCTTGTTGCAAGATCAGTAAGAAATTATTGCATAGTTCATCATTTTTATTCTTGTATAAACAATAATTTTTGGTTATCTGGCCTTACAAAGGTTTTTTTTTCTAGAACAGAGCTTCCTCTGCCCCGGGCGATTCTGAGAAAACTAACCAGCAAAGAACATAACAAAGATAGTGATGAGAAAGGGTGGATCTGAGTATGCCACACATGGATATGACTGTTTCCCTGTGTTCTTTTTGACAATCCACTTCATCACTGACTCAACTGTGTATGGGTGGAGCAATGTCGTCTTCATCAGGCTACAATTATATGCCTCGGGGTGTTCAAAACTAAAAAGTTGAGGGATGATTCAGACTAAATGTGGATTCCTTTGTGTTGACTACACTTCCATAGATTAAATATTCCTAACTGTGCGATGGATACATTTCTAGCAGAGATGATTCCAAAATTGTTCGAGGTTCGTTATATACAACATGCATGTTGTACATCTGTTAATTTGAAGTTAGAAATGCTGAGATTTGTTTAGATGCTTTCCTTACTGTTGATGCTAAAAGATATCCAGCAGATAAGGACTGAAGTTTGTTGGTTTTGCTCAACTTGGTGCTGCCTGATCGGTACTCTATCAAGATGGAGTGAGACCATGATAGCAGGTGTTGAGTACAGGTATATATGCACTGAATTTTTAGTTGTGCCAAAAATAACATATTATTATCTTTATAATTGCTGCTACCATATTTCAAAGTAAGAATGCGATGATGCAAAGGAATCTCATTATCTAGCCATGTGTAGTCTCAGTTTTTACTATGCAAAGTATGATAGGAGTAAGCCCACATAAATGTGGCTGCATGTTTGCTTTCTATTGATCTGTGACAATAGAGATGTGCTGGACTGAGTGCCTATTGATAACACATCTGGAGTGGAACTGGCAATGTTCAGTTAATAGAGGTTATCTTTCCTGTGGATTTTTTTATTAGATACATGCAGAAGTGTGTCACTTTCTTAGATCATATTTTGTTCTTAAAATTTCAGATGTTTCATATAGCCATCAATTATCTTATTGGCAGTTCCTGTACATGTCTCTTGGATCATATTTTTATCTCAAGTTGGCCGTCTCGACCACGATGCTCTCCACCGATCAAGCCCCCGGGGCCACCAACCACGCCCGGATTCCTACTCCCTGCCATCTACAGCCTCCAACGACAAGGTGCCTCTCTCCTACATCTACGAACGTTTCGGCGTCTCTGATTGTGCTCTTCCATGGTAAGAAGCATGTGGCTCTCTCAAGTCTCAACTAATCAGACGGTAAATAAAGTTTTTGTGAGTTGAATTATTGAGTGGAGATTTGATTACTTAATAGAAAACATTAGCAGCTTCAGAGATGCAAAATAACTATTCGTATGTTATTTTGATAGTCTTTTAGATATTGGAAATATGCACTTTGTTGAATTCACATAGAATCGGGGATTAGGTCACATGTATATTTTGGTGCAAGTCATGCAGAAGCATTCCTTGACAGCTGCATGATCAAGAATATCAAAAAGACAATGCCATTTTTGTGTGTACATTCTTACATATAGTTTCATATGCTCCATGCAAGTTACGAGACTCTTAGAAGTAAAAATTGGTATGTAATATTTTATAGAAAATATTTTAAGGTTCTTTGAACTTTACAACCAAGACATAGTATATCATGATGTAAGCAGAGCAGTACTGTATTTGGCAATAATAGAACCTGACATCTAGCTTTATGGTGAAAATAAATACTAATGATCAAAAGAACAACACAAAAGGAGGCATTAGCATCGGGAGCATATGGTCCATAAAAAATAAATACTAATGATCAAACGGACAACACAAAAGGATTTAGTTGATCAAGTTAAGTAGTAATAGAGTTCTGTAGGTTAAGCATCAGAAAGATATAGTTCTCTGGTCACTGATTTTGCCTGTATTAGATTAGGATTTGGTCAACTTAGCCAGTAATGGAGTTCCATGGGATTCAAATTATGTCTCTAAAAATGCTATAGAAGCTTCTATAATTTTTCTATGTAAATTATTCAGACGTCCAATAAGCATGTGGGCACAAAAATTCTTGATGTCAACACTGCAATACACTTGTAATAGCTTTCCTAAAATTGCAATCAACATTTGGCAGAAATATTTTTTTCATGTGTACAAATACTTCAAGAAAGATACTATTTGTCATGCATATCCATCTTTGTGCTTATCATCGGCTCTTCCTCCTGAACTGAGACCTAAAATTTATCCCCATCATGGCATTGAAATTTTACTATCCCATCTACAATATTAAACCATTTCTAAATATATGCCATCTTTCTATGAAAAATATTCTTTGTCAAAGGCCTCTCCCTGAACAATAAATCTTTGAGTTCTTGGTAGGAGCTAGATATCTTGTTCATCTCCACATTTGGTTATTCCCTTTATTCAAAACATAGTATAAATTTCCTTGGGTAGTAAACATGATATATTGTCATGAAGTGAGCTTCTGTGTAAATGAGGAAACTAATTGTGCTGTCCCCTATTTTTGTCGAGCAACATGAACCAAGAGTAATATTTTACAGTGGGTGTTGGAATTTGTTGAGGATCGTGGAGAGAGTCTTGTAACCGTGCGGTGTCATCGCTCACCAGCAACTAATTGGGCCACCCTTCTCAGAGGGGAAGCCGCAACCACCACCGTCGAGGACATCTTATTATGTGATGAGCATTATATTCCTGACCGCACAATAGTCGCCAATGTGGTGTTAAATTTCATCCACGTACTTTCTCACAAAAGGAATACATCTATATGATGTGAGGTTAGTTTTGTATAACTTTTCTATTTATTTCCAATCTATTAATTATTAACCATATAATCTCTTGTCTTGACATTTACAAGAAGATGGTTTATTTGACCAATCTATATGATGTGTAGCGTATCATATGAAATGACAACATATTACATACTTTCTTATTATGTTTTAATGTCCATGAGGCATGTATAGGAGGCAAATAAGTCCGTTCCTTTCCTTTTTCTGTTCACAAAAAGGTGGAATGGCTCCCAAATTTCGCATAATGATGTTCCAACATAAATTTTGTTTATATCGGAAAATTTTAAGGAGAACAAGCATTCGTGCCTCATGATTTGGGTATCATACTAAAATGAACTTCATATGTTCTTTGTAAAAAGTCTTCTATTTGCCATGCCTAAGAGGGATTGGAGCATTTGTGTGCCATGCTTAGGTTGTGATTAATGCCTCATGATTTTCAGACAGAGAGAGGATGGGAGAGAGATGGAGGGTGTTAGACAGAGTGGGGGAGTGAGACACTGATATGCATTGTATTCATATGTGCAATCAGGAAAACAAATTAAAAAACACGTGGCAACGCGCGGGCAATTAGAAACATATATACATGCGAAAGTTGATATGCCTTGCAATTAGAAGAGCAATTGGGAAAAAGACCCGTGGCAACGCACGGGCGTTCTACTAGTAGGTGGTAGAGAACCTGAACCTCGCTGGTGTAGATCGGATATTCATGTGCACAGCAATTTCCCCGACTACTGTCTACATGATGCACTGTGCTCTCCGCCTAAAAAGGTCAGGCACATCTATTCCTAGGATGGAGCTGGTTGAAGCTGGGCCTTCAATGGACCTGGTAGTTAGGCGGCACCGACGTCCATCTGAAAGTTTACAGAAGGAAGCTATGAAGGCTCCTGGTCATGCTAAGAAGGTAATTCCAATGGAACAACTGTCTTTTGTTCATCAGATATTGTTATCCTGCTGGTTAGGTTACAAACTGGCGCCATTAGCCATAAACAACTATACTTCCTGCCCTAATTTTGACACCAAGAACTTGTATGGCAGTATGAATTCAGAACTACATTTAACATATTTGCAGGTGAAAAATGTGACGAATAATCCAATTGATGGCAAGGAGGGCAGGATCTACATTCCAGACCAGGAGGTTTGTGTCTCTAAACTGTTTCACTAGCAGCTGTGAAGCTTAAATATTAACCTATTTGCCACACTAATCCGATTCATGGTTTTCTGACCGAAAGGTTTCGAAGTTGACCTTAACAAGCGACATAAAGGGCCTGAAGCGGGAGCGCCGCGAAGCCAAGAAAAACAAGGAGCACTCGAAGAAGCAAAAGGTCAACCCCGAATGAATAACGCAGAAGGCTACTCGTTCTTGGTAACTGGTCCTTTTTAAGGATTTTTGGTGCACCTGATGATCGCAGCGGCTGTGTTAAGCCAACTGGAGACCATCTTGTTAGGTTGAGCTGTAAGTAGTGTGGTACCGTCTTTTTAGGGCGTCAAACCTGTCTACGGACTTGCATTTGTATTGAGGCAGCTTATCTATCAGACATCATTAGTGCGAATTTTTTGGAGCAACGTGTGTTACAAGTATTTTGTTTTACTATTGTTGTTAGTCCTTGATATTAGCTGATCCGAGATGATTGTTGAGATGACATGGTTTAAGTCTGGTTACCATGGGCATTTTATTTTCTCTGAATCTGCATATCCTGCATTTTTTGTCGTCTTTTCTTTTATCCATATGTTTTTTAATCCTGTAACCCGTGTGAATATGCAGCTTGTCCGGTGTTTTAGTGCCTGGGTTCACATGAGGTACAATAAAAGCGAAAATCATTTGTTTTATATAGTATAAACAGTAAACACATTGTTCACTCTTTCAAAATCACCAATTTACCTTTTTTTTGTGTGTAGCTCACGTATCAATGTATTTTTTTCATGAAATTTTGCATATATGTAGCATACATCCGTATGAAATTTTGTGTAGCTCATGTGTCAATGTATTATTTAGAATGTTTTGAGCTTTGAAACATTTGTTTTGATTTTTCTTTTGAAGTGCTCCATGGAGCTCGAGCACCAAAACACATTTGGCTTGTGCTGAACTAGAAAAGGAGATAGTCCGAAGAGCGGAAGAGTTTTGGTGCACCTACGGACTAATCCTACAGAATTGAATTTATATATACATTGAAAGAAAAGAGGGGAGATTACTGAGGTTTAGGATTTTCATTCAGTACTTCCTTCGTTCATAAATATAAGATGTTTTCGACATTTTAGTATGAACTGCATGCAGACTGAAATGAGATGAGTGAACGAACACACTGAAACTTGTGTATTGAAGAGCGGAGTAGAATATCTTGATAATCTCCGTCCAAAATTACTTGATGCCCAAACAGATGTACTCGTATCTACTCCCTCTGTTCCTAAATATTTGTCTTTCTATAGATTTCAACAAGTGGCTACATACGGAACAAAATAAGTGAATCTACACTCTAAAATGTGTCTATATACATCCGTATGTGGTAGTCCATTTGAAATCTCTAAAAAGACGAATATTTAGGAACGGAGGGAGTAACACTAAACGTAGCCTAGTATCCAATTAAATATATTGTACTGAAGTTGACTGGGACTAGCGAGTGAGCCTATTGGGCCTTAGAGCAAAGGCTTCAGTTCAAAGAGAAAAATCAAAGAGAAAAAACATGGACAAGTTGACCCGCCCCCCGCCTCCCCAGCTCGCGCGCCAGCGGAGGAGGACGACGACATCCTCTCGGAGATCCTCCTCCGCATCCCCCCGCTCCCTCCCTCCTTCCCGCGCGCCTCCCTCGTCTCCGCGCCCGCCTTCCTCCGCCGCTTCCGCGCCCACCACCGCCGCCGCCCTCCGCCTCCCCTGCTCGGCTTCTTCGAGGACGCCCTCCACGGCGTCTCCTTCACCGCCACCCTCGACGCCCCCGACCGCGTCCCGGACGGGCGCTTCTCCCTGCGGTTCGACGGCGGCGGCGGCAGCGCGCCCATGGTCCTCGGCTGCCGCGACGGCCTCGTGCTCATCCTCGACCCGGCGTACCCCCTCGGCCAGCTCGGGGTCCTCGTCTGGGACCCCGTCACGGGCGACCGGCGCCGCCTCGCCGTGCCCCCGGCGCTCGACGACGGGTACAAGGAGATCTACAACGGGGCGGTGCTCCGCGCGGCCGCCGGCGACCACCATTTCAACTTCCAGCTGGTCATGGTAGGGGTCGACAGGAAGCACGGCCTGGCGTTCGCCTGCGTCTACTCGTCCGAGGCCGGCCTGTGGGGCGACATCATCTCAGCGCCCCTGGTCTCCATGAGCTACCACACCGTGGTCTCCATGAGCATTTCCAGCACCTTGGTTGGCAATTCCCTCTACTGGTCGGTTTTCGGGAACCCTGCATATGGCATCTTGGAGTTCGATTTGGAACAATTTATATGTCATTCTGTGAACGAAAGTATATTAAACCATGAATAAAAAGATCAACAAGCCCTTCCAATAATAAATTAATAATAAAACTAAAATTCATTGTTCCGTTTATATTGCCCTATTCAAGAAATGTATAATGGTAGTGTTAGGGCGTAGTTGCAGTGCAAGTGCTGATTACCTATCCCGTTTTGAGATAACTAAGTTACAAAATGAAAAGCTAAGACTGAACCAGCTGAAGTGAAATGATCGAATGTGTAGCTTGATTATCTACTGATCTTGCTAATAGTTTTAGATCCGTAATTAACAACTTTTTATTATCTTTCTAAAATAATGGTGAATTATTAAGACTCATGCTGCAACCTGCAAGGCTCGAGTCTATTTGTGCTAGAGCTAAAAATCATTCAAGTATGATTTGTCATTACCATTTTTGTTCCTAAAATATGAGCTTATTTCCCCCCCAAATTACATCTGTTTGGTCTATCTCATCATCTCACTATTACCCCTCCGTTTCTTTTCTCGGTATGTCATTGGTTGTTTGTTATGCTTGTAGACATGGGCACTGGCGTCAGGGATGACAGAGCTGAA
Organism: Thinopyrum elongatum; assembly: GCA_011799875.1. NCBI lineage: Eukaryota > Viridiplantae > Streptophyta > Magnoliopsida > Poales > Poaceae > Thinopyrum > Thinopyrum elongatum. The sequence continues at coordinate 496,865,551 of CM022301.1, forward strand.
CTTTTGGGCAGTACATAAACTATTGTGATGCTTTGGTTGAGCAGGTAATGTAAGCCTATCTTCTGATTGTCAACTGAGAGTTCTGAAACCTTATTCTGTGTCAGAAATGTCGCTTGCCCCTTTACTACCAATTGTGATTTGCCATATTCTGATAGAGGACTATAGCTGCATGATTCTCTGGGCAACCTTTGGCTCAGCTGTGGGTCACCTGGCCAGCTCCCTTCATGCTATCTTGGCAGGCTGCCTCTGGGCTTGTTTCTCCAGGTGCTGCATCCTCAATTCATCTCTTGCTCAGCAGCTCCCCATTCTAACCTCATTGTCTGCTTTCAGCTGCCTCTTCTTTAGATCTACCGAAGTTCCACTCCCTCTCTACTGGACGAACTCTTTTTTGCTTACCCTCCATTCCATCCAGCCGCCCTGCTACCCCCCAAAAAAACTTGACTTTGGACATTTCCCTTTCCCTGTTTGTGCATATATATATTTTCTTCCTTGCTCATAGATGAGAATGCTGTCATGCTAAGCAGTGGTAGAATGAAGCACTTGTCATTCCCTGTGCAAATTCGTTATCTAACGACACTTACTGCTCTGCAGGTATATAGAGCTTTTATTATGGTTGCTGAGCTGCGGCATCGCTTGCCAGCGCAGGTTCTGTTCATGAAGTTGACCTTGTAGGGTTATGTAAATAGTCATGCAACATAGTGGCTTGCTTGGACTGATCCAGTAGCATTGTCTCCGTCGGTTGATCAGTACTACATCCGGTTTTTTCTTTGTATATATCTGGCCATCGAACCAAGTTCTATGTGCACCTCCTGATCTTTCTCGTCTATATATGTGGTGCCCTTTTGCTCATGTTCCATGCTGTATCTCGTGTGGGGAGACCTGGATCTCGAATTGCGGCTACGTGCGAAACTGAGAACGGGTTTCTGGAACGTCGTGCTGTTGGCGCATCGACAATTGTTTTGTTACCATGCTGTGACTCAGTTGTGGTGGCTGAGCAGTCTGGTTTGTTTCGTGTGCATCATCATTTTGGGTACTGATGCTTGTGAAGAGTTTGCGAGTCGTTGGGAGGTCAGTGATAACGAGAAATTCATGGCGATCTCTACAGCTGCTATCTTGACTCTTTTGAGATCCATGATTGGTGTTCCACTTTGGCAAAGGCAAATGGTTTCTGCCTAGACTCTCTAGGAGGCCGTTGTGCCATGCCCATAACACGGCGCATAAAAAAAAATTGTCAACCATTTTCAATTTTTCTGCTTCTACCTGGAGCATTTTTTAGAGTCATGGCATGTAAGCAGTGGACTGGTGGGGCTAGTAGGTAGCTACTACTCCGCTAGTAAAAAGATCCTGGGCTTAGGCCCTACGCCATGGCACCCAGGTCAGGTGATTGATGCCACTATTTCTCCTTCCTTCATTCTCAGTTGATGACTTCGTTGGGGTTCGGGTTGTCGCTGCTGCTGTCGTTGGCGCCGTCGCTCGCACCGGCGGCAGGAGGCGTCGTCGGCTGCGCATGGCTGGGCGGCGATGGCACCGCGCCGGCGCCCCCGCCCCCGCCCCATCCCTCCGGCTTGAAGTTGAAGGGCATGCCTGGCATGCCTCCCGGCATAGGCATGCCACCGCCCGGGATGCCTCCTGCCATAGGGAGTGGCATGCCGCCGCCTGGCAGGCCTCCGGGCATGGGCATGGCGGGCATCCCGGGAAGGGCAGGCAAAGGCACCGGCATGGCAGGAATTGGCATCCCGGGCATGCCGCCGGGGTTCGGGAACAGCGGGAATGACGGCATTGTCGATGGCGGCAGCCACCACTTCATGCTGTCGATGCCGGGCCTCGCAGTGGTGGGGGCGGCTGCGTCGTCGCTCCCTGCCGTCGCCGGACCCGGGGCAGGCCCGGGCGCGGCTGCGGCGACCGTGGCGGCGTAGGACGCGCCGCGCACCGGCTCTAACTCCAACCGGCTGATCTCGTCCTCGTAGTCGTCCAAGGACGCGCCCTGCGGCGCGGTCTCGGTCTCTGCGGCGGCCATGGAGCCGAACGCGAACTCCTGGGCGTACCCCTCGGCGTCGACGTCGTGGAGGAGGCGCACGCCGTGCCCCGGCCCGGCGCAGGCCAGGAGGACGAGGACGCCGAGGAAGACGGACGGCTTGCTCTGCTCCATGGCTCGCTCTGCTCTCTGGCTCTCCTTGGCTGTTCTTGCCGGCGAGGTGGTGAGTAGGAGACGATCGAGCAGTACAGATTTTATAGCGAGGTAGTTCGGAGCTTGGAGCTGGGGGTAGGTTGGATCATGGTGAGCTGCCCTGCACTCCGATTTCTCAATCATCTCATGGTGCATGCCGGAGGCGTGCAACTGCAACACCACCTGAAAACTAACAACTTGGGCCAGCTTCTGTCCCCAAGATCTGGTGCTTAATCTGCACCCTTTGACCAGATTTTCGACAGCATGCAACAAATTTGGGCATGAACAGCATGGATGTGGATCGCAGTCGCCGAAAATAGAATCACAATCAGAAAAGTTGGACATGACAATGAGCAATATTCTTTTTGACAAAGCACAACCAATTTGAGCTCAGCTTCCAGTATATGCATACAACTTATGGTCCCACCAATTTTGTTGAGCAGCATCCCACTAATAAATGGGACAACGGACGCATGCGTCGCGGTTGAATAATATTTCACTCGATAAATTATGAGTTTCCATCTCATCTAATCTACTCGCTCTTCTTGTTACTCTTGGAGGGCATCCTGCTCAGGACGCCGCTGTCGAGTTTCTGGTACTGCTCCCGGAGCAGGCCCAGGATGCTGTAGAGGAAGTCGTCGACCTGGTCCTCGTACTTCTCGTACAGCACAGGGAGCGTGTGAGCGCACACAAATCCTGTTCCAGGCAAACCAGGTGTTGTTTTCATCAGTGTATACAAGTGGAATGCATGCATTCTCAAACTTGGAACAGTATGTTGTTTCTCAGTTACAAAAGTATGAGGCCAAAAGAAGATGCTACAGCCTCTTACCAATGTAGATGACGGTTAGGAAGTTGAACCAGCTCCCAGCTACGGAAGCAGCCCACAATCCGACAATTGCCTGAAATAAAACATGGTGTGACATCAAAACATCTCTTGATGATGAGCAGACACAACATTTCCATATACAGAATTGATTTTCTTCATATTTTCCTATTTGACGTAATAATCGCAATGATGGAATACAAAAGGAACACAGTAAAAGGTCTACGTACCACTACGAAATGCTTCAAGTTTCTTTCACAAGACACATCCTGAAGGAAACCAAGGAACTTGTTTACTTGGGCACCGATGGCAACAGCAATGTTCACAAACAGATCTTCTGGCAACTCAACCCGGGGTACTTTGGAAGACCTACATGTAGACAAGGCAGTTTCTATTAATTATTATTGTGTAGCTGAAAAGGACACACTTTTGAAAAATTCCATGCCCGCCTAACCTGCTTGAGAAGTGCGACCAAACGAACTGAACAACCATTCCAAGAACAAGGGCAAACGAAATAATTGTCAAGAAGTGGTAATCAAGCCACTCGAAGAAGACCCAAATAGCTGTTGCGAGGCCCAAAACACTGGAAGATATCTTCTTGTTCCTCCATAACAACACATCAGCAGCTACAATGACAAAAGAAAAGCCTCAGAGATGCCCACAAGAAGAAAGCATGAGTAAACACAAGAGCAGATAACGTACACTTTCCGCCACCCAAAACTCCATGGAGGGACCTCTGACGACCAAACATCTTGTTCTTCACATCAGCGACTGAGCCTGGATCGAAACGGCCAGACCTCTGCTTAGGGAGCTTGTCAGAAATGGTATCCATGATGTTGCTCATGATATTATCAGACTTCTGCTTTGGGAGCTTGTCAGCAATGGTATCCATGATGTTGCCCATGAGCTTTTCAGCCGTGCTCTCAGAATGTTCCGACATCTTCAGGTATTTCGAGCTCGCTGCGGAGTAGGATGGTATGTCAAACAATATGATTCAGTGATATCATAAGCATGCACAGGGCAGACCAAGCTGACAAGAGCATACACAGGGAAGCAGGACAAGAAAAACATGGTAGTAGAATATTTTAGTGTGATCAGAAATTTGGCCAATGCACTTTGCTTTGACAGAATTTACTGGAAGTTTAGCACCATACATTCAACCTTTCGGCCTAAAGCATGCACATGCTTATGTCACTACTGTTTGCTAGGACTCAGGCTGGCTGGTAAGTTGAGTCGGATGGCTGTTTAACAATCAATAGGCGTTCATTCATGGGCCAGCCTTTCATCATGCATTTCTGATCAAAGCTTTCATAAATGAACAATCTGGTACAGCAGAGCAGAGTACCCCATCCAGGCATAATACGTATATGACTTGACAAACACTTTGTGAGCAATTATTGTCCAAATATATACTACAATTTTTCAGTAACGGAGTGAGCAACAATAAAAATGGCATTCAGTTATGTACCACCAGAATCAGTGCAAACAACAACATAACCGTCTCCCTTGAAGGGGATCTAACAAGATAAAGAGCAGTACTTTATCGATCAAACATCAAACTAAGAACTCGTTGGATTTATTGCCGAAGCAACCGAGGGCAAAATCGGCAGAGAAGGCCAACCATCTCTTCTTCTTACCCACAACAGAAGCATATTCAGAACCCATCTGCTAATCCGGTCAGAAAAAAGAAAAAAACTAACCAGGCTAAGTATAGTTACTCGAAAGCTTCTTCTCTTCTCTTATCCTAAAGAACAAATCCAACTACCTTTCCGTCCAGCAAAGCCCCTCTATAGCTTTCAAGAAAAGAAAAAAATTAACTAAAAACGGAAAGGCGCTTCTTCAGATTGCACATCGCCGCAGCAGAAAACAACCTGCGGAAAAGTCGGACGGCCTCGAGAGCCGCCGGAGAGAGATCGTACCGAGGAAGGGGGGGGGGGGGGGGGGGGGGGGGGAGCAGGTTGAAGTCCGCCCGGCGACGACCGCGCGGAGCAGGCGGCGGCGAGCGAGAGCGAGAGGAGGTTTGGGGGAGGAGAATCGCAGTCGCCGCAGCAGAATTATTTAGGGGGAGAGGACCGTGGCGTGGGGTCCAGCCGCAGCAGCAGTCCCCTCTCGTCGTCTCCGAGCTGCGGCGACTGGCGGGTGGGCAGGGCACCCCCCCCTGCGAGGCGCACGGCCTTGCGCGCGCATGCGGCTCGCTTACGGGTGGGGCCGCGGGGGAAGGGTGCTCGTCGCGGGCCCGCGTGTAAGGGGATGTCGCCGTCACGGGGCGTGGTTCGGCGGGGGTAAGTAAAACAAGGGACGCGCCCGCATGGAGCACGAGGGGCGAGCGTGGCCCGCGCAGGGTATTTTGACAGTTGGCCTTGCTGCGTTGAGCAAGTCGCTTTGATTGATTGTTTCAGAGCTGGTCAGCATTGATTCTCTGCTAAATAGTACTCCCTCCGTTCCATAATGTAGTGTCTATAATTTTTTGAGAAGTCAAACTTTGTAAACTTTGATCAAGTTTCTAAATAAAAATATTTATATCTACGATACCAAAAATATATAATGTGAAACTACATCTTATGATGAATCTAGTGATATATCTTTCGCACTCTAGATGTAAATATTTTTCTCCACAAACTTGGTCAAAGTTTGTGAGGTTTAACTTTTCAAAAAATCTATAGGCACTATATTATGGAACGGAGGGAGTAAAATGAAGCAAAACGCCCGCTGGTTTGAAAACGACGATTTAATTGGGTTGCACACATATGTTTAGGCATTGTTTGCTGTCACGTGGGAGCACATGTTATGTACCAATAGACGTAGTTTATTGTAGGTGTACAAGCAACCTGTGATTTTTGTTCCCGCAAACAAAAACAAAAACTCATAATTCGTCAAAAGAGCTGGAGTTAAGATTAATTATCAGTAGAGCTCACTTGGGTGAAAGAGTAGAGGTACGGTCCTATCAGTACCATCATCTATGTACCAACTCTTCAGGTACGCGAATTAGGATCCATACTTGTATATCGTCTTCTTTAAAATATTAACATTTACTACTTCACTTATTGCCTGCTCACAAACTCATGTGCCTTCGACCGGAGCCAGAATTGAATGCTCACCGGTGGTCGCCCGTGTAAACCTTGCTTTCCTTATATATACACCAGACATGGTCGATGTCGTTCAACTCATTTTAACATATCAGGAGCACTAGTCTAGTATACTAGAAAGGTCGCCTTCCGGGGAAAAAGAAGTACGGGATAGGTGGTGTTGAGATGATCAAATTGGGAGAGGATGAGAGAAGCATCAAACATATCTTACAACGTGTATGTGGAACGAGAGATGTCAGGAACAGTAGCAGAACAGAGCTATCATGTAGGTCAGAGATGTAAGGGAGGTGCTTAACCTCAGTATGGAGCCGTCGTTATATTGGGTTTCTTGACTAGCTTCTCGTAGGAGAAAGTCAAAACCCAACTAAACGCGTCTTTTGCGCATGCGCAAGGCCAAGTCCCAACGCCACTTTTCGCTATATCGCCCACAATCATCTCCCGATGTACTTTGGTACCGAAGCCGCTATATGTCCCACTCTACCGTTAATATTCCACTGGAATTGTCTACAAAATCAACACCAAGAACCTCGATAAATCACCAAAGGTAATTACTTGATGTGACCTATTATTAAGATAACTTGAGTTTGGGATGCTTGATCTATCTCCATGAACTATTGTTTCTAGTCCACTTTGGATTCAAATGAATGTACTTCTTCCTGTATTAAGTACAACACACTTGCTACTCCAGAATTTGATGAACTTTGATTATACTTATATCTTTCCCATTATTCGATGGCCTTATTCCTACTACGTAATCACTATTGTGCCTATGATATTACTTGCTAGGAAGAATTGGCAATGCAAGAAAGTACAATGAAGCTTCATTTCGTATATTTAAATTTTGCTACAAAATACAACACTATGGGAGATTGTGCTTCATTTCTAGAGTTTCAGGTTCATAAAACAATAAGCAAAAAGTTATCATTAATTGATTGTCAAATTTCATGGATTTAGGTACGCTCAAAAAATACCAAACAATGTATAACCCTAAATGTAACAATGATTTTTCGTGCCACAAGGGTACTCTGGGGGATTTCCTCAATCCGATCCCCTCTTCATGCCACAAGCGTGGTGGTAGTTGGAGGCTTGGAGCCCACCAGGAGGCGTCGAGAGCTCCTCCTTTCGATCGTCACTACCTTCAGGTGGTGGTGCATCCTGAAGTTGTCACGTTTGCGACCTTCTTTCGCCAGACCCGCAATGTGATTGGGGCCTCAGAGACCAGAGAGACTATGGCTTCTCCTTGCCGGCCTCATGGTCACCAGCTGGCTCAGTGCAGCCTCGAACTGGGGCAGCGACAGGACATCTCCTGAGGGAGATGGTGGGGGTGGAGTGTGGGGCCACGGGACGGGAGGTGCATCCCCTGACCAAGTGCATGGTGGAGGATCAGCCAGATGGGAGGAGTGCCTCCTCCCTGTTTCGGGTTGAGCCACAAGTGGTGGCCCTGATTGGTGCGGTCCGCTTGACACCCGAATGAGCTGGACCCCCATTGACGGGTACGCTCGTCGTGTCCTTCTTCACCCGCTATTGGGCCCACTTCCCTCTCTATTTGGCTTTGCATCCCAAAGGGGATACTACACCCCTAACTAGGGTTAACCGATTCATCTAGTGAAGTGTGGTGATGAGGACACCTTGCTCGTTTCGTCATCTGCATCCCTCTCCGCAAGACCCTGCTTCCTCATTCACCGACATTCTCATGAACTAGGAGAGCGGTCGTGATCAAGATCATGACCAGTTGGGCGGTGCTCCAGGCGAAAGCTTGCCGGGCTCTCGGTGGCTGACGGTGTTCGCGTCCATGGAAGTCGTTTCACCTACTTGGAGGCACACCATTGATTCTCTACTAAATAAATGAAGCAAAATATCCGTTGATTTAAAAACGATGACAATTTAATTGGATTGCAGACGTCTGTTTAGATGTCTGTCACACAGGAGCACATGTGATTTTTGTTCCTGCAATAAAAACTCATAATTCATAAAGGAGCTGGAATTAAAATTAATTATTAGTAGAGCTCACTTGGTCGAAACAGTGAGGTATAGTCCTATCAGTACCATCATTTAAGTCAAAACTCTTTGAGTGCACAAATTGGGATCCATACTTATACCGTCTTCTTAAAAATATTAACATTTACTAGCCCATCTATTACATATTTACGTGTTCACAACCCATGCATCTTCGACCGAACTGAGAATTGAATGCTCACCGGTGGTCGCTCATGTGTGAACGGTTGCTTTCCCGTGTATATATACCACAGATGGATCTGCAATCGATGTTGTTCAACTCATTTTAACATACCAGGAGCACTAGCCTAGTATACTAGATAGGTCGCCTTCTTGGGAAAAAGAAGTACTAGATAGGTGGCCTTGAGATGACCAAATTGAGGGGATGATGAGCGAAGAATCAAACATACTCTCTCCGTCCCAAAATAAGTGTCTCAACTTTGTACTAACTTTAGTACAAAGTTGTACTAAGCTTGAGACACTTATTTTAGGACGAAGGGAGTATGTTACAGCACGTATGCAGAACGAGAGATGTTAGGAACAGTAGCAGAGCAGGGCTGTAATGAAGTTCAGATGCAAGGGACATGTTTGACCGTTAAACTGGGATTCCCGACTATTCTCGTAGGAGAAAGTCGAAGGCCCAATAACCAAACACGATTTTGCCCGACTGCAAGGCCACATCCCAAAGCAGCTTTTGGTTTTAAAGCCCATAACCATCTCCTGACGTACTTCTTTACCTAACAGTAAACCACGGATCGCTTCTGTCGTCCGTCATCGTCGTTGCACTTTTGCATGAAAGCCCCTCCGTTTCTGTCAAATCAACCCGCAGTCCCTGTTTTAGTAGCACACATGGCTTCTGCCCGCTCACCCATCGTGGTCTTTTCACAAAAAAATCCCGTCGTTCGGTGTATTCAACCCGCAGTGCCGTTCCTTCCTTTCCTCTCTCTCCCCCCGTTTCATAGAGGCCAGCAGCTCGACGAGCGCTCGGCGGCGACGGCGGCCTAGGTAAGCTTCTCTCCGTCCCCGCACCCTCGCTCCACCCCGTCTCCTCCCCGCACCTTCGCTCCCGCGCCCCCTCGTGTTCCTCTCCCATGGTGCCTCCTCCCTCCCTCCCACCAGCGTCCCCTCCCCATGGCGCGCGCCCCCCCCGGTCACCATCCCTCGATCCAATCCGTTCCAGGCCATACCAATCGCACCACCAGCCGACGACTACGACATCGACGGTGACGGCATCGATAGGAACCCAGTGGCGATCCCCTCCGCCCCTCTCCTCCGCGCCGCATCGGACACCCCAGCCGTCTGCCGCGCGATCCTCCCCATGGGGCAAGGCGTCGTTGGTGAGGTGTTGGATCTTGAGAAAGGGGATCGTGGCTACTGCTTACTATCGATTTGGAGGGGAAAGATTCAGATAGAGGAAACAATGCGGTGCCGCTGCAGGCTATCTCTGAAAAATTGTGGTGCCGCTGCTGCAGGCTATCTGTGAAGAAAACAAGCGAGTGAAATTGTTTGAGAGAAACACATTGTTTTTTTGGGATGTGTTTTTTGCTTTGCTTGCTACGTGGTAGATGATGTTCAGGGAGATATTACAAACTGCTAGATGTTGCTACTGTATTGACTAGAAGCTGTTAGATTTATTGATCCCAGGTATACTTGCTTATCTGTGCTATAACGGAAAATAACCTAACCGTTGGACCTTCAGTTTATTAATTTTTCTTCTTTGTTCCTGGTAGACATGCGCAAGTCAATGGCCGATCACTTCTTTATATGCGATCCTGAGCTGATGTGAAGGTCCTATGTTTTCTTGATTGGCAGGCAGGTGAGCAGGAGGAGGACCATAGGTCAGGGAGTGTTTGGTTTCAGGGAGATTGTTGGGGAGGAGTTCATGACCATGTTCCTGTCAGTTTTTAGCAGTATGGTTCAGAGACTGGTAATTACTTTGTCAAACACACATATTCATGTCTTGATACGCATTTTCATTTTTGGTTATCTGTGAGAATGTTTAGTATATAGAGAAGTTGTTCCATGGAGCAGCTAAACAAAAAAATACTTTTCATTTGTGATAGTCTGCAATATGCAGAGATAGATATATCAAAGTTTGTAATGGTTCATGGCCAAACATATGAAACTGTTCTTGATACTATATATATACACACACACACACATAAATAGAAACTTTCTAACATCTGCATATTTCAGGTTTAGGAGGATGTAGAGAGAACGATGTTCATACAATTCAGTGCAGCATCAACAGACGTGTTCCTAAATTTGATGATTATTAGAGAGAAAGAGAGAGGATATGGTGACCGAAAGTCTATGTGTTTGTGTCGTGTACGTGTCGGGCAGTGGTAGATTAAAGATATTTTGTACTGGGACTTGGCAAGGGATAGAGACTGGCATGAATTTTTTTCTGAGCAGCGAATTGGCCAACCCTTCGTGATTTTTGAAGTTTGGACAGAGTTATGAACCATTCGCCGCCTAATCCCTAGATTATTGGAGGATCAAGATGGTGGCCATCAGGGTTCCCGTCACCGTGCATGCCAAGCTTGAGCTCCTCAAGAACGCCACCAAGCTGGTAAGCTTCTCATATCTTCCGTCCTTTATTTAGCCTTTGCAAATCTGCATTCAGTTTATAGCATCAGAAGAACACTAACCCAATCTAGCGTCATACAGTAATCGTCAATGTTATGGATACAAGAAAGTATAGATGTTTTCTTAGGCAGTATCTGAGCATTATTGGCTTGTGATTGTGGCCAAGCATAACCTGACATAATGACATCTTTCAGCAAAAGTCTATAGTGCTTCAAGTATGAAAGTTGATACTTTAAATTTAACAACTGATTCGTGCTGTAGTGCTTCAAGTCTGATTGCTCCCTGTTTGATTCAAGGCTTAGTTCCTGTTAAAATAGTATACATGGTCGAATTACATATAATTCGTGTTCTGCATTATATTAACTACTCAAAAAAGGGCATGCTTGGTTGAGTAACCCCAGGTAAAAGGTGGCTGCTACAAAAATTGTGGCAAACAAAATGACCACGAGCTTGGCAAATAAGTTATGTTTCTCCCGATTTGATTCAAGTTTGAAATATTCATAGATGCTACACTTCAGGCCGCAAATGAACAAAAAAGATGGGACTGATCTTTTAGTCAGTTTTGTGTCAATGAGTAAATCAGTGCTCGTCCTCTAAGATTGAGCATCTATTTTATTTCCCATAGGCGTGTAATGGATGATGGATGATGCAACGGTGGAGGAGGCGTATTGATGTCAGTTTGAAGCAAATCAGGAGAACGTCACCATCGGTTAGGTTGCCAGGTGAAGGAATTGCAGCGGACTGGTGGCGAGGCTTTTCAACTCACCACCGTTTGAGTTCATCATCTGTCGCTACTGCACCCACTCAGCCGTATCCATGTTTGCATATTCTCCAGCCCATTGAATAATCCATGGTAAGTGGTTAGGAGCTACATATTTTCCACTTTTGCCATGTTTTATATACCGAACTAATATATTCTTTGACATGAAACTAGATTCCGATCTTCTGGTCTTGCCTACTGTTTACTTATTCAAATTGATTCAGTTTTCCGTTCGTGTGCATTAGTCATATTATAAGTTGTTGCGCGCTGCCGCAAGCTGCCCAGAGCCACGCAACCTCTGTCCTAATGGCACGGCATCGCTTATAATTCTGGCTCCACTTCCTCTAGGTAGCATAGTCATTGAAACCCATAATATGAGAGACAGTTTAGCTGCCCGATGGTAGTTGGATGCTGCTATGGAGGAATAAAAGGACCATTGTGATTACAGGCACATTTCAGATAATGGCAGGAAGGAGCTGCTGGAACTAACTAATGCTAGAAAGTAATTTCTTGATCTATTTACTCACATATACAAGTAGTTGTTGAGGTAAAGCAATATGTTTTTTGTGCCCAAGTAGCATTTACATTAATAGTGATTTTTGTGAGGAGAAAAATATTATAGGCTGATTCCTATTGTTACAGTACCAACTTATCTCGGAAACAGAGAAGCACCAAGCTGGACTGCTGGCCGAGGAGATGCATATGTGGGCACTTTCTGCTGGCCAAGTTCAGAAGCAAATTAACTGCTTATATTTGCATAAGCAACAGAGAGAAAATGTTAGTGAACTTAGCAAAAAAATGGTACTCGAGGCTTATAATGTGTTGCACTTTCTGTTGTAACACTTCCACTGTTTAGTGTGTTTTAAAGTGGATTTATCCTATTTTCCTTGAACACAAAGGAGAAAGAAATGTCTTAAGAAGCCGAAGGTATTGCTGCAGTTGATAGGTCGCCTACTCCTTTGGATACCATTCATATCGTACTTAACTCAGTGAGCAAATTGAAGACTACGGTTATCTTCCATGTCTATGTGAAATAACTGCGATAGTTTCATAACACCAAATGGTCCAAAGTGCATCCAATACATGGTCAACAACACCACTGACGTTCACGAAACCGATAATATTACAGGTCAGTGTAGATATGGGTTTTCTAATTTCGTCAAATGCAGCTATGTTATACTAACAACCCGTGTTTGCATGACCTAATTTATGTCTGCAAAAGCTGTATCTTTTGTTGAGCTATATTATAATATTATGTGTATGTACGTGCATGTTGCACAGAGATGTTATTTGGCATTGCATGAATTCTAATTTTAATTTAAAGTTAGGCACGCCTAATCTCACACACCACAAAAATTCCTTACTGTGCACTACATGTTTTATCTCCAATTTGGATAGTCTAAGCGATAACACTTTAGTCTGATTTATCTTCAAAAGTTTGCTAGAGGCTATAGATGGCCTTCTGGTTTTTCTTCAATAATTTTTTAGAGTGCAACAGTATGAACTGGTTTCCCCATCAGGGCTGTATTTTCTTTTCTTTGATAGATTCTATAGTCATGTACTTCCGTTTCATGTGCCCATGTTTGCCATTATATGTGCCTTTCTTGTTGAGCTCTATTTGGATGAACTTTTGTTGTGGGATGTGGCTATATGGGCATGAACGGACATTTTGATCTAACCTCGTTTGAGATGTTCTTTTATGCTTGACTCATGCACTCAGCTTTGTGTGGTCAGTGATGACAATCGACAGCGTCTCTGTTAAAAATTATTCGTAATTACTAGCAGCATTTCATAATTTGTATCGGGTTGTTCTTTTTTTTAAGGAAAGGCTTGTATCAGGCTGTCCTGGTGTGGCCACCTAGGAAGGACAAACAGGGTCGGTCGTCACCAAAGATGAAAACATTGTCGAGCCTTACTTTTTGCAAGTTGCCTTATTTCTATTACTTTTAGAGGAAATGTAGCAATTTCAGTCATTACAGTCCTATTGCACGAACACTGTGCATCAAGATCATAATTGCTACACTCAAAGGTTACATTGACCTTATTTCTGATGTTTACAAAGAATGTATTAAAAATGCTGCATAATGGCACATGGAGCAATTTATACTTAATATTTCGCCCGGCGCAAAGCACGGGCATTTGTACTAGTAGTATTCCACGAGAATTGCATATAAACTTGTCACCAAGAACCTTGATAATCACCAAACGTACTTACTTGAGGTGACTTATTATTAGGGTGTTGGAAACGTTGCATGGAAAATAATTTTTTTTACGCACATACATGATCTATCCATAGAGATGCATAGCTACGAGAGGGGGAGAGCATCTACATACCCTTGTAGATCGCTAAGCGGAAGCGTTTATCAACGCGGTTGATGTAGTCGTATACCTTCACGATCCGTCCCGATCAAGTACCGAACGTACGGCACCTCCGCGTTCAGCACACGTTCAGCTCGATGACGTCCTCGCCTTCTCGATCCAGCAAGAGAGGCGAAGTAGTAGATGAGTTCCGGCAGCACGACGGCGTGATGACGGTGGTGGCGAAGCTTCTCCGCAGGACTTCGCCAAGCACAACGAACGTGGACGGAGAAGGAACTAGAACTAGAGGGAGAAGGGGCGCCGCACACCGCTTGAGGATCGTGGTGTATGTTGCCCCCTCCCCTCCTCATATATATATAGGTGGAGGGGAAAGAGGAGGCTGCCTAGGGCAGTGGCGGAGCTAGCAAATTGTCGAAGCCTGGGCACAACGCAAGCTAACATTTACTTTGGTCTATCAACACCGCAAGTATCATATATTTAGGTAAACATCATGTGTAATATACACACTAATATTTCATACATCATATAAATAAATTAAAACATGAGATACAATACCAAACAAAAGTCCAATCTCCCATGTTCATCCTTGTACACAGATGAGAGTGTACAGGATACAACACATTATCAAATTATAAAATTTTCATTGAATTGAAGTGCAAAAGAAAAAGAATCTACAAGATACAACACATTACCAGATTATAAAATTTTCATCGAATTGAAGTGCCGACGGTGACGAGGACGAGCACCATCCGCCGGAGCCAGAGTGGAATTTACACAAGGGGCTGCTGCTTTGATTTTCACGTTTCCACTTCCGCTTCCGATCCCGATTGTCGCTTGCGGGAGTCGTAGCCTGATTAGGCCCAGGCGTGCATCATCTCTTGCGGTCTTGCCGGCCGCTGATGCTCCGTCAGTCCACCTCGCCGGTCGCCGCCTTCAACCGCCAGAGTTGCCAGGGCACGTCGTGCGAGGTAGCCGCCCAGGCGAGGCGATCGATGGATTCACATGCACGATCTGATTACGTATTGTGGCCCATGTAAGGTAATTAATGGATGGGCCTTTTGACGTGAGTAAGCCCAAGAGGCAAAAATAACGCCCAAAGTAGCCCAATTCATGAACCAGATGTATTTTTGAGAGTATATTGTACGTATTCACAGATTGTGACTCCGGCGCTTGGAAAATTGGCAGCGCTCAAGCCCGGGCACGTGCCCGGGGTGACCGGACGGTAGAATCGCCCCCGGCCTAGGGCGTCCCCAAGGGGGCCAGCGGCCAGCCCTAGGGCGCCTGCCCTAGGCGTCCCTCCCCTTCCTTCCTGGCGTGTGGGGGCCCTCCTTCCTTTCCCTGCATGTGGAAGAGAAGGAAAAGGGGCCTGGCCCTCTCCCTTTCTTCACTAGGGCCGGCGCCATGAGGTGGGGGCGCACCAACCCCATGTGGGCTGGTCTGCTCTTCCTCGTTGGCCCGTTTGGCCTAATATGGTTCTGTGGCCTTCCGGAACCCCTTCCGATGATCCGATAAATACCCGGTGCATTTTGAAACCTTTCCGGAGACCAAATACTATCATCCTATATATCAATCTTTACCTCCGGACCATTTCGAAGCTCCTTGTCGTGTCCATGATCTCATCCGGGACTCCGAACAACATTCCGTCACCAACTCGCATAACTCATATAATACTATATCGTCAACGAACGTAAGCGTGCGGACCCTACGGGTTCGAGAATGATCCAGACATGACCGAGACGCTTCTCCAGTCAATAACCAATAGCGGGACCTGAATGCCCATATTGGTTCCTACATATTCTACGAAGATCTTTATCGGTCGAACCTTTATGACAACATACGTAGTTCCCTTTGTCTGTCTGTATGTTACTTGCCTGAGATTCGATCGTCGGTATCTCCATACCTCGTTCAATCTCATCACCGGCAAGTCTCTTTACTCGTTCCATAATACATCATCTCGTAACTAACTCCTTAGTCACTTTGCTTGCAAGCTTCTTGTGATGCTGTATTACCGAGAGGGCCCAGAGATACCTCTCCGTCATACGGAGTGACAAATACCAATCTCGATTCACGCCAAGTCAACTGACACCTTCGGAGAGGGCCCAGAGATACCTCTCCGTCATACGGAGTCACCTGGATTCCTTCGCTAAGGCAATTGCTCCAGTGTTGTCACAAAAGATTGTCATTGGACCCGATGCACCGGGTATTACACCCAGATCGGATATGAAACCCTTCATCCAGACTCCTTCATGCGCTGCTTCCAAAGTAGCTATGTACTCCGCTTCACACGTAGATCCCGCCACGACGCTCTGCTTGGAACTGCACCAATTGACAGCTCCACCATTCAATATAAATACGTATCCGGTTTGCGACTTAGAGTCATCCGGATCTATGTCGAAACTAGCATCGACGTAACCCTTTATGACGAGCTCTTCGTCACCTCCATAAACGAGAAACATATCCTTGGTCCTTTTCAGGTACTTCAGGATATTCTTGACCGCTGTCCAGTGATCCACTCCTGGATTATTTTGGTATCTCCCTGCCAAACTTATGGCAAGGCACACATCAGGTCTGGTACACAGCATGGCATATATAATAGAACCTATGGCTGAGGCATAGGGAATGACTTTCATTCTCTCTCTATTTTCTGCCGTGGTCGGGCTTTGAGTCTTACTCAACTTCACACCTTGCAATACAGGCAAGAACCCTTTCTTTGACTGATCCATTTTGAACTTCTTCAAAACTTTGTCAAGGTATGTGCTTTGTGAAAGTCCTATTAAGCGTCTCGATCTATCCTTATAGATCTTGATGCCCAATATATAAGCAGCTTCACTGAGGTCTTTCATTGAAAAATTATTATTCAAGTATCCTTTTATGCTATCCAGATATTCTATATCATTTCCAATCAGCAATATGTCATCCACATATAATATCAGAAATGCTACAGAGCTCCCACTCACTTTCTTGTAAATACAGGCTTCACCATAAGTCTGTATAAAACCATATGCTTTGATCACCTCATCAAAGTGTATATTCCAACTCCGAGATGCTTGCACCAGTCCATAGATGGATCGCTGGAGTTTGCACACTTTGTTAGCACCTTTAGGATTGACAAAACCTTCTGGTTGCATCATATACAACTCTTCTTTAAGAAACCCATTAAGGAATGTAGTTTTGACGTCTATTTGCCAAATTTCATAATCATAAAATGCGGCAATTGCTAACATGATTCGGACAGACTTAAGCATCACTACGGGTGAGAAAGTCTCATCGTAGTCAACCCCTTGAACTTGTTGAAAACCTTTTGCGACAAGTCGAGCTTTGTAGACAGTGATATTACCATCAGCGTCCGTCTTCCTCTTGAAGATCCATTTATTCTCAATGGCTTGCCGATCATCGGGCAAGTCCACCAAAGTCCACACTTTGTTCTCATACATGGATCCTATCTCAGATTTCATGGCCTCAAGCCATTTATCGGAATCTGGGCTCATCATAGCTTCTTCATAGTTCGTAGGTTCGCCGTTGTCTAACAACATGACTTCCAGGACAGGATTACCATACCACTCTGGTGCGGTACGTGTTCTGGTCGACCTACGAGGTTCAGTAGTAACTTGATCTGAAGTTTCATGATCATCATCATTAGCTTCCTCTCTAGTTGTTGTAGGCATCACGGGAATGGTTTTCTCTGATGTGCTACTTTCCAATTCGAGAGAAGGTACAATTACCTCATCAAGTTCTACTTTCCTCCCACTCACTTCTTTCGAGAGAAACTCCTTCTCTAGAAATGACCCATTCTTAGCAACAAAGGTTTTGCCTTCGGATCTGTGGTAGAAGGTATACCCAATAGTTTCTTTAGGGTATCCTATGAAGACGCACTTCTTCGCTTTGGGTTCGAGCTTATCAGGCTGAAGCCTTTTGACATAAGCGTCGCATCCCCAAACTTTAAGAAACGACAACTTAGGTTTCTTGCCAAACCATAGTTCATACGTGATGGAAATATGCCCTAGAGGCAATAATAAAATGGTTATTATTATATTTCCTTAATCATGATAAAGGTTTATTATTCATGCTAGAATTGTATTGATTGGAAACTTAAATACATGTGTGGATACATAAACAAATACCGTGTCACTAGTAAGCCTCTAGTAGACTAGCTCGTTAATCAAAGATGGTTAAGATTTACTAACCATAGCCATGTGTTGTCATTTGATAACGGTATCACATCATTAGGAGAATGATGTGATGGACAAGACCCATCCGTTAGCTTAGCATATGATCGTTCAGTTTATTGCTACTTCTTTCTTAATGTCAAATACATATTCCTTCGACCATGAGATCATGCAACTCCCGAATACTGGAGGAATACCTTGTGTGCTATAAAACGTCACAACGTAACTGGGTGATCATAAAGATGCTCTACAGGTATCTCCGAAGGTGTCTGTTAAGTTAGCGTGAATCGAGATTGGGATTTGTCACTCCGTGTATCTGAGAGGTATCTCTGGGCCCTCTCGGTAATACACATCATAAGAAGCTTGCAAGCAAAGTGACTAAGGAGTTAGTTACAAGATGATGTATTACGGAACGAGTAAAGAGACTTGCCGGTAACGAGATTGAACTAGGTATGAAGATACCGACGATCGAATCTCGGGCAAGTAACATACCGACGGACAAAGGGAACTACGTATGTTGTCATAAAGGTTCGACCGATAAAGATCTTCGTGGAATATGTAGGAACCAATATGGGTATCCAGGTCCCGCTATTGGTTATTGACCGGAGAGGTGTCTCGATCATGACTACATGATTCCCGAACCCGCAGGGTCGCACGCTTAACGTTCGTTGATGCCAGAGTAGTATTGGGATATTTGATGAGTGGTAACTGAATGTTGTTCGGAGTCCCGGATGAGATCCCGGACGTCACGAGGAGTCTCAGAATGGTCGGAAGGTAAAGATTTATATATGGAAAGTTGTTTTCAGGGTTCCAGAAAAAGTTTTTGTTTTTTCGGTATTGTACCGGGAAGCTTCCAGAAGGTTCCGAAAACTTCCATAGGAGTCCGGAAGTCCACCAAGGGTTCCACCACATCCCAAGGATCAGCATGGGCTGAGGGGAGGCGCCCTGGCCTTATTTGGCCAGGCGCACACAAGTCCCTCAAGGCCCATGCAGTTGGGAAAGGTGGAAAGTCCACTTTTGTAGGGAACACTATTGCAAGATGGTCCAAACGCGACAGTCGAATCAGAGACCCTTCGACGAAACTGTGTGCAATGCAATAATCGCAAACGGTGGTGTAAAAAAACCATAAAAAAGGTGCAAAACATTTGCGATGGCGGCGACATCAAACACGGTTCATATTAGATTTGCTTGTGCGATGAGTGGCAAACGGTTAATCCAGAAGAACTGTTTGCGATGATGCAGAACAACAGAAACGGGCAGCCAGATGAGGGTGTGTGTGATATACGGCATACAGTTCACTATGATGAACTGTGTGTGATTAGGCAACACAATGGAAACGATTCAACTGAACAAGATGTGTGTGATACGCGGCAAACAGGTCCGTAATCAGAAATGTGTGCGAAGACCAATAATAACACAGACGATTGCTGCTAATAAGCCGTGTGATTTGCTCTGTCTACAGAAGAATAACATGTATATATATATATAACTGAAATAAACATCTAATTACATAAGTGACTATATAGATCATTCGCACACACCTCAATAAATTGCATGCATTCTAAAGTAGGAGAAACGATCATCTAGTCATCTACTTCTTGTGACGCTCCCGCCACTGCTCTGTGGCTCGATCCCTCGTCTGGGGTAGGAACAAGACACTTCCTCATGTCAACGATCCGCCTGTACATCTCGTAGCTTGTGTATGCGTCCTTGGCCGCGTACTTGACGTGTTGTTCATCCAGTCTCTCATGCCAAACACTGTGCCAGGCGATCTTGTCCTTCTCGCTCTCATCCTTCATCTTCATGTAGTAGGGGTTGATGATGGCCGAGGCGAGGTCAACCAGGGAGTTCAGTTTGTTGTTGTCGCTGCCCCAGACCTTGTAGTGGTGCTGGATGTTGACAAAATTCGGGCATTTCAAGCCCGAAACCTTGAGCGCTTTTAGATAGTTGGTGGTGTCCACCATAGCGAAACTGTAGTCGGAGCTGTTGATAAACCTGGAGAAACGCTCGCAAGGCCTTGTGGCCAGGTGGTAGTGGTAGACGAGGACGTCATGTCGCACGCACAACTGGACGACGGCAACCTTCTGATTGTGCCCGGCACGACCAATGGTGTACTCGAGGTCGAAGCCGACCACTTGGTACTTGTCCTCGGCAAGGAACCGGATCGTTCGTGTACACCACCGAGAGGGCCTTCCCCCTCACGTGGGTGTCCACTACGTGATGCGTGGTGAACTGCCCGCCGTTGTCGTCGTCGGCCGCTGGGAGCGCCATTGGAACCGCTGGATGTCCTCTCTGTATGTGTCGTCATGGGTGTGCTTATTGTGTCGTGTGACGCGAGAGATGAAGGTAAATGGCCGCAGGAATAAAAGGGGGCCGGGCGGCCTGGATTCTCGGTGCGTCTGCATGGCAGTTTTTGCAGCGGGTAACTGCATCGTCGCGCCGCGCCCGGCGCAACCGCATGCACACGAACGCGCGTGATCGTGCGCCGGCCCCAAACACTGGCAGCGCGCGTGGAGGGACGAGGGCAGAGCACCCGGAGGGACGCGAGAGCAGAGCGCGCGCAGCGGGACGCGAGCAGAGCGCGCCGCGACCGCCTCAACCGCAAGCAACCACACGCATAGAGCAGTTGAACACGCAGGAAATGGTCGCCTACAAGTCGGCCGACAGTTGCGTCGCTGCGTAGAGAGCGGCCGTGTGCTACTACCTCCGTCTTGGTCGTCCCCTTTATATTCTGTGCCATACTTTGCCCTTAAATTTAACCAACAAAATGTTAATGCATGTTATAAAAATTATATAATTGGAAACTATGTTCAAATACGAATCCAACTATATAATCTTTGGTGACATGCATTCGTATTTTATTAGTTAAATCCTACTTATAAAGCAGGACAGGGGTATAGTAGGTAATTAAATCGCAAACGTTTTTTTATTAACCGTATGTGTACGTGGCCTTTCGTCCTCCTCTCGCACGTCTTGTCGCCCCGCTACCGCAGACGGCTTACAACGCAAGCTTGCGCAGCGCGCAGGTGCGTTCTTTTGGCCAAACGGTGGCTCGAAGTGGCGCCAATGAATCGTCGGTGAGCCCATTCCCGCGCAACCTCGCAGGTTCCCGCGCAAGCTTCCCCCCGACTCGGTGAAATCCCCCAAAATCCCAATGCTTACCGGCCTGCTATATAAACCCTCACGGCCGGCGAGTCATGCGTCGCATTTTCCCCTCCCTCCCTGTAGCTTATCTCGTCTGCTTCTCCCACAATCGCCAATGGCACCGGTCTGTCGTCGTCGCTCATCCACTCCGCCGTCATCAGAGGACAGCTCCAGCTAGGAGGCTACACCGCGGCGGCGGCGCAGTCCCCGGCGTAGTGTAGTGCGCGTGGCATCCCTGTTGGGTGTGCGCGGAACACCCACCACACGCTCCACCGCCGCTGCCCGTCGGCAGCTGTTGCCGGCCGTCATTGCCGCCACACCACCGTGGAAAGCCAGGGCCATCGCCCGCTCTGCCGCCGCGGCTCGAAGGCGGGAGGTGGCCATCGTGGCCGCCACCCCACTGCCGGCCACCATGGCCATCACCCGCTCCGCCACCACGGCCCGAAGGCGGGAGGTGGTGGTCGTGGCCGCCACCCCATCGTCGGCCGCCGTGGCCGCCAACCCACCGTCGACCGCCGGGGTCATCATCCACTCCGCCACCGCCGCCCGAAGGTGGGAGGCGGAGGTGGAGGCCCGCACGTGCGTCAGCGACCTTGCGCGCTACACCGAGTTCCTGCGGGAGGTGGAGGAGCGCCTCGTCGAGCACGCAAAGAGCCTTACCGCCGCCGTGGCCGCGGCACACGCCGCCTCAGAGGCGAGGAATCAGGAGATCTACGAGGAGAACCACCGCTTCGAGAGGGGTCGTCTGGAGCGGCAGAGGGCGTTCGAGGTGAGCGTCGCTGAAGGTGCAGCAGCGGCATGCACCATATTGCAGTTGTCCAGCTCGTCGGTAGGCTCCTCCTCCTCTGCCTCTTACTGAGCGCGCTCAGCAGAGGAGAGGCTGCCGGAAGTAGTACAAAGCCCCTCCGTAGTAGTAGTATTTAGGGGCTATTTTGTTCAGTTCATCTGAATATAGATGTGGTGGAACTGTACAACGTACTTAAAATTAGCTAGTATATATAGTTGAACTAGCTATTTCAGTACGTGGTTGGTAACAATTGGGGAAAAGTTTGGTCGGTTCAGCTTTCAAGTTGAACTGTTTGTATAAAGAACGACTGCTTAATCTAAGAATGAAATCTATGCTTAATTACTGAATTTTAGTTGCAAAAATTAGATAGTGCTAGTGATTTTTAGATGCATATTTTGACAAATCGCAGTGTTACAAGGTTGACAAATGGCAATGTTACTAGATCAACAAATGTCAATCTTTCCAGTTTGACAAATGGCAACATACCCAATATGACAGATGCAAATCTTACCAAATTGTTTGTACGTGGTTGCACACGGGTCATCCAAAACAACCGTTTGCGTTGAAGGGATGCACAAATCCCGCGCTGCGAATTTTCCCTTGACTTAAGGGGGAAGACCATACCTCTCACTTTGCATACGGGTGTTCTATCTAAAACGTTTGCGATCAAGAGCTTCACAAATCCTGCTCGACACATTTTCCCTTGGCTTCCTGGGGAAGCTGTCGGTTTGCATACGGGTGTTCTAACAAAAACGTTTGCGATGAGTGTTTTATATTTAAAAACCATTGATGTTTTTTTCAAAAGAAAATCGTTTGATAAGTCTGTACATTAAGAGAGAAAAACGCAAGTTCGTTCAAACCACATCTTTCATTCAGTCACACTGTGAATTTATATTCATATGATCGAGATACAGTATTAAACCCCAAAAAAAACTATTTCCGGCGGCGACGTACAGCTCGCATGCTTCCCGGTGAGCCTGCACATTGGAGGACAGCTTGCACGCCTCTCGGTCAGCCTGCGCACCGGACTGCGCTCGCACGCCTCCCGTTCAGTCAAGCAGCTATCCGCACGGCACCTCCTATAGCCATTAAAACCAAGACACGTGGCGTCACGTGAATGGTTAACAGAACGCACACGATTTGAATTATACAAATGTTTAAGATATTAAAGTGGCAGCTATTTTTTCAAAATGCCTTTGTTGGCTGTTATTCGAGTGCGCATTCTCTCAAAATGGACACGAAAAATACCATAGCATGTCGGGTGCCATTCCATGGTAGCATGCCAAGTTTCATGAATTTCAGATGAGTTTTGGATTTACTAGAATTTAAAAACAAAGTATCTCAACGTTTTGCCGGCAATCAACAGTGCCCTGGTGTTTGAAATTCATTCCCATTTCTTGCATGGGATCTAGGCATGCACCCAAGGACACAGATTTGATTTTTCAACCAATTTATATGCACTAGAGCATGTGCATGTAGTTCAAATTTGAATTATGCACATAAAATGCCTAGAAAACCCAGTTAATGTATAAAAATGTCCAAACGAACCCCGAAAAATTCCAAAATTTAACACAACACTCCTGTTGTTCTATGTTGACACTAGAAATTTTTTGAAAGCAATTAGAGGCAACAAATATCATTTTGTCCCCAAAGGTGGCACGTTCCCTACCGAAACCGTCAGGCTTGTTGTGAGAAGCTTATACCCAAACCTGCCCCAAATGGGACAGAAAATTTACCACGACATGTTGATGCCGCTCCATGATAGCATGCCAAGTTTCATGCATTTCAGACGAGTTTTGGATTTACTAGAATTTAAAAACCAGGTATCTCAATGTTTGCGGCCGAGTGACGGTGGCAGGGTGTTTGACATTCATTCCCATTTCTTGCATGGGACCTAAGCATGCAACCAAGGACACAGATTTGAATTTTTAACCAATTTATATGCATTAGAGCATGTGCCTATAGTTCAAATTTGAATTATGCACATAAATGCATTGAAAACTCAGTTAATGTATAAAATTGTCCAAACGAGCCCCGAAAAATTCCAAAATTTAACACAACACTCCTGTTGTTCTATGTTGACACTAGAGAAAAAATTGAAATCAAGAAGAGGCAACGGATATCGTTTCGTCCAGAAAGGTGAAACGTTCCCTACCGAAACCATCAGGCTTGTTGTGAGAAGCTTATACCCAAACCTGCCCCAAATGGGACAAATTTTTTACCACGGCATGTTGATGCCGCTCCATGATAGCATGCCAAGTTTCATGAATTTCAGATGAGTTTTGGATTTACTAGAATTTAAAAATCAGGTATCTCAATGTTTGCGGCTGAGTGACGGTGGCAGGGTGTTTGACATTCATTCCCATTTCTTGCATGGGACCTAAGCATGCAACCAAGGACACATACTTGAATTTTCAACCAATTTATATGCATTAGAGCATGTGCCTGTAGTTTAAATTTGAATTATGCACATAAATGCATAGAAAACTCAGTTAATGTATAAAAATGTCCAAACGAGCCCCGAAAAATTCCTAAAATTAACACAACACTCATGTTGTTCTATGTTGACACTAGAAAAAAATTGAAATCAAGAAGAGGCAACGGATATCGTTTCGTCCAGAAAGGTGAAACGTTCCCTACCGTAACCATGAGGCTTGTTGTGAGAAGCTCTGGTTTGTGAGAAGCTTATATACCCCAACCTGCCTCAAATAGGACAATATTTTTACCACTGCATGTTGATGTCGTTCCATGCTAGCATGTCAAGTTTCATAAATTTCAGACACGTTTTTGATTTACTAGAATTTAAAAAACATGTATCTCAATGTTAGCGGCCGAGCGACAGTGGCAAGGTGTTTGACATTCATTCTCATTTCTTGCATGGGTCTTAAGCATGTAACCAAGGACACACATTCCAATTTTGAACCAATTTATATGCACTGGAGCATGTGCATGTAGTTCAAATATGAATTATGCACATGAATGCATAGAAAACTCAGTTAATGTATAAAAATGTCCAAGCGAACCCCGAAAAATCCCAAAAATTTACACAACACTCGTGTTGTTCTATGTTGACACGAGAATTTTTTTGAAAGTAATTAGAGGCAACAGATATCGTTTCGTCCCCCAAGGTGGCACGTTCCCTACCGAAACCATCAGGCTTGTTGTGAGATAAGCTTTGGTTTGCGAGAAGCTTATACCCAAATCTGCCTCAAATGGGACAATATTTTTACCACGGCATATCGATGCCGTTCCATGATATCATGTCAAGTTTCATGAATTTCAGACGAGTTTTTGATTTACCAGAATTTTAAAACCATGTATCTCAATGTTAGCGGCCGAGCGACAGTGTCAAGGTGTTTGACATTCATTCTCATTTCTTGCATGTGACCTAAGCTTGCAACCAAGGACAAACATTTGATTTAGCAATCCGTTTTTATGGACTGGAGCATGTGCATGTAGTTCAATTTTGAATTATGCACATAAATGCCTAGAAAACTCAGTTAACGTATAAAAATGTCCAAAATTTAACACGACACTCCTGTTGTTCTATGTTGACACCAGGAAAAAAATTGAAAGGAAGAAGGGGCGACGAATATTGTTTTGTCCACAAAGGTGACACGTTTCCCTAACGGAACCATGAGGCTTCTTCTGAGAAGCTCTGGTTTGTTAGAAGCTTATACCATAACCTGCCCCAAATGGGACAATATTTTTTACCCCAGCATGTTGATGCCATTCCATGATAGCATGCCAAGATTCATGAATTTCAGATGGGTTTTGGATTTACTAGAATTACAAAAGAAAGTACCTCAACATTTGCCGGAGAGCCACGGTGCCGTGGTGTTCGAAATTCATCCCCATTTCTTGCATGGGACATAAGCATAAACCCATGGACACATATATGATTTTAAAACCCATGTTGGTGCACCGGAGCATGTGCATGTAGTTTAATTTTGAATTGTGCACCTGAAATGGCTAGAAAACCAATTTAATGTATAAAATGTCCAAACGAACCCTGAATAATTCCAATTCTTTTACGACACACATATAGTTGCATGTTTACTGCAGATAAAAGTTCTAGCAATTCAAACACCGTCCATTGCCGCTGTGACCCCATTATGTAATTCAAATCAAGATGAAAAATCAAGTAGATCCCACACAGTTTATTATCACCAACCGTGTGAGATGCAGTACAAAATATCCTGGAGTACCGTCGGTGTATAGTACACCTATGGCTTACGCGAGAAGGTGCGTCGGCTACAGTCCACAGCCGGCGTGTCAAGCACACTAGCTCGCTCCCCAAATATCATTTCACTGTTCAATCGTTGCCGGTGAAAGATGGGGACGTGGACCCGCGTCGTGAGGGCAACTTCAGCGGCCCACTCCGGCGAGAGCGCGGCCGCAGCCGCCATGCGCGTGCTAACAAGATGCATGAGCGCGGCCGCAATCTGCGACCGGGCGGCCAAGGCAGCCCAAACGGCTGCTGTTGCTTCTCAGGTGGCGGCAGCAACATCTGCCTCGGGGATAGCAACTGGCGAGAGCGGCACAGTAGCTGTCCGTTCCGCAGTGGCGGCCTTAGCCCTGATGGAGGCCGCCCACGACCATGTTGAGGCCGCCCACGCCCAGCTCATGGCGGTCACCACACAAATCGAACGAAGCTTCTCCGACAACGGTCGGCAACCCACGGCCGAAGAGTTGGCAATCGCCGAGAGCGTTCGAGCAGCCGCCCGTTCCTCCGCCGCATACCTTGCCACGACGGAGCCCGTCCAAGCCCAGATCGCGGCCGCCCACGCTCAGCTCGTGGCGGCCTTTTCCAAAGAGATGGCGGACGCGGATGGCGAGATGCTTGTCGAGTATGGTGCGATGGATGCCATGGAGCCCCTTCCCCAGGAGACCGTCGGGCGCGAGCTGGACATGGAGGAGGCGGCGGAGATCGACGAGTACCAGCCGTAGTAGTACTCTTTGTTTTGTTTAATTAAGAGCGCCTGTCTTTAATTTGTTAGAGTAATGTTTAGGTCAGCTAGCTCTGTTTAATTGCTGAACTTGCTCGATTAAGAAGTGTGGGTGTGCTGTAGTCTCTTTTGTGTACCCAAATTATGCAATGACGTGGATAACCACAGTAACCAGGGAAATTCGAATCAAAATTTTTTACGTTCAAACTCATCACACACGGATTAAGCTATCTGAATCGTTTGTGATGTTCACACATCGTAAATAGTTCTGAATAAGGGACCGTGTCTAATGACACTTTGCGCGCCAGTTATTTCGCTGAACCGATTCAAAATTTTCGGCTTCCGTGGAACTATCTACCTCGCCGCCCCATCCCCTTTACCAAAAGCCACATTTCCCCTGTTTCTGCCTTCCTTTCCAAGTTGAAACCTTCACTCCTTGCTTGCAGTGCCGCCTCCTCGCCGGCGACCCTCCTTCACGCTGCTCGGCCTTGTCTATCCAGGCAGGTAATCCACACCCGACCCCCATCCTCCTCCTCCTTCCACATCCCACATGCCCCGACCGCCGGCACAACACCTTCCGCCCAAATCACTGACCCCTCCACCAAATAAGTGCCGCCCTAAGCCATGGTGCACGCAGTATAGCCAGGAGCTCAAGGAGCATTTGGCAGCGGAGAAGCAAATCGCAGCCGCACACGCGTATGAGGTCTCGATGGCTGCCATTCGTGCCGACCGCCAGATCTTGGAGGAGCACCTTGCCATTTGCTAGCTACGCCGGTTAAACATGCTCGGTTTACCCGTTGCGTGTGCTGCTCCTGCCTTTCCTTAACAAATTCTAGTGAATTGTGCTATCTAATTTTACCATGCAATCTGTTGCTCTAGTGTTTATGTTCTATATGTCGTGCAGTGTGGTGCTCACTTATTAACTGTTTGGTTAATTAGTTGTCGTCTTCAGTTAACTGTTTGGTTCAATTCTGCAAATGAGATGTTCAATTCTTTAGGCTGCAATTTTGTATTGTCTTCCATGTGAGAAATAAATCGAATTTATCTTTACAAAATACATGAGAAACGAATACAATTGCTATATTTTCAAGTTGTCAAGCATGCTTGGTTTGGTTATACATTGTGCAATGTGGTGCTCAGTTAATGTTTGGTTCATTTATTGTGGTGTTTAGTTAACAGTTTGGTTCAATTCTGCAATGCGATGTTCAATAGTTGTGGGTGCATTCTGTTATTGTATACCATGTGAGAAGTAAATCAAATTTGGCTGTACTAAATACATGAGAAACAAATACAATTGCTATATTTCCAAGTTGTTAAGCATGCTTGGTTTGGTTAACTGTCTGATCTTCTATTAGGAGTATGTTATATTATGCAATGTGGTGCTCAGTTAACGTTTGGTTCATTTGTTGTGGTGTTTAGTTAACTGTTTGGTTCAATTCTGCAATGCGATGTTCAATTGTTGTGGGTGCATTCTGTTATTGTATACCATGTGAGGAATAAATTGAATTTGGCTGTACTAAATACATGAGAAACAAATACAATTGCTATATTTCCAAGTTGTTAAGCATGCTTGGTTTGGTTAACTGTCTGATCTTCTATTAGGAGTATGTTATATTGTGCAATGTGGTGCTCAGTTAATGTTTGGTTCATTTGTTGTGGTGTTTAGTTAACTGCTTGGTTCAATTCTGCAATGCGATATCCAATTGTCGTGGGTAGAATTTTGTATTGTTGTGCATGTGAGGAATAAATCGAATTTGGCTGCACTTAATACATGAGAAACATATACAAGTGCTATATTTCCTAGTTCTTAATCATGCTTGGTTTGGATAAATGGGTTTTCCATGTGGCTTGAATTAATCTGATGAATCTGCAATGTGCTTATTTTTCATCAACATATTTTACTGATAGCATGCGAACCCTTACTTAACCTGATGACTAACTACCTTATATGTGTTGCAGGGAAATAATGGGAAGCACTGAGGTTTACAATCGAGGTTAGCACATGCATGGTCCATTATCTAATAGCACATTATTGTGCAATTGCAGGAACCATTCTAATATTTACGTTTTTAACAATTTGGTCTTGCACATGTAGGTCCTGCTGTCAGAGGTTTTGACCCATTGTTTGACCCTTTTTGCATATGGCGAAATGAGTTGTCCATGAATATCAATCAAGTCAAGAAACTCAGAAAGATTGTTAGGATAAAGAAATTAGCGACAAAAAACAACAAGATCTTTGTCTGCACAATGAAGAAGACATCAGTTCACTACAAGATGGTACTAACTATTATACCTTGCCTTTTTTATTCCTTTGCCCCATTTCCAATATAGAGACGATATTTATGCACATCCTTGTTTTCAGGCCTTTTCAAAGCAGTTCACTGATGATTACCTCTCAAACCACCTCTATGGTTAGGAGGCGAGGAAGGTTTTCATACAACACGCACGATTCAATATTGAAGTGTTCCTGAAGAGGACGAAGGATGGAAAGTCAATCATCTACAGGCACTGGCCTAAAGTTGCAAAGACCTTCAACATGAATGAAGGCTCAATATTCGCCTTCCGCTTCAGCAGTTTTCCAGATGAGATGCATCTGTCTATGTACCATCTATGATGCTAATTTTGAAAGGTTCTAGATGTTGCATGTCAAACTTGGTGCTGGTGCAGTTGTGTAATGGGGTAGCTGAGTGCTGAAGCTATATCATGTTGTACTCAGATGTATTTCAATTATGAAATCCTACTTCCTTAATATGGAAATGAAATATATTATGTGCTTAATATGAATGTCAATTAGATTAATAAATGGATTATTAATAATAGGGTAATTAGCCCGCTAATTGATTTTTTTTATTGCAAACGGTTATTGAGAAAACACCGTGGGCGATGACCTCAGGCAACGCACACAGTTTCTAGGAATAAACCGTGTTGGATCAATGAACAATCACACATGACATTCTCTTGAAAACTGTTTGCGTTAGGCCACCTTGCGCAAACGTTTACCACATAAAAATTGTGTGTGATGGACAACCTTTGCCACACAGTTTTTTCTACGCACCGTGTGTGATGCATTCAATAACGCAAACGATAAAATTGTTAATATTGTGTGCAATGGCAACGCTATCACAAACGATTTAACGGGAAAAATTGTGTGTGATGTACCTACGAACGGAAACGTTTTCCTTGGAGCGACTGTGTGGGATGTATATACGAATGGAAACGTTTAGCGGGGACTGACTGTGTGGGATGTACTTACGACCGGAAACGATTTCGCCTATATAATTGTATTTTTTTGAGCACTACTATACGTATAACCATATTTGAGCGCTCGCTGGTCGCACACGACCTCATTTTACCGAGCGTGTGTGCCAGGAGGGCATATCCCCGACGGTTTCTGGGTCGTGTGGGAAGGACCCCCCTATCGCCCACATTCACTTGGTGACGGTTCCAAATGCCGTCGTGTAAAGGGGTTAAAAACTGTTTGTATAGCACCTCGCTGTACCAGTGGAAGGTAAGGAGGAGGACTAGGATTCCACCTCCCCCCCTTGGCTATGCCCTAGGGTTTGGAGGGATTGTTCCCCATGCCCCTCCACCTATATATAGAGGGGAGGGGGCGCCCCAAGAGGATACACAAAGCCCTTGGCGCCCCTCTCTCTCCCATTACTCCGTAGTTCCACCGCCTCGTCCCGGCGACGCTTAGCGAAGCGTGTCGGTGCTCCACCACCACCACCACCACCACGCCGTCATGTTGGTTGTGATCCCATCTACTTCTCCTCTCCCGCTTGCTAAATCAAGAAGGAGGAGAAGTCATCGAGCCGCACGTGTGCTAAACTCAGAGGTGCTGTCCGTTCGACACTAGATCGGTTGGATCATGATCGGGTCGCGAAGAGTACGACTACATCAACCGCGTTTTATATGCTTCCGCTTAGTGATTTACAAGGGTATGTAGATGCTCTCCCCCTCACGTAGCTATGCATCTTCATAGATAGATCTTGCGTGTGCGTAGAATTTTTTTGGTTTCCATGCAACATTCCCCAACAGTGGTATCAGAGCCAGGTTTATGCGTAGATGATATGCACGAGTAGAACACAAAGAAGTTGTGGGCGGTGATGGTCATACTGCTTACCACCAACGTCTGATTTTGATTCGGTGGTATTGTGGGATGAAGTGGCCCGGACCAACCTTACATGTCCACGCACATGAGACCGGTTCCACCGACTGACATGCAACTTGTTTTGCATAAAGGTGGCTAGCGGGTGTCTGTTTCTCCTACTTTAGTTGAATCGAATTTGACTACGGCCGGTCCTTGAAGAAGGTTAAAACAGCAAACTTGATAATCACTGTTGTGGTTTTGCGTAGTTAAGAACGGTTTTTGCTAGAAGCCCGTAGCAGCCACGTAAAACTTGCAACAACAAAGTAGAGGATGTCTAACTTATTTTTGCAGGGCATGTTGTGATGTGATATGGTCAAGACGTGATGTGATATACGTTGTTGTATGAGATGATCATGTTCCGTAATATCGACAGCCGGCAGGAGCCTTAGGGTTGTCTCTTAATTATTGTATGAAGTGCAAGTGCCATGTAATTGCTTTACTTTATCGCTATGCGTTAGCAATAGTTGTAGAAGCAATAGTTGGCGAGACGACCCCGATGCAACGATGGAGATCAAGGTGTCAAGCCGGTGACGATGGAGATCATGAAGATGCTTTGGAGATGGAGATCAAAAGCACAAGATGATAATGGCCATATCATGTCACATATTTTGATTGGATGTGATGTTTATCCTTTATGCATCTTATTTTGCTTAGAACAGCGGTAGCATTATAAGATGATCCCTTCACTAAATTTCAAGATAAAAGTGTTCTCCCCGAGTATGCACCGTTGCCAAAGTTTGTCGTTTCGAAGCACCTCGTGATGATTGGGTGTGATAGACTCTATGTTCACATACAAACGGGTGTAAGACAGTTTTGCACATGCAGAATACTTGGGTTAAACTTGACGAGCCTAGCATGTACAGACTGATGGAAATATGCCCTAGAGGCAATAATAAAATGGTTATTATTATATTTCCTTAATCATGATAAAGGTTTATTATTCATGCTAGAATTGTATTGACCGGAAACTTAAATACATGTGTGGACACATAAACAAATACCGTGTCCCTAGTGAGCCTCTACTAGACTAGCTAGTTGATCAAAGATGGTTAAGGTTTCCTAACCATAGACAGGAGTTGTTATTTGATAACGGGATCACATCATTAGGAGAATGATGTGATGGACAAGACCCATCCGTTAGCTTAGCATATTGATCGTTCAGTTTATTGCTATTGCTTTCTTGATGACAAATACATATTCCTTCGACTATGAGATTATGCAACTCCCGGATACCTGAGGAATACCTTGTGTGCTATCAAATGTCACAACGTAACTGGGTGATCATAAAGATGCTCTACAGGTATCTCTGAAGGTGTTTGTTGAGTTGGCATAGATCGAGATTAGGATTTGTCACTCCGAGTATCGGAGAGGTATCTCTGGGCCCTCTCGGTAATACACATCATAAGAAGCCTTGCAAGCAAATGACTAAGGAGTTAGTTACGAGGTGATGTATTACGGAACAAGTAAAGAGACTTGCCGGTAACGATATTGAACTAGGTATGAAGATACCGACGATCGAATCTCGGGCAAGTAACATACCGATGGACAAAGGGAATTACGTATGTTGTCATAACGGTTCGACCGATAAAGATCTTCGTAGAATATGTAGGAACCAATATGGGCATCTAGGTTCCACTATTGGTTATTGACCGGAGAGGTGTCTCGGTCATGTCTACATAGTTCTCGAACCCGTAGGGTCTGCACGCTTAATGTTCATTGACGATATAGTGTTATATGAGTTATATGATTTGGTGACCGAATGTTGTTCGGAGTCCCGGATGAGACCACGAACATGACGAGGAGTCTCGAAATGGTCGAGAGGTAAAGATTGATATATAGGACGATGGTATTCGGACACCAGAATAGTTTCGGAGTGCACCGGGTACTCATCGGGTCACCGGAAGGGGTTCCGGGCACCCCGGCAAGTGTATGGGCCTTATGGGCCAAAGGGGGGAACTGACCAGCCCACAAGGGGGCTGGTGCGCCCCTTCCCTTGGCTGGCTGGCCCTAGGGGAAGGAAAGGGGAGGGGTGGCCCCTCCTGCCTTTCCCACCTCATGAGAGAAAGGAAAGGGGGGGGGGGCCCACCTCCTCCTTCCTCCCACACTCCAAATAAGGAGGGGGGGGGGGGGCGCCACTTGGGGGAAGACCCCAAGTAGGATTCGGCCTACTTGGGGGCGCCTCCTGGCTGCTCCCTCCACCCCCCACCTATATATATGTGGGAGGGGGCGCCTAGCACAAGTGAAGATTGTCTTAGCCGTGTGCGGCGCCCCCCTCCACCGTTTACACCCCCGGTCATATTTTCGTAGTGCTTGGGCGAAGCCTTGCGGAGATAGCTTCACCGTCACTGTCACCACGCCGTCGTGCTGCCAGAACTCATCCACTACCTCACCATCTTGCTGGATCAAGAAGGCGGAGGACGTCACCGAGCTGAACATGTGCAGAACGCGGAGGTGCCGTACGTTCGGTACTTGATCGGTTGGAGGGTGAAGAAGTTCGACTAAATCAAGACGTGATAAACGCTTCCTCTTAGCGATCTACAAGGGTATGTAGATGCTCTTCCCCTCTCGTAGCTATGCATCTCCATGGATAGATCTTTCGTGTGCGTAGAATTTTTTTTGTTTTCCATGCAACGTTCCCCAACAGTGGCATCCGAGCCAGGTGTATGCGTAGATGATATGCACGAGTAGAACACAAAGAGTTGTGGGCGGTGATAGTCATCCTGCTTACCACCAACGTCTTATTTTGATTCGGCGGTATTGTGGGATGAAGCGGCCCGGACCAACCTTACATGTCCATGCACATGAGACCGGTTCCACCGACAGACATGCAACTAGTTTTGCATAAAGGTGGCTGGCGGGTGTCTGTTTCTCCTACTTTAGTTGAATCAAATTTGACTACGACTGGTCCTTGAAGAAGGTTAAAACAGCAAACTTGATGAAACACCATTGTGGTTTTTGCGTAGGTAAGAACGGTTCTTGCTAGAAGCCCGTAGCAGCCACATAAAACTTGCAACAACAAAGTAGAGGACGTCTAACCTGTTTTTGTAGGGCATGTTGTGATGTGATATGGTCAAGATATGATGTGATATATGTTGATGTATGAGATGATCATGTTTTGTAATATCGACAACCGGCAGGAGCCTTAGGGTTGTCTCTTTATTGTATGAAATGCAAGCGCCATGTAATTGCTTTACTTTATCACTATGCGTTAGCGATAGTTGTAGAAGAAATAGTTGGCGAGATGAACCCGACGCAACGATGGAGATCAAGGTGTCGAGCCGGTGACGATGGAGATCATGACGATGATTTGAAGATGGAGATCAAAAGCACAGGATGATGATGGCCATATCATGTCACATATTTTGATTGCATGTGATGTTTATCCTTTATGCATCTTATTTTGCTTAGAACGGCGGTAGCATTATAAGATGATCCCTTCACTAAATTTCAAGATAAAAGTGTTCTCCCTGAGTATGCACCGGTTCCAACGTTCGTCGTTTTGAAGCACCTCGTGATGATCGGGTGTGATAGACTCTACGTTCACATACAACAGGTGTAAGACAGTTTTACACATGCAGAATACTTGGGTTAAACTTGACGAGCCTAGCATGTACAGACATGGTCTTGGAACACTGGAGACCGAAAGGTCGAACGTGAGTCATATACTCCCACTGGTACGCGTCGGTGCTATACAAACGGTTTTTAACCCCTTTCCGCGATGGCGTTCGGAACCGTTGCCAAGTGAGTGACGGTGATAGGGGGGGTCCTTCCCAAACGACCTAGAAACCGTTGGGGATATGTCCTCCTGGCACACACGCTCGGCAAAATGAGGTCGTGTGCGACCGGCGAGCGCTCAAATATGGTTATACGTACAGTAGTGCTAAAAAAATACAATTTTATAGGCGAAATTGTTTCCGGTCGTAAGTACATCCCACATAGTCAGTCCCCGCTAAACGTTTCCGTTCGTATGTACATTCCACACAGTCAATCCAAGGAGTACATTTCCGTTAGTATGTACATCGCACGCGTTCTTCTATGCCCAAACGTTTGCGATGCGCACAACATCACAAACAGTCCATAATTTCGAAGCGTGTGTGATAAGGTGACTATCGCAAACATTTAATAAGAAAGAACTGTGTGCGATGCTGTTGTTAATCGCACACGTTTTTTCTTGGCTGATCGTGTGTGAAGTGGAGATGGATCGCACACGTAGTGGATCCTAGAAACGTGTCTGATCTCCACGTCTATCGCAGACGTTTCGCTTTCGCAAACCGTGTTCAGTGTAATCCCTAATTAATCCCAAATTTAAAAATCACATGTTTTGAATTTGAAAGTAGGCAATCACTTATTTCATATCCAACCATGTTTATTACAAATATAGGTTCAACCACGAATGCATAATTCGATGCACAGGTACATATACTGAAGAACTACAGAAGCACCAAGTAAAGAATGATGAACCACAGTTGTACTAAAGACTGTAAAGAGAGAAGCGAAAGACATTTTGGTTGCTGGAGAAGGTGAAGAGGAATGCCCATATTATGCCCTCCTCCATGCGTAATGCGCGCACGACTCTAGGCCAACCCCTTGTGATGGCTGCCCATCCATCCTTCACTGTCTTCATTACGACTTCTCGATGCTCATTGTAGTCTGGATGAAATACTTTAACCTTCATTGCGTGTCCACCAATCATGTACTTTGCAAGGTAATCTTGAGTGAACTACTTCGGAACCACTGCGAACGAAAAAGATTCAGACATTGTTGTCTAACAACTCATTATGGGCAGTAAAAAGAGAAGGCTGCAGAGTTTGTAGTTACCATCCTACAGCTCACTGTTATGTTGGATAGAGCATAAACAAATAATTTGCTTGCCACCATTCGTATCTTTTTGCTAATAATCCTTATCAGTTTCCTCACTTGATGCTTGTTCATGAATATCTCATTGCCCCATACGCAAAAAGGGTCGATGCGTGGATCCTTGCCAATGGCATATGTACCTACAAGCAACAAGTCAATATTAGAAGCTAACAAGTGTCCAGGCCTGGATCTATATGCACTACATTATGGAACGACGGGGGGAGTACAAGCCGAGGGATGAAGCTAACCTCGGCGGAAAATGGTGGCCACTCCCGTTGTTGTCCTGCATAAGTAGTGGAAAGACATGATAAGTACAACAACCTTAACATCAAACAAATATAGCAAAGGTAAACAACATCATCTCCAAATGATAGCTTGAATGTGTTGGTTTTAGCATGCTGTTAAAGCAGATATAAAATGGAAGGCAATGTTACCGACAGCAGGCTTAACCGCCATCAAATATTGCGATTCAAACTGGTATTGTTGAAAATGAATAGAACGTAGGTAATGCGTAAACATCACACTGGATAAATGTGTAAAACTAAAATAAAGGGCATGTGTTAACTACACCATGCATAACTGGAACCAAATATAGCTGTTCAAACTGGTATTGATGCAGTCGAGCGGCACAGTTCTGACTTGCACATAATGAACAACACATTGTGAATGACTGAAATAAACAAGGCATAAATGATCAGTATAACAACCAAATATAGCCATTGAAAACTGGACAGAGTCTCACTGCAACCAACCTAACAAGCAAATACAGATAAACAGGGCATATGCTTGAAAACCGGACAAATGCTCACTACAACCAACCTAACAAGCAAATACAGATAAACAGGGCATATGCTTGAAAACTGGAGAAATGCTCACTGCAACCAACCTAACAAGCAAATACAAATAAACAAGGCATCTGCTTGAAAACTGGACAAATGCTAAAAAAAGCAACCTAACAACCAAATACAGATAAACAAGGCATCTGCTTGATAACTGGACAAATGCTCACTGCAACCAAACTAAGAACCAAATACATATAAACAAGGCATCTGCTCGATAACTGGAAAAATGCTCACTGCAACCAACCTAACAACCAAATACAGATAAACAAGGCATCTACTCACTATAAACAACCAAATATAGCCATTCGTGAAACTGAAGTGGACAATTCATACTTAAACATCACATAGCCCTATTGAACAATACATTTTTGCATAACTGAAATAATTAAACACG
Organism: Thinopyrum elongatum; assembly: GCA_011799875.1. NCBI lineage: Eukaryota > Viridiplantae > Streptophyta > Magnoliopsida > Poales > Poaceae > Thinopyrum > Thinopyrum elongatum. The sequence continues at coordinate 496,902,579 of CM022301.1, forward strand.
GCACAGTTAAAGCACCGCACGGCAAATGCTACTACAACAAAGGGTACGGGTTGGCAAGCTAGAAAAGGTAAGATTTACTGATAGGATGTTGCCTCACATTTCATGGACGGGATCCTTCCAGTTGGAAGAGCACAGACCCATGGTGCGCTCTCTGATGTCACAGATGGGCTGTTTCACCTTGGAAGAACCTTTGTGGGTGCCCTCCTCATGGTCGTGGTCGTGGTCGATGAGATCTGACTCGGCAATTGAGGATCCCAAGCCGCCGCCATAGAACGTGTCCTTCAGAAATGACAAAATGGGCTCGATGGCGTATAAGGATCGCAAATCCTTGACTGCTTGGCGGAGGAGATCAGCGGCAGGGCCGTCAAAGAGATCGACGGCGGTTGAACCAAAGGGGTTGGGGATGGACCACTTAACCTGTGACATGGCCCGCGTGAAGCCGTCGCTGTCGACGAGCTTGATGTCGTAGCCAGCTTTCCCGAGATACAGTAATACGCTAGCCCGCTGACATGAAGCCTTCGGCATGGCAACGTAGTCAACGTCTTCGCCGACTTCCGCGGCGACGTGTTGCTCCGGGATCGACAGGTCGGGGCGAACGGCGGCCCCCTCGCCAACGTCCGCCGGAGAGGCCATGATAAACCTCTTCTTGGCCGAACGCTCGTTGGGCTCCCCGGGATACGTGGTCGAGCTTAGGCTGCGACATTCTGGAGCAGGGAATGTGGATCTGGCGGGGAGGGACACCGCAGGCCTCATCTAAAAACTCAGGGGAGTGGGGCGACGGTATGGGAATCACTGGGTAACCTGAACTTTATTATCTAAGCTAGGAGGAACGAGCAGACCGGCAGGGGTTGGCGGCAGCGGCACCGGCGTCGGCGGTGCCCGCGAGCTAGGGTTCGAGGAGGGGAGGGGGCCGGGTGGGTACTGGGAGGGGGGGGGGGGTGGTGTTTGATGATACGCCGCGGCTACTGAAAATTTTAGTAATGGTGGGTGGAGATGGTGGTGGACGAGGGAGGGCGACGGTTCAAATGCCTCGGCTACTGCAATTTTACTATAAGGTCGGTGCTGGAGGAGTGTGGGCGACGGTTGAAGTACGGCGACTACTAAAATTTTGGTAAAGGAATTGATGCGGGGCGGGAGTGCCCAAGATCGTGCACGGTCCAATAAGAATATGCGTGTATGATAATAAGGAAAAGTGGCGGAACCGCCGATTTTTGCAACGCTCAAGGCGGGTAGTTTGTTTTTATATTTCTAGCTAGCTGGTCTATCACACACGGTTCGTCCTAATTTCTAAATAAACTTACCTGCCTTTAGCTTGCGCAGGTGGTGATTTTACAGCGCAATTGCATCGCACACGGTTAAGCCAGTACCTCCACCCTTTGCTCGCGCTTGCGCAGTCGTGGTGATTTTACAACGCACTTGCATCGCACACGGTTGAGCCAGTACCTCCACCTTTGCTCGCACTTGCGCAGTCGTCATGATTCACAGCGCACTTGCATCGCACACGGTTAAGACATTATACCCGTGTCCGTTGAGCGTCATCAGAATCTTTGCAGCAAAAAAAAATGTTAGAAAGGGTCAGAAGACAGCCACACCAGCATGTGGCCCAAATATATAAGAGTGAAAAGGGTGGTCTGTGATGTTCAAAATTCCAGTGCACAACTTTGACCGCGCGGGCCCACGGTTGGGCGCGTCGTCGAAGATCGATGAGAGGGGCCATAAGTCAAGAACCACCTGGAAGTGGCCAAATATATGTAGGAATATTGGGTGTGCTGTTTAAAACTTTAAATACACAATGCACAACTTTGGTGGCACCTGCCTCGCAAACCCGAAAGCACCCTTGGATATATCTATAATGACATAATGTCGTAGCTAGCTAGGATGCTTGGCCCACCACCTCCCACTTCGTGTCAGCGGGGCGGATGCACGTAATGATACTTTGGTCATACATGCATGTCACCATGACCTACCATAAAACGGACCAATGAATCTAACGTTTGGTCAAACGACAACTGTTGTTGTCGATAAACCGCTTGGCCAATAGATTGAACCATCATAAAAATCGCACGAGAGGGACCACAAAACCAGCACCTCTTGCATGCGGCCCAAAATGATGTACGTTGGGAAGGGGTGATGTGTGTTTGCAATATAGAATAATGTACAATTTAGATGTGGTGCCTACCTCTCGATACAGACAACAACCATGAAGGCAAGGTAGTTAAGGACGAGATACGCAGGGTACGATGTAGGTCGAACCCAATAATCCGAGCATGTGGGAGGGAATCCTGACAACGCATGAGCTCGAGCTTTGGTTGAGCGACATGTGACGGTGACCGGCCCTAATACGAACTAGGAGGAATCCATTCATGGCCAACACATACCCCTTGTTATCGGTCAAAGGGACGATATATATACACTCGGGGAGCCCACAGATATGCGTGTCGTCACAAAACCCCGCACAAGGGAGACGTGGTCGATCAGAAGACCCCGTATACACTGCATGCAACCCGAAAAATATGTATGGGTACGGTGGTGTGTGATGTGTTTAAATCTCGAATGCACAACTTCGATGGGCCACCAACTACATTACAAACTGAACACCGTACCCGACTCCAAGCCTGGTTCAATACGTACGATGTCGGTTTCCCAACTTCGAGGCGGCGGCGAGGGGTGGGGGGGGGGGGGGTCATCCCACGGATGCGCTCAAACTTTATTTGGTCTAGCATGACACACATCTATACCCCTATATAGGGTGCGAATAACTTTGAAAGTTGGTCGTTGGATGAAGCCAATCCGACGGTACAGAGATGGCAAATCCGGGCACTACTGGCCGTTGGATATCATCTACATTCCACCAGATTCTGCCACATGTACAATCTAGAAGACTCCATGGTTGAATTTAAGCATAATGCACAAACCTCAAAAAACAAGCACTTCTCCTTTGTTCTAGAATCTTCCATATCTTAATTGCCCAATTTTTTTTAAAATGAATTGTCACTATTTGTTTTTACTTTATGCTTTACAATGCACAATTCCATGAATCTTAAAATAGATTTTTTTATAAAACTAATTGATTTTGAATGAGATAAACTATAAGAATTAAACGAACATCTACATCATGCATATATGACTCAAAGCTTACATGCTATAGTGTGGTATTTATTCATAATTTGGTTACCAAATCTCATGCGTGCAATGCACGTGTACCATCATGGTCAAACCCTTCTCGTTGTTGGGTAAAAGGGATAGATTGTGTGGGCCCCCCTCATTGTCTGTAAAGGATAATATATATACCTCGGGGAGCCCACAGATATGTGCAGCGTCTATAAACCGCACAAGGGAGACATGCTCGATCAGAACACACTGCCCCCTATACCCTGCATGCGACCTGAAAAAGGTTTATATAATCTCCATGACAGGTCAAGTCAATCATTCTTTAATTTTTTAGAGCAAAAAATAACCAATAAAAACATAGTCAATAAATTAGCAAAACAAGGATCCCAAGGTTTATATAATTGCCATGACAGGTCACTATAGAGATATAGAGATATCTCTATAATGACCGTGTCATGGCATTTAAATGAACCTTGAGATATGCAACTTCCCACCGGGTCACCCATCCTTGGACTACTCCAGCCCGAGCACACTTAACTTCTGTGTTCTATTCGACTAGGCTAGTGGATGGGAAGCCGCCCCTTGCTGATAGGAATTGCCTCCTTGCCATTAAGGCATTTCACGCTGGTCACCCTATGGGACCTACTCCCTCCTATCACACACATTTGTGCTTTTAGAAACTGTGTGCGATGTTTACATGGCCGGTGTGTCGCCGCCTAGCCTTCAATGAGCACTTACACTGGTAGCGGGAAACCGATGGGAGAAGAGGCGGGAAACCGATGAGAGGAATGGCGGGAAATGGTAGCCTGTTTAGAAAACGTAGTAGAGAAGGAAGCGTGAGCTAGCACGACGCATGCGCACAGTGCTTACCCATGTACTACATGTGCTGTCGAAAGGGCTGAGGGTTGCCGTTCGATCTGGGAGCATCCAACGGTGCAGATGTACGATCCGTGGGGTTTGGGTTCTGGCCAATCAGAACACACGACTCAGATCGCGCGCGCAGCAGGGGCGGGGGGGGGGCATCGGCCTAGGTTTGGTAGGCACACGACTTTCGTGAGTGAACCGTGTGCTATTTGAAAACATTTCGTGAGAAGAATCTCGGTTTTTAAATCCCCGTAAATCCAAAACTCACCCGAAAATCGTGAAACTTGGCATGGTGTCACGACAAGGCACATATATGTCGAGGAATTTTTTTCGTCCATTTTGGCGCAAGTTTTATTACAAGCCTCTTACAAACCGGAGCTTCTCTCAAAGAAGCCTCGTGGTTCCGATAGGGAAATGTGTCCCCCTTGTGGGCGAAACGATAATCACTGCCTCTTTTTGCCTTGTATTTTCTTTTACAGGCAACATGGAACGACAGGATATCCGTGCTGAAATTTAAACTTATTCAGGGTTCGTTTGGCCTTTTTATACACTAATTGAGTTTCCTAGGCATTTAATGTCCATAATTCAAATCTGAACTACAAATACATGCTCCAGTTCACCAAAATGGCTAGAAAAATTATACATGTGTCCTTGGGTGCATGTTTAGGTCCGATGCCAGGAATGGGAACGAATTACAACCCTACCGGTGTCCTGGCTCGTCCTCAAACATTTGGAATCTCGGTTTTTAAATCCCCGTTAATCCTAAACTCACCAGAAAGTCATCAAAGGTGGCATGGTGTCACGTCATGGCACATATATGTCGTGGTAAAAACATTGTCCAATTTGGGCCAAGCTTTATTACAAACCTCTTACAAACCGGAGCTTCTCTCAAAGAAGCCTCGTGGTTCCGATAGGGAAACGTGTTCCCCTTATGGTGAAATATAATCACTGCCTCTTTTCGCCTTGTATTTTCTTCTACGGGCAACATGGAACGACAGGATATCCATGCTGAAATTTAAACTTATTCAGGGTTCGTTTGGCCTTTTTATACACTAATTCAGTTTCCTAGGCATTTAATGTCCATAATTCAAATCTGAACTACAAATACATGCTCTAGTTCACCAAAATGGCTAGAAAAATTATACATGTGTCCTTGGGTGCATGTTTAGGTCCCATTCCAGGAATGGGAACGAATTACAACCGCACCGACGTCCTGGCTCGTCCTCAAACATTTGGAATCTCGATTTTTAAATCCCCATAAATCCAAAACTCACCAGAAAGTCATCAAAGGTGGCATGGTGTCACATCATGGCACATATATGTCGTGGTAAAAACATTGCCAATTTGGGCCAAGCTTTATTACAAACCTCTTACAAACCGAAGCATGTCGCAAGAACCCTCATGGTTTCGATAGGGAAACGTGTCCCCTTGTGGGCCAAATGATAATCGCTCCCTCTTCTAGCCTCGTATTTTCTTCTACACGCAACACGGAACAACGGGAGATTCGCGCTGAACTTTGAAATTATTCAGGGTTCGTTTGACCTTTTTTATTCATTAATTGAGTTTTCTAGGCATTTAATGTCCATAATTCAAATCCGAACTACAAATACATGCTCCAGTGCACCAAAATGGCTAGAAAAAACATACATGTGTCCTTGGGGTGCATGTTTAGGACCCATGGAATGAATGGGAATGAATTCAACCGTCTCGCCGTCCTGGCTTGGCCACAAACATTGCGAATCTCGGTTTTTAAATCTATGTAAATCCAAAACTCACCAGGAAATCATGAAACTTGGCATGGTGTCACTACATGGTACATATAATTGTCCAATTTGGGCGAAGCTATATTACAAGCCTCTTAAAAACTGAAGCTTCTCGCAACCCTCGTGGTTCCGGTAGGGAAACATGCCCCTCTTGTGGGCGAAACGATAATCACTGCCTCTTCTCGCCTTGAACTTTGTTTTCTATAGGCAACATAGAATAACAGGAGTGTCGTGCTGAAATTTGAAATTGTTCAGGGTTCGTTTGGCCTTTGTATATATTAATTAAGTTTTGTAGGCATTTAATGTAGTCCATAATTCAAATTTGAACTACAAGCACTGTAGGGAAACATAACATGCAATTTCAAAATTTTTCCTACGCTCACACAAGATCTATCTAGGAGATGCATTGCAACGAGAGGGGGAGAGTGTGTCTACGTACCCTCGTAGACCAAAAGTGGAAGCTTTTGACAACGCGGTTGATGTAGTCGAACTTCTTCTCGTTCCTACCGATTAAGCACCGAACGTACAACACCTCCGAGTTCTGCACACGTTTAGCTCGATGACGTCCCTCGAACTCTTGATCTAGCAAAGTGTCGAGGAAGTAGATGAGTTCCGTCAGCACAACGGCGTGGTGACGGTGATGGTGAAGTGATCCGCGCAGGGCTTCGCCTAAGCACTACGAAGATATGACCGAGGGTGTAATCTGTGGAGGGGGGCGCCGCACACGGTAACAGATATTGTTGTGTGTTCTAGGCGCCCCCTCCCCATGTATATATAGGTGGGAGGGGGAGGGGAGCAGCCTTGGGCGCCCCAAGTAGGAGGAATCCTACTTGGGGTTCCTATTCCAATTCGCCCCCCCTTTCCTTTTACTGGAGGGGAAAAAAGGGAAGTGAGGGAGGGAGGAAGGAAAGGAGGGGCCGAACCCCCTGTTCCTTCTCCCACTCGGCCTCCTTCCTTAGGGGGGGCGCCACCCCTTGTGGGCTGGTGTGCTCCCCTCCTATGGCCCATAAGGCCCATTATTCCCCCGGGGGGTTCCGGTAACCCCCCCGGTAGTCCGATAAATACCCGATTCACTCCGGAACACTTCCGGTGTCCGAGTACTATCATCCTATATATCAATCTTTACCTCTCGACCATTTCGAGACTCCTAGTCATGTCCGTGATCTCATCCGGGACTCCGAACAATATTCGGTCACCAAATCACATAACTCATATAATACAAAAATCGTCATCGAGCATTAAGCGTGCGGACCCTACGGGTTCGAGAACTATGTAGACATGACCGAGACACCTCTCCGGTTGATAACCAATAGCGGAACCTGGATGCTCATATTGGCTCCCACATATTCTACGAAGATCTTTATCAGTCGAACCGTTATGACAACATACGTAATTCCCTTGTCCATCAGTATGTTACTTGCCCGAGATTCGATCGTCGGTATCTTTATACCTAGTTCAATCTCGTTACCGGAAAGTCTCTTTACTCGTTCCGTAATACATCATCCTGTGACTAAGTCACTTTGCTTGCAAGGCATCTTATGATGTGCATTACCGAGAGGGCCCAGAGATACCTCTCCGATACTCGAAGTGACAAATCCTAATATCGATCTATGCCAACCCAACAGACACCTTCGGAGATACCTGTAGAGCATCTTTATAATCACCCAGTTACGTTGTGATGTTTGATAGCACACAAGGCATTCCTCCGGTATCCGGGAGTTGCATAATCTCATAGTCAAAGGAATATGTATTTGACATGAAGAAAGCAGTAGCAATAAAACTGAATGATCATTATGCTAAGCTAACGGATGGGTCTTGTCCAGCACATCATTATCCTAATGATGTGGTCCCGTTCATCAAATGACAACACATGTCTATGGTTAGGAAACTTAACCATCTTTGATTAATGAGCTAGTCTAGTAGAGGCTTACTAGGGACATAGTGTTTTGTCTATGTATCCACACATGTATCAAGTTTCCGGTTAATACAATTCTAGCATGAATAATAAACATTTATCATGAATAAGGAAATATAAAATAACAACTTTATTATTGCCTCTAGGGCATATTTCCTTCAGTCTCCCACTTGCACTAGAGTCAGTAATCTAGATTACATTGTAATGATTCTAACACCCATGGAGTCTTGGTGCTGATTATGTTTTGCTCGTGGAAGAGGCTTAGTCAACGGGTCTGCCACATTCAGATCCGTATGTATTTTGCAAATCTCTATGTCTCCCTCCTTGACTTGATCACGGATGGAGTTGAAGCGTCTCTTGATGTGTTTGGTTCTTTTGTGAAATCTGGATTCCTTCGCTAAGGCAATTGTTCCAGTATTGTCACAAAAGATTTTCATTGGATCCGATGCACTAGGTATTACACCTAGATTGGATATGAACTCCTTCATCCAGACTCCTTCATTTGCTGCTTCCGAAGCAGCTATGTACTCCGCTTCACACGTAGATCCCGCCACGACGGTCTGCTTGGAACTGCACCAACTGACAGCTCCACCATTCAAAATAAATACATATCCGGTTTGTGACTTAGAGTCATCTGGATCAGTGTCAAAGCTAGCATTAATGTAACCATTTACGACGAGCTCTTTGTCACCTCCATAAATGAGAAACATATCCTTGGTCCTTTTCAGGTACTTCAGGATGTTCTTGACCGCTGTCCAGTGATCCACTCCTGGATTACTTTGGTACCTCCCTGCTAAACTTATAGCAAGGCACACATCAAGTCTGGTACACAGCATAGCATACATGATAGAACCTATGGCTGAGACATAGGGAATGACTTTCATTTTCTCTCTATCTTCTGCAGTGGTCGGGCATTGAGTCTTACTCAACTTCACACCTTGCAACATAGGCAAGAACCCTTTCTTTGACTGATCCATTTTGAACTTCTTCAAAACTTTATCAAGGTATGTGCTTTGTGAAAGTCCTATTAAGCGTCTCGATCTATCCCTATAGATCTTGATGCCCAATATATAAGGAGCTTCACCGAGGTCTTTCATTGAAAAACTCTTATTCAAGTATCCTTTTATGCTATCCAGAAATTCTACATCATTTCCAATCAACAATATGTCATCCACATATAATATTAGAAATGCTACAGAGCTCCCACTCACTTTCTTGTAAATATAGGCTTCTCCAAAAGTTTGTATAAAACCATATGCTTTGATCACCTCATCAAAGCGTATATTCCAACTTCGAGATGCTTGCACCAGTCCATAGATGGATCGCTGGAGCTTGCACACTTTGTTAGCACCTTTAGGATCGACAAAACCTTCTGGTTGCATCATATACAACTCTTCTTTAAGAAATCCATTAAGGAATGCAGTTTTGACGTCCATTTGCCAGATTTCATAATCATAAAATGCGGCAATTGCTAACATGATTCGGACGGACTTAAGCATCGCTATGGGTGAGAAAGTCTCATCATAGTCAACACCTTGAACTTGTCAAAAACCTTTTGCGACAAGTCGAGCTTTGTAGATAGTAACATTAACATCGGCGTCAGTCTTCTTTTTGAAGATCCATTTATTCTCTATGGCTCGCCGATCATCGGGCAAGTCCACCAAAGTCCACACTTTGTTCTCATACATGGATCCTATCTCTGATTTCATGGCCTCAAGCCATCTGTCAGAATCTGGGCTCATCATAGCTTCTTCATAGTTCGTAGGTTCGCCTTGGTCTAGTAACATGACTTCCAGTACAGGATTCCCGTATCACTCTGGTGCGGATCTTGTTCTGGTTGACCTACGAGGTTCTGTAGTAACTTGATCTGAAGTTTCATGATCATTATCATTAGCTTCCTCTCTAGTTGGTGTAGGCATCACGGGAACGGTTTTCTCTGATGAACTACTTTCCAATTCGAGAGAAGGTACGATTACCTCATCAAGTTCTACTTTTCTCCCACTCACTTCTTTCGAGAGAAAGTCCTTCTCTAGAAAGGTTCCATTCTTGGCAACAAAGATCTTGCCTTCGGATCTGTGGTAGAAGGTGTACCCAATTGTTTCTTTTGGGTATCCTATGAAGACACACTTCTCCGATTTGGGTTCGAGCTTATCAGGCTGAAGCCTTTTGACATAAGTGTCGCAACCCCAAATTTTAAGAAACGACAGTTTAGGTTTCTTGCCAAACCACAGTTCATATGGTGTCATCTCAACGGATTTAGACGGTGCCCTATTTAACGTGAATGCAGCTATCTCTAATGCATAACCCCAAAATGATAGTGGTAAATCGGTAAGAGACATCATAGATCGCACCATATCTAATAAAGTACAGTTACGACGTTCGGACACACCATTACGCTGTGGTGTTCCAGGTGGCGTGAGTTGTGAAACTATTCCACATTGTTTTAAATGAAGGCCAAACTCGTAACTCAAATATTCGCCTCCGTGATTAGATCGTAGAAACTTTATTTTCTTGTTACGATGATTCTCTAATTCACTCTGAAATTCTTTGAACTTTTCAAATGTTTCAGACTTGTGTTTCATCAAGTAGATATACCCATATCTACTCAAATCATCTGTGAAGGTCAGAAAATAACGATACCCGCCGCGTGCTTCAACACTTATCGGACCGCATACATCGATATGTATTATTTCCAATAAGTCATTAGCTCGCTCCATTGTTCCGGAGAACAGAGTTTTAGTCATCTTGCCCATGAGGCATGGTTCGCAAGTATCAAATGATTCATAATCAAGTGATTCCAAAAGCCCATCTGCATGGAGTTTCTTCATGCGCTTTACACCAATATGACATAAATGGCAGTGCCACAAATATGTTGCACTATCATTATCAACTTTGCATCTTTTGGCATCAATATTATGAATATGTGTATCACCATGGTCGAGATTCAACAAAAATAGACCACTCTTCAAGGGTGCATGACCATAAAAGATATTACTCATATAAATAGAACAACCATGATTCTCTGATTTAAATGAATAACCGTCTCGCACTAAACAAGATCCAGATATAATGTTCATGCTCAACGCTGGCACCAAATAACAATTATTCAGGTCTAAAACTAATCCCGAAGGTAGATGTAGAGGTAGCGTGCCGATGGCGATCACATCGACCTTGGAACCATTCCCGACGTGCATCGTCACCTCGTCCTTAGCCAATGTTCGTTTAATCCATAGCTCCTGTTTCGAGTTACAAATATGAGCAACCGAACCAGTATCAAATACCAGGTGCTACTACGAGCATTAGTAAGGTACACATCAATAACATGTATATCAAATATACCTTTGTTCACTTTGCCATCCTTCTTATCCGCCAAATACTTGGGGCAGTTCCGCTTCCAGTGACCAGTCCTTTTGCAGTAGAAGCACTCAGTTTCAGGCTTGGGTCCAGCTTTGGGCTTCTTCTCGGGAGTGGCAACTTGCTTGCCATTCTTCTTGAAGTTCCCCTTCTTTCCCTTGCCCTTTTTCTTGAAACTAGTGGTCTTGTTAACCATCAACACTTGATGCTCCTTCTTGATTTCTACCTCCGCAGCTTTGAGCATTGCGAAGAGCTCGGGAATTGTCTTTTCCATCCCTTGCATATTATAATTCATCACGAAGCCTTTGTAGCTTGGTGGCAGTGATTGAAGAACTCTATCAATAACACTATCATCTGGAAGATTAACTCCCATCTGAGTCAAGTGATTATGATATCCAGACATTCTGAGTATGTGTTCACTGACAGAACTGTTCTCCTCCATCTTGCAACTATAGAACTTGTTGGAGACTTCATATTTCTCAACTCGGGCATTTGCTTGAAATATTAACTTCAACTCCTGGAACATCTCATATGCTCCATGACGTTCAAAACGTCTTTGAAGTCCCGATTCTAAGCCGTAAAGCATGGCACACTGAACTATCGAGTAGTCATCAGATCGAGCTTGCCAGACGTTCATAACATCAGCATCTGCTCCTGCAACAGGCCTTTCACCTAGCGGTGCATCAAGGACATAATTCTTCTGTGCAACAATGAGGATAATCCTCAAGTTACGGACCCAGTCCGTGTAGTTGCTACCATCATCTTTCAACTTAGCTTTCTCTAGGAATGCATTAAAATTCAAGGGAACGGTAGCACGGGCCATTGATCTACAACATAGATATGCAAAAACTATCAGGACTAAGTTCATGATAAATTAAGTTCAATTAATCAAATTACTTAAGAACTCCTAGTTAGATAGACATCCCTCAAGTCATCTAAATGATACGTGATCCAAATCAACTAAACCATGTCCGATCATCACGTGAGATGGAGTAGTCATCAATGGTGAACATCTCTATGTCGATCATATCTACTATATGATTCACGTTTGACCTTTCGGTCTCCAGTGTTCCGAGGCCATGTCTGTAGATGCTAGGCTTGTCAAGTTTAACCCGAGTATTCCGCATGTGCAAAACTGTCTTGCACCCGTTGTATTTGAACGTAGAGTCTATCACACCCGATCATCACGTGGTGTCTCAACACGACGAACTGTCGCAACGGTGCATACTCATGGAGAACACTTATACCTTGAAATTTAGTGAAGGGATCATCTTATAATGCTACCGTCGTTCTAAGCAAAATAAGATGCATAAAGGATAAACATCACATGCAATCAAAATATGTGACATGATATGGCCATCATCATCTTGTGCTTTTGATCTCCATCTCCAAAGCATCGTCATGATCTCCATCATCACCGGCTCGACACCGTGATCTTCATCGTTGCGTCGTGGTCGTCTCGCCAACTATTGCTTCTACAACTATCGCTAACGCATAGTGATAAAGTAAAGCAATTACATGGCGTTTGCATTTCATACAATAAAGCGACAACCATAAGGCTCCTGCCAGTTGCCGATAACTTTTACAAAACATGATCATCTCATACAACAACGTATATCACATCATGTCTTGACCATATCACATCACAACATGCCCTGCAAAAACAAGTTAGACGTCCTCTACTTTGTTGTTGCAAGTTTTACGTGGCTGCTACGGGCTTCTAGCAAGAACCGTTCTTACCTACGCATCAAAACCAGAACTGTGATTTACCAAGTTTGCTGTTTCAACCTTCCACAAGGACCGGCCGCAGTCAAATTCGATTCAACTAAAGTAGGAGAAACAGACACCCGCCAGCCACCTTTATGCAAAACTAGTTGCATGTCTGTCGGTGGAACCGGTCTCATGAACGTGGTCATGTAAGGTTGGTCCAGGACACTTCATCCAACAATACCGCCAAATCAAAATAAGATGTTGGTGGTAAGCAGTATGACTATCACCGCCCACAACTCTTTGTGTTCTACTCGTGCATATCATCTACGCATAGACCTGGCTCGGATGCCACTGTATGGAAATGTAGCATGCAATTTCAAAAATTTTCCTACGCTCACGCAAGATCTATCTAGGAGATGCATAGCAACAAGAGGGGGAGAGTGTGTCTACGTACCCTCATAGACCGAAAGCGGAAGCGTTTGACAACGCGGTTGATGTAGTCGAACTTCTTCTCATTCCGGCCGATCAAGCACCGAACGTACAACACCTCCGAGTTTTGCAAACGTTCAGCTCGATGAAGTCCCTCGAACTCTTGATCCAGCAAAGTGTCGAGGAAGTAGATGAGTTCCGTCAGCACAACGGCGTGGTGACGGTGATGGTGAAGTGATCCGCGCAGGGCTTCGCCTAAGCACTACAAAGATATGACCGAGGGTGTAATCTGTGGAGGGGGGCGCCGCACACGGCTAACAGATATTGTTGTGTGTTCTAGGCGCCCCCTCCCCATGTATATATAGGTGGGAGGGGGAGGGGAGCAGCCTTGGGCGCCCCAAGTAGGAGGAATCCTACTTGGGGTTCCTATTCCAATTCGGCCCCCCCTTTCCTTTTACCGAAGGGAAAAAAAGGGAGAGAGGGAGGGAGGAAGGAAAGGGGGGCCGAACCCCCTCTTCCTTCTCCCACTCGGCCTCCTTCCTTAGGGGGGGCGCCACCCCTTGTGGGCTGGTGTGCTCCCCTCCTATGGCCCATAGGGCCCATTATTCCCCCGGGGGGTTCCGGTAACCCCCCCGGTAGTCTGATAAATACCCGATACACTCCGGAACACTTCCGGTGTCCGAATACTATCATCCTATATATCAATCTTTACCTCTCGACCATTTCAAGACTCCTCGTCATGTCCGTGATCTCATCCGGGACTCCGAACAATATTCGGTCACCAAATCGCATAACTTATATAATACAAAAATCGTCATCGAACGTTAAGCATGCAGACCCTACGGGTTCGAGAACTATGTAGACATGACCGAGACACCTCTCCGGTCAATAACCAATAGTGGAACCTGGATGCTCATATTGGCTCCCACATATTCTACGAAGATCTTTATTGGTCGAACCGTTATGGCAACATACGTAATTCCCTTGTCCATCGGTATGTTACTTGCCCGAGATTCGATCGTCGGTATCTTTATACCTAGTTCAATCTCATTACCGGCAAGTCTCTTTACTCGTTCCGTAATACATCATCCTGTGACTAAGTCACTTTGCTTGCAAGGCTTCTTATGATGTGCATTACCGAGAGGGCCCAGAGATACCTCTCCGATACTCGGAGTGACAAATCCTAATCTCGATCTATGCCAACCCAACAGACACCTTAGGAGATACCTGTAGAGCATCTTTATAATCACCTAGTTACGTTGTGATGTTTGATAGCACACAAGGCATTCCTCCGGTATCCGGGAGTTGCATAATCTCATAGTCGAAGGAATATGTATTTGACATGAAGAAAGCAGTAGCAATAAAACTGAACGATCATTATGCTAAGCTAACGGATGGGCCTTGTCCATCACATCATTCTCCTAATGATGTGATCCCGTTCATCAAATGGCAACACATGTCTATGGTTAGGAAACTTAACCATCTTTGATTAACGAGCTAGTCTAGTAGAGGCTTACTAGGGACACAGTGTTTTGTCTATGTATCCACACATGTATCAAGTTTCCGGTTAATACAATTCTAGCATGAATAATAAACATTTATCATGAATAAGGAAATATAAAATAACAACTTTATTATTGCCTCTAGGGCATATTCCTTCAAGCACATGCTCCAGTGAAGCAAAATGGGTGGGAAATCGTACATGTGTCATTGGGTGCATGTTTAGGCCTGATTTAAGGAATGGGAATGAATTACAAACTTCTCGTTGTCCTGAAACATTGAGAATCTCGGTTTTTAAATCCCAGTAAATCAAAAACTCACCCAAAAAACATGAAACTTGGCATGGTTTCATGACATGGCACATATATGCCGTGGTAAAAAAAATCGTCCAGTTTGAGACAAGGCGCACACATTAATAGCCAACGAAGTCCTTTTTGAAACAAATAGCTGACACGTTAATATCGCAAATGGTTGTATTATATGAACCATGTCAAAATTTAACCATACTCGGTGGCGTGCGTGCAGATATTTGATTAGACGGGACGAGCGCGAGAAGTCCGCCGTGCAGGCTCGACGGGACGCGTGCGAGCAGTCCGCCGCGCAGGCTCGACGGGACGCGTGCATCTTGTCCACCTCGCAGGCTCGACGGGACACGTGCGAGCAGCAAGGCTGCCCATGCTCACCGGGAAGCAAGCTCTTTGACCTCCATGCACTAGCCGCCACCCGCCTCGCTCACAACTTCTCCATTAATGGGTTAATTAAAGCACCTGGACGGAGGGTGTTTGCTTGTGATCCCATGGCAGCATTTGCTTTGTTCATGTTTCCAACTCGTATTCCGGCCTAATTTAAATTGCCACATAGGGCAACGGATAATACGACGACAAATAAAATGGCAACGGATAATACCACGACAAATTTACAATGGCGCAGCTAATAATTGTCTTACATATTCCAGATAATTTAAAATGCCACATGCGGCAAAGCCCGGAAGACACGGGGGTAAGAGAAGAAGGAAATCGCAGACAACGATCTGGGTCGCTACTGTCTCTACTCGTCGATGGATCGCCGGGCGACGACATCGTCCAGCTCCTTCTTCAATTCCTCATGACTTTGCTTGAAAGCAGCCACGGATTCCTCTACCTCCTGCTCGCGCTCGATACGGAGCTTCCTCAAGTCACCCATCAGTTCCTCGATGACCGCTGTCAGCGTCATCCCCGAGGCAGTGCTTTGCTCATGCAGCATCTTCCAGCCGGCGGCCTCCTCCTCCTTCTCAGCGAGCGCCTTGAGGAGCTTCACATTGTCAGCCATGAGTTGCTCGACGAGGCCGGTCGCCTTGTCAACCGAGGCATCGCTGATCTCGAGCAGCTTCATCAAGCCGTCGACCAGCTCCTGCTGCTTAATGAGGCCAGCGAGAATGTCGTCGTCGCCGACCAAGGACTTCAGGAACGCCAGCTCGTCACGATGGCCGATGCGGCGAGTGCGCTTGTGAGAGCCCTTGCGTGCCCGTGAGAGCTCGTTCGAGGGCTCTGCGGCGCGCCGGGACATCTGTGCTGCGGCTGCCGCTTCACGGCGGGACCTCTCTAGTGCTTCCGCGGCCTTGGTCTTTGCTGCCTGGTTATATGTCCACCTGAAACTCCTCCTACCGGTCATGGCGGAACTACTTGACAGGAAAGACCAGTTTTGTGGGTGATGAGGAGAGGAACTGTGAAGTAATTTCCGAGTGGGTAGTTTTTATAGCCCGGTGCTAAGTGTGAACACATATTAGTTTGATAGGTGTGAACAGATTTGCAATTACTTATTGCGTTGTAATCTGCAATGTGACGAGAAACAAGGTCAAAATTTATTGATGGTTCTGGGCCTACAAAGCCCTGTCTGTTGTTCTGGCTCATCGCAAACAATTCTTTTGGATCAACCGTATGCAACTAGTTTGCATTTTTCAAAGTTTTTTGTACGAACAAAATCACACACGAACTAACTATAGTAACCGTCTGTGTTATAATTTCTCATCGCAAACAGTTCATCCGAGTGGGCTATTTGCTGCATATCACACACATATTGTTTACACGAATCATTTGTGTTCTTTTGGCTCATCGCAAATAGTTCATCTATGTGAACTGTATGCCGCATATCACACACATCTTGTTAAGTTGATCCATTTCTGTTCTCTTCCCTAATCGAAAATAGTTCATCCGAGTGAACCGTATGCCGTATATCACACACACCTTGATCTGGCTGACCGTTTCTGTTGCATTCCCTAATAGCACACAGTTCATCGGAGCAAACTGTATGCCATATATCGCACACACATTGATATGGCTGCCTGTTTCTGTTGTTCTGACTCATCGTAAACAGTTCTTCTGGATCAACCGTATGCCCCGCATCGCACACGTAACTAAAATATGAACCGTGTTTGATGTCTCTGCCATCGCAAACGTTTTGCATCTTTTTTGATGGTTTTTTTACATCCCCGTTTGTGATTAATGCATCACACACAGTTTCGTGAAAGGGTCTCTGA
Organism: Thinopyrum elongatum; assembly: GCA_011799875.1. Taxonomy (NCBI): domain Eukaryota; kingdom Viridiplantae; phylum Streptophyta; class Magnoliopsida; order Poales; family Poaceae; genus Thinopyrum; species Thinopyrum elongatum. The sequence goes on from CM022301.1 coordinate 496,919,740, forward strand.
TTGTAGTGTCGCGTTAGTAGCATCCTGCAGTAGTGTCCCTCCTTCCCAAAATTCTTGTCTTAGATTTATCTAGATACGGATGTATCTAATACTAAAACGTGACTTGATACATCCGTATCTAGACAAATCTAAGACAAGAATTTTGGGATGGAGGGAGTAGTAGATATGATAAGATAGAGATTTTCACCATTGATGACTACCCCATCTCACGTGATGATCGGACATGGGCTAGTTGTTTTGGATCATGTATCACTTAGATAACTTGAGGGATGTTTATTTAAGTGGGAGTTCATTAGTAATTTGATTAATTGAAGTTAATTTATCATGAAATTAGTCTTAATAAGTTTTGCATATCTATGTTGTAGATCAATAGCTCGCGATATAGCTCCCATATTTTTGATATGTTCCTAGAGAAAACTAAGTTGAAAGATGTTAGTAGCAATGATGTGGACTGGATCCGTGATCTGAGGATTATCCTCATTGCTGCACAAAAGAATTATGTCCTTGATGCACCGCTATGTGACAGACCTATTGCGGGAGCAGATTCAGACGTTATGAACGTTTGGCAAGCTCAATATGATGACTACTTAATAGTTTAGTGCGGCATGCTTTACGGCTTAGAACCGGGACTACAAAAATGTTTTGAACGCCACAGAGCATATGAGATGTTCCAAGAGCTGAAATTGGTATTTCAGACTCATGCCCGCGTCGTGAGGTATGAGACCTCTGACAACTACTTTGCCTAGAAGATGGAGGAGAATAGCTCAGCCAGTGAGCATGTGCTCAGAATGTCTGGGTACTACAATCGCTTGAATCAAGTGGGAGTTAATCTTCCAGATAAGATAGCAATTGACAGAGTTCTCTAGTCACTATCATCAAGCTACTAGAACTTCGTGATGAACTATAATATGCAAGGGATGACGAAAATGTTTCCCGAGCTCTTCGCGATGCTGAAATTGGCGAAGGTAGAAATCAAGAAAGAGCATCAAGTGTTGATGGTTAAACAAGACCACTAATTTCAAGAAAAAGGGCAAGGGAAAGAAAGGGAACTTCAAGAAGAATGGCAAGCAAGTTGTCGCTCCATGAAGAAGTCCAAAGCTGGACCCAAGCCTGAAACTGAGTGCTTTTACTGCAAAGGAAATGGTCACTGGAAGCGGAACTGCCCCAAATACTTGGCGGATAAGAAGGATGGCAAAGTGAACAAAAGTATATTTGATATACATGTTATTGATGTGTACCTTACTAGTGTTCATAGTAGCCCCTGGGTATTCGATACCGGTTCAGTTGCTAAGATTAGTAACTCGAAACAGAAGTTGCAGAATAAACAGAGACTAGTTAAGTGCGAGGTGGCGATGTGTGTTAGAAGTGATTCCAAGGTTGATACGATCACCATCACACACTCCCTCTACCTTCGGGATTAGTGTTGAACCTAAATAAATGTTATTTGGTGTTTGCGTTGAGCATGAATATGATTAGATCATGTTTATTGCAATACGGTTATTCATTTAAGTTAGAGAATAATTGTTGTTCTGTTTACATGAATAAAACCTTCTATGGTCATACACCCAATGTGAATGGTTTATTGAATCTCGATCATAGTGATACACATATTCATAATATTGATGCCAAAAGATGCAAAGTTGATAATGATAGTGCAACATACTTGTGGCACTGCCGTTTAGGTCATATTGGTGTAAAGCGCATGAAGAAACTCCATGCGGATGGACTTTTGGAGTCACTTGATTATGAATCATTTGATACTTGCGAACCATGCCTCATGGGCAAGATGACTAAAACTTCGTTCTCCGGAACAATGGAGCGAGCTAATGACTTATTGGAAATAATACACACTGATGTATGCGGTCCGATGAGTGTTGAAGCATGCGGCGGGTATCGTTATTTTCTGACCTTCACAGATGATTTGAGTAGGTATGGGTATCTACTTAATGAAACACACGTCTGAAACATTTGAAAAGTTCAAAGAATTTCAGAGTGAAGTAGAGAATCATCATAACAAGAAAATAAAGTTTCTATGATCTGATCGCGGAGGCGAATATTTGAGTTACGAGTTTGGCCTTCATTTAAAACAATGTGGAATTGTTTCACAACTCACGCCACCTGGAACACCACAGCGTAATGGTGTGTCCGAACGTCATAACCATACTTTATTGGATATGGTGCGTTCTATGATGTCTCTTACCGATTTACCACTATCATTTTGGGGTTATGCATTACAGACAGCCACATTCATATTAAATAGGGCACCGTCTAAATCCATTGAGACAACACCGTATGAACTGTGGTTTGGCAAGAAACCTAAGCTGTCGTTTCTTAAAGTTTGGGGTTGCGACACTTATGTCAAAAGCCTTCAGCCTGATAAGCTCGAACCCAAATCGGAGAAGTGCGTCTTCATAGGATACCCTAAGGAAACAATTGGGTACACCTTCTACCACAGATCCGAAGGCAAGATCTTTGTTGCCAGGAATGGATCCTTTCTAGAGAAGGAGTTTCTCTCGAAAGAAGTGAGTGGGAGGAAAGTAGAACTTGATGAGGTAATAGTACCTTCTCTCGAATTGGTGAGTAGCACATCACAGAAAACCGTTCCCGTGATGCCTACACCAACTAGAGAGGAAGCTAATGATGATGATCATGAAACTTCAGATCAAGTTACTACTAAATTTTTGTAGGTCGACCAGAACACGTTCCGCATCAGAGTGGTACGGTAATCCTATCCTGGAAGTCATGTTGTTGGACAACAGCGAATGTACGAACTATGAAGAAGCTATGATGAGCCCAGATTCTGATAAATGGCTTGAGGCCATGAAATATGAGATTGGATCCATGTATGAGAACAAAGTGTGGACTTTGGTGGACTTTACTGATGATCGACAAGCCATAGAAAATAAATGGATCTTCAAGAAGAAGATTGACGCTGATGGTAATGTTACTGTCTACAAAGCTCGACTTGTTGCGAAAGGTTTTCGACAAGTTCAAGGAGTTGACTACGATGAGACTTTCTCACCCGTAGCGATGCTTAAGTCTGTCCGAATCATGTTAGCAATTGCCGCATTTTATAATTATGAAATCTTGCAAATGGACGTCAAAACTGCATTCCTTAATGGATTTCTTAAAGAAGAGTTGTATATGATGCAACCAGAAGGTTTTGTCGATCCTAAAGGTGCTAACAAAGTGTGCAAGCTACAGCGATCCATCTGTGGACTGGTGCAAGCATCTCGGAGTTGGAATATACGCTTTGATGAGGTGATCAAAGCATATGGTTTTATACAGACTTACGATGAAGCCTGTTTTTACAAGAAAGTGAGTGGGAGCTCTCTAGCATTTCTGATATTATATGTGGATGGCATATTGTTGATTGGAAATTCTGGATAGCATAAAAGGATACTTGAATAAGAATTTTTCAATGAAATACCTCGGTGAAGCTGCTTATATATTGGGCATCAAGATCTATAGGGATAGATCGAGACACTTAATAGGACTTTTACAAAGCACATACCTTGACAAAAGTTTTGAAGAAGTTCAAAATGGATCAGTCAAAGAAGGAGTTCTAGCCTGTATTGTAAGGTGTGAAGTTGAGTAGGACTGAAAGCCCGACCACGGCAGAAGATAGAGAGAGAATGAAAGTAATTCCCTATGCCTCAGCCATAGGTTCTATAAAGTATGCCATACTGTATACCATACCTATTGTGTACCTTGCCACGAGTTTGGCAAGGGGGTACAATAGTGATCCAAGAGTAGATCACTGGACAGCGGTCAAAATTATCCTTAGGTACCTAAAGAGGACTAAGGAAATGTTTCTCGGTTATGGAGATGATAAAGAGTTCATCGTAAAGAGTTACGTCGTTGCAAGCTTTGACACCGATCCGGATGACTCTGAGTCTCAGTCTGGATACGTATTGAAAGTGGGAGCAATTAGCTAGAGTAGCTCAATGCAGAGCATTGTAGACATAGAAAATTGTGAAAATACATACGTATCTAAATATGGCAGAGCCGTTGACTAAACCTCTCTCACAAGAAAAACATGATCACACCTTAATACTTTTTGGGTATTAATCACATGGCGATGTGAACTAGATTATTGGACTCTAGTAAACTCTTTGGGTGTTGGTCGCATGGCGATGTGAACTATGGGTGTTAATCACATGGCAATGTGAACTAGATTATTGACTCTAGTGCAAGTGGGAGACTGATGGAAATATGCCCTAGAAGCAATAATAAAATGGTTATTATTATATTTTCTTAATCATAATAAAGGTTTATTATTCATGCTAGAATTGTATTGACCGGAAACTTAAATACATGTGTGGATACATAAACAAATACCGTGTCCCTAGTGAGCCTCTACTAGACTAGCTCGTTGATTAAAGATGGTTAAGGTTTCCTAACCATAGACATGAGTTGTCATTTGATAACGGGATCACATCATTAGGAGAATGATGTGATGGACAAGACCCATCCGTTAGCTTAGCATATTGATCATTCAGTTTATTGCTATTGCTTTCTTGATGACAAATACATATTCCTTTGACTATGAGATTATGCAACTCCCGGATACCGGAGGAATACCTTGTGTGCTATCAAACGTCACAACGTAACTGGGTGATCATAAAGATGCTCTATAGGTATCTCCGAAGGTGTTTGTTGAGTTGGCATAGATCGAGATTAGGATTTGTCACTCCGAGTATCGGAGAGGTATCTCCGGGCCCTCTCGGTAATACACATCATAAGAAGCCTTGCAAGCAAATGACTAAGGAGTTAGTTACAAGGTGATGTATTACGGAACGAGTAAAGAGACTTGCCGGTAACGAGATTGAACTAGGTATGAAGATACCGACGATCAAATCTTGGGCAAGTAACATACCGATGGACAAAGGGAATTACGTATGTTGTCATAATGGTTTGACCGATAACGATCTTCGTAAAACGTGTGCAGAACGCGGAGGTGCCGTACGTTTGGTACTTGATCGGTTGGAGCGCGAAGAAGTTCGACTACATCAAGATGTGATAAACGCTTCCGCTTAGCGACCTACAAGGGTATGTAGATGCTCTTCCCCTCTCGTAGCTATGCATCTCCATGGATAGATCTTGCATGTGCGTAGATTTTTTTTGTTTTCCATGCAACGTTCCCCAACGCGGAGGTGTCATCTCAACGGATTTAGACGGTGCCCTATTTAACGTGAATGCGGCTGCTCTAATACATAACCCCAACACGATAGTGGCAAATCGGTAAGAGACATCATAGAACGCATCATATCTAATAAAGTACGGTTACGACGTTCGGACACACCATTACGCTGTGGTGTTCCAGGTGGCGTGAGTTGTGAAACAATTCCACATTGTCTTAAATGAAGGCCAAACTTGTAACTCAAATATTCGCCTCCGCGATCAGATCGTAGAAACTTTATTTTCTTGTTACGATGATTCTCCACTTCACTCTGAAATTCTTTGAACTTTTCAAATGTTTCAGACTTGTGTTTCATCAAGTAGATATACCCATATCTACTCAAATCATCTGTGAAGGTTAGAAAATAACGATACCCGCCGCGTGCCTCAACACTCATCGGACCGCATACATTGGTATGTATTATTTCCAATAAGTCATTAGCTCGCTCCATTGTTCCGGAGAACGGAGTTTTAGTCATCTTGCCCATGATGCATGGTTCGCTAGTATCAAATGATTCATAATCAAGTGATTCCAAAAGTCCATCCTCATGGAGTTTCTTCATGCGCTTTACACCAATATGACCTAAACGGCAGTGCCACAAGTATGTTGCATTATCATTATCAACTTTGCATCTTTTGGCATCAATATATGAATACTAGATGATACCCCGCGCGTTGCTGCGGGATGGGTTGCAATATATTTCAGTGATATTCAATTGTCTTCATCCTTATTAGTACTGCATATATGAAGGATCATCCTCATCAATGTGAAAGTTACATATTACCTATAGAAGTTATATATAAAAGGGAGCTATGTTCGGTTAGGAACTTGGAATTGATACAAATAACCTCCATGATTAATTTGAAATTACATTAACAACAAAATGGCCATCCTTAAATTGCAACTATGTATGAAAAAAATGTGAAATGGGCTTAACAGCAACAATCATATGTATCTGCTGGAGATATTGTAACAAAACTAATTAAACTTTTTATAGTTAAACTAACCGAATCTTGTTTCGGCTGTCAAACATGACGTATCCTAAAGCATGGAAACAGCTGCACTGAACACTAAATTTGCAAAAGCATCTCCAACAAATTAGTTGGCAAAATCATCATTTTAGTTGTGGCGTGACACAGATAAATGACGGATGAGTTACCTTTGTCACAGGCTCACATCCTACGTGTTAATTGTATCTGAAGTGATTGGGAAGTGTTCCCTCTGCATGGATACAAACTAATCATAAATTTAGTTTTGAAACCAATAGAAGATCAAGAAATTATCAGATGTGAACATTAAACCATATATAGTACTGACAGAAAAACAGATCACTAAAATTGAAAGCTAACCTCGGCTTCTTAACCGGTTCTTCTTAGATAAGGAACTACTTAGTTATATATTGATCTCAATTGCCACATTCTACAAGGAATAAATAAGTGTAAGAAAAGTCGCCTAATGGAGAATAGGGTGCATTTTGCTAATAGATGAACGGAACGAAGAAAAACAATATCGCATACATGAATGGTCACAAATTAGATGGACACAATAATGATTTATTATACCTTCACCAAATGGGCATGATGCAGCAGGCAAGAAGAAATGTATACAAATGCAAAATCAAGATCTCTTAGGCAATTAACAACAATATGTCAAACTATTAATAGAGAAAAAGAAGCACCTATATGTACCGCATGAAATAAATTATTCATGAAATAGCAGGTAAATCCTAAACTACTTGAGATATGCAGATGTTCAGTTCTGATGCTTCCGTATCTACCATAAACTTTGCAAAGGCATACCAATCGATAGATTGAAATTGCGTCACTTGTAATAACCTGCTGGGAAGAGCACTTGTGTCCTGTTGCAAACTTGTATACTATTAGAAACACCATAGTTCTAAATTCAGAGGGAGGGAACGGCACGTCAATCAATATAATGCAAAATAACTGGCAACAAAGGCTAAAGTGGAAAGGCCTAATTGTGAACAAAACAAAATTAAGTCTTGGTAGGCATCACACCATTACACATTAGTAATTGGTGAAAAATCAAGAGAAAAACAAAGTCATATATTAGCAATCAACACTGTATAATCAAAAAAGATATATGTTACCTTATGCCAAGTGAAAGAGCATCTCCATAAAGTTTGTTTAAGAGCATGCAGAGTTGGTAGCCTGGACTGGTGAGTGTTGAAGGCATACAACACGGAGGCGCATAGGGTGCCGAGGGATTGGAGATTGGTATATGAATGACATGGTGACCCAGTGGACTGCTGTAAACTGGGTGTTCCTTCGAGGCAAAAAAAAACCCTCCACACCACGGCTGAGGCCCTGCCCGGCGTTGAACCAATGTGTTTCCCTGATGAAAAGGAAATAGATTGAAAATTATATGTCCCGGTGGACTCCTGTAGCGGGCCTTCCAGGTAAAACGAAAAACATCCACGCCATGGCCGAGGGCATACCCTTTTGCTGGAATAGGCCGGAATCGAGCTCCCCAGCGGAGCCGGAGCTACCTTAGCCGGAACGGGGACATACGTACACAGGGAGGGGAGGACCAAGGCACGCAGGTTAATACACCGGGAAGGGGAACATATCCCTAGAGAATACCGGAGAGCGCCCGAGGCGAGCAGCAGTAGCGGTGGTGCTGGTGGAGAGCCATTAATTACCTCATCGGATATCCCTAGAGAATACCGGAGAGCGGCGGAGGCGAGCAGCAGTAGCGGTGGTGCTGGTGGAGCGCCATTACCTGATCGGCTTCCAGCCGCCGCACCTATTGTAGCCAGGGAAGAAAGGGGTAGATCGTTTTGTGTGTGTGTTTTTTTGGAGGAAGAGAGAGAGGTGTCCTTGGTTTATGGCTGGAAAGTGGAAACAGAGAGACCGGAGGTGTACGGTCGGTTTTGTTGCTGGTTAATGGAACGCTACACACTAGTCGTTGATGTGGTGGATTGCTGATGGCCTCTTCGGTTTCCAGACAGTCGAATCAGATGATTTTTTTATAAAAGAATGATGACGTGGTGAGCTGCATGATCAAAATAATTAAAAGTAACGGATGATGTGGCAAGCCTGCTGAGGTGGATATGCTGCATGTCAAGAGAAATAGAATAGTGGGGATGAACTATTTAGGTATTATAGATATGTATCTCTACGACCGAGATTCAACAAGAATAGACCATTAACTAAGGGTGCGTGATCATAAAAGATGTTACTCATATAAATAGAACAACCATTATTCTCTGATTTAAGTGAATAACCGTCTCGCAATAAACAAGATCCAGATATAATGTTCATGATCAACGCTGGCACCAAATAATAATTATTGAGGTCTAAAACTAATCCCGTAGGTAGATGTAGAGGTAGCATGCCGACGACGATCACGTCGACCTTGGAACCATTCCCGACGCGCATCGTCACCTTGTCCTTAGCCAATCTTCGTTTATTCCGCAACTCCTGTTTCGAGTTACAAATATGAGCAACCGAACGAGTATCAAATACCCAGGCGCTACTACAAGCATTAGTAAGGAACACATCAATAACATGTATATCAAATATAACTTTGTTCACTTTGCCATCCTTTTTATCCGCCAAGTATTTGGGGCAGTTCCGCTTCCAGCGACCATTTTCTTTGCAGTAGAAGCACTCAGTTTTAGGCCTGGGTCCAGCTTTGGGCTTCTTCACGGGAGCGACAACTTGCTTGCCATTCTTCTTGAAGTTCCCTTTCTTTCCCTTGCCCTTTCTCTTGAAACTAGTGGTCTTATTAACCATCAACACTTGATGCTCCTTCTTGATTTCTACCTCCGCCGATTTCAGCATCGCGAAGAGCTCGGGAATCGTTTTCGTCATCCCTTGCATATTATAGTTCATCACGAAGCCTTTGTAGCTTGGTGGCAGTGACTGAAGAACTCTGTCAATAACACTTTCAACTGGAAGATCAATTCCCAGCTGAGTCAAGTGGTTATGATACCCAGACATTTTGAGTACGTGTTCACTGACAGATCTGTTCTCCTCCATCTTACAGCTATAGAACTTGTTGGAGACTTCATATCTCTCAACCCGGGCATTAGCTTGAAATATCAACTTCAGCTCTTGGAACATCTCATATGCTCCGTGGCGTTCAAAACGTCTTTGAAGTCTCGGTTCTAAGCCGTAGAGCATGGCGCACTGAACTATCAAGTAGTCATCAGATCGAGCCTGCCAGATATTCATAACACCTGCATCAGCTCCTGCAGCAGGTCTGTCACCTAGCGGTGCATCAAGAACATAATTCTTCTGTGCAGCAATGAGGATAATCCTAAATTTACGGACCCAGTCCGTGTAGTTGCTACCATTATCTTTCAATTTAGCTTTCTCTAGGAACGCATTAAAATTCAAGGGAACGGTAGCACGGGCCATTGATTTACAACATAGATATGCAAAAACTATTAAGACTAAGTTCATGATAAATTTTAGTTCAAATAATCAAATTACTAATGAACTCCCACTTAAATCAACATCACTCAAGTTATCCAAGTGATACATGATCCAAATTAACTAACCATGTCCGATCATCACGTGAGATGGGGTAATCTTCAATGGTGAACATCTCTATGTTGATCATATCTACTATATGACTCACGTTCGACCTTCCGGTCTCCAGTGTTCCGAGACCATGTCTGTACATGCTAGGCTCGTCAAGTTTAACCCAAGTATTCTGCATGTGCAAAACTGGCTTACACCCGTTGTATGTGAACGTAGAGTCTATCACACCCGATCATCACGAGGTACTTCGAAACGATGAACTTTAGCAACGGTGCATACTCGGGGAGAACACTTTTATCTTGAAATTAAGTGAAGGAATCATCTTATAATGCTACCGTCATTCTAAGCAAAATAAGATGCATAAAAGATAAACATCACATGCAATCAAAATATGTGACATGATATGGCCATCATCATCTTGTGCTTTTGATTTTCATCTCCAAAGTATCGACATGATCTCCATCGTCACCGGCACGACACCTTGATGTCCATCGTTGTGTCGGGGTCGTCTCGCCAACTATTGCTTCTACAAATATTGCTAACGCATAGCGATAAAGTAAAGCAATTACATGGTGCTTAAGTGATTTACACGTAGGTCATACAAAAATTAAAGACAACCCTAAGGCTCTTGCCGGTTGTCGTACTCATCGACATGCAAGTCATGAACTTATTACAAAACATGATCATCTCATACATCAACATATATCACATCACATCTTGACCATATCACATCACAACATGCCCTGCAAAAATAAGTTAGACGTCCTCTACTTTGTTGTTGCAAGTTTTACGTGACTGCTATGGGCAACTAGCAAGACCGTTCTTACCTACGCATAACCACAACGGTGATTATCAAGGTGTTATTTAACCTTCTGCAAGGACCGCCGTAGTCAAATCCGATTCAAGTAAGTAGGAGAAACAGACACCCGCCAGCCACCTTTATGCAAAACAAGTTGCATGTCATTTGGTGGAACCGGTCTCATGTGCGTGGACATGTAAGGTTGGTCCGGGCCGCTTCATCCCACAATGCCGCTGAATCAAAATAAGACATTGGTGGGAAGCAATATGAACCTCACCGCCCACAACTCCTTTGTGTTCTACTCATGCATATCATCTACGAATAGACCTGGCTCATGATGCCACTGTTGGGGAACATTGCATGGAAAACAAAAAAAATTCTATGCACACGCAAGATCTATCCATGGAAATGCATAGCTACGAGAGGGGGAGAGCATCTACATACCCTTGTAGATTGCTAAGCGGAAGCGTTTATCAACGTGGTTGATGTAGTCGTACACCTTCACGATCCGTCCCGATCAAGTACCGAACGTACGGCACCTCCGTGTTCAGCACACGTTCAGCTCGATGATGTCCTCGCCTTCTCGATCCAGCAAGAGAGGTGAAGTAGTAGATGAGTTTCGGCAGCACGACGACGTGATGACGGTGGTGGTGAAACTTCTCCGCAGGGCTTCGCCAAGCACAACGGACGTGGACGAAGGAGGAACTAGAACTAGAGGGAGAGGGGGCGCTGCACACGGCTTGGGGATCGTGGTGTATGTTGCCCCCTTCCCTCCTCATATATATATAGGTGGAGGGGGAAGAGGAGGCTGCCTAGGGCGCCCCCAAGGGGGCTGGCGGCCAGCCCTAGGGCACCTGCCCTAGGCGCCCCTCCCCTTCCTTCCTAGGCGAGTGGGGGGAAGGCAGGAGGGGAGGCGGCCCCCTTTCCTTTCCCTGCATGTGGAAGAGAAGGAAAGAGGGGGCTGGCCCTCTCCCTTCCTTCCCTAGGGCCGACGCCATGAGGTGGGGGCGCTCCAGCCTGTGCTCTCCCTCATTGGCCCGTTTGGCTCAATATGCTCCCGTGGCCTCGCGGAACCCCTTCCGGTGATCCGATAAATACCCGGTGCATTCCAAAACCTTTCCGGAGACCAAATACTATCATCCTATATATCAATCTTTACCTCCGGACCAATCCAGAGCTCCTCGTCATGTCCATGATCTCATCCGGGACTCCGAACAACATTCGGTCACCAACTCACATAACTCATATAATACTATATTGTCAATGAACGTTAAGTGTGCGGACCCTACTGGTTCGAGAATGATGTAGACAGACCGAGACGCTTCTCCGGTCAATAACCAATAGTGGGACCTCGATGCCCATATTGGTTCCTTCATATTCTACAAAGATCTTTATCGGTCGAACCTTTATGACAACATACGTAGTTCCCTTTGTTTGTCGGTATGTTACTTACCCGAGATTCGATCGTCGGTATCTTCATACCTAGTTAAATCTCGTCACTGGCAAGTCTCTTTACTCATTCTGTAATACATCATCTCGTAACTAACTCCTTAGTCACTTTGCTTGCAAACTTCTTGTGATGCTGTATTACCGAGAGGGCCCAGAGATACCTCTCCGTCATACGGAGTGACAAATCCCAATCTCGATTCACGCCAACTCAACTGACACCTTCGGAGATACCTGTAGAGCATCTTTATGATCACCCAATTACGTTGTGACGTTTGATAGCACACAAGGTATTCCTCCGGTATCCGGGAGTTGCATGATCTCATGGTCGAAGGAATATGTATTTGACATTAAGAAAGCAGTAGCAATAAACTGAACAATCATATGCTAAGCTAACGGATGGGTCTTGTCCATCACATCATTCTCCTAATGATGTGATCCCGTTATCAAGTGACAACACATGTCTATGGTCAGGAAACCTTAACCATCTTTTGATCAACGAGCTAGTCTAGTAGAGGCATACTAGGGACTTGGTATTTGCTTATGTATTTACACATGTATTTAAGTTTCCAATCGATACAATTATAGCATGGATAATAAACCTTTATCATGATTAAGAAAATATAATAATAATAACTACTTAATTATTGCCTCTAGGCATATTTCGAACATAGGGGCCTTGAGTTTGACACACCTGGTCTATCTTCACAAACTGTTGTGTTCTGGTACACTTTGAATTCCAATTAGTTTATTTTTCCCACATTAAATATGGTAGACCTGCTATTCTAGAATTCGTTGAACTTTGATAATACTTATGTCTTTCCCATTATTTGATGACCGTATTTGTACTACACAATCAGTACTACTTCTATGATATATGACTTGCTAGGAAGAATCAGTAATGCAAGAAAGTACAACGAAGGTTCCTTCCTTATATTTACATCTTGCAACAAAATACAACACTATGGCAAAGTGGATTTCAATTCTAGAATTTCAAGTTCACAAACAATACAAGCAAAAGCTGGATTGAAACGTCAGCTGATTTCAGAGTTGGTCAGCATTGATTCTCTGCTAAATTAAATTAAATAAAACGTCTGCTGACTTCAAACGATGATTTAACTGAATTGCAGACATATGTTTCGGTGTTGTTTGCAATCGCAATGCTGTTACGTGGGATTTTTTTTAACAAAGTACAAACGCAGATGCTGACATACACTCATCCCTTTGAACGGACACACGCACGCCCTACTCCTATGAGGACCTCCGAGATACTGAGTCGGCACAACATCTTGAGATTGACAAAAATAAATGCAGAAAAATGCGAGCACAAAGTGCTTGTGCCAAGTGTGTAGGAGTTCAACCCTAGTGGGTTGGTTCCACCAAATGGAACCTAACCATCTGAGCCATACTCAGTTCACATGTGGGAACCATGCATGTTATCTAATTTATTGTAGGTGTACAAGCAACTTCTAATTTGTGTTCCCTCAAAATAATAATTCATAATTCATAAAAGAGATGGCATTAAGCTTAATAATCAGTAGAGCTCACTTGGTTGAAAGAGTAGAGGTGCAATCCTATCAATACCATCTTTTAAGTTGAACTCTTCGAGTACACAAATTAGGATCCATACTTATACTGTCTTCTTTAAAATAACATTTACTAGTCCATCTGTTGCTGGTTCACAATTCATATTTGCCTTCAACCTAAGCTAGAATTAAATACTCATCGACGGTCGCTTGTGTGAACCATTGCTTCCCGTGTATATATATACCACAGATGGATCTTCAACGGTCTACTCATTTTAACATACTGGGTGCACTAGCTTAGTTTACTAGATAGGTCACCTTCTTGGGAAAAAATAGCAGATAGGTGACATTGAGATGATCAAATTGAGGGGAGGATGAGAGAAGGGTCAACCATATGTTATAACATGTATGCGGAACGAGAGATGTCATGAACAATAGCAAAGCAAGATTATCCTTTATGTCAGAGATGAAAAGGAGATGCTTGACCTTAATTGTGAAGCCGTTGTTAAATCGAGCCTCCTAACTAGCTTCTTGTAGGAGAAAGTCGAAGCCCTAAACATGGTTTTTACCCATCTACAAGGCCACATCCCAGAGTTTTTTGCTATATAGCCCACAACCATCTCTCGATGTACTTTGGTACCGAAGTCGCTGCTTTTATTCAACCTACCAATAGTATTCCATGGGAATTGCCTAGAATATCAACCTTGACAATCATCAAATGTACCTTAGCGTGACTTATTGTTATGAGGCCATTGAGTTCTGAATGGCTGATCTATCTTCATGAACCGTCGTGTTCTGGTCCACTTTGAATTCAAATTAGTGTGTTTTTTCATATATGAAGTACGGTACACGTGCTATTCTAGAATTCGCCGAACTTTGATTATACTTGTATCTTTCCCATTATTCGATGTTCATATTCCTACACGTGGTCACTATTGTTCCTATGATATTATTTGCTAGGAAAAATCGACAATGCAAGAAAGTACAATGAAGCTTCCTTCCTTATATTTACATTTTGCGACAAAATATACAACACTATGGCAGAGCACACCAGAACAGCAACCGGCAACTATGAAGAAGAGACGCATAGGTCGGAAGGATCCAACATGAAAACACACAAAGTAGACGAACCAAGACCGGATCCGAGTAGATCCATCAAAGACAACCATCGACCGAATCTTACGAGATCCGCTAGAGACACACCTCAACACGCCTCTGATCATGCTAGACGCACCACCGGAATAAGGGCTAGGCGGGGAGAGCCTTATTCCGTCTCCGGGAAGCCGTCGTCGTCTCGTCTTCCTGAGTAAGAAACAAACCCTAACAAAACCAAAAGAAACATCTACAAACAGAGCCCTCCCACCGGCAAGGGTCAGGATTCACCGCACCCCATGGACCTAGGGCAAATGGAGATGAGGCGGACCGGCGGGAGACAAAGGTACACTAGCTTTTTTAAGCAACCTGTGAACGTAAAGTCCTCAACATATCAAAATTAGGTCGTGTATGCCTATTTTCTGGTTCACATGTATGCCTGTCAATTAGGCTGCTGAATCTGTATATGCTGATTGTAATCACGGGCGTGTATATATTCAATGGGGTTACCAATTATTGGCCCATCTGTGAAATGAGCATATCTCTCATTTGGGCGAGGGAGGAGAGGCACAACCATATCATCAAAGTTGAACTCCCTGAGTACACAAATTAGGATCCGTACTCATACCATTTTCTTTAAAATAACATTTACTAGTTGGGTCCATCTGCTACATGTTCACAATCATGTGCCTTCGACCAAAGCGAGAATGTAATGCTCACCAAGGGTTGCTCGTGTGAACGTTGCTTTCTCTTGTATATATACCACACATGGATCTTCAACCGACATCGTTCTACTCATTTCGACATACTAGCTAAATGTCCATGTGTTGTCACGGAACAACACAGTAATATCACTCAAGTTGTATTTATCATGTTTTGACCCTCCCTTAACTGGTTCTAATTTTTTTTTGAATATGCATCTTATTTCGCACCCCACCAAACAAAGGTTGATCTTCGTTCTTCATTATGTATCTCGGCACACCCTTTGACATGGTAAGTTAGTGCTTACAATACTTCATTGTTTTTCAGTGGATTGGTAACACTCATGTTTGGGTGTATCTTTCTCCAAACAATCTGGAATTTAGACTAACAGGATTTGCCCTATTCATTTGCTATGCTCACTTGTGCTCCTCGTTGGATTTAACCTGAACTCATTGCCGTCGTTTATGATCAAATCACCTAACAAAAGCACACTAAATTGTTAAGATAAAATAAAATAAAAAATGGACTATCTTTTTTTTTGCGGGATAAAAAAAAAACAGTGCACTTTTTCTTGTATTAAGTACGGTAGACCTGATATTCCAGAACCACTATTCAATCCTAATCCCACTACATAAATCATTCCTACGATATTACTTTCCTAAATTGGATATTTAAATTGCTAGGAAATAAATGACTTCCCCAAATATTTTTTTGATTTGTATATTTATTTGGAGTTCTTTTTTTGAATTATTTAGAAACATAAATTTATGTCTAGATAATATTTATAAATCTTAAAATATAGTGTATAAAAATATTTTATGTATTAAATAATATTTGGGATGGAAGTAATTTTCCCGAGCTATAAATATTATATTAGATTTATTTAAAAAATTTAGAACTTCTCAATTGAAATGAATTGATTTCAAAATCATGTTCATTTTTACGACAGAAAAATAACATCTTTTATGGTGTAACAGGAAAAACCTGAAGCCTACCTGTAGGCACGCAGAGCAGCCCAGTTTGCGGCCCACGGCCCAGTCCTTCTCCTTCCCCAGCGAAGTAGTACGCACGCTGTCACCCAACCGACGACATCGCTCGCCAGCCCACCTTTCCTTCACTGACACATGGACCCCACCTTGTCACCTCTTTCCTTTGGATGAACACGGACGACACCGAACCGAATCGGGATCAAGGGCCTGTTTGGTTGGAGACCTGGAGAAAACTTGCCTGACCTGAAGCCTGCCTGAGTCTAGCCTAGACGGGGTTTGGTTCGTATCCTGAAAAAACATACAGTAGCCTGGGCCGGAGCACCGTGAATGGTCATTAGCCTGGCTAGAGCAGCCGGCACATTCGTTAGCCTGGCCCAGGCGCTGGGATCCGGTTGCCTGGTTCCTGCCTTTGATTTCACATGTCTTTACGTATTGTTCAGTTTGTCTAAAAAAAAACATATTGTTCAGTATAGTTGTGGGCCCAACATTTGTTTATAGGCAGATAATAGCTGGCCAGGCTGAGGACACGCACCAAACACGTGATACCCAGGCTACCCTAGCCAGGCAATTTCTCTGAAATTTTCAGCCCTATGCTAAGCTTCATTTTCACCCAGGCATGGAGCCCAGGTATCCAACCAAACTAGCCCCACATAGCTCGATTCGCCACGATCCCTGGCGCCCACGCCCAAATCCTCACGAATTCTCCTCGATCCCTGCGCTCTTCCTTTCACAACATCGACGCCCTCGCGCGCCCTAGCTCAAGCACACTAGGCTTAGAGCATCTCCAACAGGCGCATAAAAGTTTCGCGTGCTAAAATAGTTTTAGCGCGTCACTATAGCACTTTTAGCTCGCCGGACTCAAGGTTGGTTTAGCAGATGCCCAAAAACGCGCACAAAAAAATACGCAGTGCAAATTGTGAAGCGCGCTCAATCCGGCGTCCCAAATTTGCAAGCTTCTGATAGCGCTTTTTTGCGCGTGCACTATTTTACAGCTTTTGCTGGAGCTGTCCGGCGCCCAAAAAACCCGAATTTTAGCACGCGGGGCAGTTTTTGTGCGCATGTTGAAGATGCTCTTAATTATCGTATCCAAGTCTTATCGTATGATGAACAACAAGTCTTATCTTATCCAAAATAGCACATAAGAACTAGAATTAAGCTTAATTATCAGCCCATCTGCGAAATGAGTAGAGCTCACTTGGGTGAAAGAGTAGAGGCACAGTCCTATCGGTGTCATCATCTAAGTTGAGCTCTTCAAGTACGCAAATTAGGTTCCATAATTATACCGTCTTCTTTAAAATAACATCTACTAGTCCATCTATTACATGTACACAACTCATGTGCCTTCGACCTAAGCGAGAATTGAATGCTCACCGACGGACGCTCGCGTGAACGGTTGCTTTTTTCTTGCATGGCGTGAACCGTTGCTTTCCCGTGTATATATATAGCGTAGATGGAGCTTCAACCGATGTGGTTCAACTCATTTTAACATGCTGGGAGCACTAACCTAGTATACTAGATAGGCCACCTTCTCGGAAAAGAAAATATTGTGTAGGTGGTGTTGAGATGTTCAAATTGAGGGAAGGATGAGAGAAGAATCAAACATATATTGCAACATGTATGCGGAACGAGAGATGTCTGGAATAGTAGCAAAGCAAGCGTATTGTCTAGATCAGAGAGGAAAGGGAGATGCTTGACCTTAATGTGAAGCTGTTGTTAAATTGAGCTTTCTGACTAGATTCTCACAGGAGAAAGTCGAAGCCCAGCTAAACGCTATTTTTGCCAAGCAACAAGGTCAAGCCCCAAATCAGGTTTTCGCTATATAGCCCACAACCATCTCCCGATGTACTTCGGTATCCAAGTTGCAACTTTTCTAATATCTACCCTTAGTATTCGATTGGAATTGCCTAGAAAATCTTCACCAAAAACCACAACAATCATCTGATGTACTTATTTGACGTGACTCATTGTTACGAGACCTTGAGTTTGGCATGTCTGATCTATCTTCACGAACTGTTGTTTCTGGTCCACTTTGAATACAAATTAGTGTAATTATTCTGATATTAAATGACCTGCAATTCCAGACTTCATAGAACTTTGATTATAATTATGTCTTTCCCATTATTCGATGATCCTATTCCTACTACGTAATCACTATTGTTCCTATGATATTACTTGCTAGGAAGAATCTGTAATGCAAAGAAAGTACAATGAAGCTTCCTTCCTTATAACTACATTTTGCTACAGAATACAACACTATGGCGGAGCGTATTTCATTTCTAGAGTTTCAGTTTCACAAACTATACTAGCAAAAGACTTTGAAGCCTTTTCAATTAAAAACTCGTGTGAATGCATTGCAGACATAAGGATGGACCTACCCAGCTGCTATCTACCGCCCGCAGCAACAACAAGCAACAACAGAGCCAGAGCAACGGAGTTCACGGCCAATGGTCCAGCCCAACGGCCGCGGGGAAGTGTGCTGATCGCGGGCCCGCGGGTAAGGGAATGTCGCCGTCATGGACGGGTTCAGTGGGGTAAACAAGCGCCGGCATGGAGCATGAGGGGGAAATGTGGCCCGTGCAAGATATTTTGATTGTCTGTCCTACGTTGCGCAAATCGTCTTGATTGTTCGCAGCTGTTCAACATTGATTCTCTATTAAATAAAGTAAATAAAACGTTCGCTGATTTGCAACGAAGATTTAGTTGGATTGTAGAGGGGAAAAAAGCGATGCATAGTTAGAGTACATGCATCTGTTTAGGCGTTGTTTGTTGTCACAATGCTGTCACGTGAGAGCACATGTATGTACTAGTAGTTTATTATAGGTGTACAAGCAAGTTATGATTTGTGTTCTCGCAAAGAAAGCTCTTAAATTCGTGAACAGCAAGTCTGATCATATCCAAAGCAACATAGAAGCGCTAGAATTAAGCTTAATTATCTGCCATCTACGAAATGAGTAGAACTCACTTGGGTGAAAGAGTAGAGGTACATTCCTATCAGTATCATCTAAGTTGAATATGCAAATTAGGTTTCATATTTATACTTCTGTGAAATAACATTTACTAGTCCATGTATAACAGGTTCACAACTCATGTCCCTTCGACCGAAGCGATAATTGAATGCTCACCGGTGCTCGCCTCCTGGCTTTCCTTGTATATATACACCACATGGATCCTCATCCGAAGTAGTTCTACTAATTTAACATATTGGTACCGCTAGCCTAACTACTATACTAGTTACATCACCTTCTCAAGGAGAAAGAAAATACTAGATAGGTGGTGTTGAGATGATCAAATTGAGGGGAGGATGAGAGAAGAATTAAACATATGTTGCAACATGTATGCAGAACGAGAGATATCGGGAACAGTAGCAGAACAAGGTTACCTTGTAACAGGTTAGAGATGAAAGGGAGATGCTCCACCTTGATGCGAAGGCTCCATTTGGTTGGGCGACCAGCAGGGACGAAGCTAGAGAAAAATTCCTATGGTGTCAGCTCTTACACGTCATCTTGAGAAAAAAATTGTGTTGAAAACTAAATTGGGGAAGGATTTAAAAAATATCAATGGTGTCAGCTGACACCAATGCCAAAGAGGCAGCTCTGTCCCTGACGACCAGCTTGTCGTAGGAAAGCCTAACCAAACATGATTTTTGCCTAGCTGCAAGGCCACATCTCAAAGCCACTTTTCTAGGATCTACCGTTAGTATTACATGGGAATTGCCTAGAAAAATGTCACCAAGAACCTCGGGACCAAACGTACTTATTTCACATATTTTGCTTGACTTAGTGTTAAGAGGTGTAGGAACGAAGTATGTGTCTACCAGAGGGGTGGGGGTTGAATGAGAGATTTAAAATTTCTTTCAAAAACTTAAAATCTCTCAGAACCCGTCAGCGGAAAGTTAATAAAAAGTGAACAAGAACACGAAAAATAACTACCGAGGGAGAACTAATGCATGCATCGAGAAACAATCACATAACCGAAACATAACTCAAGACATAATCAAAATTAAATTGAGTACAGGGGTAACTAGTGATGCTCAATGGCGACAGAGGATTTGGTAGACTAGTTCGCCCTTCTGCAAAAGGACTACGTCTAGTTGGAGGGATTTGTGGTTGAACACACAAGATAAGCTCTCTTCATCCTATTCTCCTCGACAACTGATTTGTCAACCAGTGTCGATCACTCGTGGTAGATGCTTGAGGTGATCTCCCAACCTTCACAGACTTTGTCTTCGTGAAGCACAATTACTCTTGGTCATTGAAAGACTTGACACCTAACCGTCTAGAAAGTTCGTAGCTCTCAAGAGTAACAGGTGAAGCGTACTAGACTTACATTTTAGCGATGCTAAATCACTATCTAATTTTTTGGCTCTGGGGTTTTTCTCTTTGTGGATTTTGAACTCAAATCACTCAGGAGAGGGGTGCTCACACAATCTTCTTGGAATCACACGGAGCAGCCAACGATGCTCTTGGACGAGGTGGGTTATTTATAGCCGCGGTCTTCCTGGCGGGGAAAAGACCATTTTGGGCTTGACAACTAGCCAATGTCCAACCGACAGTATCCAACAGTCGAATTTTGAGCACAATGGTAACATTACTTGAGGAACAAGTAATGGTAACTGCTCGGTCCGAATCAAATCTCTCGCAGCGAAGAAAAACTACATCTCTTGCTGGCAAGTATTTATTCGGAACATAAAGAGATTTCTCTCAACTCACATACAATTTGGTTTAGCATCAGAGAATCATAAGTTTCGAACACTATACCCCTTTTAATAGTACGGTGGTCTTATACTCAAGAAAGAGAAAAAGAACAACGAAAGAAAATACTAAATCTTTTCTCCATCTTCAAACTTCTCGGCTGCAGTCAATTTCTTCGGACAGACACCAAACCAATTTCTCTGCGTGAACAATTTTTGGAGGTCACTTTCTACGAGTGTAATCTTCGGTGATAATCCTCGCTGCCTCGTAGGAGATTATCTTCGGAGTTTGTTCTAAACTCCAGATGACTTTAGGGACTCTCAGGGACTTGTCACTCTCTATGCACTATCTAACACATTAGTCCCACACTATATGAAAACAATCTCCAAAACACAAGGAGACAAATCATTGCTCCAACAATCTCCTCCTTCTTGGACTAATATTGACAAAACAGATAATCATCGAAGTATGGATAGACATGTAGGCAGTAACAAGCGAAAGTGAACAGGTGTTACTTCTCTCGGAGATAAAATGGGCTCCCCCTAAATGTATGCAGAGAGATATAAGTATAGACGTTTAATTTTCTGCATATATTAGAATAGATTGGAAGGAGAGACATTTCAATTCTTCGAGAATAATGGATCACACTGAAAGATAATTGCCAATAATAGAGCAGTGCAATCATTTGTAACTTCTGATAAAATTCCACCTGCAAAGTAGATTCTCGAGAGACATATAATATAAAAAGATTTTTTTTTTAATATTAAAGACCAGAAGTTTATGATTGAGTTTTACAACACGATAAGAGTCAAATCGAAAGGCAAGTGTTGCAAACTCGAGACAAAACGCAACCAATCAAAAGTCAAGCAAATCTATTAGTACTCGATGTAATTCTTCCCCCTTTTATAAAAAAGTGGCACAAAGGTGTCGAAAGACAAGAGTCAGGCAGGAGGCGCATACGAATCAGAAGCGTTGCCCGAAGTGTCTTCCCCGGAACCGCTGGAGCCAAAGGCGAGTTCTTCGTCGGAGGTGATAGGCGCTTCGAGAATTTCTTCATCATCTGCGGCAGTTGCTTGAGCTTTGTTAATTTCTTCTGTTTCCACTGACAAGACCGTACAACCCAGGGTGAAAAAATAAATCCTTGGCTAGACCCCAAGGAGGAAGTGGGGTAGCGCTTGTGTGCTGCAAGTGGTCGCGCGTTTCGGTCCCCCGTTGTCATGTTTACTGCTAACAATGTCTCCATGGACGACTATGAGTGAAATGCATGTTTAGTCCATTAACTCAAGTGATTGCACACTGTAGATCATAAATTCTAAAGGAGATCAGATGAAGGCCATTAACTCGTTTATGTGGTGGCGCTGAATTTGTTGGGAAACGTTGCATGGAAAGTAAAATTTTTTCTACGCACATGTAAGATCTATCCATGGAGATGCATAGCAACGAGAGGGGAGAGTATGTCTACGTACCCTCGTAGACCGTAAGCGGAAGCGTTTGACAACGCGGTTGATGTAGTCGAACTTTCTTCGCGATCCAACTGATCGAGTACCGAACGTACGACACCTCCGCGTTCAGCACACGTTCAGCTCGGTGACATCCACGCCTTCTTGATCCAGCAAGACGGCGAGGTAGTGGATGAGTTCCGGCAGCACGATGGCGTGATGACGGTGATGGTAAAGTTATATCCACAGGGCTTCGCCTAAGCACTACGAAAATATGACCGGGGTGTAAACGGTGGAGGGGGGCGCCGCACACGGCTAAGACAATGTTGTTCTGGGTGTGCTAGGCGCCCCCCTCCCACATATATATAGGTGGGGGGAGGGAGGAGGCAGCCTGGAGGTGCCCCAAGTGGGGCCGAGTCCCACTTGGGGTCATGCCCCAAGCCGCACCCCCCTGCCATGTTTAGGTGCGGGGGAAAGGCAGGGGAGGGAGGCGCCCCTCCTTTCCTTTCTCCCATGAGAAGGGGAAGGCAGGAGGGGCTAGCCCTCCCCCTTTCCTTCCCTAGGGCCGGCCGGCCAGGGAGAGGGGCGCACCAGCCCCCGGTGGGCTGGTCTGCCCCCTCTTGGCCCATTAGGCCCAATACACCTATCGGGGGTGTCCGGAACCCCTTCTGGTGACCCGATGACTACCCGGTGCATCCCGAAAATCTTCCGGTGTCTGAATACCATCGTCCTATATATCAATCTTTATCTCTCAACCATTTCGAGGCTCCTTGTCATGTCTGTCATCTCATCCGGGACTCCGAACAACATTCGGTCACCAAATCATATAACTCATATAACACTATATCGTCAACGAACATTAAGCGTGCGGACACTACGGGTTCGAGAACTATGTAGACATGGCCGAGACACCTCTCCGGTCAATAACCTATAGCGGAACCTGGATGCCCATATTGGCTCCTACATATTCTACGAAGATCTTTATCGGTCGAACCGTTATGACAACATACGTAATTCCCTTTGTCCATCGGTATGTTACTTGCCCGAGATTCGATCGTCGGTATCTTCATATCTAGTTCAATCTCGTTACCGGCAAGTCTCTTTACTCGTTCCGTAATACATCATCCTGTAACTAACTCATTAGTCACTTTGCTTGCAAGGCTTCTTATGATGTGTATTACCGAGAGGTCCCAGAGATACCTCTCCGATACTCGGAGTGACAAATCCTAATCTCGATCTATGCCAATTTCAACAAACACCTTCGGAGATACCTGTAGAGCATCTTTATGATCACCCAGTTATGTTGTGACGATTGATAGCACACAAGGTATTCCTCCTGTATCCGGGAGTTGCATAATCTCATAGTCGAAGGAATATGTATTCACTAGTGCAGAACCGGGCTTTAGCACCGGTTCATTAGGCCCTTTAGTGCCGGTTCTGTAACCGGCACTAAAGGGTGGAGACTAAAGGCCCCCCCCTTTAGTACCGGTTCAACACGAACCGCTACTAAAGGACCACCACGTGGCACGAGCCAGCGCCGTGGGCTGGGAGACCTTTAGTACCGGTTGGTAACACCAACCGGTACTAAAAGGTTTGGGGGGGGGGGGGTTGGGTTTATGATTTATTTTTCCTTTAATTTTGTGTGTTCCATTTAATTCTTTTTCATTTTCTGGTATTTTACGATACTACATATTGTACACGTTATGCATATATATAAATAGAATTTCTCGTAGAACCGATCATATATATATATATATCATCGAATGTCTCGCACGACCATTCACATATACACATGCATATATGCAATTTGGTATATACAATTTCTCCTACATGGAGGCATTACTGCGGTAGCAGATAATGGAATTCTCCTTTGGGATCTATGACCTGGTCGAGCAAAAATCCCGCTATTTCCTCTTGAATTGGTCGTACGCGATCCGTTGGTAGGAGCTTATCCCGCATCTCGTTGAACTTTAAAGAAGGAGATCAAATATGCATGTATTAGTTGTGTGTATATATATTAGATATCGATAATGATGTAAAAATTGTGAATAGTGTTCTGGCAAACGTACCCATATCTGTCTATCAGATCTGCTCCTTTCGGACGCCATCATGCGAATGTTCTCGCAAACGTAGTATGCACATAAATCAGTCCCCCGCGCCTGCTTCATGGCCTTTACGAGAATAGAATTCAATCAGATAATAATTAATCAAGCATGATAATTAATGGTATTGAAACAAGAATTAAAGAGATGGTACCTAGCTAGTACTACTTAATTAATTACCTTGGGTCGATACCATTTCAGCTTTTCTTTCCAAGTGCCTGGAACCTGTTTGATGAACTTTTCCCAAGCCCTGCCCGTCGGCAAAGAAAATGAATAAAGGAGTTATTAATTAGTTGATATCAGGAAATTACGAACTAAAGAGGCCGACATATATAGTTCGATAATGATTGAAATTACCTGTTGACTATCCCCTTCACGATTTCGTACTCAGTAACTGGTTTAAGTAGTGAGTCCAGTACTTCAACTTTTCCATCTTCAACTTGAATGATTAACAAGATCCAGTGGAAACTGCATGCGCACACGTTTGCATGTATAAATTAAGCGGGCATGTGACTAACACTCATCAACTACCCTAAACCCTATACACTTATTAACATCTAGCTAGTAAGCAAAAACAAAAGTACAAGACAGTGTGAGACTCACCCGAAGTTGTAAGGAAGTAGTATATCTCGATTGGTATTTAGGAGCTTCAAGAACTCTAGCAAGCTTTTCTCTGTGTCTTTTCGTTCCCATGGACGCGTCCATGTCTCTTCATTAATGGTATTTGGGTCAATGAACCCAATGCCATAGCGTCCAGCTATTTTCATTTCATAGATCTTCATCGTGCATAATACCACAGAAAAAAATATAGTGAGGATAATTACAGGTAATGATCAACGAGCACTACAGCTAGCAGCTTGAGACTTAAATTACGGAAAGAAATCACTTACAGACAATAGCAACTGACGATAGATTTGTCGAGTGCGTCTTGATTGAATAACTGAAACAGTTCTGTAAACTCAACATACAAATCTTTCCCATGGTAGTAATACTCTGGCTTGACTTTCACCATGAGGGACTCTCGATTGGTAGTCTTGGCAATTTTCATGTACCATTCATGCAATTCATACATTCTCGTTGAGAGCTTCTTGACCTCCTCAGGCTTGACCATAGGTTCACCGCGGGCATTTTTCCGTTTTATGTCCTCCTCTCTAATCATATCCATGGGCTCGATCTCTAGGAGTTGATAAACAGTGATACCGGCCTCTTCAGCCATCCTTCTATGAGCGTCGGTTATTACCAGCTGATCGGCGCCGGTACTCGCATGTGTTGGTACAATGAGCGGGGGGGATCGATTGCACCGCCTGTTCTCCCAGCTGGGGAACAGTTTTCCCGCTTTTTTTGGCAGCTGCTTGGCTGGAGCTCGAGCTCGAGCTCAACTCCTTTTTTTTGTGCTTGATATGCCTTCCTGATTTACCGCTCATAGTCTGAGTCAATAGGCTTGGGAGCTGGTAGTTTAGCCATACGAATAAAGTGGTCAATGACATGCTCAGGTACTTTCTCCTTTGGCAGCGGTGGTGGTTTCGGTCCAAAATGGGCCCTCACTTGGGCTTGCACTTCTGCTTCGTTTTCCTCCTCAGTCAGGTCGTAAGGCCTCTTCAGAAGAGGCGTGAGGCTTGGACCAAATTGGAATCTCTTGCCTCCTGTACCTGTACTTGTACCGCTAGCCACCATAGCTGCGGTGGCTCTCTTCCGCTGTTGCTTAGGCGGCGTAGCCCGCTGAGGCGGCGGAGACGGCTAACGCGGTGCCTGACTTGGAGGAGGAGGAGTGGGCTGACGCATTGCCGGACTTGGAGGACGAGGAGTGGGCTGACGCGGTGCCGGACTTGGAGGAGGAGGAGTGGGCTGACGCGGTGCCGGACTTGGAGGAGGAGGAGTGGCCTGACGCGTTGGCGGACTTGAAGGAGCAGGACTCTGCTGAGGCGGTGGCTGATGACTTGGAGGAGGAGTCGACTGACACGGTGTCGGTCTCCTTGGAAAGATGATGCAATCCTTTCTCCATAGAATGATACGATGTATGGCCTGTCCCAGTGTGTGCTCGTCGTCACCTCTAGGAATGTCAAGCTCTAGCCCCGAATATTGTGCCACCACTTCATCAACCACGACACTAGCATAGCCAGCTGGAATCGGGTTGCAATGGAAGGTTGCTTCAGGGGGATTTGTATAAGCAACGGCGTCCGCCACCTTCATGGATATGTTCTTCATTTTGAAGTGTAGCTCACAATTAGTGTTTTCCATGATGTCATCCACAGGGTATCTATCCAGCAGTGCCTCGCCCGGGGCGGAACCCATGCTGCTTCTCGGCATGGATGGGACGGTGCTATCCAATGCTGGATCCGCTAGCTGTTGCCGCTGCTGAGACCCCCTTTCCTGGCTAAGTGAGTCGATCTGCTGCTGCTGCCGCTGGAATTGGAGTGCCAACTCTGCATGCGCTGATTCTAGGCCTTGAAGGCGTTCTGCTTCCTGCTTCCTCTGCTCCTCCTCCAGCTTCCTCTTCTTCTCCTCCTCCATCTTCTTTCTCGCACGGCTTCTATAGTCGGCGTTCCAGTCCTCAAACCCCTCATACCACGGAACAATGCCTTTGCCTCGTGTTCTTCCTAGGTGTTCAGGATTTCCCAGGGCGCGCATAAGCTCGTCGTTCTCTCTGTTGGGCGTGAACACCCCCGTTTGAGCCTCTTCTATTGCAACAAGTAGTTTGAGGTCTGCTCCTTTAAGACTTGCCTTCTTCAAAACCTTGCCTGTCTTTGGGTCCAACGTCCCCCCATGCGCATAGAACCAAGTCCTGCACCTGGGGGGCCAGCTCAATGTAACTGGAATGACCCCTGCATCCACTATCTGTTGCTCAGCCTTATCCCACTTAGGCCGGGCCACCGCGTAGCCACCTGGCCCCAGCCTATGGTAATGCTCCTTTTTCGCGGCATTGAGCTTGTTTATTCTCGACCGTTCCTTAGCTAATTCTGATTCCTTGAATTTCACTAAAGCGGGCCAGTGATCTCT
The DNA here is from genome assembly GCA_011799875.1 of Thinopyrum elongatum. NCBI lineage: Eukaryota > Viridiplantae > Streptophyta > Magnoliopsida > Poales > Poaceae > Thinopyrum > Thinopyrum elongatum. The sequence continues at coordinate 496,947,216 of CM022301.1, forward strand.
TTGCTTCTCTAGTGTTCCCGTGAATTCTGGAGTCTTCTTTCCTCCTTCAACGTACTTGGCCCATATACTTTTCTTGTGGTTGTTGAATGCAAGCGCCATCTTCCTAATAGCAGCGTCCTTGACTTTCTGCACATCTGCATCTGTGAAATGATCTGGTAGGGTGAAATGTGACATGAGAGATTCCCAAAGCAGATCTTTTGCTCTTTGGTCAACAAAAGTAAGATCTAGACGTTCCTTTGCTAGCTTTTTCCATTCTTGAATGGAGATCGGAATTTGGTCCTTCACAAGAACTCCGCACTGACGAACGAACTTGCCCGCATTCTTCTTAGGCTCGCTTGGTTCGCCATTAGGTTTGATGGCATCGATGTTGTACTTTACGCCATCCTTCAACTTTTTGGCCGGGCCTCGCACTGTCCTGCTGCCTGTAGAAGATTTGCTTGATCCGGAGGGCTGAAAGAAGAAAGATCGATTCGTTAATATATATACAAATCATTTAAAACATGATGATCACCAGATGTCTGCTTATATAAATATACCTCGCCGGTCTTTGTTATTTCAAGATCAACATTTTCTTCGTCATCATAATCATAGTTCCGAACTTCATCTATTTGTCCGTCTTCATCAAATATCATACCCTCACCGGTAGGGTTCAGATATTGCGAGCCGTCATCTTCTTCAAACTCATCTGGGCGCGAGCGTATGATGTTGAACAGGGCCTCCTCTCCTTCTCTGCCGGTATTGTCCATAGCTTTTATTTAACTAATCCAGAAGAAATATAAAACAATTTAGTATTCAAATTGCAATGCATGCATGCAATCAATAAGGAAAAACTGAATCATAGTACATAATATGCATCATCGAATATAATCTCGAATACATCATCTCGAATATTATCGAATAATATATATAATCTCGAATACATCGTCTCGAATATTATCGAATAATATATATAATCTCGAATATTATAGAATACATCACTAGCTAGCTAATACATATCGAATACTATCGAATAATCTAGTTCACTCGCGGTTCCTGAGGCACGGGTGGTGGACACCCAAAGAGAAGGAACCATCACAGGATCATAGCTCGGGTGAGATCCCCGAAGAACCTGCCAGGTATTGGAGAACCTGACGTCCAATGCAGCCATGTAGCGACGGACGTGCTCGTCCTCCTCCCTGACACGGCGACGTACCACCTCCAGCGTGGCTGGCTCCCTCCGCACCGAAAGTGGCCCACGCGAACGCCACCAAAGGAGCTCCGGGTCGACGACGGGACCCGGGGCCGGGTTCCTCACCAAGCGGCGCGCCCCTGAAGGTAGCACCTCCCAGTGCCAGCCCAGCGGAGCCCAGTCCCGGACATGGCTCCTCTGAAGCAGGACGTCGTCGCGAACGGGTCGACGGCGAGGATGCGGGCCGGGCATCGTTGACGTCGATAACAAATTCTATATGCAATTAAATGTAATATTTTTTAAATGATTGGATTGTGATTTCTTATATACGACGAAAACCTTTAATCCCTGGCTATAGGAACAGGATTCAGAATCATAACAGATTCTCTAACCTTTAAGGGATATAACAAAATGGCGCTATTCTATGATCAAACTTTGACATATGATCAAATGTTGCATATGTCAAAATTCAAACTTTGACATATGATCAAACTTTTACATATGATCAAATGTTGCATATGTCAAAATTCAAACTTTGACATATGATCAAACTTTGATATATGATCAGATGTTGCATATGTCAAAATTCAAACTTTGACATATGTCAAAATTCATCTAATTAACATTTATATATCTAAAATTCATCAAACATACCTATAACTAAAAGTATAAAAAACTAAAAAAAACATTCATCTAAAAAACTCATCTAACATTTATATATATCTAAAAAATTCATCTAACACATTCATCTAAAAAATAAAAAACATTCATCTAAAAAACTCATCTAACATTTATATATATCTAAAAAATTCATCTAACATTCATCTAACATTTATATAAAACAGAAAATAACTTGTGTGTGTGTGTGCGCGCGCGCGCGCGCGTGTGTGTGTGCGGCCATGGCGCGGCAGGGGCTCACAGCGGTGAGGCGAGGCGAAGGGGGCGGCGACGGGGACGACGCGCGACGGGGGCGGCGACGGCGTCGATCGGGGCAGGCGGCGTCGACGGAGAGGAAGAAACATAGGAAGAAACAGAGGAAAACTGAATTTTTTTCAAGTGTTGTATATATAGGAGGGACCTTTAGTACCGGTTGAAATTTTTTCAAGAGTTTAAATTTGAATTATTTGAAATTTGTGTGAATCACTAGTTTGTGAATATCTTTACTTTAAAAATAGATTTTCCAGTGATTCTTTTTTCTTATGTTTAATATTAGTGTGTTTTATCATTATATTCAATTTGGTAATACTTAGGTTATTTAAAAAAATGAAATGCCTTTGTACTAGCTTAGTTTTCGTCCGAAATCCCGATACTTCGAAAGAGATTGTCCATTTTGTACACGAAGTGCATCCAGTTTTTGCCGTAACCCTCTCTACTTTTTTGTACATGCTATGTCGGTGAAATGATGATACCATGCCAACTTTCAACCTTTTCAGAGTTCATTTGTAGTGCTTTTCAATTTTAGGGTCATTTAGCTCAAAAAAATCAGTAAATGCATGAAAAATAGCAAATGATGTCAGAAAGGGTTGAAAGTTGATGACGTGGCTTTGAATGGTGCATACTGAACGCACAAAAAGTCTGGAGTTGCAATAAGTTAAAAAAAATGAAATGCTTTGTTAACAGATAGTTTTCGTCCGAAACCCTGATACTTCGAAGAGATTGTCCATTTTGTACACGAAGTGCATCAAGTTTTGGCCGTAACCCTCTCAACTTTTTTGCACATGCTATGTGGGTGAAATGATGATACCATACCAACTTTCAACTTTTTCAGAATTCATTTGTAGTGCTTTTCAATTTCAGGGTCATTTAGCTCAAAAAAATCAGTAAATGCACGAAAAATAGCAAGTGATGTCAGAAAGGGTTGAAAGTTGATGACGTGGCTTTGAATGGTGCATACTGAACGCACAAAAAGTCTGGAGTTGAAATAAGTTAAAAAAAATGAATTGCCTTTGTAACAGATGAGTTTTCGTCCGAAACCCTGATACTTCGAAAGAGATTGTCCATTTGTACACGAAGTGCATCCAATTTTTGCCATAACCCTATCTACTTTTTTGCACATGCTATGTGTGTGAAATGATGATACCATGCCAACTTTCAACCTTTTCAGAGTTCATTTGTAGTGCTTTTCAATTTCAAGGTCATTTAGCTCAAAAAAATCAGTAAATGCATGAAAAATAGCAAATGATGTCAGAAAGGGTTGAAAGTTGATGACGTGGCTTTGAATGGTGCATACTGAATGCACAAAAAGTCTGGAGTTGTAATAAGTTCAAAAAAATGAAATGCCTTTGTAACAGATGAGTTTTCGTTCGAAACCCTGATACTTCGAAAGAGATTGTCCATTTTGTACACGAAGTGCATCCAGTTTTTGCCGTAACCCTCTCTACTTTTTTGCACATGCTATGTGGGTGAAATGATGATACCATGCTAACTTTCAACCTTTTCAGAGTTCATTTGTAGTGCTTTTCAATTTCAGGGTCATTTAGCTAAAAAAAATCAGTAAATGAGCTGAAAAATAGCAAATGAAGTCAGAAAGGTACACGTTTGTCCGAAGCACAAAAGTACACATTTCAAATGCCAAAACACATAAGCACCCTAACTATTACAAAGATTCCCTACGGTTTGTCCAAAGTGAGACTTTCCAGATATATAAGTCCGGAAACTCACTAGAGAAGAAAGTGATGACAGTGAAGCCGGTCACATCCCAGAGTGGGATCTTTGGGTTTGAAACTTTTTCTTCACATGTGTCCCTTTGCGCCGTAACCATGGACAATCTTCATCATTTAACTGGATGCTCGGGTCAATATTCACTGTGAAGGGAGCAATTTCATCAAACTTTTCATAATCTTCTGACATGTCTGTCTTGTCATCCACTCCCATGATGTTTCTTTTCCCTGAAAAAACTATGTGGCGCTTTGGCTCATCGTATGATGTATTCGCTTCCTTATCTTTTCTTTTTCTCGGCCTGGTATACATGTCCTTCACATAGAAAACCTGCGCCACATCATTGGCTAGGACGAATGGTTCGTCTGCGTACGCAAGATTGTTGAGATCCACTGTTGTCATTCCGTACTGCGGGTCTTCCGTTACCCCGCCTCGTGTCATATTGACCCATTTGCACCGAAACAAAGGGACCTTCAAACCACGTCCATAGTCAAGTTCCCATATCTCCTCTATGTAACCATAATATGTGTCCTTTCCCCTCTTGGTTGCTGCATCAAAGCGGACACCACTGTTTTGGTTGGTGCTCTTCTTATCTTGGGCGATCGTGTAAAATGTATTCCCATTTATCTCGTACCCTTTGAAAGTCATTATATTCGAAGATGGTAACTGGGACAGCAAGTACAGGTCATCTTCAACAGCGGCGTCATGCATGGCACGTGTCTGCAACCAACCGGCGAAAGTCCCCGTATGTTCACGTGTAATCCAGTCGTCAGACTGCTCCGGGTGTTTGGAGCGTAGAATATTCTTGTGTTCCTCCATATACGGAGCCACCAAGGCGGAATTTTGTAGAACTGTGTAGTGTGCTTGAGTGAGAGAATGCCCGTCCATACATATTATTTGTTCCGGTCCTAGCATGCCATTTCCACCCAGTCTGCCCTTATGCCGCGATTCAGGAACACCAATCGGCTTAAGGTCAGGAATAAAGTCAATACAAAACTCAATGACCTCCTCATTTTCATGGCCCTTGGAGATGCTTCCTTCTGGCCTAGCACGGTTATGAACATATTTCTTTAAGACTCCCATGAACCTCTCAAAGGGGAACATATTGTGTAGAAATACAGGACCCAGAATGTTAATCTCTTCGCATAGGTGAACTAGGACGTGTGTCATGATGTTGAAGAATGATGGTGGGAACACCAACTCGAAACTGACAAGACATTGCACCAAATCATTCTCTAACCTTGGTATGATTTCTGGATCGATTACCTTCTGAGAGATTGCATTGAGGAATGCACATAGCTTCACAATGGCTAATCGAACTTTTTTTGGTAGAAGCCCCCTCAATGCAACCGGAAGCAGTTGCGTCATAATCACGTGGCAGTCATGAGACTTTAGGTTCTGGAACTTTTTCTCTGCCATATTTATTATTCCCTTTATATTCAATGAGAAGCCAGACGGTACCTTCATACTGAGCAGGCATTCAAAGAAGATTTCCTTCTCTTCTTTGGTAAGAGTGTAGCTGGCATGACCCTGATGTATGCCGTCTTTTCCGTGCATACGTTGCTGGTCCTCCCGTGCCTCCGGTGTATCTTTCGTCTTCCCATACACGCCCAAGAAGCCAAGCAGGGTCACGCAAAGATTCTTCGTCACGTGCATCACGTCGATTGCAGAGCGGACCTCTAGGTCTTTCCAATAGGGCAGGTCCCAAAATATAGATTTCTTCTCCCACATGGGTGCGCGTCCGTCAGCGTCATTCGGAACAGATTGTCCGCCAGGACCCTTTCCAAAGATTACCTTCAAATCCTTGACCATATCATGTACATCATCACCAGTACGGTGGCGAGGCTTCGTCCGGTGATCTGCCTCACCTTTGAAATGCTTGCCTTTCTTTCTTACGGGATGCCTACTCGGAAGAAATCGACGATGTCACAGGTACACATTCTTCTTACAATTATCCAAATATATACTGTCGGTATCATCCAAACAATGCGTGCATGCGCGGTATCCCTTGTTTGTCTGTCCTGAAAGGTTACTGAGAGCAGGCCAATCATTGATGGTCACAAACAGCAACGCATGTAGGTCAAATTCTTCCTGTTTGTGCTCATCCCACGCACGTACACCTTTTCCATTCCACAGCTGTAAGAGTTCTTCAACTAATGGCCTTAGGTACACATCAATGTCGTTGCCGGGTTGCTTAGGGCCTTGGATGAGCACTGGCATCATAATGAACTTCCGCTTCATGCACACCCAAGGAGGAAGGTTATACATACATAGAGTCATAGGGCAGGTGCTATGATTGCTGCTCTGCTCCCCAAGAGGATTAATGACATCTGCGTTTAGACCAAACCATACGTTACTTGCGTCACCTGCAAAGTCCTCCCAGTACTTTCTCTCGATTTTCTCCACTGCGACCCGTTAGCGGGTACTCTCAACTTCCCGTCTTTCTTACGGTCTTCTCCGTGCCATCGCATCAACTTGGCATGCTCTTTGTTTTGGAACAAACGTTTCAACCGTGGTATTATAGGGGCATACCACATCACCTTGGCAGGAATCTTCTTCCTGGGGCGCTCGCCCTCGACATCACCAGCGTCATCGCGGCTGATCTTATAGCGCAATGCACCGCATACCGGGCATGCGTTCAAATCCTCGTACTCACCGCGGTAGAGGATGCAGTCATTAGGGCATGCATGTATCTTCTGCACCTCTAATCCTAGAGGGCAGACAGCCTTCTTTGCTTCATACGTACTCTCGGGCAATTCGTTGTCCTTTCGAAGCATCTTCTTTAATATTATCAGCAACTTTCCAAATCCCTTGTCAGATACACCATTCTCTGCCTTCCATTGCAGCAATTCCAGTGTGGTGCCCAGCTTTTTCTTGTCAGCTTCGCAATTCGGGTACAACAATTTCTTGTGATCCTCTAACATACGCTGCAACTTCTTCTTCTCCTTTTCACTTGCGCAGTTTCTCTTTGCATTGGCAATGGCCTGACCTAGATCATCAGCGGGCTCATCTGGTGCCTCTTCTTCAGCTTCTTCCTGCATTGCCGGCTCAGCTTCTTCCCCCATTGTTGTACCATCGTATTCGGGGAACCCATGGCCAGGATAGCTGTTGTCGTCCTCTTCTTCTTCATTGTCTTCCATCATAACCCCTCTTTCTCCGTGCTTGGTCCAAACATTATAGTGGGGCATGAAACCGGCCTCAAACAGGTGGACGTGAATGGTTTTTGACTTAGAGTAACTCCGATCATTCTTACAGCCAGCACATGGACAAGACATAAGGCCATCCGCCCGCTTGTTTGCCTCAGCCGCAAGCAGAAAAGTTTGCACGCCATTAACGAACTGGGGAGAGCATCGGTCATCGTACATCCATTGCCGGCTCATCTTCATTACACAGCACCGAATAGACCAAATTAATACAAGTTCATACATAAAGTTCATTCATAAAGTTCATACAACACTTATTCTCATAAAACAAACATACAAATAACTCTCTAGCTAAAGCATTTAAATGCAACAACAAATGCGATCAAGATAGCAACTAAGGTAACAATTGATCCAACATCATAATGATACCAAGCCTCACTATCAATGGCATATTTTCTAATCTTTCTAATCTTCAAGTGCATTTTCTCCATCTTGATCTTGTGATCATCGACGACATCGGCAACATGCAACTCCAATTCCATCTTCTCCCCCTCAATTCTTTTCAATTTTTCTTTCAAATACTCATTTTCTCTTTCAACTAAATTTAACCTCTCGACAATAGGGTCGGTTGGAATTTCCGTTTCACATACCTCCTAGATAAAAATATCTATGTCAACTTGATGGGCATAATTTGTCATAAACACGAAATGCAACAAATAGTTATAAAAGAGAATATACCACATCCGAATCATAACCCGGACGAGGGCCGACGGGGACGGATATCAAAACCATGGCACTATGTATAACAAACAACGTACGGGTAAGATAATTATACAACTATATATCTAAATCACACAAACATGATTTTTTTATGTAAAAAAGATAAGAACAAGAGGCTCACCACAAGGTGGTGCCGGCGACGGGACGGTGCGGGCGATCGACGGTGGTTAGGACGGAGACGGGAAGGCACTAAGTAAACCACACCTACATATGCAAACTAAGAGTTATTTTGACCTCAAATTGCATATAAATCAAATACTACCACATATAATTCCTCCCAAAATAAAACCCACAAATCACTATACTTATAGAGCATTGCAAGAGCTAATCTAGCAATGAGAGATGAAAGGACAAAGTTGCCAACCTTTGTGATCACTTGGATGGATGGGGTGCCTTCAAATCTTCACAAATTTTGGCAAAAATAGAGTGTGAGCTCGAGAGGAAGAGGAAGAAAACAGAGGATAGGAAAGGGGAAGAACAGAGTGCTCAGGCTCGACGAAGGGGTTTATATAGGATGGCCTTTAGTACCGGTTCGTCTAACCAACCGGTACTAAAGGTGCATCTCTAGTCCCGGTTCGTGGCATGAACCGGTACTAAAGGTGCTGGTGGGGCCCCAGCCTAACAACAGCCTGCCACCACCTCTTTAGTACCAGTTAGTGGCACGAACCGGTACTAAAGGTTCGCCACAAACCGGTACTAATGAGCGCCGCCCGCCTAGCCGTTGGAACCGGTACCATTAGTGCCGGTTCAGTTACAAACCGGGACTAATGTGCTTCACATTAGGCCCTTTTTCTACTAGTGATTTGACATGAAGAAAGCAATAGCAATAAACTGAACGATCAATATGCTAACCTAACGAATGGGTCAAGTCCATCACATCATTCTCCTAATGATGTGATCCCGTTATCAAATGAAAACACATGTCTATGGTTAGGAAACCTTAACCATCTTTGATCAACGAGCTAGTCTAGTAGAGGCTTACTAGGGACACGGTATTTGTTTATGCATTCACACATGTATTTAAGTTTTCGATCAATTCAATTCTAGCATGAATAATAAACCATTATCATGAATAAGGAAATATAAAATAACAACTTTATTATTGCCTCTAGGGCATATTTCCTTCAGTCTCCCACTTGCACTAGAATCAATAATCTAGTTCACATCGCCATGTGATTAACACCCATAGTTCACATCGCCATGTGACTAACACCCAAAGAGTTTACTAGAGTCAATAATCTAGTTCACATCGCCCTGTGATTAACACGCAAAGAGTACTAAGGTATGATCATGTTTTGCTTGTGAGAGAGGTTTAGTCAACGGGTTTGCCACATTCAGATCCTTATGTATTTTGCAAGTTTCAATGTCTACAATGCGCTGCATGGAGCTACTCTAGCTAATTGCTCCCACTTTCAATATGTATCCAGATTGAGACTCAGAGTCATCTGAATTGGTGTTAAAGCTTGCATCGATGTAACCCTTTCCGATGAACTCTTTATCACCTCCATAACCGAGAAATATTTCCTTAGTCCTCTTAGGTAACTAAGGATAATTTTGACCGCTGTCCAGTGATCTATTCCTGGATCACTATTATACCCCCTTGCCAAACTCATGGCAAGGTACACAATAGGTCTGGTACACAGTATGTCATAGTTTAAAGAACCTATGACTGAGGCATAGGGAATGACTTTCATTCTCTCTCTATCTTCTGCCGTGGTCGGGCTTTGAGTCTTACTCAACTTCACACCTTACATTACAGGCTGGAACTCCTTCTTTGACTGATCCATTTTGAACTTCTTTAAAACTTTTGTCAAGGTATGTGCTTTGTGAAAGTTTATTAAGCGTCTCGATCTATCCCTATAGATCTTGATGCCCAATATATCAGCAGCTTCACCGAGGTCTTTCATTGAAAAATTCTTATTCAAGTATCCTTTTATGCTATCCAGAAATTTTATATCATTTCCAATCAACAATATGTCATCCACATATACTATCAGAAATGCTACAGAGCTCCCACTCACTTTCTTGTAAATACAGGCTTCACCGTCAGTCTGTATAAAACCATATGCTTTGATCACCTCATCAAAGCGTATATTCCAACTCCGAGATGCTTTGCACCAGTCCATAGATGGATCGCTAGAGCTTGCACACTTTGTTAGCACCTTTAGGATCGACAAAACCTTCTGGTTGCATCATATACAATTCTTCTTTAAGATATCCTTTAAGGAATGCAGTTTTGACATCCATTTGCCAGATTTCACAATCATAAAATGCGGCATTTGCTAACATGATTTGGACAGACTTAAGCATCGCTACGGGTGAGAAAGTCTCATCGTAGTCAACTCCTTGAACTTGTCAAAAACCTTTCGCGACAAGTCGATCTTTGTAGACAGTAACATTACCATCAGCGTCAGTCATCTTCTTGAAGATCCATTTATTTTCTATAGCTTGCCGATCATCGGGAAAGTCCACCAAAGTCCACACTTTGTTCTCATATATGGATCCTATCTCAAATTTCATGGCCTCAAGCCATCTGTCGCAATCTGGGCTCATCATAGCCTCTTCATAGTTCGTAGGTTCGCCTTGGTCTAATAACATGACTTCCAAGACCGGATAACCGTACCACTCTAGTGCGGATCATGCTCTGGTCGACCTACAAGGTTCAGTAGTAACTTGATCTGAAGTTTCATGATCATCATCATTTGCTTCCTCTCTAGTTGATGTAGGCATCACTTGGAATAGTTTTCTATGATGTGCTACTCTCCAATTCGAGAGAAGGTACGATTACCTCATCAAGATCTACTTTCCTCCCACTCCCTTCTTTCGAGAGAAACTCCTTCTCTAGAAAGGATCCATTCTTGGCAACAAAGATCTTGCCTTCGGATCTGTGATAGAAGGTGTACCCAATTGTTTCCTTAGGGTATCCTATGAAGAATCACTTCTCCGATTTGGGTTCGAGCTTATCAGCCTAAAGGCTTTTGACATAAGTGTCGCAACCCCAAACTTTAAGAAACGATAGCTTAGGTTTCTTGCCAAACCATAGTTCTTACGGTGTCATCTCAACGGATTTAGACGATGCCCTATTTAACATGAATGCGGCTGTCTCTAACCCCAAAACGATAGTGGTAAATCTGTAAGAGACATCATAGATCACACTGATAACCCACAAGTATAGGGGATCGTTTGTAGCCTTCTTCGATAAATAAGAGTGTTGAACCCAACGAGGAGCTAAAGGCAGAACAAATATTCCCTCAAGTTCTATCGACCACCGATACAACTCTACACACACTTTATGTTTGCCTTACCTAGAACAAGTATAAAACTATTTTGCAAGGATAAAACTACGAGTACTTTGCGAGAATAAAACTATGAATAAATTGCAAGGTAATAAAAGTGGATAGCTTTTGTCAACAAGAAAGTCATTTGTCCCTAGGCAATCGATAACAAGTACCGGTAATCATTCTTGTAATTTTATATGAGGGAGAGGCATGAGCTAACATACTTTCTCTACTTGGATCATATGCACTTATGATTGGACCCCTAGCAAGCATCCGCAACTACTAAAGATCATTAAGGTCGTGAAACCCAAACATAGCATTAAGTATCAAGTCCTCTTTACTCCCATACGCCATAACCCACTTACTCGGGTTTAAGCTTCTATCACTCTCGCAACCCACCATAAGCGAACCATGAACATATTGCAACACTGTACAACGAGGATCCCCAGCGTTTGCGCAAGACGGAGGGCACCGTAGGACAGCACCATAAATAAAATATACAATCATACCAACCAAGATCACGATTAACCCATAGGACAAAACGGATCTACTCAAATATCATAGGATAACCAAATATCATTGGGAAATAATATATGGAGTTGAGCACCATGTTTAAGTAGAGATTACAGCGGAGAGAAAGAGTGTTACACCGCTGCATAGAGGGGGAGAGAGTTGGTGTTGACGGTAGCAAGATTGTTGATGTAGATCGCCATCATGATCCTTGCCCCGGCGGCACTCCGGCGCCACCGGGAGAGAGGGGGAGAGAGCCCCCCTCCTTCTTCTTATTCCTTGGCCTCCCCCCTAGATGGGAGGAGAGTTCCCCCTCTGGTCCATGGCCTCCATGGCGGCGGAGGGGCGGGAGCCCCTCCGAGATTGGATCTCCCTCTCTGTTCTCTTCTGTTTCGCGCTTCCCAGATCTGTGCCTTCACCGTTTCTTATATTGCCGAAGATCCGTAACTCCGATTGCGCTAGGATTTTAACATGATTTTTTTTTCCATAAATTATCTTTCTTGCGCCAGAAGAAGGGCTCCAACCAATGTTCGAGGAGGGCACAAGACACCAGGGCGCGCCTGGGGCCTGGGGCGCGACCTGGTGGGTTGTGGGCACTGTGGGCCCCCGTTTGCGTTGATTCCACCTCCCAAAAATCACATAAATTCCAAAATAATTCTCCGTAAATTTTTATCGTGTTTGGACTTCGTTTGATATGGATTTTCTGCGATACAAAAAACATGCAAAAAACAGGAACTGGCACTGGGCACTGGATCAAAAGGTTAGTCCAATAAATCATATAAAAAGTTGCCAAAAATATGTGAAAGTTGTATAATATTGTCATGAAACAATAAAAAATTATAGATACGACGAAGATGTATCAGCATCCCCAAGCTTAATTCCTGCTCGTCCTCGAGTAGGTAAATGATAAAAAAGATAATTTTTGATGTGGAATGCTACCTAGCATAAACTTGATCATATGTCTAATCATGGCATGAATATTAAGACAAGAGTGAATCAAAGCAATAGTCTATAATTTGACATAAAGACATCAATACTCAGGCATCCCAACAAACAATCATGTCTTTCAAAATATCAACGCTAAAGAAAGCTATCCCTACAAAATCATATTGTCTTGTCATGCTCTGTCTTCTTAGCACAAAGTATTTATCATGCACAACCTCGATGACAAGCCGAGCAATTGGTTCATACTTTTTAACGCGCTTCAGCTTTTTCAACCCTCACGCAATACATGAGTGCAAGCCATGGATATAGCACTACGGGTGTAATAGAGTATAATGATGGGGGTAAATATAGAGAAGACAAAAAAGTAAGAAAGTCTCACATCGATGCGGCTAACCAACGGGCTATGGAGATGCCCATCAATCGATATCAATGCGAGGAGTAGGGATTGCCATGCAACGAATGGACTAAGAGCTATAAGTGTATGAAAGCTCAATATGAAAACTAAGTGGGTGTGCATCTAATCCTATAATGAAAAATTCCCACTAGTATATGAAAGTGACAACATAGGAGACTCTCCATATGAAAAACATGGTGCTACTTTGAAGCACAAGCGTGGAACTAGCATGCCCCTTCTCTCTTTGTATTTTTTTTCTTTTCCTTTTTTTTCTTCTTTCTTCTTTCTTCTTTCTTTTTCTTTTTCCTTTTCTTTTTTTCCCCTTTTTTTTTCCTTTTTCTTCTTTTTTTCTCTCTCTCATTGTCCGGAGTCTCATCCCGACTTGTGGGGGAATCATAGTCTCCATCATCCTTTCCTCACTGGGGCAATGCTCTAATAATGAATAATGATGATCATCACACTTCTATTTACTTACAACTCGGTACCTATAACAAAATATGACTCTATATGAATGCCTCTGGCAATACCAGGATGTGCAATGATCTAGCGTAACATGTATGAAAAATGATGAACGGTGGCTGAGCCTCAACTGCTATGTCAGCTATATGATCATGCAAAGCAATATGACAATGAATGCTCAAGTCATTAAAACGGAGGCGGTGGAAGTTGCATGGCAATATATCTCGGAATGGCTATGGAAAGGCCATAATAGGTAGGTATGGTGGCTGTTTTGAGGAAGATATAATAAGTCTTATGTGTGATAGAGCGTATCATATCACGGGGTTTGGATGCACCGGCGAAGTTTGCACCACGTCTCGAGGTGAGAAAGGGCAATGCACGGTACCATAGAGGCTAGCAAATTGCGGAAATGTAATAGTGCGTATAGTCCATGGACTCACATTAGTCATAAAGAACTCATATACTTATTGCAAAAGTTTATTAGCCCTCGAGGCAAAGTACTACTATGCATGCCCCTAGGGGGATAGATTGGTAGGAAAAGACCATCGCTCGTCCCCGACCGCCACTCATAAGGAAGACAATCAATAATAAATCATGCTCCAGCTTCATAGCATAACGAGAGACTATATGTGCATGCTTCGGGAATCACAAACCTTAACACCAATATTCCTGCTAACCACAACCATTTACTAGTACCTCCCACATATTACCATCTCTATATCGCAAAACTATTGCAAGGAATCAAACATATCATATTCAGTGATCCATATGTTTGATGTAGGATTTTATGACTAACCATGCAATTGACCAATTCCTGTTGACTCTCTAAATAGATATAAGTGAAGCATGAGAGTTTAATTCTTTCTACAAAATACCATGCTCTAACAAATATAAGTGAAGCCAAAGAGCATTCTACAAATAATGCTTTTCTATGTGAAGAGAAACAGACAATCCAAACTTCAAATGATATAAGTGAAGCACATGAAGCATTCTATAAAGCCACACTCAAATGATATAAGTGAAGTGCAATGAGCATTCTATAAATCGACCATGTACTATCTCATACCAGCATGGTGCATAAAAGAAAAGTGAAAAATAAACACAAAAGACGCTCCAAGATTCACACATATCACATGAACGAAACGAAGATGAAAACATACCGATACTTGTTGAAGAAAGATGGGATGCCTTCCGGGGCATCCCCAAGCTTAGACGCTTGAGTATCCTTGAATATTTACTTGGGGTGCCTTGGGCATCCCCAAGCTTGAGCTCTTGCCTCTCCTCCTTCTCCTCATATCGAGACCTCCTCGATCTTTGATCACTTCATCCACACAAAACTCAACAGAAAGCTCGGTAAGATCCGTTAGTATAATAAAGCAAATCACTACTCTAAGTACTGTTGCAAACCAATTCATATTTTGTTTTTGCATTGTATCTACTGTAATATAGCTTTTCCATGGCTTATACCACCGATAAAAATCGATAGTTTCATCAAAACAAGCAAAACAATGCATCAAAAACAGAATCTGTCTTAAAAAGGACAGTGTGTAGAAATCTGAACACCTACCATACTTCTAGCACTCCAAAAATTCTGAAAAATTAGGAAAAAATAAACATTTTGTATAGAAATACTTTGCAAAATGTTTCAGAAACTTTTGACGTTCCAGTAAAAAATGTAAAATCACGCACTACAGCCAAAGTTTCTGTTTCTGCACCACACATACCAACAAGCAATCTAATCATCCTAAAGGCAAATCTTGGCACATTATTTTTATAATACAATGGATTTGTACAAGGGGATAACTATTTTTATGAGAATCTTTATGAAAAATTTACATTGTTTCCATGAGCATGAACACAAGTGTTCAAGGTCGACCCTCACTTCTCCAATGCATCACCTTTCAATCGCTTTTCTTTTTGTGAAGTTTTAAGGTTCCCCTCTATATTTTTTTTTGTTTTTAAACTTTATAAAAGCACTCAACAGAAATAAATGACTCTCTAAAACTTTCGGGTTGTCTCCCTGGCAGCGCTTTCTTTAAAGCCATTAAGCTAGGCATAAAGTGCTCAAGTAATGGATCCACCCGGATCCCAAGGTATATCAAAGCCAATTTTAATTAACAATGATTTGGCATTTAGTAGTGAGCACAAAGCAACATATATCATGCAATGACGAAGTCTAACTCTCTTCCTATGCATCGGCATGTCATACAAGAACAATTCATGCACATCAAGTAAAGGCCAATACATAGCATAAGCAGTTTCTTGCAATTTTATCGTGTTGGAAACATAGAGAGGTGGAGATATAGTTCCTCTCTCATAATAATTGCAAGTAGGAGCAGTAAGCACATGCATATTATATTCATTAAAATCATCATGTGCAACGGTAAAAGGCAACCCATCGATGTAATCCTTAATAAGTGCAAACTTCTCCGATATACTGTAGTTTGGAGAATTCAAAAAGATAATAGGACTATCATGTGTGGGTGCAATAGCAACAATTTCATTCTTAACATAAGGAACTATAGCATGTTCATCTCCTTAAGAATAATTCATATTGGCATCAAGGCCACAAGCATAGCAATCACCAAGTTCATCAAAAAGGGATATTTCAAACGAATCAACGGGATCATAGCAATTATCATAACATTCATCCTTCGGTAAGAACGAAGGGGCATTAAACAATGTATGAGTTGAAGAGTTACTCTCATTAGAAGCTGGGCATGGGTGATCAATCCGCTCTTCCTCCGCTTGTTCTTCGCTCTCCTCATCATCTTTTTCATCCAATGAGCTCATAATTTCATCAATTTCTTCTTACATAGATTCCTGCAAAATATTAGTCTCTTCTTGGACAGCGGATAAGTCCTCAATATATGGTTTAATATAAGCATTAGAAGAATAATTTTCATAGCAATATTTAAGTATGGCAAAATTTTTAGATTTGTAAAGAGTAGCATCATACTTTTCAATCAAAGAAGCAATTTCATAAGCACCCTTAAAAGCAATAAATTCTTCAATTTGTTCAATATCATAATAATTATAAACACCCTTGGCATAAGAAGATAAAATTCCATTATCTCTAAACTCGCATTGATAAGGAAGGTGTTTCTTAGGGCCTTCAGAACAACAAGTAAAATCATGTATTTCACATAAATTCCAAGCATAGCATTGCATAGTATTAATTTGATGTAGTAAAAGTTTCCCTTTTTGAGATAAACGGTGTCACACAATACAAGCATGCTCATCTAATGATTTTCCCTCAACTAAGCTAGTTGGGTTTTCAGCACGAGCACAAATGGATCGAAGATGATCCAAATAGAAAGCTTCAATAGTATGATAGATTTTGGGTGGTTCTTCAACCATTGGTTTAGTAGGTACAACTAGTTTTTTTGGTATTTTACGTTTCCTACCCATAACTAAAGATAGAAAACAAGAGCACAAAATAAAAACTACTTAGTGATAAAGCAAACAAGCACACATGAGAATATTCACCCCACGCTATTGCTCCCCGGCAACGGCGCCAGAAAAAGGTCTTGATAACCCACAAGTATAGGGGATCGTTTGTAGCCTTCTTCGATAAATAAGAGTGTTGAACCCAACGAGGAGCTAAAGGCAGAACAAATATTCCCTCAACTTCTATCGACCACCGATACAACTCTACACACACTTTATGTTTGCTTTACCTAGAACAAGTATAAAACTATTTTGCAAGGATAAAACTACGATTACTTTGCGAAAATAAAACTACGAATAAATTGCAAGGTAATAAAATTGGATAGCTTTTGTCAACAAGAAAGTCATTTGTCCCTAGGCAATCGATAACAAGTACCGGTAATCATTCTTGTAATTTTATATGAGGGAGAGGCATGAGCTAACATACTTTCTCTACTTGGATCATATGCACTTATGATTGGACCCCTAGCAAGCATCCGCAACTACTAAAGATCATTAAGGTCGTGAAACCCAAACATAGCATTAAGTATCAAGTCCTCTTTACTCCCATACACCATAACCCACTTACTCGGGTTTAAGCTTTTGTCACTATCGCAACCCACCATAAGCGAACCATAAACATATTGCAACACCCTACAGCGAGGATCCCCCACGTTTGCGCGAGACGGAGGGCACCGTAGGACAGCACCATAAATAAAATATACAATCATACCAACCAAGATCACGATTAACCCATAGGACAAAACGGATCTACTCAAACATCATAGGATAACCAAATATCATTGGGAAATAATATATGGAGTTGAGCACCATGTTTAAGTAGAGATTACAGCGGAGAGAAAGAGTGTTACACCTCTGCATAGAGGGGAAGAGAGTTGGTGTCGACGGTAGCAAGATTGTTGATGTAGATCGCCGTCACGATCCTTGCCCCAGCGGCACTCCGGCGCCACCGGGAGAGAGGGGGAGAGAGCCCCCCCCCTTCTTCTTCTTCCTTGGCCTCCCCCTTAGATGGGAGGAGAGTTCCCCCTCTGGTCCATGGCCTCCATGGCGGCGGAGGGGCGGGAGCCCCTCCGAGATTGGATCTCCCTCTCTGTTCTCTTCTGTTTCACGCTTCCCAGATCTGGGCCTTCACCGTTTCTTATATTCCCGGAGATCCGTAACTCCGATTGCGCTGAGATTTTAACATGATTTTTTTCCATAAATTATCTTTCTTGTGCCAGAAGAAGGGCTCCAACCAATGTTCTAGGAGGTACAAGACACCAGGGCGCACCCTGGTGGGTTGTGGGCACTATGGGCCCATGTTTGCATTGATTCCACCTCCCAAAAATCACATAAATTCCAAAATAATTCTCCGTAAATTTTGATCGCGTTTCGACTTAGTTTGATATGGATTTTCTGCGATATAAGAAACATGCAAAAAACTGGAACTGGCACTGGGCACTGGATCAATAGGTTAGTCCAATAAATCATATAAAAAGTTGCCAAAAATATGTGAAAGTTGTATAATATTGGTATGAAACAATAAAAAATTATAGATACAACGAAGACGTATCACGCACCATATCTAATAAAATACGGTTACGATGTTCGGACATACCATTACGCTTTGGTGTTCCAGATGGCGTGAGTTGTGAAACAATTCCACATTGCTTTAAATGAAGGCCAAACTCGTAACTCAAATATTCGCCTCCGCGATCAGATCGTAGAAACTTTATTTTCTTGTTACGATGATTCTCCACTTCACTCTGAAATTCTTTGAACTTTTCAAATGTTTGAGACTTGTGTTTCATCAAGTAGATATACCCATACCTACTCAAATCATCTGTAAAGGTCAGAAAATAACGATACCCGCCGCGTGCTTCAACACTCATCAGACCACATACATCGGTATGTATTATTTTCAATACAGCTTGCTCCATTGTTCCGGAGAACGGATTTTTGTCATCTTGCCCATGAGGCATGGTTCGCAAGTATCAAATGATTCATAATCAAGTGATTCCAAAAGTCCATCCGTATGAAGTTTCTTCATGCGCTTTACACCAATATGACCTAAATGGCAGTGCCACAAGTATGTTGCACTATAATTATCAACTTTCATTTTTTGTATCAATATTATGAATAAGTGTATCACTACGATCGAGATTCAATAAACCATTCACATTGGGTGTATGACCATAGAAGGTTTTATTCATGTAAACAGAACAACACTTATTCTCTAACTTAAATGAATAACCGTATTGCAATAAACATGATCTAATCATATTCATGCTCAATGCAAACACCAAATAACATTTATTTAGGTTCAACACTAATCCCGAAGGTAGAGGGAGTGTGCGATGGTGATCGTATCAACCTTGGAATCACTTCCAACACACATCGTCACCTCGCACTTAACTAGTCTCTGTTTATTCTGCAACTCCTGTTCCGAGTTACTGATCTTAGCAATTGAACCGGTATCGAATACCCACGTGCTACTATGAACACTAGTAAGATACACATTAATAACATGCACTGTTCAAGATATCTTCCGATATTCCGATTAATCGGCCGATTTATCGCTTACCATTGTCTGACCGATAAGATAAATCACCCGATAAATCAACCGATATGGCGATAAATCAGCCGATATGCCGATAAATTAACCGATTTACCCCTTATCATGGGTCGACCGATAAGTTCCCGATAAGCGATATCCCCAACATTGATAACATGTATATCAAATATACTTTTGTTCACTTTGCCATCCTTCTTATCCGCCAAGTATTTGCGGCAGTTCCGCTTCCAGTGACCATTTTCTTTGCAGTAGAAGCAGTCAGTTTCAGGCTTGGGTCCAGCTTTGGGCTTCTTCATGGGAGCGACAACTTGCTTGCCATTCTTCTTGAAGTTCCCTTTCTTTCCCTCGTCCTTTTTCTTGAAACTAGTGGTCTTGTTAACCATCAACACTTGATACTCTTTCTTGAATTCTACCTTCTCCGATTTCAGCATCGCGAAGAGCTCGGGAATCGTTTTTGTCATCCCTTGCATATTATAGTTCATCACGAAGTTCTAGTAGCTTGGTGATAGTGACTAGAGAACTCTGTCAATCACTATCTTATCTGGAAGATTAAGTCCCACTTGATTCAAGCGACTGTAGTACCCAGACATTCTGAGTACATGCTCACTGGCTGAGCTATTCTCCTCCATCTTGTAGGCAAAGTACTTGTCAGAGGTCTCATACCTCTCAACACGGGCATAAGTCTGAAATACCAATTTCAGCTCTTGGAACATCTCATATGTTCCATGGCGTTCAAAACGTCTTTGAAGCCCCGATTTTAAGCCGTAAAGCATGGTGCACTAAACTATCAAGTAGTCATCATATCGAGCTTGTCAAATATTCATAACGTCTGCATCAGCTCCTGCAATAGGTCTGTCACCTAGCGGTGCATCAAGGACATAATTCTTCTGTGCAGCAATGAGGATAATCCTCAGATCATGGACCCAGTCCGTATTATTGCTACCATCATCTTTCAACTTAGTTTTCTCTAGGAACATATCAAAAATATAGGGGAGCTATATCGCGAGCTATTGATCTACAACATAGATAAGCAAAACTATAAGACTAAGTTCATGATAAATAAGTTCAATTAATCAAATTACTAATGAACTCCCACTTAAATAAACATCCCTCAAGTTATCTAAGTGATACATGATCCAAATCAACTAACCCATGTCCGATCATCACGTGAGATGGGGTAGTCATCAATGGTGAACATCTCTATGTTGATCATATCTACTATATGACTCACGTTCAACCTTTCAGTCTCCAGTGTTCCGAGACCATGTCTGTACATGCTAGGCTCGTCAAGTTTAACCCAAATATTCTGCATGTGTAAAACTGTCTTACACCCATTGTATGTGAACGTAGAGTCTATCACACCCGATCATCACGTGTTGCTTCGAAACGACGAACTTTGGCAACGGTGAATACTCGGGGAGAACACTTTTATCTTGAAATTTAGTGAAGGGGTCATCTTATAATGCTACCGCCGTTGTAAGCAAAATAAGATGCATAAAGGATAAACATCACATGCAATCAAAATATGTGACATGATATGGCCATCATCATCTTGTGCTTTTGATCTCCATCTCCAAAGCATCGTCATGATCTCCATCGTCAGCGGCTCGACACCTTGATCTCCATCGTTGCGTCGGGGTCGTCTCGCCAACTATTGCTTCTACAACTATCGCTAACGCATAGTGATAAAGTAAAGCAATTACATGGCGCTTGCACTTCATACAATAAAGAGACAACCCTAAGACTCCTGCCGGTTGTCGATATTACAAAACATGATCATCTCATACATCAACATATATCACATCATATCTTGACCATATCACATCACAACATGCCCTGCAAAAACAAGTTAGACATCCTCTACTTTGTTGTTGCAAGTTTTACGTGGCTGCTACGGGCTTCTAGCAAGAACCGTTCTTACCTATGCAAAAACCACAACGGTGTTTCATCAAGTTTGCTGTTTTAACCTTCTTCAAGGACCGGCCGTAGTCAAATTCGATTCAACTAAAGTAGGAGAAACAGACACCTGCCAGCCACCTTTATGCAAAACTAGTTGCATGTCTGTCAGTGGAACCGGTCTCATGTGAGTGGACATGTAAGGTTGGTCCGGGCCGCTTCATCCCCCAATACCGTTGAATCAAAATAAGACGTTGGTGGTAAGCAGTATGACTAACACCGTCCACAACTCTTTGTGTTCTACACTTCTACTCGTGCATATCATCTACGCATAAACCTGGCTCGGATACCACTGTTGGGAAATGTTGCATGGAAAACAAAAAAAATTGTACGCACACGCAAGATCTATCCATGGAGATGCATAGCAACGAGAAGGGAGAATGTGTCTACGTACCCTCGTAGACCGTAAACGGAAATGTTTGACAACGCGGTTGATGTAGTCGAACTTTCTTCGCGATCCAACCGAACGTACGGCACCTCCGCGTTCAGCACACGTTCAGCTCGGTGACGTCCACGCCGTCTTGATCCAGCAAGACGGCGAGGTAGTGGATGAGTTCCGGCAGCACGACGGCACGGTGACGGTGATGGTGAAGTTATATCCACAGGGCTTCGCCTAAGCACTACGAAAATATGACCGGGGTGTAAACGGTGGAGGGGGGGGGGGGGGGGGGGGGGGGGGGGGGGGGGGGGCGCCGCACACGGCTAAGACAATGTTGTTCTGGGTGTGCTAGGCGCCTCCCTCCCACATATATATAGGTGGGGGGAGGGAGGAGGCAGCCTGGAGGCGCCCCAAGTGGGGCCGAATCCCACTTGGGGTCCTGCCCCAAGCCGCGCCCCCCTGCCATATTTAGGTGAGGGGGAAAGGCAGGGGAGGGAGGCGCCCCGCCTTTCCTTTCTCCCATGAGAAGGGGAAGGAAGGAGGGGCTAACCCTCCTCCCTTTCCTTCCCTAGGGCCGGCCGGCCAGGTAGAGGGGCGCACCAGCCCCCTGTGGGCTGGTCTGTCCCCCCCTTGGCCCATTAGGCCCAATACACCTACCGGGGGTGTCCGGAACCCCTTCCGGTGACCCGATGACTACCCGGTGCATCCCGAAACTCTTCCGGTGTCTGAATACCATCGTCCTATATATCAGTCTTTACCTCTCGATCATTTCGAGACTCCTCGTCATGTCCATGTTCTTATCTGGGACTCCGAACAACATTCAGTCACCAAATCATATAACTCATATGACACTATATCGTCAACGAACGTTAAGCGTGCGGACCCTACGGGTTCAAGAACTATGTAGACATGACCGAGAAATCTCTCCGGTCAATAACCAATAGCGGAACCTGGTTACCCATATTGGCTCCTACATATTCTACGAAGATCTTTATCGGTCAAACCGTTATGACAACATACGTAATTCCCTTTGTCCATCGGTATGTTACTTGTCCGAGATTCGATCGTCGGTATCTTCATACCTAGTTCAATCTCATTACCGGCAAGTCTCTTTACTCGTTCCGTAATACATCATCATGTAACTAACTCATTAGTCACGTTGCTTGCAAGGCTTCTTATGATGTGTATTACCGAGAGGTCCCAGAGATACCTCTCCGATACTTGGAGTGATAAATCCTAATTTAGATCTATGCCAATCTCAACAAACACTTTTGGAGATACCTGTAGAGCATCTTTATGATCACCCAGTTACGTTGTGACGTTTGATTGCACACAAGGTATTCCTCCGGTATCTAGGAGTTGCATAATCTCATAGTCGAAGGAATATGTATTTGACATAAAGAAAGCAATAGCAATAAACTGAACGATTAATATGCTAAGCTAACGAATGGGTCATGTGCATCACATCATTCTTCTAATGATGTGATCCCGTTATCAAATGACAACACATGTCTATGGTTAGGAAACATTAACCATCTTTGATCAACGAGCTAGTCTAGTAGAGGCTTACTAGGGACACGGTATTTGTTTATGCATTCACACATGTATTTAAGTTTCCGATCAATACAATTCTAGCATGAATAATAAACCATTATCATTAATAAGGAAATATAAAATAACAACTTTATTATTGCCTCTAGGGCATATTTCCTTCAGAATTTGCAATAACAAAAATTGTAAAATAACTCAACAGTGATGTCCAAGATAAACCGCCATGGCGGCCACATGGAGTTTCTTTTATTAAAAATTTGTTGGTCCTCACTTTGCAAAAGAAGCCCTGCAAAATAACTCAATCATAAGGTCCAAGGTACACCGACATGGCTGTCGCATGGATGGTTTTTTTCCTCCTTGAATCCATTTTGTCCTTGATAGATGACATACACGAATATATGGCCTACATCTAATCGCTTATTGAGTTTGTGGGATACAGTGTGCAACCACTTTGAGTTAATGAACTAACGGCACATTTCTCTCAACTGTACTATAGATAGAAGATAAATGACAAACATGTGGCATCCATGCAAAAAATGAATAAATGTGGCTAACCACCTAGCTAAATACATCATGACAGCGAGGGTTAACTAGTACAAGTACCGAAATACAGGGGTGCTTTCTGGCATATCCACATAGGATTTCATTTTCTGGCATATCCACGAAGGATTTTATTATTGGTGAGAGCACTGGCACTGCTCATCTTTTGGTGTGCATGTGCGCGTGCGGGCCTGATAGTAGAGATAGAGAGAGAGAGAGGAGAGAGAAGAGAGAGAGATAGAGAGAGAGATAGTATATATATAATTATATATATGATGAGAGAGAGAGAAGGAGAGTAGAGACACACAAGGAGGGGGGCAGAAGAGGGCGGGAAAGAGAGATGCGACAGAGAGGGAAGCGACCCTCTGGCTAGAGAAGACATGCCCTCGAGAAAATTGGAGCCACACAAGAGCAGAAAGAGTGCTGAATGAGGAGAGAAGGGAGAGGCAACTGAGGAAGAGAGAAGAAAAGAGAGGGTGACCAGACGGAGAGAATGGATGATGAGATTGAGAGAGAGAGAGAGAGAGTCTTCATATGAGGTCGTGTGGAGGCAGAAGAATAGATGACAAAGGTGGTTAAGACTGACAGGCAAGGAGATCTCCTAATTCAAATCCATCCATTGGCCGCATGCACTTCTCCCTCGCCATGGTTGGTAGGACTTTCATCAGGGACCTCCTATGCTCCTTAGGACCCGTGCAATAGCCTCATTGTATAGGGGTGAGCTATAAAATTCAAACTCAACTAATGTTCTTCTGCCATATTTTGTGCCTTCTATGTCTTAGCTTGAACGACGTGCCTGGATCAAAAGAACAGATACATTTTCTTCTAGTTCATGTTTTTTATTCTAGAAACCTAGCAGAAAAGCGGCAAATAAAGGATAGTGAGGCAACAGTACTAAGGGGTTTGTCGCCGTTGGCATGAAACATGCATCAAAATCCAAGATCAGAACAAAAATTTGTTTAAAAAATGTACCAATGAAAAAAAAACAGTGCAAAATTATCAAACTGAAACTACATCCATCTCCCGGCCTCTCAAATAATAATTAATAACCGGATTATTAATTATTTACCAATCTAAGAAATGTGGATAGCTTGGTTGTGTGAGAGAGTAGATGTACAATTCTATCATCTAAGTTGAAACTTTTGAGGACACAAATTTGGACCCAGATTTATGTCCTCTTTAAAATGAAATATACTAGCCCATCTAACTCATGTGCTTTCGTTGGCATAAGAATTGAATGCTTACAAACTGTCGTTCATGTGAACATCCCCTCCCTTGTATACATATACCACTACATGGATCTTCATTGTTCTATTCATTTTAGGACATTGTAGCACTAGCCTACCACATTAGACAGGTGGTGATGAGAAGAAGCTTGGGGACGATGAGAGAAGAATGAAACATATGTTACAACATGTTTGCGGGAACGAGAGACATCATGAACAATAGCGGAACAAGCGCTTTGGGTAGCTCGTGGATAAAAAAGAGAAGCTGGACCTTGAAGCTAAATAAGTGGCTGTCTGCAAATTTAAAGAGCCAGGAATGTACTGAATTACCCGGTGGTGATGAATTGCAATGTTATACTACGCACAAATAGAAAGAAAAATTAAAAAGATAATTATAGGTATGCTTGAATCACGTGATAATACTTTAGACCTCAATGATGTAAAAAGCCTAATGACAAGGAAGGGAGATGCATACACCAAACTTAAATTATGTTGCACTTGTGCGTTGCCGTTCACATTCAAATGCTTTCTACTACACTTTGCATTTCCCATGCTCCTAGGTGTTGGGTAAGATCCCTCGTGTGAACCCGTTCCCGCATCTTCTTCGTACACCCCCAAATCCTCAAACCATGCGATTTCCACAAAGTCCCAACATTTATAAAAAGAAATCATGTATTCTACTCCCTCTGCCCCCTTTTACATGGCGCCCTCATTTCACGCGATTTAACTCTAACCATATTTTTTAACCATATAAGTGCTATCTGTCATAAAAATAATATCATTGCAAACTTTTTTCAAAGAGTTCGATGATTTTTTAATGAAATATAACCCATGTTTAGTTAGTCAAATTGATGGTCAAACTTTGTTTTTTTAAACGATGTGAGTCATGTATTGAGGGTCAAAGGGAGTACATAGCATCTCGGGCATCGCCTTGATTGTTTTTCAAACTGATATTTTTTTTTGTTTTCATATTGTTTTCACCTTATGATTTAGGAAATGACAATTCAACTTTCAGAATTCAATCATACTGTAATTGGTCTTAAGCACATGACGTTCAAATCGCCCAATGTGAGTCATGCACCCTTATCCCCTAGGTCCAAACTGGTTTCCTTATCCTTTTCCCTCAATTTTATTTCTTTGTTGACTGTCTTGTATTTTTTATCCTGTTTTTACTATTAGTGTCATTTCATTCCTTCCTTATTAAAATTCTTATATTTATTTATTCTTACAAAAAAATATCATGTATACATGAATGCATGTATTTTTTGCGATAATATGTTTGAATAAATGTGTGTGTATATGGATACAAATGTTTATGATTCTATAAAAATGTATGTTCATAAGTATGGAAAAACTGTTCACTACTATCTCTGTCCTGATTTATTAGTCCCCATCGTATTTAGTGTCATATTTTGACCATGATTTTAACTATGAATATATGATATACACAATTAACGTAATATTACCGAAAACTATGTTCAAATAAGAATTCAGTGATATACATTTTTATGACATGCATTAACATTTGTTAATAAAATCTATGGTCAAAATTTGGCACAAAATACTAAGAGGACCAATAAACCAAGATGGACGTAGTACAAAAAAGGGAAAATTATAACGTGGGAACTACATTCATATTTATTAAATGAAAAGTTCACAAATTTAATAAAAACACGTGCGCATATTCCAAAACAAATCTTCATGTCTATCAAATCATATATAATGTTCACATATTTATGAAAAAGTACCAGTGTAATTAAAAGAAATGTTCATGCCTATGTCGAAAGTATTCACGGACTCAAGAACAAATTGAAATCAATGAAGAGACAGAAAACCAAGAGAATAAAATGGAATATCAAAAAACAAGATACAAGATTTTATAAAAATAATCAGCAAAATAAGTTTATTTTTGGCTAAGCAGCGAAATAAGTAAAAGTAAAAAGGCCAAGAAAAAAACAGAAAGCCTCAGCAAGCTGGGCTGGGCTCATTAGCGATTGTGGCCGCAGGAATAGGCTCACTTAAGCAAGCAAATAAATAAAGATGTTATGTGTATGTGTGTAAAATTTCAGGATGAAAAACGTTGAAATGCGACCTGTAAAAAAGACAAATCATGGATTGGGAGGATGAATAGTATAATGTGCTAAAAAGCTCCAGATTTGTCTTTTTTGCACAGTTCTCATTCCAACGTATTTTGCCCTGAAAATTTACACACATGTGCGTTATGCCTTCATGTATATCTGTATTTTTTTTCAGAATTTTTTGAAAAGTAGAAAATATAAGATTTAACGAAATTTGAATTTTTCAAAACCGAGCTCCATGGAGCTTGGCCTCCAAAGACAATATTCGGCTCACTAGTACATTTTTAACAACTTGAATACGCTGTTCAAAGGGTTCCAAGAGGAGTTGTCTTCTGATCACCTTACTCTCCAGAGATGATAGATTGCGTGCCTTTCTATGTGTCATCTAATTGACTGCCTGTTAAAGCTTCCAAGTATGAACCTGCTGGTCATTCTTTCCATGTGGTGGCATTGAAGCTCTGTCCATGGTCTTGATGAGAAAGAAGAGACTGAAACTGATAATCAGATGAGAAGATCCAAGATTTTTCTGCTGGTTCAGATAACTTCAGCAGCGAAGGAAAGAAGTCTGGTTCTCGAAGTCAACAGCAAGTCACTATGCATTGCTTGGGTTAGATTCAGAAGAGTTACCGTGTCATGGCTCATAAACACCATCCACATAAGCAGGCTACTCTTCTTCATGAGACAACAGAGGCAGCAAAGCAATCAAAGAATGATGAGATGGAGAGCCATTTCAAGCCGACGAACCCGAAGGCGCAGAAGTACATTAGATACGTGGTGATGGGACGATCAAATTAAGGGGAGAATGGGAGAAGAATTAGAGAAATGTTAGAACATGTACGCCAGGAACGAGATACGGTTGATGAATGTACGCCTTTGGTCCACGTGCACGCTTCATCAACATGTACGCTTCATCAACATGTACGCCTTTGGTCCACGTGCACGCGTGCTCCTGATCGCGACGGCCAGCCGGCGCGCCGACATATCTTTCGCAAGGGTTTCCCAGGCTACTGCGTATCACGTATCAACTACGCCGAGCTCGTGTTGATTCTCTTCCGTGGCCACCTCTCGCCCAAGGAGGAACATTTCAAGATGGGCAATCCATGTAATATACGTATTTAATACACTGACGCTAATCAAAGAGTAATTAGTACCCGGTCCATGCAATATATGAAGATGGACCAATTGGCAAATCTAGCTGACTTCGCCCTGGAAAGAATATTTGGATGTACCGACGTACATTTTTTTTAAGGGGGCTGACCCGGTCTCCACGTCATCATAATGCACACAACCATATGTCATTATTAGTAAGAAGTGCCTACTTCTAGGGATGATAGGATTTGAACCCGTGACCAGAATTGGCCATTAGTCCCGGTTCGTAAAGCCCCCTCCCCCCCCCCCCCCTCTTTAGTCCCGGTTTGCCACGACCTGGGACCAAAGGCCCACCACGTGGCACGAGCCCGTGCCGGAGCCTGGGGGTCCTTTAGTCCCGGTTACCAACCGGGACTAAAAGGTTTAGGGGTTTATGCTTTATTTTTCCTTTTAATTTTGTGTTTTCCATTTAATTCTTCTTCATTTTAAACATATTTTACGCTACTACATACTGTACACGTCATGCATATATAAATATAATTTCTCGTAGAACGAATCATATATCATAGAATTTCTCGTACGACCATATGCGCGCGCGCACACACACACACACACACACACACACACACACACACATATATATATATATATATATATATATACAATTTGGTACATATAATTTCTCCTACAATTTGCAGATCATTGCATGCAAGCATTAAGTATAATGGTATACTCCTTCGGGATCTATGACCTGGTCAAGCAAAAATCCCACAATTTCCTCTTGAAGTGCTCGTATGCGGTTCGTTGGTAGGAGCTTATCCCGCATCTCCTGCATCTTTATTAAAAAAGGAGCTCAATATGAATATATTAGTTGTGTGTATATATATTAGATCATGATAAAAAGAATTGTGAATTGTGTTTACGTACCAAAAGATTTCTTCCAGTTTTGCTCCTTTCTGTCATAAAGCGAATGTTCTCGCAAACGTAGTATGCACATAAATTATTCCCCAATGCCTGCCTCATGCACTTTCCGAGAATAGAATTCAATCAGATAATAATTAATCAAGCATAATAATGGTATTGAAACTAGAATTAAAGAGTTGCGCGGACGTAGCTAGTACTACGTAATTACGTACCCTGGGTCGCACCCATTTCAGCTCTTGTTTCCATGGGCCGTTAACCTCTTTGATGAACCTTTGCCAAACCCTGCCCGGCAAAGAAAATGAATAAAGAAGTTATTAATTAGTTGATATCAGGAAATGAACTAAAGAGGCTGACATAGTGCGATAATGATTGAAATTACCTGTCGAGCATCCCCTTCACGATTAAGTATTCTTTAGATTTTTTAAGTAGTGAGTCCAGTACTTGAACTTTTCCCTTGTCAACTTCAATGATTAGCAGGATCCAGTGAAAACTGCATGCGCACACGTTTGTATAATTAAGCGGGCATGTGCATAACTCATCAACTACACTTACTAACATCTAGTAAACAAAATAGAATTTGTAGTACAAGACAGTAACACTCACCCGAAGTTGTAAGGAAGTACTATTTCTGGTTGGGTATTTAGTTGCTTCAAAAACTCTAGCAAGCTTTTCTCTGTGTTTTTGTTGCTGATTTCCCACACACCTTCATTAACGGTATTTAGGTCAATGAACCCAATGCCATAGCGTCCAGCTCTTTTCATTTCATAAATCTTCATTCTGCATAATACCACAGAAAAGAATATAGTGAGGATAATTACAGGCAATGAATGAGCACAACTAGATACTTAAATTACAGAAAGAAATCACTTACAGACAATAGCAACTGACGAGAGATTTATCGAGTGCGTCTTGATTGAATAACTGAAACATTTCTTCAAACTCAATCCAAAAATCTTTTCCATGGAAGTAATGCTCTTCCTTGACTTTCATCATGTGGTCCTCTCGCCCGTTCTTTATTTCTCTCAAGTATCAGTCATGCAATCTGCGTATTTTCGTTGATAGAAGCGGGACCTCCTCAGGCCTGACCAGAGGTTGGCTGGGAACATATTTCCATGCTAGTTTCTCCTCTTTAAACCCGGGGAGAACCTCGATGCCTAGGAGTTGTTCAACAGTGACACCGACCTCTTTAGCCATCTGTCTATGAGCGTTGGTTATTTCTGGCTTATCGGCGGTACTCACATGTGATTGTACAATGAGCGGGGGATCGATTGCACTGCCTGTTCTCCCAGCTGGGGAACAGTTTTTCCGATTTTATTACTACCACTAAAAAAAGACACATCCGTGACATTTTGGGCCGAACGAATTTTTTTTCTGTCATGCTTATGACACTTCTATGACGATAATTGTGACAAAATCCGGTATCATCATAGATGTGGTGGGCTCCTACTTCTATGACAAAAAATCATGACTGAAAATTGTCTTTTCGTCCTGGGCGGGCCGGAGACGCAGCTGCATGACATTCTTTTGGCCGTCCATGACGGAAAAAACCGTGGTAGAAGCGAGGGCGAGGAAAATATCGGGGAGTTCCCGGTTACGGTGGGTGGTCGGGGCCGAGCGATGCACGGAGGGATTGCGCGTTTCTCTCGTACACGTACGCGCGTGGGTGCGAGGCGTTGGGCTCTAACTGAACCCGAGCGAGGCGTTCACCTACTGAACCCGAGCGATTGCACTGCAGGCTATGCGTTACTAAACCCGAGCGATTGATCGATCTGGCTGTTAACTGAACCCGATCGAGCGATTCCTTCGCTACTGCTGCTAACTGAAGCCGATCAAACCTGCTGCCTCTTGATGAACAGTGAGCGTTGTTGGGGGTTGGATAAACAGTTCCCGGTGTGGGTTGGATGAACAGGACCCCGTGGTAGTAGAGGCCGTTGCCGCTGGATGAACAGGACCCCGTGGAGGGCTGGTTGAACAGTAGCCGGTGGAGGGCTGGATGAACAGTAGCCCGTGGAGGGGTGGTTGAACAGGACCCCGTGGAGAGGGCTGGTTCAACAGTAGCCGGTGGAGAAGTGGTGGAGGCTGGATGAAGAGGAGCCCGTGGATGAACAGTAGCTGGTGGAGGCAGGAGGGAGACGCCGTGGATGAACAGTCGCAGGTGGAGGCTGGAGGAGGTCGACGGTGGATGAACAGTATCCCGTGGAGGCTGGAGCGAGGCAGTAGACGGTGGATGAACAGTAGCCCGTGGAGTCCCGTTTTGCGGTACGCCACACCCCTCCCGATGAACAGGACCCCCGTTTCGACCGTAGGATGTCGAAGAGAAGTCCGTTTCCTCCGTTTTGCGGTACGCCACACCCCTTCCGATCAACAGGACCCCGTTTAGACCGTAGGTGATCGAAGAGAAGTCCGTTTCCTCTGTTTTGCGGTACGCCAGACCCCCTTCCGGTGAACAGGATCCCGTTTCGACCGTAGGTGGTCAAACACAAGGCCGTTTCCTTTGGTCTGCGGTACGCCAGGCCTCGTTTCGGCTGTTCCGTCCAAGTCGGTTGGCTCCCAATGAACACGACGCATTCTGTTGCCTCCCGATGAACACGACGACGCAGTTTCTCCATTCCGACCCAGCCGGTTGGCTGCCGATGTACACGAGCTCTGGCCGGACGTATGCGCGACTAGGCGTTCGAGACCCCGCCCGTATGTATGTACGTGGCCGTATTTACTTTCTTTCACCCTGGCTGTACGTACGTGTACACGATATTGACGGGACTGCGTGACATGCTACGTCCGCGCCTCTACTACGACACGTGCCCTTCCTTACTCAGCCACGGTTCATCGCTGCAGCCTGCAGACAGACCGATCGACCAGTATGTACGTACACGTTCGCGACCAGAATGACAACGCTACGTACGCTTCGACCAGGTGAGTCCCGACTGTCAGGGAGGATAAGGAGGCACTTCCTTGCGTGGGAAGATGTAGCTGGTGGGTCCCGGCAGTCAGGGGGGAAACGTTTTTTGCGCGAAATACGGTGGCCTGTCCGGTGGGTCCCTGCTGTCAGGTGGAGGAATCATTATTTTACGCGTAATAAGGTTGTACTTCCTTGCTGCGGCCGTGGACCCAGCTGTCAGCCTCTCCATGTACAGTACTCTTCCGATGGAAGTCATTCCTTGACCACATTGACCACGCCGCGCCGAGAGCACCAAGGCGGTGGACGACGGCGAGGCCTAGGAAGGGGAAGACACGGAGCCGGGGAAGACGCGACAGTGGATGCCCACGCGGAGAGGAGTACGAAGGTTGACTGGTTCGGCTGTGGTGTGAGGCTGCCGTCGCCGCAGAATAACACGGGTTGTGGGTGAGTAGAGGGATGGCCTGGCCAGAGGTTGGAGTAGGGTGGGGCGGTGAGGCCTCCGCGGCAGCACAGCCGGCCACGGGGGGCAGGAGCAGGCGGCACGACCGGCGCTGGTTTGGGCGGCTGGAGCAAGAAGACCAAAAGTTGAAGAAGCACTACGACCGTTGGATGGACATCGTACGGTCACTGGAGCTAGAATCGTTCATATATTGACTAAGTTGACAAAGCCCTTCGTCCGCGTCAACTTAGTAGGCCCACAAGTCAGCCTCCCACTATGGTGGGTCCCAGCTAATAGGGGGAGTATTCATTTTTTTGTGCGTAATAAGGAGGCACTTCCTTGCGTGCGAAGATACAGCTGGTGGGTTCGAGCTGTCAGCGGGGGGAACATTTTTTTCACGAAATACAAAGGCCCTTCTGGTGGGTCCCAGCTATCAGGTGGAGGAATCATTATTTTGTACGTAATAAGGAGGCATTTCCTTGCGTGCGGCCGTGGACCCAGCTGCCAGCCTCTCCACGTACAGTCCACTTCCGATGGATGTCGTTCGTTGACCACGTTGACCACGCCGCGCCGAGAGCACCAGGGCGGTGGACGACGGCGAGGCCTAGGAAGGGAACGACACGGAGCCAGGGAAGACTCGGCAGTTGTTTCCCACGCGGAGGGGAGTACGAGGGTTTACTGGTTCGTCTGCCGTCGCCGGAGAATAACAGCAGGTGTGGGTGAGTAGAGGGATGGCTAGGCCAGCGATGGGAGTACGGTGGGGCGGTGAGGCCTGCGTGGCAGCACAACCGGCCGCGGGAGGAGGGAGCAGGTAGTCCCGCCGGCGCTTCTTTGAGCGGCTGGAGCAGGAAGAACAGAGATTGCAGAAGCATGACGGCCGTTGGATGGACATCCAACATTCACTACTCTCGTGTGTGGACTAAGTTGACACGGCGTTGCATGTGCGTCAACCTTTTTTTAGGAAAGCGTACACGTCAACCTGTAGTAGGCGCACAAGTCAACCTCAAATGTGTGGAAAACAGCATACATCCCATTTGCCATAATTTCTAATAATTTACAGCCCATTTGCTAATTCTTAAGGATTTTTTTGGAGCCCATCTTCTTTTTGTTAGCATTACTGCCCATATTATGGCCACGGTTAAAAATTATACCAAATTTTGCATATTTCGGTGCGGTCAACTGTTTTTAATTCCGAAATTTCGAGTCACATTCAAACTAATTTGAAAAATAAATTTATATAAATATAAAATCCAAATAATTGTCCACGCATAAAAATCAATGGAATTTAAAATCTTGTAATGAAAAAAAAATTGAAACTAATTCCCGGTTTGATGTGTTTTAAAAATGTACAACCCATTTCTCATTACTGATAGCCCATTTTCTGGGTAAGCCAAATAAAACTCTCCTCATCTTGAAAGATTTGCAGCCCAGCAGGACTGACAAAGCAAGTAGGCCTCGTTTGGGTATTTCTTTAAAAAAAGTAGAACTGGGCTAGCCATTTTCAGCAAGAAAAAAACACAACTGGGCTCATGATGTGGTAAACATAAATAAAACCATGGTTAGACGGGCCACAGCCCCCGCACAGCCACGTTGTTACCCTGATCCGTCGCTAAAACTAGTATAAATAACAACTGCTTGTTCCTAAAAAAAAGTAAATAACAACTGCGCGACCTACTGGGTCCCTGGTGTCAGCCGCTCATTGTGTAATTCTCTCGTTTATTAACTACGTTGACAATGGCGTGAGCCCCAGATGTCCAACCATTAGGAGGAACCATTTTTTTGGGCTTGTAATAACGAGGCACTTGCTTGTGTACTACCATGACCCTGGTGGGTCCCTACTGTCATCCTCTCCACGTACAATCATCTCCTTATTCCTCTCGGTTGTTTACGATGTTGACAACGCAAGAGGGCGGCGCACCGCGCACGGCGAGCGAACCAAGGCGGAGGACGACGGCGAGGCCTTGGACGGAACGAACATGAGCCGTGGAAGATGCGCCGGTCCAGTCGCAGGCGGAGGGGAGTACGAGGGTTGATTGGTTCGGGTGCGGGTGCGTGTTGGGGCTGACGTCGCCGGAGAATAACAGGACGTGTGGGGGAATAGAGGGAGGGACTGGCCAATGTTGGAGGGTACGGTAGGGCGGCGGAGGTGCAGCCAGCCGTGGGAGGCGGGAGCAGGCGGAACCGATGGGGTGGTTTGGTTTGGGCGGCTGGAGGAAGAAGACAAGAGATAGAAGATACACGACAGATGTTGGATGTCAATCCAACGGCTGGTAGGCAGAATCATTTGTTGACTATTAGCTAGTAAGTCGACACCACCTTGGATAGGCTTTTTCCTCGTGGGTTCCAAATGTCAGAATCCAAATCTGTCACGGTCATGCAGCCTTTCTTATGAAAATTTATACCCCATTTGGTGTGGTAGTTCAAAATAAGTTTGTGGGTGCTGGTGGGGCTAATCAATTGGGTTCTGTAATTCACAGTGAGCTCAAGCAGCCGGTGAGAGTGATGTTATTTCCCTTGGTTGGGATTTGATACAATAATTCACTCTTAATTAAACGAATGGCAAGCCATTTGCCTTGTTTCAAAGAAAATATGACAGTCACATCCGAGTTGAAAAGGGCAACAACATCTAACTCCATCTTACAAACTGTACAAAAGCACGAGGGTTAATTGTTCATCTGGTTTAGACAAAACCCAGATTGAAAAGGGCAACAACATGTAACTCCAGCACTGCTTTCGGCCGTCACAGTCAAATGGATCGGTCAGGTCCATAGAATGAACATCCTGGGTCGTAAAATTTACTGAATTATGACCACAAGATGTTGTAAATAGAAGCCCGGCACGTTCAGAAGCTCTTTTGTCCACTTGACGTGAGGTGGGTGGGAGTGAGGAGGAAGAAGAGCATCTAGGTTTTTTTGGGGGGCAGTGTGCTGGGTGTGGGTAGCGCCTCTCATTAAGTAAATATATGGGCTTTTGAATTGATTTTATTATTTACTAGGGTGGATGGGCTGTTTTGTCTTGGGCCCAGAGAAACAATTACTACTAGTACAGTGGAGACACTCTACAGCTACCCAGAAAACCAATTACTATTAGTACAGTGGATACACTACCGCTTCTGGCTCCTCCGAGGTCATCGAAACGTGTCCCTCTACTGAATGTCGTTTTACTTTTGTTCACTGACATGCGGACCATGCAGCGCGCAGGCCCAAATGCCATCCACCAAATTAGAATGCAGTATGCAGGCGGAGAGTCACCCCGGTCGTAGCGCGGCAGTAACGAGCCGTCGTATCACAAAACCCCACCTCCCCGCAGTCTAAGTTTGACGGACGAAGCAACCATCATTTCACTCTTCGCTGAATCCCCTTCTCCCTCACCGTCTTCAAGAAAGCCAACACTCGCATCTGCCACTGTTCTTCTCTCCCAACGAAGGGAAGGTAAGCGGATCCGTGATGTTGGTATATTTTTCAGAGAAAAAAAAAGAACTTTTGCAAAGCAGTAACCGATCCTCACTCTCTTTTTTGTTTCATTATCATTGCGATTGTGTTTTCCTTTCAGTGGTCTCCTAGTATTCGTCAGTTTCATGATGGACCAAGGAGAACCAGGCAAAGATCTACCGATGTTGGAGCAGACGCGGGAGGCTGATCCCCACGAGACAGAGAGCTCCAAGAAGATGGAGGCAGCCACCGAGCCGACCCCAGATACGCTCACGGCCACTACTGAGATGGCCAACGCCCCGTTTGAGGTTACATCCCCCGTGGCCCTGCAGAAGCAGTTTTCCCCCTTCGAGGATGTGTGCCCCCCCCGCTGAGCTGCCCAAGGCAATTTTCTTCTTTGCCGATCTCGATTGTGGTTTTTCATCTAAGTATGTGGTGATAAATAATGCAAAATTTTATTAGCTTCGATGCCATGCTACCTACCCTGTCATGCATACTTTTGACTCTACATAGTGGTTTAAATAACTTGTGTTTCTTATACTGGAAAGTAATTCAGAATTTGTTTCTGTTTCAATTAGAGCCCTGATGCAGACAACGATTGTGTGGTTGTACATGTCAC
This sequence comes from Thinopyrum elongatum, assembly GCA_011799875.1. Lineage (NCBI taxonomy): Eukaryota > Viridiplantae > Streptophyta > Magnoliopsida > Poales > Poaceae > Thinopyrum > Thinopyrum elongatum. The sequence goes on from CM022301.1 coordinate 496,983,686, forward strand.
TCGCTATGAGGCGGATGACCTGAATATACGCACTGGGAAAACAGAGTTCTTAGGTTGTTGGATCCTGGAAGCCATTTGCGCTTATACCAATGTCGAGATGTATTCCATCCTCACTGTTGTCAGGCGTGTTATCCAGGGTGTACTGAAGCACAAGAAGTTCAAAGCTACTCCTTCGTTTGTGAGGCATACTGTTCTTGTCAAGCTTACGCAGGAAGAGGACGTGGCATGCCTCCACAAACAAGTTTATGAGTGGCAAGGCCACAAGGTTATCTTCAGGAAGGTTCATAGGATTGAGCTGCTGCCGGACGTCCTCGATGATGTTCATGGCAAGGTCCGTCTTGTGTCCATCCCAAATTAGATCGAGGCATGAAATAGTTGCCCCAGCTAGTGTTTAATAGTAGTTTGGATTGTGTCTAATTATCCGAACCTTGCCTATTATCGAGCCCTCTGGGGCTAGTACTCTTTTTGAATCCATCTATGGGAACTGCTGCTACTTTTGTGTGCCCGTGAATCATGTGAGAACCATCCTAATTGTTGCCGAAACAGATGCGTCCTCACTAGTTTTTTCATGAATATGGCATGGTAAGACATAAGTTGTCACGGTTTATCATACGAGCAATGTGTGTTTGATGAAATAGAGTACTCGTTCGAGAACTGTGCGCCGACGTATACATAGGGTACGTAAGGCTGGTTAAGTACTTGTAAACACTATTGGTGCTACCCCACTTGTAAGCAGTTGTGCAAAACGCGGCACATTGGCTCAGTTCGCTTCAACACTAGGCTATCGACCAGCTAACAATCAATAATCTGCTGTCTGACATATAAGCAACTACGTATCTTGTTACAGTGGTTCATGCAGTTAACTGAGGCCACAATGTAAATTCCAAACGTTCACACGCTAGTCCAGCGTTCATGTGGAACATTCACATTAAACTCGGCTACATAAAATACTTGAAAAGCATAAGTTAAGCAATTTTATACATCTCAATGATTCATAGAACATAACAAACATATACTACTTCACAGCAAAAGACAAAGTTGTGAGAAGGTTTACAAATTAGGATAAATCAAGCAAGGCTTCTATGAGCAAAGGGCCTCCCTAGGCAGGCTTTAATTTCCTGGAGTTCACTCTGGTTTTTCTTGTTGCCACCATCCAGGGTTAGGTTCTCTCATTCCAGAATAACCAATTATAATTGTGTTCTCAGTTGGAATGCTGAACTGAACCATGTAGTGTACTGACCATCTGAACTTCTTGTGCAGTTCCACTAAATTTAAGCACCGCTATTTGCAGAAATAAGCAGACCACAATGCCTCTTGTCCGCGCACCTGTCCCAAAAACCTCCGTGTAGCCGTGCCAGCTAGTCCTTGGTCCATGGATGAACTGGTAGAAAGTGCATTCCGGACTGGGATGCAGTTGTTTTCGCTCGTCCCTGCACTGCAATCAGGAAGTAAAACATACAAATCAGCTTCTTTTAGATTGCGTTGGTCATTCTACCTAGTTACTACCAATGTAGGAATACCTGGAAGACGGGTGGTTAGAAGACGACAGCTAGGAATAGCCATCTCATTTTGTGCAGTTCTACTAAAACTGAGGTGTGTACTTTTGATTGCGCAGATAGAAACGATATGGAGACAGACATCCCTGTTTGCGCAAATATGAAATACGGTTATTTAAACAATGACAGTTATTTGCAGTGGCATATGATTAACAGCAGCATCTATTATGTTATAATTGGCACTACATTGACAGTATGAAAGTGCCCTTAAGTAAGTAGCATCACATCACATCAACACTGCCACTAGATTAACATGCAGAACAATAGCATTAGTATTACTGTCATGAGAGTAGCACATGGTCAGTAAATGTGCAATCAAATTTGTGCAGTTCCACTGGGATGAAGCAATGTTAGCGTGTGAGATTTATGTCTAACTCCAAAAACACAATTCATGGGAAATAAAGCAAGACAGAAGCACTTCATAAAATGGCGGTGGCATTGCTTCAATTTATCGACGGCACTAGACCATTACTTAATAGTGACATTAGGTGGCATTGCTTAATGCTTCATGTGATTTTACATTAACGGTAGCGATATGGGCGTAGGGACAGCAGGGGCATAAAGTGGTGAGGCAGATGTGGTTGCCGAGAGCGGCAAACACTCAGGCAACATGTCTGCATTTGTCCCATTTTTTATCTCCTCGGTGACATTTTCCTATGTGAGCACAGGAAATCTAGACCTGCTCGTTCTCATTTGTGTTGTCCCCCAACACCCCTCACTTTCTTTCCTTTTTCGACCAAGAGACAGGTCCACTTCCCCCCACCCTTCGCCATCTGCCATGCTTTCTTCGCCTTTTCAACCAAGAGACTGGTTGGGTAGCCAGTATCCACTACTTTCCCCCGTTTCCTCTTAGAACCAAGTCCTAGATTCATGCTACAGCTTTCCCACTTTCTTCCCTGTTTGAACCAACTCTTAGATTTGACTGTATGAACTAGCTTTACCTCTAATAATAGTTAAAGTCTAGGTGGCTTTGGAACAGCCGACGGAAGTTGAAAAAGATCCACACGCAGCCACGTGGGGGAGCTGGGGTAGTAGAGCAAGGTAGGTTTCGAAGGAATATATACCTGAGGGTCGTCGGCATGCGGCAAAGACGGCGTCGGGAGGCCGCATCTTGGCCACAATACCGTAGGGAGGAAGAAGGGGTCGGAGGCCCTCCCGAGCCGGCGTTGTCTCGGAGAGAACGGCACGACCGCCGATCGGGACGCGCGGGCAGCCGTTGGTATCCTCCCTCGCCGCCGACGACCGCGTGAACGATGCACCTACACCCCTGCCCTGGTCGAGGTGGTCCGTTCGGATTTGTGACTAGCCGTGAGCAGAGAGAGAGAGTGTGTGGCCACCTATGTCTTGCTTAGATCTGGAGAGGATGAGAGAGTGAAAGAGAGGAACCCTAGTAAAGCAAGCACTGAGGCTCCTGCTTATATATATAGTGGAGTGATTTTGTTGTACCAGCCATTATTAAATTGAATACGCGCGAACCACTATTTTTGTTTAAAGTTCAAGTAAAAATAAAACTCGATCAATAACGTGCCACCGCGTCCAGGACGCACTATACTGTATCATTCACGTGCGGTCCCCGACCCTCCATCAAGTTGAAAACGGAGTTAGACTATTCAAAATGTCAATTGGGATGCCTCTTTGTAAACAAATGCGCTCCTAGCTTCAAAAAAATGCGCTCCTACGTGTACCCGTGAGTGGGTATGAGAGAACTAGTGCGTGCGTGCACCGCTTCTCTTCGTGAGATTACAATATACTATGCCCAAAGAACGTTCGCCACAAGAGTAATAGTATAAGTGTGTGACGTGTGAGTTAAAATAAAAGGTGCGTGACGTCTTTTATTGTTTAGAAGTTCTGAGGGTAGGGTGTGAAGAGCACATATGTGTGTGACGTCTACCTACAGATAGACGGTGGCTGCGAGAGGACTCGGGAGAGTCGTGACTCGTGAGGGTGCATGTGTGCGTGAGAGAGAGGGGGCACATATCAATGCAATGCATGTGTCCGTAAATCATATCTGACAAACGTTCGCCACAAGCCGTTTCCTGATGAACGCCGTAAGAACCGTTAGATCGGCATCCGACTGTGTCAGTTTTGCCATGTCATTTAACAGAACAACCAATCCTCCGACACACAAATCTTCCACGTGAGTGTTAGCAACCGCCGTATGCTCCTCCCTCCGTTCCAAAATGCAGTGCATATAGCTTTATTGAAAATTCGAACCTCGCAAACTTTTACCGAGTTTTCGTGTACCAAAATGTACATATAGAATACCCAGTATATATCATTTCATTCATCTTCGAGAGGTAACTATAAAGATAGGGGAGGAGTGTACAAAGAAAGACCGTCGTATCACCTGCAGCAATTTCAACCATCCTTTGGTGTGGAGGAATATCATAGGAACTCTATATGATATGATTTTTATAGGATTTTTTCCTTTAGAGCCAATTGGTTCATAGGAATAGATTCATATACTCCACATTTCAAAGGAAAATAAACATGATATCATTTTTATAGCTTTAGAGCCACTTGGTTCATATGAATGGATTCCTATACTCCGACAATTTCAAAGGAAAATAAACATTAGCGTATATTCAATAGAAAAGTTCCTATGATGTGAACCAAATGACATCTCTTTTCTAATCCCTCCTCGTAGGAATTGAGATACATGTCATCTCTAGATTCAGTAGAAAAGTTCCTATGATGTGAACCAAATGACATCTCTTTTCCAATCCCTACTCATAGGAATTGAGATACATGTCATCTCTTTCCCTACAACTTCCATGTCTACATCTTCTATTCCTAAATAGCTAGTACAACCCACTAGTAGCTTTTTTCCTGCACATGCAACTATGGCACAAGAACACGTCATGCATGCAAGTCATAAATCACATTGTTTTTGTACTCTATGCATGCAAGCACCACATCATCAATTCGTGCATGTTACTCATAAGTTATTTCTTGCATTAAATTTTGTATTGACAATGTATGTGTTGGTCACGTGCATACATATGTAGTTCACATTCACATTTTTGTTAGAAATGTCATTCTTTTAACTGCAATTCATTTTTTCTCTTTGTACTTATTACATTTTCATTTTAAGCATACATTCTCTTACCATTAGTTATAGATGTTTTTGGAGGAACTTTTATGCATTATTTTGAGTAGCAAATTTCACGCGGCCGCGGGTATATCAAAATGCGGGGCCCATGCATCATTGCCTTTCGGTCGAACCTACGTGCACAATTTTTTGTATGTATATTTCCACTGGTCCTCGAACCCAAAATGTTGCCTCGTTCCCGTAAAACCAAGCGGCCCACACATATTAAGGCGTCGACTCGAACTCAATCCCTCTCCCATTTACTACGCCGTGGCCCCGCACACCGTAGTACTCCTACAAACCCTACTGCCGCACGCATCATCGGTTTTCTTCAAGACGACGAGGGAGAAGCGGATTTGTAGTGGAAGCGCTTTAAAAAAAAGGATTTGCAGTGGAGGCTCCTACCCTAGGGTGCCCTAGGTAGCTGCCGCACGCATAATTGGTTTTCTCTTTTCTTTATGCTCTTGCGCCCTAGAGTGAAATGATGGTTGCTTCGTCCGTCCACCTTAATGCGGGAAAGGTGGGGCTTTGTGATTTGACCCCTCATCGCTCATTTACTACTACTACGGCGCTACGACCGGGGTGCCTCCAAGTCCAACCGCTGCTCCGAACTGTAATTTGGTGCATCGCACGTGGAACAAGACGGTGGATGAGCCACATGTCGGCCAAAGGGGTCCTGTTAAGTGTGTCGCCATTTCGTGTGCGGACTAACCCTGCTTGAGTTGCTACACCAACACGACAGGAGCAGCCTACCACTTGGTTTTTGCTCCTTGGTGAATCCCGACTATATTGATCTAAAAAGATACTACTCCCTCCGTCTCGGTTTATAGGGCATGCACGTAGTTCTAGGTCATCCATTTGACTAACTAAATATGAGTTACTATGCCACAAAAAGTATATCATTGGATTCTTAAGCAGATGTAGTTTCTAAACATATATTGTTCATCACATATATAGCCACTTAAATTCTCAACCTATAACGACGTGCATGCCCTGTAAACCGATACGGAGGAAGTAGTAAAAATGAGGTGATTTTACCGAGCGGTGGGCGGGGGAGCATGGCCTGTCATGCGGTCCCATGTGTCATGATGTACCAAGGCGATGCGCGTCCCTCTTGAGGCAGAACAATGGCAGAAGCAATACGTGGTTTTCTTGAAGGAGATGATGGCGAAGCGGATTCAGCAAAGTGTGAAATAATGGTTGCTTCGTCCGTCTGGGAAGGTGCGGCATTGTGATTTGACGTCTCATTGCTCATTACTACTACTGGGGTGCTACGCTGGGGTGCGTCTCCCCTGCTGTTCTGCACTGTTATTTCATGCATGACACGTCGACCCGGTTGCTATATGTCCCACATGTTGGCGAGAGGAAGTACAGAATTCATGAAAGCAAGCATCTCCACTCTTTTAGTACGACGGAGGAGTACAAGACACGGTTTGGTTTTTGCTGCTTCGCGCGATCCATCGATACAAACCCGGACTAAAAAGGCGAGGGCGGGTCTTTTCCCGCGCAGCAGGCAGGGGAGTTTGGCATAGTCTGTTCGAGGCAACGAGGCAGGAAGGGAAACAAGCAAATAAAGGCTGTAGTACTACTCCTATGTACCACTGTACTACTCCTACTAGTACTAAAAGACATATATTTCAAACAATATGATAATCTCTCTAACCAAGGTAGGGACGAGGAGTAAACGGAGGGAGTAGTAAAATTTTCTCCTCGTCCTGCGAGCCACCGCGCGCGTGGGCGAGGGAGCGGGCGTAGGCGTAGTAAGCAAGCTTCTGCTCGTCCTGCGACTCTGCAAGCCACCGCGCCCTTGGGCGGGGGAGATGGCGTACTAAGCAAGCTTCTCCTCGTTCTGCGAGTTGACGGGACACATCAAAAGTAATACTACGTACAGAGCATCTCCTGTGTATAGAGCCTTGCCTCTAAGGTAGGCCCCACATGTGTTGCAATTAGTACGTAGATACAGTAGTAAATTCTCACTATCTAGTAGTACTAGTAGTACTCTACACTACTACTACTATGAGGCCATCCAACTGTGTCCCGGGCTCCCGGTAGAAGACCGCGGATACCGATTGTTCGTTCATATTTAAATTTGTTTTCACACAGCAAAATATATCTACTCTTATAAAAAACCGAGTTGGTGATGATGGTGTGCCTGCCATCTTGTAATATAGACCGTCCGACCTATATCTGACGGATAGAAAGCAAACTATGACAATTTTACAAAAGATACCCGCACCTCTCTCCACATTTACAGATAAGGCCTTGCCTCGTTCATCCTTATCTCCCACAACCTCATTGCTGAGCAATTAAAAAAGGAAGTCTCTGGAACAATCTGGCATGGTGGCCACTGCCGGCGCCGTCCATCCCCATGCCTCTGCCCAGTCCGACCACCAGCCACCACCACGCCCCACTCCTCCTCACCTTATCTCTCATCTTTCTCGAGATATCATTTTTTCATGAAATTCTCGAGATACCATTTTTTCAATAAAATTCTCGAGATATCCTGCATCAGTCACTTATGATGGGACACCTTTAAGTTGGCAGTGTGATATTGGTTTGCGTCTTGAATATGATTTCTAGCATGTAGTGCTTCTAGTTTGATGAACACCACCTATGACGAGACAGTTTTAACTTGGCAGAGTGATATTGATTGCACCTTCTATATGGTGTCTAGCTTGCAGTGCTTCTAATTTGTTGAAGTGCCTTCTGCTTAGTTACCACATCATAGGTGTGAATATGTCAAGCCGTATAGTTTTTCGTACATATGCAATCCTTGTATCATGACTTTGCCTTTCATCAGAGTAGTGTTCGTCAGTATCATGCATGAATGAGTTTTGAAGAGCAAATTTTATTCCTTTTTCTTGTCGGTTTGACCTCACAATGCAAAATCAATAAAGCGGAAGGAAATTGGTAAGGTATTGGATGATGGTGGTCCTTCCGAGCAACTGAAACGAAGGGTCTCTACAGATTCTACTCCGCCATCCTCCCAACAAGATTCGCAAGACAATGCAAGGCTAGACAGTCAACGTAGCTGTGTAGATGATGAGCACATCTCCCCAACTCCACCATCACAGGTGTTTGCTCTAACTTGGCACTATTATATGTGGTTGCATGATGCGTATGATGTCTAGCTTGTATTGCTTCTAACTTTGTTGAATTGCATCTGCTTACTTTACACATAATGCCTGTGAATATGACATGTGTTCCTGTTTCTAGAACATACTATATCTGATCACACCATGTTCTTACATCAGACTACTGTTGTTGCATATCCCGCATCAGTCACTTATGATAAGGCACCTTTAAGTCGCCACTTTGATATTGGTTGCGTCTTGCATATGATTTCTAGCATGTACTGCTTCTAATTTGTTGAAACGCCAGACAGTTTGAACTTGGCAGAGTGATATTGGTTGCATCTTTCATATGGTGTCTAGCTTGCAGTGCTTCTAATTTGTTGAAATGCCTTTTGCTTAGTTACCACATCATAGGTGTGAATATGTCATGCCCTCCTGTTTTTCGTACATATTCCATCCTCGTATCATGTGTTTGCCTTTCATCCGAGTAGTGTTCGTTAGTATCATGCATGAATGAGTTCTGAAGAGTGAATTTTATTCCTTTTTCTTCTCAGTTTGACTTCACAATGCAAAATCAATACAGCTGAAGGAAATTAGTACGGCAGTGGATGATGGTGGTCCTTCGGAGCAACTCAAACAGAGGGTCTCTACAGATTCTACTCCGCCATCCTCCCAACAAGAATCGCAAGACAACACAAGGCTGGACAGTCAATGTAGCTGTGTAGATGATGAGCACATCTCCCCTACTCCACCATCACAGGTGCTTGCTCTAACTTGGAACTGTTATATGTGGTTGCATGTTCCGTATGATGTCTAGTTTGTATTGCTTCTAATTTTGTTGAATTGCATCTGCGTAGCTTACAACTTATACCTGCAACAATCACATACCCATAAGACACATTTAACTTGGAAGTGTGATGTAGGTTGCATCTTGCATTGTCTTCTAGCTTGTACTGCTTCTAATTTCTTGAAATGGCACTTACGACGAGACACTTTTTACCTGATAGAGGGATATTGGTTGCATGTTCGTATGGTGCCTAGCTTTCATTTCTTCTAATTTTGTTGAAATGCCTTCTGCTTACTGTTTTTGATACATATTCCATCCTCCTATCGTACGTGTGAATATGCAATGCTGTCTTTTTTGTATATATTCCATGCTCCTATCCTGTGCTTGCCTTACATCAAAGTAGTGTTCGTCTGTATCATGCATCAACCAGTTATGCAGAGCTACTTTTATTCATCTTCTTGTGGTTTTGACTTCATAAGGCAATATCATAAAAGAGGAAGGAAAAGTGTAAGTTATGGGATGTTGGTGGTCCTCCGGACCGACGCAAACAAAGACTCTCTAGATTTGCCACTGCTACTGCTAATGTTGTTGAAGTCCCAAGTCTACATGATGAGTTCATCTCCCGTACTCCACCATCGCAGGTGCTTGCTCTAAGTTGACAGTGTGATAATTGGTTTCATGTTGCATATGTTGTTTAGCCTGTATTTCTTCTATTTTGATTAAATTGCACCTGCTGAGTATATACGTTATACATGTGCATATGACATGCCTTTCTGTGTCTAGAATACACTGCATCTATCTATCATACCATGTTCTTACATCAAAGTACTGCTGTTGTGTATCCCGCATCAGCCACTCATGATTGGACGCTTTTAACATGGCAGTTTGATAGTGGTTGCATCTTGCATTGATTTCTAGGTTGTACTACTTCTAATTTTTCGAAATGCCACTTATGACAAGACACTTTTAACTTGGCAGAGTGATATTGGTTGCATCTTTCATATGGTGTCTAGCTTGCATTACTTCTATTTTCTTGAAAATCCTTCTGCTTAGTTTACACATTGTAGCTGTGAATATGTCACGCCGTCCTGTTTTTCTTACATATTCCATCCTCATACGGTTGTCTTACATCAAAGTATTGCTTGTCTGTATCATGCATCAATGAGTTCTGAAGAGCGATTTTATTCTTTTGTGTTGTGGGTATGGCTTGACATGGCAAAGTCAAAAAAGAGCAAGGAAAAGAATATAGTAGGGAATGGTGTTACTCGTCGGGTGCGACAGAAAAGGATCTGCCCTCGAGATTCTGCTGGTACTTATAGTGCAGTACAAGGTCCAAGTCCACCGGCTAAATCTACAAACACAGTATCACCTGCTCCACCAGCTGTAGCATCCGCTTCAACTGTACCGACATCTCAACGAGTTACTCGTTCGTTTGCTCCGCAACTGGCCAGTTCCCAAGCTGCCTTCACACCTAACACTATTTCGGAAGCACTACTGACACAACAAGACTTGCAAGATCAGATGAACCTCATGAGGATCAACACCAAGACGGTACCTGACCGAGTCAAGTTGCAGTTGTATGCTCCTTTATATGTACTCTCACAGTTTGATGTGCACTAACACTTTCCATATTCGTTGTTGAACTAGCACCACGGCGCAAGCGGAAACAGACTTCAGGGATAATGCTTGACATATTAACAAAATCTAAAGGAGGAAGAATGGAGATCCATTTTGTGGCAGGTTTAAAAAGGCCACGTGATGCTACAGAGTCAGCCAAGTTAGTATCAGAGGAAGCCGTTGCCGTTAGGTGTCATGCACGTATCCTCCCAACGTGGATCTAGTACAGGAATGAGAAAGACAATACCGAGTTTAACACCTTCCTTGACCATTTATCCGTAAGTAATGTTATTCATCGCAATTTGTAATATTGTCTTGCTCTGTCCCATACTTTCTAGCTTCCTCCTAATAAGACTAACATTCTTTTTTCAATAGATGAGGTTCAAGTTGGATCCGAAAGATGATGCAACTAAACAAGCATGCACTCATGTTTTTCAGTCTGGTCTGCGACAGTATCGGTATCACCTTAGAAAAACTCACTTTGAAGGCAAGGCTAACAATGAAATCGCCCAAACATCTCCAGTGGAATATATTACAGATGAAGACTGGACAGCCCTTGTTAAACACTGGTCTGACCCAAAGTATCAGGTAGGGTATATGTATTTGATCAGATCACATATTGAACTTGTATTTACGTATGTGCCTTACAAGTGTATCTTCTTCTAGGCTAACTTTTTGAAGAACAAGACCAACCGTTCTAAAGTGAAATTCCAATAGACAATAGGATCTCGTAGCTATATTACACACTGCGAGGCTCTTGTAAATAGCTGCTACTTCCTTCTTTTTTCTGTGCCATATTATCGTATCTATATTGACTTGTTCCAAATACAGAGGAAAGCCCGTGCGGACCAAATAGAACCTGAACCGAATGCAGTACAAATCTTCAAGGATTGCCACACCAGCAAGATGAAGGGCATGAGCACACCAGTTCAAGCCGCTGTTGTAAGTCCTTACTCCTCCTGCCTTTGAACTGCTTGTTACTTTGACGTGTTCATTTAACTGCTTGGTTTGCAGCCAATGTTAGTTACTCTGTTCACTTTTATACACAGTTGTCTTAACGTATCATTTCACCCTACATGGTTTAAAAGAGATGAAGGATATTCTTTTGGTCTTGATCTGTAATCTAGTTGTGATGTTCACGTGCCCACACAATGATACAATAGCCTGTTTGTTTTATATCTGTTTGCCCATGATATGAATGATGTCATACTATGTTCATCCTACTTTAAACCATGTCTCTTTATCCTTACATGTCAATGAATGTGAGGAAATAGACAATACAATAGGCATGCTACATGGACATATGTTCCGAAAGTTATTTTATTATGTAGTTGGCACTACAATACATGCTAATGTATTACAGTAGTTCACCAAAATAAGTTATATATAAACGTGAAACCTACTTTGTTTGTTTTTGTCTCATTAGTAACCTATCTGGTACACTAATCTACAAGTTTAAACTTTCAGCAAGCTATGGAACAAATGATTGAACAGCCACAACCACCTGAAGGTGACGAGGCTACCACAGGCACAATGTCACCTCTTGCTGCAGTGCGTCAGTATCTCTCCACTAACAGTGCAAAAAGTACCTTCCGCGTAATTCTGGGTTGGTTGTCAAGGTAACCTCAACCAAATTGCCTACTGAACAAAATCTTCCGGCTAGACAGAGTGATATATCTGTGCTCCAGACACAAGTCCAATCCCTAATGGACGTCATTTCGGAAACAAGAATAGTGGTTGACAAATGTCATCAAGATATGAATGGTTTTGAAACCAGACTATCAGACATTTGCTTCATTGTTCAAGAGCAATGGCGGAAAAAGGGGATGATCATGCTACTCCATCAGATTCTACAGCCTGAAAATTTAGCACTCAGGTCAAATGATCTGTGCTTCTATACATCAGATGGTGCTTTTATCTGCAAGGACTGTAAACTTTATGCCAACAGGCCTTTTGTTGTATAGCTGGAATTTATTTTGTTGTGATACAACATTTATCGTGCTGCCAAAGGCTGTAGAAATTACGATGCTATTTTTGTATAGTGTAGGTTTATCTTAGTAATGTATTCGGCCTAAAGCTTCGTAGGAGCCCAACGTGCCAACATTCGTTAGGCCCATTCCAATTGGGCTAAAAACGATTATGGGCCGTAATTTGCATGTAGCCCACTAAGAATATCTGGGCCTAAATCAGCATAAGCTTTCATATTTTTGGTAGGCCTGTGCCCCTAGTGGGCCTTTAATAGGCCTAAACATAATTTGGGCCCTCAGTAATAATAGGCCGTTAACATGTGTAAATATCTCGAGCCCATAAATAACATGGGCCTTTAATAGGCCGAAAGTGAGATTGGGCCCTGATTGTGCCAAATAACCCACTGGTCATTAGCAGGCCGAAATGTATCTCAGCTCGTGGTGGCCCATTTACAATGCGGATCGTTCACAGGCCGAAATTCAGACGGGCCGTAAATGCGCCGACCTACTACATGGTCCTTTAACAGGCCGGAAGTTTGGTTGGGCTTGATTAGTATCAGTTTTATATGGGCCGTTAATAGGCCCGATGTGATGTTGGGCCACATATGGCCCATGGATTTCGTCCGACGTTAACAGGCCGAATATCACAACAGGCTGGAAGTGGCTCAAATCTACAGTGGACCTCTAACAAGCGGAATGTCAGACATGGCCGAATATGACCCAAATCCTTCACGGTCATTTATGGGCCGAAAGTTACAATGGCCAATAAATGGGCCCAAATTAAGCAGGACCTTTAACAGGCCGAAAACACACCGGGTCGTAATTCGGCCCAAATACTTAGCAGACTGTTAACGGGCCAGAAGTGACCATGGGCCGCGATGATGACAAGTTTAGAACGGGCCGTTGACGGGCCAATTTGACAATAGCCATACGGGCCTTAACTACGAATGGGCCATCTGCAAGTAGGCCGTTAATGGGCCAGCCCGCTAATTTTGACTGGGCCAGCCTTTTTAACCTAAATGGGCCGCTGTTGAGCCTTGCCACGTGTCGATGTATCATAGGCGCCTCCTGTCCATTGGGCGATTGACATCTGTCCTTTTCGGGTGTTGACACGTGCTTGCTATAGCCAATGATAATTTTACACGTGGAAAATCCTCATTGGTCCCAGCTGTTAACGGGTTATCGGATCCAAACCGGAACCCGATAGCTTAACGGCGACCCGTTACGGTGGATGCCACTTGTTGGTCACCCTTGATGAAAGCACTTCTATGACGCGCGATTTATCATCATGGAAGTGGACACTTCCGTGATGATAATTTTGGTAATGTCATGGAACACTTCTACGACAACACAGGTATGACTATCTTGATTCTGTCATAAAATCGTCATGGATGTACATGCATGACAAAAAATGTGACCTACTGTGACAAACATGTATCATCACGGAAGTGTGTTTTTTTGTAGTGTACTTGCTTGGCTCGAGATCGACTCTCGCTCCTTATCTTTTTGTGCATGATATGACTTCTTAATAGAGCGCTCATAGTCTGAGTCCGTTCTCTTCACAGCCGGTTGAGCCATATCCACAAAGTGTTGTATGACTTCCTCAGGTATTTTCTCCTTTGGCGGCGGGGGCGGTTTCTTCACAAAAAAGGCCTTGACTTCGGCATCCGCTATGGCCTTAGTTTCCTCGTCACTCCTGTTGTAAGCCAACTTCTTTTTGGTAGGAGGAGAGGCTTTCTTGCTTGGTGCTCTCATCCGCTTTGGAGAAGGCTCACGCGCCCGACATCGATATGGAGGACTCGCGCTGATGGGCTCCGTCTTGGGGTGGGGTGGAGTCAGCTGACGCGGTGGCGGACTAGCGCCGCGCTCCGTCTTGGGCAGGGTTGGAGTTGGCTGACACGGCAGACTTGGAGGAGGAGTCGGCTGACGCGGCGGACTTGGAGGAGGAGTCGGCTGACGCGGCGGACTTGGAGGAGGAGTCGGCTGACGCGGCAGACTTGGAGGAGGAGTCGGTGGCCTTGGAAAGACAAGGCAATCCTTTCTCCATAGAATCATACGACGTATGGCGTCTCCCAGTGTGCGCTCCTCCTCACCTCCAGGAATGTCAAGCTCTAACTCGTCATATCCCGACATCACTTCATCCACCTTGACATGAGCATAGCCAGATGGAATCGGATTGCCATGGAAGGTTGCTTCAGGGGGATTTGGTAAAGCATAGCTGTACACCGCCTTCATGGATATGTTCTTCACTTTCATGTGTAGCTCACAAGATGTCGTACCTTTGATATCATCCACGGGGTATCTAGCCAGCAGTGCATCATCGGCCAGGGTGGAACCCACGCTGCTTTTCGGCATAGATGGGACGGTGCTATCCAATGCTGGATCAGCTTGCTGCTGCCGCTGAGACGCCCTTTCCTGGCTAAGTGAGTCGATCTGCTCCTGCTGCCGCATGAAAGCGCGTTCCAACTCTGCGTGCTTTGATTCTACCTGTTGACGGCAGTCTGCTTCCGGCTTCTTCTGCTCCTCCTCCAGCTTCTTCTTTCTCGCATGGCTTCTGTAAGTGGGGTTCCAATCCGCAAACCCCTCAAACCACAGAACAACGCCTTTGCCTCATGTTCGTCCCGGGTGTTCAGGATTCTTCAGGGCACGCGTAAGCTCATCGCTTTCTCTCTCGGGCTTGAACGCCCCCGTTCGAGCATCTTCTATTGCAACAAGTAAAGCGTCGGAGGCTTCTTTAAGACTTGCCCGCTCCATAATCTCCCCTGTCTTTGGGTCCAACTTTTCCACATGCGCATAAAACTAAGCCCTGCACCTATCGGGCCAACCCAATGATTTTGGAGTGACCCCTGCAGCAATCATCTGTTCCTTAGCTTCATCCCACTTAGGCCGGCCGACCTGGTAGCCACCTGGCCCCAGTGTATGGTGCCACTTTTTTTTCGCAGCATTAATCTTGTTTATTCTCGACCGTCCTGAGTTGTTTCCGATTCCTTGAACTTCACGGAAGAGTCCCAGTGATCTTTTGCCTTCACCAGTGATCCCTTGAATTCTGGAGTCTGCTTTCCTGCTTCGACGTAGCCGGCCCATAATCTTTTCTTGTGGTTGCAGAATTATGTGGCCATCTTCTTAAGAGCATTCTTCTTGACTTTCTCCCATTCTGCATCTGTCAAATGATCTGGTAGGGTGAAATGTGACATGAGAGATTCCCAAAGCAGATCTTTTGCTATTTCGGAGACAAAACTAACTCCTCGATCTCCCTTTGCTGGCTTATTCCATTCTTGAACGGCGATCGCGATTTGGTCCCTGACAATAACTCCGCACTGACGTTTAAATTTGTCCGCATTCGCTTTAGGAGCAAGCGGTTCGCCACTTGGTTTGACCACATCGATGTTGTACTTCATGCCAGCTGGCAACCTTTTGGCCGGGCCTCGTACTGCCCTGCTGCTTGCTGCTTGTAGAAGATTTGCTTGATCCGGAGAGCTAAAAGAAGAAATATCGATTCGTTAATATATATATATATATATATACACACACACACACACACAAATTAATTAATACATGTAATGATCACCAGAGGCCTTATATATACCTCGCCGGTCTTTGTTAATTGAAGAGTATTTCCTTTGCCATCATTGTTTGTGTGGCCTTCGTCTGTTTTTTCTTCCTGAAATATTCCCTCACCGGAATTGTTCAGATGTTGTCAGCCGTCATCTTCGAATTCAGGTTCACCCTCAGCTGGGTTTCAGATCATGTCGAACAAGATCTCGTTTTGATCATCGTCGTCACTGCCGCTAGCGTCCATAGCTTAACTAATCCAGAAGAAAGATAAAACAATTTAGTATTCAAATTAGAATGCATCTCGAATAATATCACTAATACATGCATCATCGAATATTATCATATATAATCTTAAATACATCTCGAATATTATCACTAATACATCTCAAATAATTCAGTTAATGCATCATCGAATATTATATCGAATATAATCTCGAATACATCTCGAGTATTATCACTAATACATCTCGAATATTATCATATAACATCACTAGCTAATACAGATCGAATATTATCGAATAATCTAGTTTACTCGCGATTCTTGAGGCGCGGGCGGTGGACACCCAAAGAGAAGGAGCCATCACATGATCATAGCTCGGGTGAGATCCCTGAAGAACCTGCCAGGTATTGGAGAACCTGACGTCCAATGTAACCATGTAGCGACGGACGTGCTAGTCCTCCTCCCTGACACGGCGACGTACAACCTCCGGGTGGGCTGGCTGCCTCCGCACCGAAAGTGACCCGCGCGTCCGCCACCAAAGAAGCTCTGGGTCGACGACGGGAGCCCGGTTCCTCACCAAGCTGCGCGCCCTGGAAGGTAGCACCTCCCAGTGCCAGCCCGGCGGAGCCCAATCCCGGACATGGCGTCTCTCAAGCAGGTTGCCGCCACCGAGTCGACGACGAGGATGCGGGCCGGGCATCGTCGACACCAAAAATGTTTCTATACAAATTTAACATTTTTTAAATGCTTGATTATGATTTTTGTAATTGTTGTTCACTTGGTTTTGCAAATACATGACAAACTTTTGCAAATACAACATTAAGATATTAACATTAAAATATTTTTAATACATGGTCAACTTTTTTCTATGCTTGGTCAAAATTCCTTAAATGTTTTCTATGCAACTTTTTTCTATGCAAATTTTTTCTATACTATACATATGGTCAATGTTTTCCTATGCAACTTTTTTCTATGCAAATTTTTCTATACTATACATATATATGGTCAACTTTTTCCTATGCAATTTTTTTCAATACTATGATACAACATTAAAAGTATAAAAAACTAAAAAACAGAAAATCTATGCATACATATATAAATATATACTAATTAATAAGCATCTAGTGAAAAAAAACTAAAACATACATACATATATACATACATACTAATTAATAAGCATCTAGTGAAAAATATCTAATGAAATCTAATACATACATACATACATACATTGTATAAAAAAACATCTAGTGAAAAAAAAGTCGCCGGAGATCGAGGGGGCGACGAGCTCACAGCGGGCGAGGTAGGCGACGGCGAGGTAGAGGCGGGCGAGGTAGGCGACGGCGAGGTAGAGGCCGGCGAGGAGGGCGCGAGGAGGAGGGCGCTGATGTCTACTACACAACCTTCTTATTGTAGACTCGTGTTGGTCCTCCAAGCGCAGAGTTTTGTAGGACAGTGACAATTTTTCCTCAAGTGGATGAACTAAGGTTTATCAATCCGTGGGAGGCGTAGGATGAAGATGATCTCTCTCAAACAACCCTGCAACCAAATAACAAAGAGTCTCTTGTGTCCCCAACACACCCAATACAATGGTAAATTGTATATGTGCACTTGCTCGACGAAGAGATGGTGATACAACTGTAATATGGATGGTAGATATAGGTTTTTGTAATCTGAAAATATAAAAACAGCAAGGTAACTAGTAACAAAAGTGAGCAAAAACGGTATTGCAATGCTTGAAAATAAGGCCTAGGGTTCATACTTTCACTAGTGCAAGTTCTCTCAACAATGATAACATAATTGGATCATATAACAATCCCTCAACATGTAACAAAGAATCACTCCAAAGTTTCTATCGGATAACGTAGGACGAAAACGTGCATCAACCCCTATGCATAGATCACCCCAATGTCACCTCGGGAATCCGCGAGTTGATTGCCAAAACATACATCAAGTGAATCAATAGAACATCCCATTGTCACCACAGATATCCCATCGCAAGACATACATCAAGTGTTCTCAAATCCAATGCTCAATCTAACATAACGAAACCTCAAATAGCAAGACTCAATTCATCACAAGAAGGTAGAGGGGGAGAAATACCATATGATCCAACTATAGTAACAAAGCTCGCGGTACATCAAGATTGTGCCAAATCAAGAATATGAGAGAGAGAGAGAGATCAAACACATAGCTACTGGTACATACCCTCAGCCCCGAGGGTGAACTACTCCCTCCTCATCATGGTGGCCGCCGGGATGATGAAGATGGCCTCCGGTGATGGTTTCCCCTTCCGTTAGGGTGCCGGAACAGGCTCCCGATTGGTTTTTCGTGGCTACAGAGGCTTGATACGTCTCCAACGTATCTATAATTTTTGATTGTTCCATGCTGTTATATTATCATTCTTGGATGTTTTACAATCATTTTATAGCGACTTTATATCATTTTTTTGGGACAAACCTATTGACATAGTGCCCAGTTCCAGTTGCTGTTTTTTGCTTGTTTTTTACTTCGCAGGAAATCCATACCAAACGGAGTCTAAACGCAGCGAAACTTTTTGGTGATTTTTTCTGGACCAGAAGACACAAGTTGTGCCAAGAAAGTACCTGAGGGGGGCTCCGAGGGGAGCACAACCCACCAGGGCGGGCCTGGGGGCCCAGGCACGCCCGGGTGGGTTGTGCCCACCTCGGCCACCTTCCGCACCGCCTCTTTGCTCTATAAATACCCCAATATTCCAGAAACCCTAGGGGAGTCGACGAAAATCAATTCCAGCCGCCGCAAGTTCCAGAATCCACAGATCCAATCTAGACACCATCACAGAGGGGTTCATCATCCTCCTTGGTTCCTCTCCGATGATGCGTGAGTAGTTTATTTTAGACCTATGGGTCCGTAGTTAGTAGCTAGATGGCTTCCTCTCTCTCTTTTGATTCTCAATACAATGGTCTCTTGGAGATCTATTTGATGTAACTCTTTTTTGTGGTGTGTTTGTTGGGATCCGATGAACTTTGAGTTTATGATTAGATCTATGTTTTTGTCCATGAAAGTTATTTGAGTCTTTTGATCTCTTATATGCATGATTGCTTATAGCCTCGTATTTCTTCTTCGAATCTTTGGTTTAGTTAGGCCAACTAGATCGATTTTTCTTGCCATGGGAAGAGGTGCTTTGTGATGGGTTCGATCTTACGGTGCTTGATCCCAGTGACAGAAGGGGAACCGACACGTATGTATCGTTGCTATTAAGGATAACAAGATGTGGTGTATTTCTACATAAATAGATCTTGTCTACATCATGTCATCGTTCTTATTGCATTACTCCATTTCTCCATGAACTTAATACACTAGATGCATGCCGGATAGCGGTCGATGTGTGGAGTAATAGTAGTAGATGCAGGCAGGAGTCGGTCTACTAATCTTGGGCGTGATGCCTATATAATGATCATTGCCTGGATATCGTCATAATTATTTGAAGTTCTACCAATTGCCCAACAGTAATTTGTTTACCCACCGTACGCTATTTTTCTAGAGAGAAGCCACTAGTGAAATCTACGGCCCCCGGGTCTATTTTCTCATCATATATTTTCAGACCTATTTTGCTATTTGCCTTTTTATTTATTTGCCACTTCTATTTTCAGATCTATATTTCCAAAAACCCAAAAATACCTTGCTGAATTTTATTTGCTTTTATTTGCATCTATCAATCTACTACAATTTATCTCACGTCCGTTTGCCAATTTCTGGCGCCGTTACCCGAAAGGGATTGACAACCCCTTTAACACGTCGGGTTGCAAGTATTTGTTCTTTGTGTGTAGGTGCTGTTTACGTGGTGTTTCTTGGTTCTCCTACTGGTTTGATAACCTTGGTCTCATCACTGAGGCAAATACCTACCGTTGCTGTGCTGTATCATCCCTTCCACTTTGGGGAAATACTGACGTAGTTCAAGCCAACATCAAGGCTTTATGGTGGCGGAACTTCTGATCTAGCGTTCTTTTTGGAGGTTTCTATATTTATAAGAATTTTTGGCATCGGAAACAAGTCAACGAGGTGCCCGAGGGGCCCACAAGCCCTCAAGGCGCGCCCGGGGGGGGGGGGGGGGGGGGGGGGGGGAGGGCGTGCCCCCTGGCTTGTGGACTCCTCGGGACTCTTCTGGTCCAGCTCCGGTGCTTCGGGTGTCTCTTTTGGTCCATAAAAAATCATCGTAAATTTTCAGCCCATTCCGAGAACTTTTATTTCTGCACAAAAAAACGACACCATGGTAATTCTGCTGAAAATAGCGTCAGTCCGGGTTAGTTCAAATAAAATCATACCAAAACCATATAAAATTGTTGTAAACATGGCATGAATACTTCATAAATTATAGATACATTGGAGACGTATCAGCATCCCCAAGCTTAATTCCTGCTCGTCCTCGAGTGGTAGGTAAAAGATAAAAGAAAGAATTTATGAAGTGTGAATGCTACCTAACATAATTATCAATGTAATCTTCTTTATTGTGGCATGAATGTTCAGATCCATAAGATTCAAAACAAAAGTCTAATATTGACATAAAAACAATAATACTTCAAGCATACTAATAAAGCAATCATGTCTTCTCAAAATAACATGACCAAATTAACTTATCCCTACAAAATCATATAGTCTGGCTATGCTCCATCTTCATCACACAAAAAATTCATCTTGCACAACCCTGATGACAAGCCAAGCAATTGTTTCATACTTTTAATGTTCTCAAGCTTTTTCAACTTTCACGCAATACATGAGCGTGAGCCATGGGTATAGCACTATAGGTGGAATAGAATATGGTGGAGGTTGTGAGGAGAAGACAAAAAGGAGAAAGTCTCACATCAACTAGGCAAATTAATGGGCTATGGAGATGCCCATCAAGTGATATCGATGCAAGTGAGTAGGGATTGCCATGCAACGGATGCACTAGAGCTATAAGTGTATGAAAGCTCAAAAAGAAACTAAGTCGGTGTGCATCCAACTTGCTTGCTCACGAAGACCTAGGACAATTTGAGGAAGCCCATCATTGGAATATACAAGCAAAGTTCTATAATGAAAAATTCCCACTAGTATATGAAAGTGATAAAGTAGGAGACTCTCTGTCATGAAGATCATGGTGCTACTTTGAAGCACAAGTGTGGAAAAAGGATAGTAACATTGTCTCTTCTCTCTCTCTCTTTTTATTTTATTTTCTCTTTTTTTGGGCTCTTTGGGCTCTTTTTTTGTTGTTGTTGGGCTCTTTGGCCTATTTTTTTATTTTTAAGTCCGGAGTCTCATCCCAACTTATGAGGGAATCATAGCTTCCATCATCCTTTCCTCACATGGGACAATGCTCTAATAATGATGATCATCACACTTCTATTTACTTACAACTCAAGAATTACAACTCGATACTAGAACAAGATATGACTCTATATGAATTCCTTCGGCGGTGTACCGGGATGTGAAATGATCAAGAGTGACATGTATAAAAAACATGAACGATGGCCTTGCCACAAATACTATGCCAACTACATGATCATGCAAAGCAATATGACAATAATGGTGCGTGTCATAATAAACGGAACGGTGGAAGTTGCATGGCAATATATCTCGAAATGGCTAGGAAAATGCCATAATAGGTAGGTATGATGGCTGTTTTGAGGAAGGTATATGGTGGGTTTAATACACTGGCGAAAGTTGCGCGGTACTAGAGAGGCTAGCAATGGTGGAAGGGTGAGAGTGCGTATAATCCATGGACTCAACATTAGTCATAAAGAACTCACATACTGATTGCAAAATTTATTAGCCATCGAAACAAAGTACTACACGCATGCTCCTAGGGGGCTAGATTGGTAGGAAAAGACCATCGCTCGTCCCCGACCGCCACTCATAAGGAAGACAATCAAAAAAATAGATCATGCTCCAACTTCATCACATAACGGTTCACCATACGTGCATGCTTCGGGAATCACAAACTTTAACACAAGTATTTCTACCAATCCACAATTACTCACAAGCATGAATTTAATATCACCATCTTTGTATCTCAAAACAAATGAAAGGAATGAAACTTCTCATAGTATTCAACGCTCTTTATATGAAAGTTTTTATTATATCCCTCTTGGATGCCCATCATATTAGGACTAAATTCATAACCTAAGCAAATTACCATGCTGTTTAGAGACTATCAAAATAATATAAGTGAAGCATGATAGTTCATCAATTTCTTCAAAATAAAACCACCGCCGTGCTCTAAAAAGATATAAGTGAAGCACTAGATCAACTACCTAGCTCAAAAGATATAAATGAAGCACATAGGGTATTCTAATAAATTCACGATTAATGTGTTTCACTCTCAAAAGGTGTGTCCAGCAAGGATGATTGTGGCAAACTAAAAATCAAAGACTCATACCATACAAGACGCTCCAAGCATAACACATATCATGTGGTGAATAAAAATATAGCCTCAAGTAAATTTACCGATGGATTGAAGACGAAAGAGGGGATGCCATCCGGGGCATCCCCAAGCTTAGATGCTTGGTTGTCCTTGAATATTACCTTGGGGTTCCTTGGGCATCCCCAAGCTTAGGCTCTTGCCACTCCTTATTCCATAGTCCATCAAAACTTTACCCAAAACTTGAAAACTTCACAACACAAAACTCAACAGAAAACTCATAAGATCCGTTAGTATAATAAAATAAATCATCACTTTAGGTACTGTTGTGAACTCATTATTTATTTATATTGGTGTAATATCTACTGTATTCCAACTTCTCCATGGTTCATACCCTCCGATACTACTCATAGATTCATCAAAATAAGCTAACAACACAATGAAAACAGAATCTGTCAAAAAAAGAACAGTCTGTGAAGAGCTGAATTGAAATCATACTCCTGTTACTCCAAAAATTTTGAAAAATTAGGCAAACGTATAAAATTTGTATATTAATACTCTGTAAAAAATTCAGAGTTTTTCAATGTTCCAGTGAATTTTAACAATTCTTTGACTGGATGAAAAAGTTTCTGTTTTTGCACAGAATCAAATCAACTATCAACCACACTATCCCAAAGGCTTTACTTGGCACTTTATTCAAACAAAAGCTATAAAAAATGATTACTAAAGTATCTTAATCATGTTAACATACAAAAACAGTAGGTATAAATATTGGGTTGTCTCCCAACAAGCGCTTTTCTTTAATGCCTTTTTAGCTAGGCATGATGATTTCAATGACGCTCACATAAAAGATACGAATTGAAACATAATGGGAGCATCATGAAGAATATGACTAGAACATTTAAGCCTAACCCACTTCCTATGCATAGGGATTTTGTGAGAAAACAAATTATGGGAACAAGAATCAACTAGCATAGGGAGGCAAAACAAGCAAAACTTCAAAAAATTCAACACATAGAGAGGAAACTTGATATTATTGAGATACATAGAAGCATATATCCCTCTCTTATGATAATTTTCAGTAGCAACATGAAGGAATTCAACAATATAACTATCACATAAAGCATTCTTTTCATGATTCATAAGCATAGAAATTTTAATACTCTCCACATAAGCAAATTTATTCTCATGAATAGTAGTGGGAGCAAACTCAACAAAATAACAATCATGTGAGGCATAATCCAATTGAAAATTAAAATTATGATGACAAGTTTCATGGTTATCATTATTATTTATAGCATACATGTCATCACAATAATCATCATAGATAGCAACTTTGTTCTCATAATCAATTGGGACCTCTTCCAAAATAGTGGATTCATCACTAAATAAAGTCATGACCTCTCCAAATCCACTTTTATCAATATTGTGAAAAGATTCAACACCCTCCAAAATAGTGGGATCATTACCTAGAGTTGACACTCTTCCAAACCCACCTTTTGCAATATAATCATCATAAATAGGAGGCATGCGATCATCGTAATAAATTTGCTCATCAAAACTTGGGGGACTAAAAATATCATCTTCATCAAACATAGCATCCCAAGCTTATGGCTTTGCATATCATTAGCATCATGGATATTCAAGGAATTCATAGTAACAACATTGCAATCATGCTCATCATACAAAGATTTTATGCCAAACATTTTATTGAATTCTTCTTCTATCAATTGAGCACAATTTTCCCTTCCATCATTTTCACGAAACACATTATAAAGATGAATAAGATGAGGCAACCTCAATTCCATTTTTTTTGTAGTTTTCTTTTATAGACTAAACTAGTAATAAAACAAGAAACTAAAAGATTCATTTGCAAGATCTAAAGATATACCTTCCAGCACTCACCTCCCCGGCAACAGCGCCAGAAAAGAGCTTGATGTCTACTACGCAACCTTCTTCTTGTAGACTCGTGTTGGGCCTCCAAGCACAGAGTTTTATAGGACAGTGGCAATTTTCGCTCAAGTGGATGACCTAAGGTTTATCAATCTGTGGGAGGCGTAGGATGAAGATAGTCTCTCTCAAACAAGCCTGCAACCAAATAACAAAGAGTCTCTTGTGTCCCCAACACACCCAATACAATGGTAAATTGTATAGGTGCACTAGTTCGGCGAATAGATGGTGATACAAGTGTAATATGGATGGTAGATATAGGTTTTTGTAATCTGAAAATATAAAAACAGCAAGGTAACTAGTAACAAAAGTGAGCAAAAACGGCATGGCAATGCTTGAAAATAAGGCCTAGGGTTCATACTTTCACTAGTGCAAGTTCTCTCAACAATGATAACATAATTGGATCATATAACAATCCCTCAACGTGTAACAAAGAATCACTCCAAAGTTTCTATCAGAGAATGTAGGACGAAAATGTGCATGAATGTCACCTCGGGAATCCGCGAGTTGAGTGCCAAAACATACATCAAGTGAATCAATAGAACATCCCATTGTCACCACAGATATCCCAGAGCAAGACATACATCAAGTGTTCTCAAATCCAATACTCAATCCAACATAACAAAACCTCAAATATCAAGACTCAATTCATCACAAGAAGGTAGAGGGGGAGAAACACCATATGATCCAACTATAGTAACAAAGCTCGCGGTACATCAAGATCGTGCAAAATCAAGAACATGAGAGAGAGAGAGAGATCAAACACATAGCTACTGGTACATACCCTCAGCCTCGAGGGTGAACTACTCCTTCCTCGTCATGGTGGCCGCCGGGATGATGAAGATGGCCTCCGGTGATGGTTTCCCCCTCCGGCAGGGTACCAGAACGGGCTCCCGATTGGTTTATCATGGCTACAGAGGCTTACGTCGGTGAAACTTCCGATCTAGGGTTCTTTTCGGAGGATTCTATATTTATAAGAATTTTTGGCGTCGAAAACAAGTCAAGGAGGTGCCCGAGGGGCCCACAAGCCTCATCGCGCACCGGGGGGAGGGAGGGGGGGGGGGGGGGGGGTAGGGCGCGCCCCCTGGCTTGTGGACTCCACGGGACTCTTCTGGTCCAGCTCCGGTGCTTCGGGGGTCTCTTTTGGTCCATAAAAAATCACCGTAAATTTTCAGCCCATTCCGAGAACTTTTATTTCTGCACAAAAAAAACGACTCCACGGTAGTTCTGCTGAAAACAACGTCAGTCTAGGTTAGTTCAAATAAAATCATACCAAAACCATATAAAATTGTTGTAAACATGGCATGAATACTTCATAAATTATAGATACGTTGGAGACGTACCAGGCGCGGGCGGCGTCGATGGGGCTCGGCCGGGGGAGGAGGTATGGGCGGCGTCGGGGAGGAGGCGCGGGCGACGTTGGGGAGGAGGCGCGAGTGGCCGACGCCGGGGGCGGCAACGATCTCCGGCGACGGGGGAGGCGACGGTGTCGGCGTAGGCGACGGCGCAGCAGCCTGGCGGCATCGATCGAGAGAATGGAGAGAGCGTGGGAGGAAAATTCCTAAGTCCGTGCTTATATACAAACTCATTTAGTCCCGGTTGGTGGCTCCAACCGGGACTAAAGGCCCCCCTTTAGTCCCGGTGCGAGCCACCAACCGGGACTAAAGGTGAATTTCACCAGGCCAAGCGGCGGGAAGCCCAGGCCTTTAGTCCCGGTTGGTGGCTCGCACCAGGACTAAAGGGGGGCCTTTAGTCCCGGTTGGAGCCACCAAACGGGACTAAAGAGTTGTGCTTCCCGGTGTCGAAAGTTTAGTCCCACCTCGCTAGTTGAGAGGAGCTCGCAGCGGTTTACAAGCCCCGCCGCGGCTTCCCTGTCGAGCTCCTCTCTAAAGCAGGCCTGTGTGGGCCTAATGAACCTGTCACTGCCTTGTGGGGCCTACTTGCCCTGCAGGCCTGCATCCTGGCCCAACTAGTAGTTGGGTTTCTAATCGTATGCAGGCCGTGGCGGCCCAGTAGGACGGCATTTTTTAAATTTATTTATTTTCTATTTTTTTTCTTTATTTTTTTCTTTTGTTTCTACTTGCATCCAAATATTTAGATTTTTTGAGTGAATCTTTCTGCTTTATGTCACAAAAATTATAAACTTTCTGTTAGTGCCAGTAGTTTTCAAATTTGAATTCTATGAAATTTGTGTGAATCGCTAGTTTATGAATAACTTTACTTTAAGAATAGATTTTTGAGTGATTCTTTTTCCTGCTGTTTAATATTACAGTGTTTTATCGTTATGTTCAATTTGGTAATTTTTAGGTTATTTTAAATGGGTGTTTTAATAAAAACATATTCTGTTTAGCTCTTTTCGTTTTATAGCTCGAAAAATTCATTCAATGCATGAAAAATAGCGAATGAAGTTAGAAAGGGTTGAAAATTGATGATGTAGCTTTGAATGGTGGATGTTGAATGCAAAAAATCTAGAGTTGAAATAAGTTTAAAAAATGAAATGCCTTTGTAACAGATGAGTTTTCGTACGAAACCGTGATACTTCGAAAGAGATAGTCCATTTTGTACACGAAGTGCATCCAGTTTTTGCCGTAACCCTCTCAACTTTTCAGCACATGCTATGTGGGTGAAATGATGATACCATGCCAACTTTCAACCTTTTCAGAGTTCATTTGTAGTGCTTTTCAATTTCAGGGTCATTTAGCTCAAAAAAATCAGTAAATGCATGAAAAATAGCAAATGAAGTCAGAAAGGGTTGAAAATTAATGATGTGGCTTTGAATGATGGATCTTGAACGCATAAAAAATCTGGAGTTGAAATAAGCTTAAAAAAATGAAACGCCTTTGTAACAGATGAGTTTTCGTCCGAAACCTTGATACTTCGAAAGAGATTGTCCATTTTGTACACGAAGTGCATCCAATTTTTGCCGTAACCCTCTCAACATTTTAGCACATGCTTTGTGGATGATCAATGATGATACCATGCCAACTTTCAACCTTTTCAGAGTTCATTTGTAGTGCTTTTCAATTTCAGGGTCATTTAGCTAAAAAAATCAGTAAATGCATGAAAATAGCAAATGAAGTCAAAAAGGGTTGAAATTTGATGATGTGGCTTTGAAGGGTGGATGTTGAACGCAAAAAAAATCTGGAGTTGAAATAAGTTAAAAAATATGAAATGCCTTTGTAACAAATGAGTTTTCGTCCGAAACTCTGATACTTTGAAAGAGATTGTCCATTTTGTACGCGAAGTGCATCTCATTTTTGCCGTAACCCTCTCAACTTTTTAGCACATGCTATGTGGGTGAAATGATCATACCATGCCAACTTTCAACCTTTTCAGAGTTCATTTGTAGTGCTTTTCAATTTCAGGGTCATTTAGCCCAAAAAAATTCAATAAAATGCATGAAAAAAATATTTCTTCGCGTTTCAAATGCCAAAACACATATATACCCTAACTATTAAAAAGATTCCCTCCAGTTTGTCAGAAGTGGGACTTTCAAGATATATAAGTCCGGAAACTCACTAGGGAAGAAAGTGATGACGGTGAAGCCGGTAACATCCTAGAGTGGGATCTTGGGGTATAAAACTTTTTTTTCGCGTGTTTCCCTTTGTGCCGTAACCATGGACAATCTTGATCATTTAACAGGATGCTTGGGTCAGTGTTCACTATGAAGGGAGCAATTTCATGAAACTTTTCATAATCTTCTGACATGTCTGTCTTATCCTGCACTCCCACGATGTTTCTTTTCCCTGAAAGAACTATGTGGCGCTCTGGCTCATTGTATGATGTATTCGCTTCCTTATCTTTTCTTTTTCTCGGCTTGGTAGACATGTCCTTCACATAGAAAACCTGCACCACATCATTGGCTAGGATGAATGGTTCGTCTGCGTACCCAAGATTGTTGAGATCCACTGTTGTCATTCCGTACCGCGGGTCTTCCTTTACCCGCCTCCTGTCAGATTGACCCATTTGCACCGAAACAAAGGGACCTTCAATTCACTTCCATAGTCAATTTTCCATATCTCCTCTATGTAACCATAATATGTATCCTTTGGCCTATTGGTGTTTGCTGCATCAAAGCGGACACCACTGTTTTGGTTGGTGCTCTTTTTATCTTGGGCGGTCATGTAAAATGTATTCCCATTTATCTCGTACCCTTAGAAAGTCAATATAGTCGAAGATGGTAACTTGGACAGCAAGTATAGCTCATCTGCAACAGTGTCGTCATGCATGAGATGTGTCTGCAACCAACCGCCGAAAGTCTCCGTGTGTTCACATGTAATCCAGTCGTCAGACTGCTCCGGGTGTTTGGAGCGTAGAATATTCTTGTGTTCCTTGATATACGGAGCCACCAAGGCGGAATTTTGTAGAACTGTGTAGTGTGCTTGCGCCCAAGAATGCCCGTCCATAGATATTACTTGGTCCTTTCCTAGCGTGCCTTTTCCTCCTAGTCTGCCCTCATGCCGCGATTCAGGAACACCAATCGGCTTAAGGTCAGGAATAAAGTCAACACAAAACTCAATTACCTCCTCTGTTTCATGGCCCTTGGAGATGCTTCCTTCTGGCCTAGCACAGTTATGAACATATTTCTTTAAGACACCCATGAACCTCTCAAAGGGGAACATATTGTGTAGAAATACAGGACCCAGAATGGCAATCTCGTCGACTAGGTGAACTAGGACGTGTGTCATGATATTGAAGAAGGATGGTGGGAACACCAACTCGAAACTGACAAGACATTGCACCAAATCATTCTGTAACCTTGGTAGGATTTCTGGATCGATTACCTTCTGAGAGATTGCATTGAGGAAGGCACATAGCTTCACAATGGCTAATCGAACGTTTTCCGGTAGAAGCCCCCTCAATGCAACCGGAAGGAATTGCGTCATAATCATGTGGCAGTCATGAGACTTTAGGTTCTGGAACTTTTTCTCTGCCATATTTATTATTCCCTTTATATTCGATGAGAAGCCAGACGGGACCTTCATACTGAGCAGACATTCAAAGAAGATTTCCTTCTCTTCTTTGGTAAGAGCGTAGCTGGCATGACCCTGATACTGCTTTGGATGCATGCCGTCTTTTTCGTGCATACGTTGCTGGTCCTCCCATGGCTCCGGTGTATCTTTTGTCTTCCCATACACGCCCAAGAAGCCTAGCAGGTTCACGCAAAGATTCTTCGTCACGTGCATCATGTCGATTGCAGAGCAGACTTCTAATTCTTTCCAATAGGGTAGGTCCCAAAATATAGATTTCTTCTTCCACATGGGTGCGTGTCTGCCAGCGTCATTCGGAATAGATTGTCCGCCAGGACCCTTTCCAAAGATTACTTTTAAACCCTTGACCATATCAAGTATATCATGACTAGTACAGTGGCGAGGCTTCTTTCGGTGATCTGCCTCACCTTTGAAATGCTTGCCTTTCTTTCTTAAGGGATGCTTGATCGGAAGAAATCGACGATGTCCCAGGTACACATTCTTCTTACATTTATCCAAATATATACTATCGGTATCATCTAAACAATGCGTTCATGCGTGGTATCCCTTGTTTGTCTGTCCTGAAAGGGTACTAAGAGCAGGCCAATCATTGATGGTTACAAATAACAATGCTCGTAGGTCAAATTCCTACTGTTTGTGCTCATCCCACACATGTACACCTTTTTTGTCCCACAGATGTAAAAGTTCTTCAACTAATGGCCTTAGGTACACATCAATGTCATTGCCGGGTTGCTTGGGGCCTTTGATGAGCACAGACATCATAATGAACTTCCGCTTCATGCACAACCAAGGAGGAAGGTTATAGATACATAGACTCACAGGCCAGGTGCTAAGATTGCTACTCTGCTCCCCAAAAGGATTAATGCCATCTGCACTTAAATCAAACCATATGTTCCTCGTGTCATCTGCAAGGTCCTCCCACTTTCTCTCTATTTTTCTCCACTGCGACCCGTCAACGGGTACTCTCAACTTCCCGTCTTTCTTACGGTCTTCTTTGTGCCATCGCATCAACTTGTCATGCTCTTTGTTTTGGAACAAATGTTTCAACCGTGGTATTATAGGAGCATACCACATCACCTGGGTAGGAATCCTCTTCCTGGGGTGCTCGCCCTCAACATCACCAGGGTCATCACGGCTGATCTTATAGCGCAATGCACCGCATACCAAGCATGCATTCAAATCCTCATACTCACCGCGGTAGAGGATGCAGTCATTAGGGCATGCATGTATCTTCTGCACCTCTAATCCTATAGGGCAGACAGCCTTCTTTGCTTCGTACGTATGATACGTCTCCAACGTATCTATAATTTTTTATTATTCCATGCTATTATATTATCTGTTTTGGATGTTTTATATGCATTAATATGCTATTTTATATTATTTTTGGGACTAACCTATTAACCTAGAGCCCAGTGCCAGTTTCTATTTTTTCCTTGTTTTTAAGCTTCATGGAAAAGGAATACCAAACGGAGTCCAAACAGAATAAAATCTTCGCGATGATTTTTCTTGGACCAGAAGACACCCAGGAGACTTGGAGATGAAGTCGGAGGAGCCACGAGGCGGCCACAAGGGTGGAGGGCACGCCCAGGGGGGTAGGGCGCGCCCCCTGCCTTATCGGCCCCACGTGACCCTCCTGACCTAATTCTTTCGCCTATATATTCACATATGTTCCCAAACCACCAGAAGCATCCACGAAAAGACTTTTCCACTGCCGCAACCTTCTATACCCGTGAGATCTCAACTAGGGACCTTTTCTGGCACCCTGCCGGAGGGGGATTCGATCACGGAGGGCTTCTACATCAACCCTATTGCCCTTCCGGCGGTGTCCTTTCCCAGTGACAGTGGGGGCAGCAAGGCACATATTATATTGTTGCCATCGAGGATAAAAAGATGGGGTTTACATCATATTTCTTGAGTTTATCCCTCTACATCATGTCATCTTACTTAATGCGTTACTCTGTTCTTCATGAACTTAATACTCTAGATGCAGGCAGGAGTCGGTCGATGTGTGGAGTAATAGTAGTAGATGCAGAATCGTTTCGGTCTAGTTGACACGGACATGATGCCTATATTTCATAATCATTGCCTTGGATATCGTCATAGCTTTGCGCTTTTCTATCAATTGCTCGACAGTAATTTGTTCACCCACCGTATTATTTGCTATCTTGAGAGAAGCCTCTAGTGAAACCTATGGCCCCCGGGTCTATTTTCCATCGTATAAGTTTCCGATCTACTATTTTCCATCATATAAGTTTCCAATCTACTATTTTGCAATCTTTTATTTTCCGATCTATAAACCAAAAATACCAAAAATATTTACTTTATCTTTTATTTAGTTTCATTTATATCTATCATATCTCACTTTTGCAAGTAACCGTGAAGGGATTGACAACCACTTTATCGTGCTGGGTGCAAGTTGTTTGATTGTTTGTGCAGGTATTCGGTGATTTGTGCGTTGTCTCCTACTGGATTGATACCTTGGTTCTCAAACTGAGGGAAATACTTATCTCTACTTTGCTACATCACCCTTTCCTCTTCAAGGGAAAAACCAATGCAAGCTCAAGAAGTAGCAATGTACTGTTGGGCAATTTGTTGTCCTTTGGAAGCATCTTCTTTAACATTATCATCAACTTTTCAAATCCCTTGTTAGGTACACCATTCTCTGCCTTCCATTGCAGCAATTTCAGTGTGGTACCCAGCTTTTTCTTGTCATATTCGCAATTTGGGTACAACAATTTCTTGTGATCCTCTAACATGCGCCGCAACTTCAGCTTCTCCTTTTCACTTGCGCAGTTTCTCTTTGCATCAGCAATGGCCCGAGCAAGATCATCAACGGGCTCATCTGATGCCTCTTCTTCAGCTTCTTCCCCCATTGTAGTACCATCGTATTCAGGGAACCCATGGCCAGGATAGTTGTCATCATCTTCTTCTTCTTCATTCTCTTCCATTAGAACCCCTCTTTCTCCCTGCTTGGTCCAACAGTTATAGCCGGACATGAAACCGGACGTAAACAGGTCGACGTGAATGGTTCTAGAGTTAGAGTAATTGTGATCATTCTTACAGACAACACATGGACAACACATAAAACTATCCGCCCGCTTATTTGCCTCAGCCGCAACCAAAAAAGTATGCACGCCATTAATGAACTGGGGAGAGCAATTGTCATCGTACATCCATTGCCGGCTCATCTTCATTACACAACACCGAAAAGACCAAATTAATACAAGTTCCTACATAAAGTTCATGCACACTTATTCTCATAAAACAACATACAAACTCTCTAGCTAAAGCATTTAAATGCAACAACAAATGCGATCAAGATCACAACTAAGGTAACAATTGATCCAACAACATAGTGATACCAAGCCTCTTTATTAATGACATATTTTCTAATCTTTCTAATCTTCAAGCGCATTGCATCCATCTTGATCTTATGATCATCGACGACATCGGCAACATACAACTCCAGTTTCATCTTCTCTTCTTCAATTCTTTTCAATTTTTCTTTCAAATACTCCTTTTCTTCTTCAACTAAATTTAACTTCTCGACAAGAGGGTCGATTGCAATTTACGGTTCACATACCTCCTAGTTAAAAATATCTCTGTCAACTTCATGGGCATAATTGTCATAAACACGAAATGCAACAAATAGTTATAAAAGAGAATATATATACCACATCCGAATCATAAACCGGACGAGAGCCGACGGGGACGGATATCAAAAACATACCACTATGTATAACAAACAACCATACAGGTAAGAAAATTATAACAGTAACTATCTAAATCATAGAAACAAGATTTTTTATATAAAAAGGATAAGAACAAGAGGCTCACGAAGGTGATGTCGGCGATGGGACGGTGCGGGCGATCGACGGTTGTTAGGACGGGGACAGGAAGGCACTAAGTAAACCACACCTACATATACAAACTAAGAAGTTAATTTGAGCTCAAATTGCATATAAATCAAATAAACTCCCACATATAATTACTTCCAAACAAAAACCCACAAATCACTATACTTATAGAGCATTGCACGAGCTAATCTAGCAATGAGAGATGAAAGGACAAAGTTGCTAACCTTTGTGAACACTTGGATGGATGGGGTGCCTTCAAATCTTGACAAATTTTGGCAAAAATGGAGGATGAGCTCAAGCAAAGGGGAAGAACAGAGGAGAGGAATGAAAGGGGAAAATAGAGAGAATGGGCTCGGGCTGGACGAAGGGTTTATATAGTGACATCATTAGTCCCGGTTGGTTATACAAACCGGGACTATAGGTATACCTCTAGTCCCGGTTTGTGATACAAACCGGGACTAAATGGGCTCGCGGGGGCCCCAGCCTGACACCAGCCTGCCACCACCCCTTTAGTCCCGGTTTATGACACAAACCGGGACTAGAGGTATGCCACGAACCGGGACTAATGTTGCCCGCGCCCTAGCCGTTGGAACCGGGACTAATGTGTAGTCCCGATCCGTAATTGAACCGGGACTAATCATGCGAATGTAAGGTCATTTTTCTACTAGTGACTGCTACCCTTTTCAAGAGTCTGACATCACATGACGAGAAAAGAGGCTGTTGCAAAAGGGTGACTGATTCACCGTGAGCTCGAAAACATATATCATGAGGCAAAAGGAAACGAATGTGAAACATTGCACAAGTTCGTCAGATCGGCTTCAAGATAAAAATATCTGTGTCAACTTGATGGGCATAATTGTCATAAACAGAAATGCAACAAATAGTTATAAAAGAGAATATATATACCACATCCGAATCATAAACCGGACGAGGGCCGACGGGGACGGATATCAAAACCATGCCACTATGTATAACAAACAACCATACAGGTAAGAAAATTATACAAGTAACTATCTAAATCATACAAACATGACTTCTTTTATAAAAAGGATAAGAACAAGAGGCTCAAGAAGGTGGTGCCGGCGACGGGACGGTGCGGGCGATCGACGGTTGTTAGGACAGGGACGGGAAGGCACTAAGTAAACCACACCTACATATGCAAACTAAGAAGTTAATTTGAGCTCAAATTGCATATAAATCAAATAAACTCCCACATATAATTACTCCCAAACAAAACCCACAAATCACTATACTTATAGAGCATTGCACGAGCTAATCTAGCAATGAGAGATGAAAGGACAAAGTTGCTAACCTTTGTGAACACTTGGATGGATGGGGTGCCTTCAAATCTTGACAAATTTTGGCAAAAATGGAGGATGAGCTAGAGCAAAGGGGAAGAACAGAGGAGAGGAATGAAAGTGGAAAATAGAGAGAATGGGCTCGGGCTGGACGAAGGGTTTATATAGTGACATCATTAGTCCCGGTTGGTTATACAAACTGGGACTATAGGTATACCTCTAGTCCCGGTTTGTGATACAAACCAGGACTAAATGGGCTCGCGGGGGCCCCAGCCTGACACCAGCCACTAGTAGAAAACAGGGCTTTGGTCCAGGCCTGAAAAGCCCATTAATCCCGGTTCACTCATGAACCGGGACCAATGGGTGCATCGGTCCCGGTTCGTGAGGCCAGGGCACCGGCCGGGCCTCGGGGGCCATTGGTCCCGGTTCGTGAGACCCCTTTGGTCTCGGTTCCAGACATGAACCGGGACCAATGAGCCTCGCTCCTGGCCCACAACCATTGGTCCCGGTTGGTGGCTGGAACCGGGACCAAATGTGGTCCTTTAGTCCCGGTTCTAGCCACCAACCGGGACTAAAGAGTGGCCTATATATACCCCCTCCCCTGCCCGCGAGCCGTGCCACTGCTCTGTTTTTTGGCCGGCCGTGGGAGAGCTTTGTGGTGCTCTAGCTCACCTCCTTTGCATATGAGGTGTTCGATGAAATGCCCGAGCCACACTTAAGCTTTCTCCTCTCGAAGATCCTTGTCCAAGCTCCATTTTCCTCAAGATTTGTCTAGGTTTGGTGGTCCGTCCTGTCCCGTCCCCGTCCTCACCGCCATCGATCGCCCGCACCGATCTCATCGCCGGCACCACCGTGGTGAGCCTCTTGTTTTTATCTTCTTTCTAAAAGAAAAAAGTTCTTACTTGTATGATTTAGATAGATACTTGTGTAATTTTCTTACTTTTATTATTGTTTGTTATTATATAGTGCGATGGTTTTGGTATCCGCCTCCATCGGCCCTCGTCCTGTCTATGATTCGGATGTGGTATATATATTCTCTTTTATAACTATTAGTTTCGTTTAGTGTTTATGACAATTATGCCGACCAACGTGACATAGATTTTTTTATCTAGGAGGTATGTGAACCGGAAATTCCAACCGACCCTATTGTCGAGAGGTTAAATTTAGTTGAAGAAGAAAACAATTACTTGAAGGAAAAATTGAAAAAAATTGAGGAGGAGAAGATGATATTGGAGTTGCATGTTGCGGATGTCGTCGATGATCACAAGATCAAGATGGATGCAATGCGCTTCAAGATTAGAAAGTATAGAAAATATGCCATTCATACTGAGGCTTGGTATCATTATGCCGCTGGATCAATTGTTAACTTAGTTGCAATTATGATCGCATTTGTTGTTGCATTGAAATGTTTTAGATAGTTTCAATGTATGGTTTAATTAGATGCTCTGGAGAGCTATATGTTGTTCAATGAGAACTATGTATGTACTTTGGTTTTAATGTGATGATGAACTTCTATTAATTAATTTGGTCACTTCTGTATTCATGATGTTCTGTAATGGTTTTTGACACACTTAATTATATATAATGCACGCAGATGAACCGGCAATGGATGTACGGTGACAGACGCACCTCCGAGTACATTAATGGCGTGCATAATTTTCTCGAAGTGGCCGAGGCAAACAAACAGAATGGTTTTATGTGTTGTCCATGCCCTATATGTGGGAATACGAAGTCTTACTCTGACTTGAAAACCCTTCACACCCACCTGCTTTATAAGGGTTTCATGCCACACTATAATGTTTGGACCAAGCACGGAGAAAGAGGGGTTATGATGGAAGACAGCGAAGAAGAAGAGGATGATGACAACTATGTGCCCCCTGAATACGGTGATGCTGCAACGGGGGAAGCTGAAGATCAAGAGGAACCAGACGATGTGCCCGATGATGATCTTCGCCGGGTCATTGTTGAAGCAAAGAGACAATGCGAAAGTGAAAAGGAGAAGTTGAAGTTCGATCGCATGTTAGAGGATCACAAAAAAGGGTTGTACCCCAATTGCGAAGATGGAAACACAAAGCTCGGTACCACACTAGAATTGCTGCAGTGGAAGGCAGAGAATGGTGTACCTGACAAAGGATTTGAGAAGCTACTGAAAATATTGAAGAAGAAGCTTCCAAAGGATAACGAATTGCCCGACAGTACGTGCGCAGCAAAGAAGGTTGTATGCCCTCTAGGAAAGGAGGTGCAGAAGATACATGCATGCCCTAATGACTGCATCCTCTACCGCGGTGCGTACGAGGATTTGAACGCATGCCCGGTATGCGGTGCATTGCGGTATAAGATTAGACGAGATGACCCTGGTGATGTTGACGGCGAGCGCCCCAGGAAGAGGGTTCCTACCAAGGTGATGTAGTATGCTCCTATAATACCACGGTTGAAACGTCTGTTCAGAAACAAAGATCATGCCAAGTTGATGCGATGGCACAGAGAGGACCGTAAGAAAGACGGGAAGTTGAGAGCACCCGCTGACGGGTCGCAGTGGAGAAAAATCGAGAGAAAGTACTGGGAGGACTTTGCAGGTGACGCAAGGAACGTATGGTTTGGTTTAAGCGCGGATGGCATTAATCCTTTTGGGGAGCAGAGCAGCAATCACAGCACCTGGCCCGTGACTCTATGTATCTATAACCTTCCTCCTTGGCTATGCATGAAGCGGAAGTTCATTATGATACCAGTTCTCATCCAAGGCCCTAAGCAACCCGGCAACAACATTGATGTGTACCTAAGGCCATTAGTTGAAGAACTTTTACAGCTGTGGAATGGAAACGGTGTACGTGTGTGGGATGAGCACAAACAGCAGGAATTTGACCTGCATGCGTTCTGTTTGTAACCATCAATGATTGGCCTGCTCTCAGTAACCTTTCAGGACAGACAAACAAGGGATACCACGCATGCACGCACTGTTTAGATGACACCGAAAGTATATACCTGGACAAATGCAGGAAGAATGTGTACCTGGGGCATCATCGCTTTCTTCCGACCAACCATCAATGTTGAAAGAAAGGCAAGCATTTCAAAGGCGAGGCAGATCACCGGAAAAAGCCCGCCATCCGTACCGGTGATCACATACTTGCTATGGTCAATGATTTACAAGTAATCTTTGGAAAGGGTCCCGGCGGACTATCTGTTCCGAATGACGCTGAGGGACGCGCACCCATGTGGAAGAAGAAATCTATATTTTGGGACCGACCCTACTGGAAAGACCTAGAGGTCCGCTCTTCAATCGACGTGATGCACGTGATGAAGAATCTTTGCGTGAACCTGCTAGGCTTCTTGGGCGTGTATGGGAAGACAAAAGATACACCGGAGGCACGAGAGGACCAGCAACGTGTGCACGAAAAAGACGGCATGCCTCCAAAGCAGTATGAAGGTCCTGCCAGCTACGCTCTTACGAAAGAAGAGAAGGAAATCTTCTTTGAATGCCTGCTCAGTATGAAGGTCCCGTCTGGCTTCTCGTCGAATATAAAGGGAATAATAAATATGCCAGAGAAAAAGTTACAGAACCAAAAGTCTCATGACTGCCACGTGATTATGACGCAACTGCTTCCGGTTGCATTGAGGGGGCTTCTACCAGAAAACCTTCGATTAGCCATTGTGAAGCTATGTGCATTCGTCAATGCAATCTCGCAGAAAGTGATCGATCCAGAAATCCTACCAAGGTTAAGGAGTGATTTGGCGCAATGTCTTGTCAGTTTCGAGCTAGTGTTCCCACCATCCTTCTTCAATATCATGACGCACGTCCTAGTTCATCTAGTCGACGAGATTGTCGTTCTGGGCCCTATATTTCTACACAATATGTTCCCCTTTGAGAGGTTCATGGGAGTCCTAAAGAAATATGTCCGTAACCGCGCTAGGCCAGAAGGAAGCATCTCCATGGGCCATCAAACAGAGGATGTCATTGGGTTTTGTGTTGACTTCATTCCTGACCTTAAGAAGATTGGTCTCCCTCAATCGCGGTATGAGGGGAGACTGACTGGAAAAGGCACGCTAGGAGGGGACTCAATAATATGTACGGACGGGCATTCCTGGTCTCAAGCACACTACACAGTTCTACAGAATTCTACCTTGGTGACCCCGTATGTCGATGAACACAAGAACATTCTGCGCTCCAAACACCCGGAGCAGTGTGACGACTGGATTACATGTGAACACATTAGGACTTTCGGTAGTTGGTTGCAAACACGTCTCAGGGGTAACAACACTGTTTCTGATGAGCTGTACTCATTGGCCAGGGGACCATCTTCGACTGTATTGACTTGCAAAGGGTACGAGATAAATGGGAATACATTTTACACGATCGCCCAAGATCAAAAGAGCACCAACCAAAACAGCGGTGTCCGCTTAGATGCAGCAATCAAGACGGGAAAGGACACATATTATGGTTACATAGTGGACATATGGGAACTTGACTATGGACATGATTTTAAGGTCCCTTTGTTTCAGTGCAAATGGGTCAATCTGTCAGGAGGCAGGGTACAGGTAAACCCACAGTACGGAATGACAACAGTGGATCTGAACAATCTTGGGTACACAGACGAACCATTCATCCTAGCCAATGATGTGGCGCAGGTTTTCTATGTGAAGGACATGTCTACCAAACCGAGAAAAAGAAAAGATAAGGAAGCGAATACATCATACGATGAGCCAAAGCGCCACATAGTTCTTTCAGGAAAAAGAGACATAGTGGGATTGGAGGGCAAGACAGACATGTTTGAAGATTATGAAAAGTTTCATGAAATTCCTCCATTCAAAGTCAAGGCTGACCCAAGCACCCTGTTAAACGATGAAGATTATCCATGGTTACGGCGCAATAAGCAAAGGACACAAGCGAAGAAAAAGTGAAGACTTTCTCTCCACAACTATTATGATGATGCCTTTGATCTAGAATATCACTGCAGTTACATGTGAACAAATGAAATGCCTTTTGTAACAGATGAGTTTTCGTATGAAACCCTGATACTTAGAAAGAGATTGTCCGTTTTGTACACGAAGTGCATCCAGTTTTTGCCATAACCCCCTCAACTTTTTATAACATGCTATGTGGGTGAAATGATGATACCATGCCAACTTTCAACCTTTTCAGAGTTCATTTGTAGTGCTTTTCAATTT
Source organism: Thinopyrum elongatum (assembly GCA_011799875.1). Taxonomy (NCBI): domain Eukaryota; kingdom Viridiplantae; phylum Streptophyta; class Magnoliopsida; order Poales; family Poaceae; genus Thinopyrum; species Thinopyrum elongatum. The sequence continues at coordinate 497,023,185 of CM022301.1, forward strand.
CAGGGTAATTTAGCTCAAAAAATTAGTAAATGCATGAAAAATACCAAATGAAGTCAGAAAAGGTTGAAAATTGATGATGTGGCTTTGAATGGTGCATTTTGAACACACAAAAAGTCTGGAGTTCAAAAAAGTTCAAAAAAAATGAAATCCCTTTGTAACAGATAAGTTTTCGTTCGAAACCCTGATACTTCCAAAGAGATTGTCCATTTTGTACACGAAGTGCATCCAGTTTTTGCCGTAACCCTCTCAACTTCTTAGCACATGCTATGTGGGTGAAATGATGATACCATGCCAACTTTCAACCTTTTCAGAGTTCATTTGTAGTGCTTTTCAATTTCAGGGTCATTTAGCTAAAAAAACTCAGTAGTAAGTAACATTGCATGAAAATAACAAATGAAGTCAAAAGGTTGAAAATTGATGATGTGGCTTTGAATGGTGCATTTTGAACACACAAAAGTCTGGAGTTAAATAAGTTCAAAAAAAAAATGAAATCCCTTTTGTAACAGATGAGTTTCCGTCTGAAACCTGATACTTCAAAGAGATTGTCCATTTTGTACACGAAGTGCATCCAGTTTTTGCCGTAACCTTCTCAATTTTTAGCAATGCTATGTGGGTGAAATGATGATACCATGCCAACTTCACATTTTCAGAGTTCATTTGTAGTGCTTTTCATTTCAGGGTCATTTAGCTCAAAGAATGAAGAACTAATAGCAAAAAGAATGAACTAGAAAACTTTTATGAAACTAAAATATTCAATTAAAATATTCTGTTAAGATCAACTAAAACAAAAAACCTATAATATTCTTCAATAGCAAAAAGAATCAACTAAAAAGCTTTTATAAAACAATAATAGCACAAAATTTATAAAGAATTATAAAAATTTATAAAGAATCAACTAGAAAACTAAAATATAAAAAAATTATGCAACTAAAATTATCAAAGTATTTTTTGTTCAAAACAATAATAGTAAAAAGAAATTTCATAAAGAATTTTTTTGTTAGAAACTTTAATAGCAAACTAAAAAACAAAATCTGTTTTTGAATAATGATAAAACACAGTAATATAAATAGCAGGAAAAAGAATCACTCAAAAATCTATTTTATAGTAAAGTTATTCACAAACTAGTGATTCACACAAATTTCAAAGAATTCAAATTTAAACTATTCAAATTTAAAAACTAATGGCACTAACAGAAAGTTTATAATTTTTGTGACCTAACATCAAAAAGAATTAAAAAAAAATAAAGCAAAAAACAAAAGAAAATAAATAATGCAAAAAACAAAACAAAAAAATGGAAAAAAATAAAAAAAATAACGCCTACTGGGCCACCATGGCCTGAATACGACTAGAAACCCAACCCGCCAGGTGCGCCAGGATTCAGGCCCGTAGAAGGCCCAGTAGGCCCACAGGCAGAGACACGTTTAGGCCTGCAATAGAGAGGAGTTCGAAAGGGGAGGCACAGCCGCGCTTATAAACTGGTGCCAAAGCTCCTCAGCTAGCGAGGTGGGACTAAACATCCATCGCGGCTGTGCCAGGCACAGGGTATTGGTCCTGGTTGGTGGCACGAACCGGGACCAATGCCAACCTTTGGTCCCGGTTCGTGGCACCAACTGGGACCAATGCCACCCTTTGCTCCCGGTTCGTGCCACCAACCGGGACCAAAGGTCTCTGCTTCCCGCCTTATGGGCTGACGAAAAGAGACCTTTGGCCCGGTTCGTGCCACCAACCGGGACTAAAGGGGGGCATTGGTCCCGGTTGGTGCCACGAACCGGGACCAATGCTTCATGTATATAAGCAGCACTTGTGAAAATTTCCATTCAGTTCTTCGATCCTGCGCTCTCTCCCCCGACGGCGCCGACGAACACCTCGACGCCGCCAGGCTGCCGGACCGCATCGTCGCCTCCTCGAGCCCGCCGTCCTCGTCGCCGGCATCCCCGAGCCCGTCGTCCTTGTCCCCATCCCCGTCGCCTCCCCGAGCCCGCCGTCCTCGTCCCCGTCGCCGCGTGCCGCCCCAAGCCTGCCGTCCTCGTCCTCGTCCTCGTCGTCGCGTGCCGTCCCGAGCCCGCCGTCCTCGTCGCCGGCCTCCAGCCATAGCCCCCCCCAGTGAGCCCCCCCTTTCCCATGGTCCCCTGCTCCCCGTTTTCGCGTGCCCCCGAGCCCGGCCTTGCTCTGCATAGAAGGTGTTTGATGAAATGCTAGATGGCTTTGGGCATTTTTGAAATTTCTGAATTTTTTTGTGGTGAGGTACTGATGCAAGACAAAGGTGATGGCAAAATTTCAGAATTTTTGGAGTGGTTTAGAATAGGTTTTCAGCAAGGAATTTGAATCTAGTTCAAATTTCATTTGAATGAAATTTGAAAAATTTAAACTATGGATCAGAAGGTTTTTGGTGAAATGGAGTGTGGGTACTGTCATGAAGTTGGAGTAATTTTTTCAGAAATTTTTAGCAAGGAAAAATAGGGTTGTAGTTCAAATGACCAAAGTGGGTTTTTGCATAAAAATGATCTATAGGCATCAGAGGACTTCTCAAAAAATTTGTGTCATTTGAAAAGAATTATTTGAAATAGTTCTAGTGCAACATGGTCATTCTAGAGTTTGAAAATACTAATAAAAGAATTTTTTGAGGACAAATCATTATAAAAATAATTACTACTGATGTTTTTGTTCATAGCATTTTTTTTTCAATATATGTATGTATGTATGGATGGATGGATATAGAAAATGTTCATAAATGATGTTTTTTTTGTTCATAGATTTTTTTTGTTCATAGCAATTTTTTTCCATGTATGTATATATGTATTTTTTTAGATGTGCTCTGTTTTTTCAGACGAGATGAAATGAGATGAGATGAGATGTATGAGATGTCCATTTGTTGTATAAACATAACCCCGATAACTTCAATTCCCCTCGGGCTTATATTTTTGTGAGCATAGAAATTTTTGTAACTTGTATGTGTTTGATCACCGCGGGCTTATATACTTGATTGGACTATGGAGTGCATATTTAGTCGAGTCCAACATCAATATTAGTGAATGATTTCATATTGTTGGGCACCGCGGATAGTTGTGAGAGGAGTTTTTCCTTTGATTTTGAGGCATATGATCTAGATAATGTCCAATGCCTCATATCGCGAACATAGTTATATTGGACAATTGATCTTCATATAAATGAAGCATAAAAGTTTAGCAAACAGTTTAGCAATCACTTAGAAATTTTCATGTTGTAGGAGTACATGTAAAAAAATTCAGAGTTGTTCATTCACATAGAAATTTTCATGTTGTTCATTGACTTAGACATGAAGCATAACAGTTTAGCAATCACTTAGAAATTTTTTTGTTCATAGCATTGTTTTGTTCATATATGTATTTTTTTTAAATAGCATTTTTTCCATGTATATATGTATGTGGCTATGTATGTATAGATGGATATCATTTTTTTCCATGTATGTATGTCGTTGTCGATATACCCCCTCCCCGATAACTTCGACATGAGGGGGGGGGGTCGATATACCCCCTCCCCGGTAACTTCGACATGAGGGGGGGGGTCGATATACCCCCTCCCCGATAATTTTTTTCTTCTAAGTTATTAAGGTAAAATGTTCACCCCCCTCTCGATATATCGGGCGACCAACTCTCGAGGCCACCCAAACCCTAGAAAAAAAGCGTTGTCGATCTCCTACCCCCTCCCGCCCCTACCCGACAAACTCTCGAGGCCACCCAAACCACTAGAAGAAAACTCCGGTAACTTCGACACGAGTGGGGACGTCGATCAACCCCCTCTCGCCCGAACAAGTCTATGTATCATTTTATATCGTGGTGGACATATATCAAAGTTTGATCATATGTCAAAGTTTGAATTTTGACATATGCAACATTTGATCATATATCAAAGTTTGATCATATATCAAAGTTTGATCATATGTCAAAGTTTGAATTTTGACATATGCAACTTTTGATCAACCCCCTCTCGCCCGACCAAACCCTAGAAGCATCGAGGCCACCCCAAACCCTAGAAGCGTTGCCGAGGCCACCCCAAACCCTAGAAGCGTCGAGGCCACCCAAATTTACCAAGTTAAAAGAGCGTTGTCGAGGCCACCCCAAACCCTAGAAGCGTTGTCGAGGCCATCCCAAACCGTAAAAGCGTCGAGGCCACTAATTAATATTCCTTGTTGTGAATAGCTAGCTAGCTAGCTCTATGTTTACCACTAATATATCCATCTCTCATGTTTGTATATTAATTGCCATGTTGTAATATTTGCAGAAACTATGGATCAAAGAGACTTAGAACAAGAAGAGTTGTTGGGGGACATAATCCACGACGGACGTGATGTCTTGTCGTTTCTCAACGACACCGATGGTCTGGAAGTAGAGGATGAAGGCTCCGGTGATCGAACAATGGAGGAGGAAAGACATGATCGTGATGTCTCCGGTGACCGAATGCCGGTGGAAGAAGGAGACCGTGATGACGGCTCCGGTGACTGAACGGAGGAAGGAGCTGGTGCAAAGTCCGGCGAGGTATATATATTAATTAAGCCTATGCTGACTAGCTAATTGATGCATTAATTGTTTTGGTATGTACATATATTAACTCTTCTTTCTTATTTTATAGCCCTCCGGATCGACCCAAACTTCGGTAATGAGACGAGGCCCGAAGAAAAGGTTGCGCCAGGATGAAAGGTTCACGATCACAGCAATCGCGGACGTTGGCCAACCGATTGAACCCAGGCGGACCAAGGAAGCATTTTCTGCTCAGTGCGGAGCTATTGTTAGGGACAGTATCCCGATCAGCATCCAGCCATGGAATAAGCCTAAAAACGAAGACCCTCAAGTTTCTTATGTCACCAATAGACAGCAAGATGATCTTTGGACCTCGCTGAAGGCAAATTTCACCCTACCGCCAGAGGAGGATCCAAATAAGCCAGTTATAGAGCCACTGGTCAAGGCGTGTGCTCTTAAGAAGATGGCAGATCTATTCAGGAGGTGGAAGAATGAGTTGAAATCAACGTTTGTCGACAAAGGGAAGACTCCAGAATTCACCGGCCGATTTGAGAAGATAAGAGATCACTGGCCCGCATTTGTGGCCTACAAGACATCGGACAAGAGTAAGAAAATGTCAGAGATAAACAAGATAAATGCTGCAAAGAAGCTGTATCACCATCGCACGGGGTCAGGCGGCTACCTCAAAGCCCGGCCGTTGTGGGACAAAGCTGAGAATGACCTAATTGCTAAAGGGGTCGAACCAGAGACATTGAACTGGCCAGACCGTTCAAGGACTTGGTTCTTCGGGGTTGGGGGAACTTTGGACCCTGAAACAGGGAAGTGCCGTTGGACGGACGAGCAACTTGCAATACCCGTCAAGAAGCTTCAGAAGTATATCGCCGCAGCGCAGGTAGGGACGTTCATTCCTGACAGAGAGAAGGACGAGCTGACTGAGGCCCTCGGGAATCCTGAACACCCTGGACGAACACAAGGCACGCCAGGCTCCGTTGCGTGGAAGGTTGGGTTTCCCGGCGCAGGCAGTTACAAAACCTGGGAGAGGAAGAGGAAACAGGAGCTGAGCGAAATGCAGAAGCTCAATGCAAGAGTACTAAAGCTAGAGGAACAAGTTGAGAGCCAGCGAGCTGTCGACCACCCATCTCAGCGGCACGAATCTACCCCAGAAGCTACCCCGCCATCTCAGCGGAGAAGTAGCGTGGCTTCCATGGAGCTCGTTCAGCAGCCTGACTTCACGGCTCCTAGCTACCCCGTGGATGCTATCACGGAGGCTCAACATTGCCAGCTTATGACGAAATGTCGGAACCTCACCTTGAAGGCGGCTGTCGGCTCTGTTGCACCTCCTCAACCTGACGGAACTTTTCACTACTGTCCGATTCCACATGGCTATGCTGTTGTGACGGTGGATGAAGTAATGGAGGGATTTGACGAGCTCGAGCTTGACCACCCTATAGGTGAAGGGGAGACTCAGCTGGTTTATGCTCTGAGGACTACATGTCTATGGCGGAAGGAGTACATCAAGCTTCCGAACTGGACGCCTCCGCCTCCTCCTCCTCCTCCGACAAGTCAGAGCACTCCTCCTCCTCCGGCGCGTGAGGGCACTCCTTCTCCGCCTCCTCCGGCGCGTCGGAGCACTCCGCCTCCTCAGCAATGGCGGAAGAGAGCCGCCGCCGCTCCGGCGGCTAGTAGTACAAGCAGAGGCGGGAAGCAATTTAGATACGGTCCATCTCTCAAGCCTCTGGAAAAGTTACCATATGAGAGGACCGACGAGGAAACCGCAAAAATCAGTGATGTCGAAGTGCATGAACATTTTGCACGGAAACCTCCACCTCCGAAGGAGACGATAGATCCGGTGAAACGGAAGCGCACTATCGATGCCCTGAAGCGACCACCACCGTCTCCGCCGCAATCCAACTATGAGCGCATTATTGAAAGGACATATAAGGAAGCGGAGCGGTCGGGAAGTACTTGCATGCATGCAAGGTTAGCAGAACGAAGAAGTGGGAAAAAATTCCCCAGCTAGGCGACCAGGCGAACCAATCATGCCCCCCGCTCAAGGTGTCTAGCGATATCGTTGCTAATCAGCCGGGGATGGTGCCCGGTACCAATCCTGCTGATTACCTGAGCGATGATGTAGAGTTTGAAATAATGGAGCTGGACGAATTCAGATACCAGTACGGGCAGCCTCTCGTCAAACCTGATCATCCTCCTCTAACAACGATGATGCGAAGATTCCATGAATGGTACATGAAAACCTGCAGCGAGTCTGGGAAGGATACTGTGACGCTGAGAATTAAAGAGGATCACGAACTCGTTGGAATAGATCAGTTGTCTGTTGAATTTGACGAGTTATTCCAATTATACAATCAAAAGGCCCTCGACAAAACACTCATGACTTGCTACTGTCTGTAAGTACTACTTCTGTAATTAAGTCTCTATATATAGCTCAGCTCTTTTATTACATGTATATATAATTATCCTCACTATATTATGTAGATTGAAGATTGTCGAATGCAGAAAAGCACAAATCTATGACATTGGGTTCATTAACCCAAATATCATACATGAATGGACAGTTCAAAAGAATGTCACAGAAACCGAGGACAACTTGCTACAATCATTGCTTAAAAATTAAAACAAAGAGAAAATACTCTTTCCTTACAACTTCAAGTGAGTGTTACTGTCTTGTGCATATTCGGTTTCCCTTATTACTCGAGGTTATAGTAATGTAATTGATGAGTTATGCATGCGTGCGCAGCTTTCACTTTATTCTGCTAGAGATTAAGCTTGAGCGGGGAGTAGTAACCGTCTTAGACTCAAGACGAAAAGATCCCCAGGAGTATGCGGACATGACTGAAATGCTCCAGAAGTAAGTTCAATCGATCATTATCGCACCATATCGGCAACTTTGTTCATTTTCTGATATCAAGTAATTATTTTCTTTGTCTGGCAGGGTTTGGAAAGAGTTCACCGGAATTGTTCCGACACTGCCGAGGGAGCTGTGATTTACACACCCAAAAGTAAGTACTACTAGCTAGTTCCGCGCATCTCCCATTGATTCTAGTTTCATCAATACCATTTATAATGCTTGATTATCAGTTTGATTGAACTCTATTTCTCGTAAAGTGCTTGTGGCAGGAAGCCGGGAATGATTTTTGTGGATACTACATTTGCGAGTTCATCTACAACGCGACGACCTCTAAGCGGGGCTACTCTAAAAAACAATATGAAGTGCGTAAGCAATAATATTCATAATTTTATTTTATTACCATCATTTGTGTTGAGTTTCATTCATATATATGTATTGACCCCCTTCTTCAAATTAGTTGTGGCAGATGCGGGATGAACTCCTACCACATGATCGCATACGAGCAATTCAAGAGGAATTGGCGGGTTTTTTTCTTGACCACGTCATAAATCCAACCGGAGAATACCATGTGGAACTTGACATTAGATGTTAGGGATTGTAAGAGATCTTATATTGTATATATGTAGCTAGTAGCATCGGATAGATATACGAAAACTTGTTGTTCGACCAATCTCTCGGAGAAAGAGAGGTCGATCACTTCTCTCTGTATATGTTCATGATGATCTTGTGTACTTAATGGTTCCTTTATCTGCTTACTAGCTAGCGTGTCGATTCTCTCTACGTATAGTAACTAGCGTCGACCAAGCACGGAGAAAGAGAGGACACTTCTCTCTATTAGCTAGCTAACACAATATGAAACCCTTAAATTAACCGCTCCCAAGACTCCCCTAAAACCCCCCCCCCCCCCCTCTTAAAAAAACAAACAAAAACCCCAGCTACTGCCAAATGCTGACGCGTGGATGCCTTTTGGTCCCGGTTGGTGTTACCAACCAGGACTAAAGGCCCTCCTGCCTGGGCTCCCACAGCGGCCACGTGGAGACCCTTCTGTCCTGGTTCGTAAGCGAACCGGGACTAAAGGTTTTGGACTTTAGTCCCGACCCTTTAGTCCCCGTTCCAGAACTGGGGCTAATTGGCCTCTGGAAACGGGACAAATGGGCCTTTTTCTACTAGTGAGCCTGTCACCACCCCTTTAGTCCCGGTTTGTGACATAAACCAGGACTAGAGGTACGCCATGAACCGGGACTAATGATGCCCGCGCCCTAGCCGTTGGAACCGGGACTAATGGTCACATTAGTCCCGGGCCGTAATCGAACCGGGACTAATGATTCGAACGTAAGTTCGTTTTTCTACTAGTGACTGCAACCCTTTTCAAGAGTCTGACATCACATGACGAGAAAAGAGGCTGTTGCAAAAGGGTGACTGATTCACCGTGAGCTCGAAAACATATATCATGAGGCAAAAGGAAACGAATGTGAAACATTGCACAAGTTCGTCAGATCGGCTTCATCGAACACATGGAGTTGGCACGTTTTGCTAGAAGCCGCTACTGACTAGTCGAGCTGGACGTTGATCCGAATCGCGACCAAGTTTACATGAACCTAAGGAATTACCCGCTTAAGGGAAGGAACATATGAGGTTGGATCCGACTTCGCAGGTCGGATCTGATCTGACCTGATCTTGAATCTTGGACCAAGTATAATGGACCGTACAGTCCAAGTGGGCCTAATGTGTTGAGGCCACAACGAACGTCTATATAAGTGGAGGGGTGCTAACAGACAATCGTAGGTCGTTGCACGGGCTAGGGTTTTTCATCTGTTGCATCTAGCCACCTCTACTCGGCTGCGTGATCGGACCTACCAATTCGATGTCCAGCGTTCCAACCTGAACGTGCAGATACCATTAGAGTAGATGCACTTGTACCACTCCGACGAACCTATTTGAGGGATCCGGCGACAAGTTGTTTGACGGAGATCGACTACGACAGGAGGAGACAAGATCGGCTAATAGGCGATGCGCCTTACCAACTCTTCTTCCGCTCTTTTGTTATGCAATAGTTGCATGGCGTGTAGCCCAATAGTGGGGATAAATATGGAGCAGATTCCATATATTTTAGCAACGATGGTCCATATAGCGACTTTGCTAGAGTGGATTTTTCCTTCCTATTGCCACTCCAGCCTCTATACTGGCGGTTATTATGGAGGAAGGGAGAATATGGTGATTCTGCTAGAGTTGCTCTTAATACTTGTTTGTTTATTCATTGGTTATGTTTCAACAAAGGGAAGCAATTTGACACCATTACCTACAAAACCTATATTTGGACAATTTTCTGCTGTAGCTTTGTGTTTCTCCTTGTCCTTTTTTTTTTCTAACATTTCGAGTTTTATGCTTCTTTTTAAAAGCAACGCAAAAAGGTTCTCATCACATTTGTTTTTCTATTTATGGAAAATGTGGGCTATGTAGATGGTATTTGTTACATGACCAGAGGTCGGAAAGAAATAAACTTCACATGATGACTCATCCTGAAAAACAATGGTCTAAGAGTCGATAGCTACATGATTTTGAAATGTAAAAGTATGCCTTTTTAGTTTTGATATTTTTTTTTTCAAAAATGGCTCGTATCTATTATAAAGATTCATCACAAGTAACCACATGACATATGTGGTAAGCTACCTAAAAAGTCCAATATGTCCAAGTCAACACATAAGTTAAGAGTGTGGCAACATGTCTCTCCTAGTCAAAAAAAATAAATCCATCACAAGTACAGAGTACCCAAAACGTAATAAAAATTATATCAAGGTCCCTAGACCACCGAACAACCACTGCCATCGTCAGAATGAGCTGCTAACGTGCGCGCTGTCACCGTTCTCGTACCGGAGTTGGCCTGACCTTGTTGATGACACATAGGAAGTCTTCGTGCATGTGTCCCTAAGGGCCAGCGCCTTGGAGCCGCAGTAATTGCCTTTTAACTCTTGAATCGATCAGAAGAATCTGATATCAAATCTTGCCGTCGCATACGTACGATGAGAAAAACTAACTTTGCCAACCGGAGGAGCTGGCTGGAATATATGTCGGAGCTCCGTCTAATCCGTCTTGACGGAAGAACTTGAGGAGGTTCTAAGCGCAGAAGATTGAATGAAACAAAAGAGTCACCATCCGTCCAAATGCTGCCTTGCGAGGAATAAAATCTAGACACCAATCTAGACTCGGTCAAAACACTGAAGGAAAAAAGTGCTTTCATAATATCACAATTGGTGCAAACCTTGACGTGGAGCTCACGAGGAAAAATAAATGCCTACCAACCTTTTATTTCTGCGAAGAGTGATTTCAGGCCACTGCCCTTTATATATACTAGTAAATATGCCCGTGTGTTGCAACGGGAAAACTTATACATGCACGTCCATATTGACATCTTTATTGCCACTTCTCCTCTTAACCACCATTGATAATGGTGGCCACATTGTCAACCTGTTTACACGAACTTGATCAATCCCTCTTGGTCATCATACTTTCTAGCACGCCGCCGCTTCTCAAGCCCTCCCTGCATCGACATGTAATTTTGCGAACTTGTAATGACGGCGAGCCTCTGTCTATCCCCACACTATATATAATTGCTCTTTTCTCACGGTGCAATTGTTCACGTCCAGAGTTATGCAGTGTAATACTCCCTCGGTCCTGAATTATTTGTCGCAGAAATGGATGTATCGAGACGTATTTTAAGTTCTAGATGCATCCACTTCTGCGATAAGTAATTCGGGATAGAGGGAGTACAAAAAATTATTGTTGGATAACTTTGAATCAAATTACTAAAGGTCTTACAAAGCTGTGCTCGTGACTTTTAGGAATTCATTGAGAATGTCCTGGATGATTTCCTATGCCTCCTCCATCCTATCCGAATCATCTAAGCCTAACCTCGACACGAGGTTCATAAGGCAAATAGTTGATGCAACAAATAGTAGTAGCAAAGCATCATATAGTTGATACAACAAATAGTAGCAGCGAAGCATCATATAGTAGAAACAAGAATCACAATTCTTTTGCTCTCTCATTTTTCTCATATCAGAAGCAAAAGTGAAGCCCATCCCATGTCAGGACAGTATCATATAGCAGCCACCAGCTGCTCGCACACATCCATATATCAAACATAGTACACCAGCCCCAAGCACTGATGCAGTGACTATAATAAATCAACCATGAAGACCAGCCCCGATCTCCTTTAAAAATCCATAATCTATCTGCTCTCTTTCCTCACCCAACCCAATCTCCTCTTTCCCATCCTTAAAAAAGAAGACTATCCTATATTTGAAATTATTTTCATGTATTCTTTACTTATTTTAATTCAGGCTAGAACAAACACATGCAACATTTGTTATCTTTCAGTAACAAATGAAGTATTCTAGGCATGAAATAAAAGAATAATTAGATCATAGTTTATTTGGTATCGTTTGTTCTATCTGTAACCATGAAAATTCAAGATGTTTTCTGATGTTCATGTTGTATAAATATAATCATGCGTGTATATGAGATCCTTGTAATAAGTTATATCAGTACAGAATATTGCATTTGAAATGCTGTTTCCAATAGTTACTTTCTCCTTCTCAGAAGGCAAACATAGTGCTTTTCTATCTACTTCATGCAATAAATATAGACCTAACACTTCATATTTTGATCGATACTTGTAGCCCACAACCATCTCCCGATGTACTTTGGTATCGAAGCCGCTGCATTCCATCGACATACCTTTAGTATTCAATGGGAATTTCCTAAGAAATCTTCATCAAGAACCTGGATAATCACGAAATGTACTTATTTGACGGGACTTATTGAGTTATTGTTAAGAAACCCTTGAGTTTCGAATACCTGATCTATCTTCATGAAGAGTTGTGTCCTGGTCCACTTTGAATTCAAATTAATGTGTTTTTTCATGTATTAAGTACGGTACACCTGCTATGGTAGAATTCACTGAACTTTGATTATACTTGTATCTCTCCCATTATTCGATGATCCTATTCCTACTGAACTTTGATAACTATTGTTCCTATCATATTACTTGCTAGAAAGAATCGGTAATGCAAGAAAGTACAACGAAGCTTCCTTCCTTTTCTTTATATTTTGCCACAAAATACAACATTGCGGCAGAGTGTATGTTTTTGATTTTATTTTTTTGTGTGAAAAGGGACCCATATCTATTATAAAGTCCATAAAACGTAAAAAGCGTCTTAAATATAATAAAGCCAGAGAATACCCCGCGCGTTGCTGCAAGAATTGATCGATCAAAATTTGGGTCGATAACATGAGAACCGAAGTTGAAAATACATATGACTTATTATATTTGATTATGCATAGTTGTAAAATATTTATTGAATATAAGTAGAAAAATCGAATGGAAAACATTTTCCCATGCGTGGTTGAATGTAGTTGTGGATATTTTTCCATGCATGATTGCATGTTGAGATGGACCTTATCCCATTCATAATTGTATGGTGATGTGGCATGCTTGCATGTTGAGATAAATAAGTTAGTGGGGATGACTCTCTTAGATATATAGGATATAGGATTACATTGAGGACCCTGCACCATCGAATGACCATTACCGCCGCCAGAACAAGCCGGCGTGCCGTTGTCAGCTTGTCGCCACTCCCCAAGCGGAGCCGGCTTGACCATGTCACTGACAATTAGAAAGTCTTTGTGCACATACCTCTAAGGATCAGCGTCTTCGAGGGCCGTCAGTAGGATCGGCTCTGACCACGTCCCCCTGCTATTTGCGTCAGGGGAAAGGGCGCCCCCTCGATCCAGAGATTTCCATTTTGAACCGGCGTGGCTTTTACAACCGGGGTTCCTTGAGATGGTCCGTGATTGGTGGGTGCTCGCATCGAATAGCCCACCCAGGGTATTCTGTGAGGACAGACACCTGGCATCACTGCTCTAAGGTTACCCGCCAGTTTATGCGGGGTTGGGGTGCCAACCTGGGCGCTGACCTCAGGGTGCGCAAGGGGGCCCTGTTGGACCAGATTAAGGCTCTAGACTCGACCGCAGATTCGGTCGGTCTCTCGGCCGACGAATGGTTGAGGTGGTACTCCCTCGAAACTTCCCTAATGGAGATCTTCAAGGGGGAAGAACTATCCTGGCAACGTCGAGGAGGCCAAAAGTGGATCCTGCAAGGCGATGCGAACACCGCTTACTTCCAGGCGATTGCTAATGGGAGGCGAAGGAAATGTTCCATCCCGTGCCTCTGGGAAGGAGGTACCTTCCTGGAATACCCGGATGAGATTAGAGCCCACATTTACTCCTTTTTTAAGGGGCTGTTCTCGGCGGAACCCCGTGGGAGGGTCTCCTTGGCGGAGAACTTTTGGTCCCCTGCGGACAGGGTTTCCGATATTGAGAACGAGGAATTAACTCTCCCGTTCTCACCGGAAAAGGTGGGTAGGGCAATTGCCTCTATGAAGGCTGGGTCGGCACCGGGGCGGATGGCCTGCCGGTCGCCTTCTTCCAGAAATTCTGGACTGTCCTAAAACTTGTGATCATGCCAATGTTCCATGAATTCTACATTGGAACATTTGACATGTCACGAACAAATTTTGGTGTTATCACCCTTATCCCCAAAGTAGTTGGGGCAACGAATATTAGGCACTTCAGACCTATCATGGTTATCAACGTGCTTGAGCGCATATTCTCGAAAGTATGCGTGACTAGACTGGCACTAGTTGCTGAGCGACTGGATCACCCACTCCAGACAGCGTTCTTGAAGGGGTGCCTGATCCATGACGGGATCCTATCTCTTCACGAGATTGTCCACGAGGTGCGGACGCGCGGTCACAAGGGTGTCTTCCTCAAGTTGGATTTCCAGAAAGCCTATGATCGGCTGGACTGGACCTTCTTGTGGCTAGTCTTGCACCGCAGAGGCTTCAGCGACAGATGGTGCAACTAGATTATGCAGTTGGTGCGGTCGGGCAAAACGGCGATTAATATTAATGGCGAGGTGGGACCATTCTTTACGTCCTCCGCTGGAGTGAAGCAAGGGGATCCGATATCCCCTCTTCTCTTCAACCTCGCCGTTGATGCGTTGGCAGGCATCCTGGATAAAGCTTGGAGGGCTGGCCATCTCACGGGGGTTGTTGGGCACCTCATCCCGGGAGGCGGAGTCACCTACCTACAGTATGCCAATGACACCATGATTATGGTGGAAGGGTCCGCTCTTGACATAATTAATCTTAAGTTCCTGCTCGTCTGCTTTGAGGCTATGTCTGGACTCAAGATTAATTTTTACAAGAGTGAGGTCATCGTCTTGGGCTTCCCGGATGAGGAACAACAACGGATTGCTGATAACCTAAACTGCAGACTAACCTCATTCCCGATCCCCTACTTGGGAATGCCGATGTCCGACTCGAAAATCTTGACGAGTGCATTCGACCCATTGGTGGGACGGGTGGCATCGCGGGCTGAGCCTTGGCGAGGGAGGTTTACCTCCAAAGGGAGCAAATCGATCCTTATTAGTTCTAACCTAGCGAGCCTCCCCATGTTCATGATTGGGTTGTATATCCTGCCTGAGGGCGTGCATAGTGCCTTCAATAAGGATCTTGCTAGGTTTTTTTGGTAGGCGGCCGATGGCCGCCAAAAATACTACATGGTTAAGTGGGCTGACATATGTATGCCCAAGGACCGTTGTGACGACCCCGGCTTAATCGTGCACTAATCATTCACGCAAATGCGCACGATCAAGCCTAAGGACTCACTTGAAGATATCACAACACAACTCTAAAACATAAAATAAAGTCATACAAGCTTAATATTACAAGCCAGGGCCTCGAGGGCTCGAATACATAGCTCGATGGCATACAAGCGTCAGCGGAAGCATTAGATATCTGGGTACAGATATATTACAGAGAGAGAAATAGGCCTTCACGGAGGCGGGGTAAAATAAAATACTACGATCGAAAGGCGTAGGCCTCCTGCCCTGGACCCTCCGATCCTACTCCTAGTCGTCAGTCGGCTCCTCGTAGTAGTAGTACTCGCCAGGCGGGTAGTAGTACTGGTCAACGGCTGGGGCATCTGGCTCAGGGGCTCCGTCGTCTGGTGGCATCAAATGGAAAATGGGGAAAAAGAAAATAAAGCAAACGTGAGTACTCATCCGAAGTACTCAGCAAGCAAGGATCTACACTACATATGCATCATTTTCAAAGGGGGCTGTATATGTGGACTGGGCTGCAGAAATGCCAGAATAGAGGGGGAAAGCCTAGTCCTATCGAAGACTAGCATCTTCAACATTCTTCGACAGTCTTGCAGCATCAGGGAAGAGCAGATGAACATAATGTAAAGTAGTAGTAGTAGTATCATCAACCTCGACCTGAGATCCTTTCTCGACTCCCTGCGAGAAAGCAATCCCAGAGCCGTACTATCCAATTCTCATCACATGTTCTAGTTGTACCGATCGGGATACAACTCCGAGTGTCCGTTACCGTAGGACAGGCTATCGATAGAAGTTTCTTCCCTGCAGGGGTGCACCAACTTACCCACCACGCTCGCTTAACTCCGGCCGGACACACTTTTCTGGGTCATGCCCAGCCTCGGCCAAGCAACACGCCGCAACCCGACCAAATACTTAACAGAGAGGTCAGCACGCCGGACTAACCTATGCCCCCAGGGGTCTTGGGCCATCGCCCCGGGAACTCCTGCGCGTTGCGTGGGCGGCCGGAAGCAGACCTAGCAACCCCTTAATACAAGCGCGGTTGCGTAACCAGTCCAATCCAGCGCGCGCCGCTCAGTCACTGATGTCCATTAAGCTTCGGCTGAAGTATACGACGCAGAACGCCCATACTATGCCCACGTGATGGTTAGTGCTATCGGGCCAGAGGCCCCTCGGATCAATTATCCAAACCGTAGTGGATTAGGAGCGCGCGGAAACGAGCAGAGACTCACGATCGATGTGACCCCGTCGCCCCGTCTCGAGGACTTGCGGCAAGGGCTAAGAATGCCCGGCCACGCCTCGTAGTTATCTCGCGGGCACCATCCAGGTCAACCCGACTCCACATCACTTCGCACTAAGCTCGCGCGGGTACCCCTCAGGGCCGACCCGTCTTTAGTATCATGGTTTAGTGCAAGTCCACTCATCAACAGTAACTGTGTGTCTGACACCAGGGGAGCCCTGAGGAATCACCCTCGATGGAACCCCACCTGATGTTATCATCAAGGTGAATGAAGGAGGAATGACCCTCGAGGTCCACACTTGAGGAGTTGCGCGACGACGTCATTATCGGGAGTGGTGTAGGAGGAATCACCCTCGCTTACCACGACCGAGTAACTAACCTACAAGGTTAACATCAGAAGTGCTAACGAGGTATCACCCTCGGCACTCGACGGTAACCCAGCAGTGTCGGCAACTAAGGGGTAGTGATGTGCGGTGCCATGGTCTGGTCTTCAATCGCGATGATCGGGTCTTCTGATGTCCAGCAGGGCAGTCGGGATCAAGTGGGGGTCTCTGTCGTGTCTCTACCCAGCCTATACTAAGCAGTCTAGGATAACCAGTAAGGTAACAAAGCAGGGTACAATAATCAGGCTATGCAGCAGATATAGGAAAACAGTAGCAGTAGCAGTTCTAATGCAAGCATAAGAGAGAAGGGAATAGGCGATATAGGCATGCTCAAAATGGGGGTGCTTGCCTGTTTGCTCTGGGGCAAGGACAAGGTCTTCAGTGGTACCGTCGGGGACGTAGTCGTACTCCTGAGCTGCGTCTGCCTCGGGAGCTACGTCAACGTCGGGGTCTACCGAGAGAGAAGAGGGGGAAGAAACAGGTAAACATAATGCAAACAAATGCAATACGGTGCGTGTGATGCTATGATGCAGTGCAGGGTTGCCTAATTATGCATCTAAGTCATTTTAGTTATTTTTAGAATTAATCTAGGATTTAATATCCGACGTGTGTGCACTATTCATCTGCCGGATTCGGGTCCGGAGTTACGAGTTCTTCTACGTAGGAGGTTCCGATGAAGAAACAGACTGCACGATCAGACTCGTCTCGTCGTTCTGAGCAACTTTCATGTTTTAACTTTTTCGATCCGAGCTATGGTTTAAAAGTTATTAATTTTTAAAGTTTATTTGAATATCTGGAAATATTTTATTTATCAGAAAATGAATTATGACGTCAGCATTGCGTCACAGTGACATCAGCAGGTCAACTGCGGTAGACAAGGGTCAAACCTGACATGTGGGTCCAGTGGGACCCACATGTCAGCCTCTGTTTCTTTAACCAGTGAATTAATTTAATTACCAGGGTTAATTAGGGGGTGGACCCCACATGTCAGTGAGACATTAGGTTAATTATCTAGTTTTATTAAATTAAATGTCTAATTAGTCTAATTATCGAACGGGGCCCACATGTCAGCGGCTAGTGAACAGTACCCCGCGTTGACCATGGTCAACGGGGTCAATGTGGGCCCGTGGGACCCACTGGCAGTGACCCAGTGGCGGGGCCCGCCTGTGCCACGTAAGCGGCGGCCGGCGTCTCGCCGCCGGCGACCAGAAACGCGGCGGATGGCCTCGGCCATCGTCGGAAAACGCCTACGGGCGTCCGTTCGGCGCGCGGTTGGGCGCGTTGGATCGGTCACTCGGCCGCGCGTCCGATCATGGCGGTGGCATCACCGGAATCTCACCGGAGCAGCGACGGCGAGTGGCGGGGCGGACGCCGGCGTTCGGGTCCTGCTGGGAAAGCGACTTCGGCGAGCTAAAGGCCCCATGGAGGGAATAGGGAGGCGCTGCGCGATGCGGCGAGCTCAACGGCCGCGGTCCCGTGACCATTTGGTCACCGGAGACTCGTCGGAGTCGGGTGCGGGCGGCGGCGACTTCGGGCACGCATCGAGCTGGACGACAGAGGGCACGGGGAAGCCCGGGCGCGGCCGCATTCGACTCCTGGGGTTGCCAGGAGCACGATGCCGTGCTCAGCCGGGCATGGCAGTGGCCATGTCCACGAACACGAGCTCGTCGGCGGCGGGCAGAGTGCGGCTACGGCAGTGGCTAGCTACGGCGGTTCCTACGGCGTAGCGAGAGAGAGGAGGGGAGGAGCTCACCGTGCAGGCTCACACGTAGGCCCGGTGAGTGGTTTAGTAGCTGTAGTGGTTAGGCGTCGCCGGAATCGCGCCGGAGACAGAGAAGAAGGGGGCGGCGATGCACGGCGCCTCTGGGGCTCCCCTGCTCCTCCAACTGGCTCCGGACGGTGAAGCCGAGAGCGGCGGAGCTCGCAGACGTGCTGGCCGGGCTCGGGGACGACGGTGGCCACGCGAACGACGGCGGGTGGCTGCTGTGGCGCAATACCGGTGGATCTGGGGGGGAAAGGAGCGCCGCAGAGCGAGGAAGAGAGGGTGTGAGTGGATAGGAGTGGACGGAGGGGTCGAGCGGCTCCTCCTTATCCTCTCCCCGCCTCCCTGTAGCGTCGGTGGGGGTGGCGTGTCGACGCCGCTCCGGCGCGCGCGCGCGCGGCCAGAGGCGCGTCGACACGGCGACAGAGAGAGAGAGAGAGAGCTAGATGGGCCAGTGGGCCGGGTCTAAGTGCACTGTGCACTTAGGCCCAGTCCACAGTAGCTTTTCACTTCTCTTTTCTGTTCTTTATTTCTTTTCTCTTTTTGGAAATGATTAGGACACTATTGCACTTTTGTAAAATATGGGAGTTGACCCAAATATTGCAATGCAATATTAGCTCTCACCAAAAAGTGGTTTGAACAGTTTTGGAAGCCATTTGATTTAGTAATGATTTTAAATGAATTTAATATTGCTGTTTTGGGTGTTGTTTCATCTAGTTAGAGTCACTTGTCCAACTCCAAATATTTTGATATTGATTTTAGAAGTGTTCCTGAATTATTTGCCATTTAATGAACATTTTCCTAACAGTGTTTGGTCAACTTTATAATTCACTTTTGAATTTGAGTTGATTTTCATATGTGGATTTGAATTGGATCATTAACCCATATGACTTGGCACTGCAAATGATCATGACTTGGCAGTTTTAACAGAGTGTCACAGAGCTTATTACAAGGGGGTGTTACAAATTCTCCTCTACTAAAAGAAATTCTCGTCCCGAGAATTTAGGAGGTAGAAGGAAACAGTTCGGGATATTCTTTCCGCAGATAATCCTCGCGTTCCCAAGTGGCTTCATCTTCAGTGTGATTCGACCACTGAACTTTTAGGAACTTGGTTGTCTTCTGACGGGTACGACGTTCAGCTTCGTCAAGGATGCGGACCGGATGCTCCTTATAAGAAAGATCATCTTGCAACTGGAGCATCTCGTGATCCACGGCACGGTGCGGAGATTCCTTGAAGCACTTCCGGAGTTGCGATACGTGGAAGACATCATGAATATGGGAGAATTGCGGTGGCAACTCCAATTTATATGCCACCTGTCCACGTCTAGCCACGATGCGGAAAGGACCAATATAGCGAGGAGCTAGCTTGCCCTTGATTCCGAAACGACGGGTGCCCTTCATTGGAGTGACACGAAGATAAGCTTGATCACCAGGTTGATAGATCACACCCCATCGCTTACGATCATAATTACTCTTCTGACGGTCTTGAGCTGCCTTGAGATTCTCCCGGACAATTCGGACTTGTTCTTCGGCATGCTGAATAATGTCCGGTTCAACAAGAGGTCGTTCCCCAGTTTCTGACCAATTCAGAGGGGTTCGACATTTACGTCCATAAAGAACCTCAAATGGGGCCATTTTTAAGCTGGCTTGATAACTGTTGTTATAAGAGAACTCGGCATACGGGAGAGATTCCTCCCATTTCTTACCGAAAGATATAACACAGGCTCGAAGCATATCTTCAAGCACTTGATTAACGCGCTCAACTTGGCCTTGGGATTGGGGATGATAAGCTGAACTCCAGGTAATATGAGTTCCCATTGCTTTCTGGAAACTTTCCCAGAAATGGCCAGTGAAAATGCTGCCACGGTCTGAACTGATTTCCTTGGGAATACCATGGAGTGAAACAATTCTGGAGATATATAGCTCCGCTAACTGACTAGCAGTAATAGTCTCCTTAACTGGCAGAAAGTGTGCAACCTTGGAGAGTTGATCGACGACGACAAGAATAGCATCGTGACCCTTCTGAGACTTGGGAAGACCAGTAATGAAGTCCATTTGCACTTTATCCCACTTCCATAGAGGAATAGGGAGCGGTTGCAGAATTCCAGCAGGTTTCTGATGTTCTCCCTTCACGCGGCGACAAACGTCACACTCGGCAACATAACGAGCAATATCTTGCTTCATTCTAGACCACCAGTACCTTTGTCGAAGATCTCGATACATTTTGGTACTACCCGGATGGATAGATAGCGGTGTATCATGGGCCTCCTTCATGACTTTGTCAGTCATCAGCTCGAAGCGAGGTACTACAATGCGGTCTCGGAAGTACAAGGTTCCATCTTCAGCAATCGAGAAATCCCTGTACTTTTGAAGGTAAAGTTCTTTCTTCATTAGATCAATTTCGGCATCTTTAGCTTGCGCAATCTTGACAGCTTTCTCAAGATCTGGTTGTATCACAAGGTTATTAAGAGGACCTTGAGGAATGATACAAAGATTCAGCTTGCGCAATTCTTCATATAGCTGGGGTTGAGATTGCTTTACCATGAGGTTGCTACAGTATGACTTGCGGCTCAAGGCATCAGCCATCACATTAGCTTTGCCGGGAGTGTATGAAATTCCACAGTCATAATCGGTGATTGTTTCCAACCAACGCTGCTGACGAAGATTAAGTTCCGGTTGAGTGAACAAGTACTTCAAGCTCTGATGATCGGTGTAAATCTCACACCGATTACCAAGGAGGTAATGACGCCACTTCTTCAAAGCATAAATGACAGCAGCAAGTTCGAGGTCATGCACTGGGTAATTCTCTTCATGTGGACGCAGTTGTCGCAAAGCATAAGCAATAACTCTTCGCTCTTGCATTAGGACACAACCTAGTCCTTGGCGACAGGCGTCGCAGAAGATCACAAAATCTTTTCGAGAGTCTGGAGGAGCAAGGACTGGAGCAGAAGTCAGCTTGTCCTTGAGGGTCTGGAAGCCTTCCTGACATTTGTCTGTCCACTCAAACTTAACGCCTTTGTGAAGCAGATTAGTCAGGGGCTTGGCAATCTTGGAGAAATTTTCGATGAATCGGCGACAATAACTTGCAAGCCCGAGGAAACTTCTGACTTGCTTGACATTCTTCGGAGGGGTCCAGTCAAGAATAGCCTGAACTCGCTCCGGGTTAACTGCGATACCATCCTCGGAGATGACATGTCCAAGGTAGGTTACCTCAGAAAGCCAGAATTCGCACTTAGAGTACTTGGCATATAATTGGTGCTCTCGAAGTCTCTCCAGAACTAGTCGAAGGTGCTCAGCATGTTCTTCTTTGTTCTTCGAATAAACCAGAATATCATCCAGATATACCACGACGAATTTGTCGAGGTAATCCATGAATATGTAATTCATTAGGTGGGAGAATGTAGCTGGAGCGTTTGTTAAGCCAAACGACATGACTGTGTACTCGTAAGAGCCATAACGAGTAACAAATGCAGTCTTCGGAATATCCTCTTCGCGGACACGGATCTGGTGATAACCCAACCTCAAGTCGAGTTTAGAAAACACCGAAGATCCAGCGAGTTGATCATACAAATCGTTGATCCGGGGAAGTGGATATTTATTCTGAATGGTTGCCTAGTTGATAGGACGATAATCTTGGACCAACCTATTCGTTCCATCTTTCTTCTTGACGAAAAGAGACGGTGCTCCCCATGCAGAGGAACTGGGGTGAATGAAACCCTTCCTTAAGGATTTATCAATTTCCTCCTTAAGCTCGATGAGGTGGTGCGGCGGCATCTTGTAAGGACGCTTCGCAATAGGAGTGGTGCCAGGCTTCAAGTCGATGACGAACTCGACAGCTCTAGCAGGGGGTATTCCTGGAAGTTCTTCTGGAAAGACATCCGGGAAGTCACGGACAACTGGAATATTCTCGATCCCATCAAGCGGAGAAGCATTCAACGCATTCAAGGCATAAATTTGAGCCTCAGCGTTCTGGGTGAGATGAGCTTGATAGTTCACCATCTCATTTGATGGGTGCAAGAGGTGTACAACTTTAGTGGCACAATTGATTGAGGCGTAGTGAGCCTTCAACCAATCCATTCCCAGTATAAGGTCAATCTTTGAAGATTGCAGGATAATGGGGTTTGCATCAAAATGCAACCCTTCAACCTCAATAGTAACTCGGGGGCTGAATATGGAAGTTCGGCATCGTCCCGCGGGAGTGTTTATTATTATCGGATGTTGTAGCGTTTCGCACTTAACATCATGCAAGAGTGCAAATTGTTCTGACATGAATGAATGCGATGCACCTGAATCAAATAAAACAGATGCTGGTACTGAATTAACGAGAAGTGTACCCATCACAGTATCTGGTTGATCTGGAGCTTCAGACATGTTGACATGGTAACTCTGCCCACGACCATAAGGAGGTCTGGCATTATAATTGCGCTGTTGAGGAATACCACGGCCAATTCCACGGCCAGCAGAAGGGAGAGCCAGTTGATTCTGATTCTGAGAACAATCTCTAGCACGGTGACCTGGCTTGCCACACTTGAAGCATAGTCCGCTGTCAGGACGAGGTGCTGGAGCTCGAGGTGCTGGAGCTGGCAGGGGCTGTCTCGGTGGTGGAGGTGGCAGGCGTGGTGCAGCATAAGAGGGCCTGTTTGCATGTGCTGATGAACGGAACATGCCTTGGGGAAACCAGATGCGTCGCTTCTGGGATGACGAGCCCGAAGATGAGCCCGATTCACGGGTGCGTCTGGACGCTTCCTTGTGCTTCTTAATTCCAGTTTCAACCATGATGGCCTTATTCACCAAGGTGGCGAAATCAGGGTAATCTTGAACAAGAAGGGCTAACTGAATGTCATGGTGCAGTCCTTCACAAAACTTCTCCTGTCTGCGTTCATCAGTAGGAATGTCCTCTTCAGCGTAGCGAGATAAGTCCAAAAACTCGCGCTGATAGACTTCCACAGTCTTGTTTCCTTGGACAAGGCTACGGAACTTAGCCTTCTTCCTAGCTATGACAGCTACAGGAATGTAACGGGCACGGAAAGCAATCTTGAACTCTGCCCAAGTGACGACGGTACCAGGCGGCAGAGTCTGTCGGTGAGTGGCCCACCATTGGGCTGCGGGACCCTTAAGAAGATATGTCGCAAAAGTGACATAGTTAATTTCGGCGACACTAGCAGACTCCATCTCATGAGAGATATCACGCAGCCAGTCATCTGCATCCAGTGGGTTGACTGTGTTGCGGAAAAACGATGGGCTGAGCCTCATGAACTCTGGTAAGGTAATGGATGGTTGCTGCTGATTAGCATCAGGACGAGGGAATTGCTGCATAATCCCCGTCATAAACTGGCGGTTGAGTTCAAACTGTTGCACCATCGCTGCCATGTAATCAGGTGGTGGCGGCGGTGGCGGGTTGTTGTCAGCCATCCTGCTATTCCAACAGGGGTATTTCAGCGATAGCTTATGCAAGTGTTTAACAATAAACATGAGGTAACTCGACATTATTGAAAGAGTGCAATAGATGCTTAAAGTAGTCATTGAGACATACAGATCCATACACAGTCCGTTAAAATCGGGCAGCATAACGGCGCAAATTGAAAAACTAGAGACACACTAGGCGGCACGCAGGCACGCGGTAAGGAAGTACACAACGTGACATAGCAAAGGCTACATCAGCGTCGGAGAAAACCACGGAAACGGGGTAACTGCAAGTGCGGACGACGAATGTTCGTCGCGGCAGGATCCTGTGCTCCATATGCACTCTGATGCAGAACCCGGTCTCGAACTGTAAGAAGAGGTCCACGTGCAGGCGTGTGACCTCCCACTGCAGGCCAATCAATACCTAGCGGCATCTCGGTCCTGCGTGGGTAAAGAATATCCTCCGGATGTATCCCTGCACGAACAGCTGGTAGCAACGGTGTCATTGCCTCGTAGTAGCGTGCTCGAGTAGCGAACAACTCGACGGCCAGAGCCCGAACAGTGCGATCCAGAGCCTGAGTGCACTGAATCAGAACCTGTGGGTCGTAGCGTCGAGACTCGTACGGGGCACAGATAGTTGTGTAAAATCCAGTAGCATCTCCAACAGGTGCATACGGAATGTACCGAAACACAGTATCATCCAAGTTAGCACTGTGCTCTCCTCGGAGACGTGCGACAGCAGAGTAGGCGGCATCATGTACTGCCATCTCAATCGTCACGCCTAATCCATGAAAAAGGTGTAGCTCGGTGTGTGAGTTGTTCTGCTGATCATAAATCCGAACTTCAGCATAGTACTGTTCCTGGTTGAACTCACGATAAACCTCATAGACCATGTACTCGGGATACCAGCAGTAACCCAGTCTACTCAGGAGGGCGATCAGAACAGCTGGAAATCCAGGGGCATCACGAGCCCAAGTGCGAAGCACTAACTGGGTCGTAGGCCGCGGTGGAAACAGTCGATCCATCTGAAACAGAGAGATTCAGGGTTGTCATAAGACAATGAGAATTATAACCAATCTCGGAAGGAAAGGTTAAACAAAACAATGGAAAGGAAAATGATTATCAGACTAATCAGATCAAAGACAGGGAAATCGCACTGAATCCAGCTCTCCGGGTGGATAGAATTAACGAGATCCTAAATGTCGGTGTTAGTAAATTTTATTAAACCCGAATAGATGAGAGATTAGAATCCCAGAGTAAAGACGAGGAATAAAAGATCCTAATACCACCCAGTTGGCGAAGTGGGCCCGTAACCCACACAGCCAAGTTAGTAAAATAGTTTTTGACCACTAGACTCAACTTCGGCCAAGGAATTGGGAAGGGGGATTCCTAGAGGCAGTCGGCTCTGATACCAACCTGTGACGACCCCGGCTTAATCGTGCACTAATCATTCACGCAAATGCGCACGATCAAGCCTAAGGACTCACTTGAAGATATCACAACACAACTCTAAAACATAAAATAAAGTCATACAAGCTTAATATTACAAGCCAGGGCCTCGAGGGCTCGAATACATAGCTCGATGGCATACAAGCGTCAGCGGAAGCATTAGATATCTGGGTACAGATATATTACAGAGAGAGAAATAGGCCTTCACGGAGGCGGGGTAAAATAAAATACTACGATCGAAAGGCGTAGGCCTCCTGCCCTGGACCCTCCGATCCTACTCCTGGTCATCAGTCGGCTCCTCGTAGTAGTAGTACTCGCCAGGCGGGTAGTAGTACTGGTCGTCGGCTGGGGCGTCTGGCTCAGGGGCTCCGTCGTCTGGTGGCATCAAATGGAAAATGGGGAAAAAGAAAATAAAGCAAACGTGAGTACTCATCCGAAGTACTCAGCAAGCAAGGATCTACACTACATACGCATCATTTTCAAAGGGGGCTGTATATGTGGACTGGGCTGCAGAAATGCCAGAATAGAGGGGGAAAGCCTAGTCCTATCGAAGACTAGCATCTTCAACATTCTTCGACAGTCTTGCAGCATCAGGGAAGAGCAGATGAACATAATGTAAAGTAGTAGTAGTAGTAGTAGTAGTATCGTCAACCTCGACCTGAGATCCTTTCTCGACTCCCTGCGAGAAAGCAATCCCAGAGCCATACTATCCAGTTCTCATCACATGTTCTAGTTGTACCGATCGGGATACAACTCCGAGTGTCCGTTACCGTAGGATAGGCTATCGATAGAAGTTTCTTCCCTGCAGGGGTGCACCAACTTACCCACCACGCTCGCTTAACTCCGGCCGGACACACTTTTCTGTGTCATGCCCGGCCTCGGCCAAGCAACACGCCGCAACCCGACCAAATACTTAACAGAGAGGTCAGCACGCCGGACTAACCTATGCCCCCAGGGGTCTTGGGCCATCGCCCCGGGAACTCCTGCGCGTTGTGTGGGCGGCCGGAAGCAGACCTAGCAACCCCTTAATACAAGCGCGGTTGCGTAACCAGTCCAATCCAGCGCGCGCCGCTCAGTCGCTGACGTCCATTAAGCTTCGGCTGAAGTATACGACGCAGAACGCCCATACTATGCCCACGTGATGGTTAGTGCTATCGGGCCAGAGGCCCCTCGGATCAAATATCCAAACCGTAGTGGATTAGGAGCGCGCGGAAACGAGCAGAGACTCACGATCGATGTGACCCCGTCGCCCCGTCTCGAGGACTTGCGGCAAGGGCTAAGAATGCCCGGCCACGCCTCGTAGTTATCTCGCGGGCACCATCCAGGTCAACCCGACTCCACATCACTTCGCACTAAGCTCGCGTGGGTACCCCTCAGGGCCGACCCGTCTTTAGTATCATGGTTTAGTGCAAGTCCACTCATCAACAGTAACTGTGTGTCTGACACCAGGGGAGCCCTGAGGAATCACCCTCGATGGAACCCCACCTGATGTTATCATCAAGGTGAACGAAGGGGGAATCACCCTCGAGGTCCACACTTGAGGAGTTGCGCGACGATGTCGTTATCGAGGGTGGTGTAGGAGGAATCACCCTCGCTTACCACGACCGAGTAACTAACCTACAAGGTTAACATCAGAAGTGCTAACGAGGTATCACCCTCGGCACTCGACGGTAACCCAGCAGTGTCGGCAACTAAGGGGTAGTGATGTGCGGTGCCATGGTCTGGTCTTCAATCCCGATGGTCGGGTCTTCTGATGTCCAGCAGGGCAGTCGGGATCAAGTGGGGGTCTCTGTCGTGTCTCTACCCAGCCTATACTAAGCAGTCTAGGATAACCAGTAAGGTAACAAAGCAGGGTACAATAATCAGGCTATGCAGCAGATATAGGAAAACAGTAGCAGTAGCAGTTCTAATGCAAGCATAAGAGAGAAGGGAATAGGCGATATAGGCATGCTCAAAATGGGGGTGCTTGCCTGTTTGCTCTGGGGCAAGGACAAGGTCTTCAGTGGTACCGTCGGGGACGTAGTCGTACTCCTGAGCTGCGTCTGCCTCGGGAGCTACGTCAACGTCGGGGTCTACCGAGAGAGAAGAGGGGGAAGAAACAGGTAAACATAATGCAAACAAATGCAATACGGTGCGTGTGATGCTATGATGCAGTGCAGGGTTGCCTAATTATGCATCTAAGTCATTTTAGTTATTTTTAGAATTAATCTAGGATTTAATATCCGACGTGTGTGCACTATTCATCTGCCGGATTCGGGTCCGGAGTTACGAGTTCTTCTACGTAGGAGGTTCCGATGAAGAAACAGACTGCACGATCAGACTCGTCTCGTCGTTCTGAGCAACTTTCATGTTTTAACTTTTTCGATCCGAGCTATGGTTTAAAAGTTATTAATTTTTAAAGTTTATTTGAATATCTGGAAATATTTTATTTATCAGAAAATGAATTATGACGTCAGCATTGCGTCACAGTGACATCAGCAGGTCAACTGCGGTAGACTAGGGTCAAACCTGACATGTGGGTCCAGTGGGACCCACATGTCAGCCTCTGTTTCTTTAACCAGTGAATTAATTTAATTACCAGGGTTAATTAGGGGGTGGACCCCACATGTCAGTGAGACATTAGGTTAATTATCTAGTTTTATTAAATTAAATGTCTAATTAGTCTAATTATCGAACGGGGCCCACATGTCAGCGGCTAGTGAACAGTACCCCGCGTTGACCATGGTCAACGGGGTCAATGTGGGCCCGTGGGACCCACTGGCAGTGACCCAGTGGCGGGGCCCGCCTGTGCCACGTAAGCGGCGGCCGGCGTCTCGCCGCCGGCGACCAGAAACGCGGCGGATGGCCTCGGCCATTGTCGGAAAACGCCTACGGGCGTCCGTTCGGCGCGCGGTTGGGCGCGTTGGATCGGTCACTCGGCCGCGCGTCCGATCATGGCGGTGGCATCACCGGAATCTCACCGGAGCAGCGACGGCGAGTGGCGGGGCGGACGCCGGCGTTCGGGTCCTGCTGGGAAAGCGACTTCGGCGAGCTAAAGGCCCCATGGAGGGAATAGGGAGGCGCTGCGCGATGCGGCGAGCTCAACGGCCGCGGTCCCGTGACCATTTGGTCACCGGAGACTCGTCGGAGTCGGGTGCGGGCGGCGGCGACTTCGGGCACGCATCGAGCTGGACGACAGAGGGCACGGGGAAGCCCGGGCGCGGCCGCATTCGACTCCTGGGGTTGCCAGGAGCACGATGCCGTGCTCAGCCGGGCATGGCAGTGGCCATGTCCACGAACACGAGCTCGTCGGCGGCGGGCAGAGTGCGGCTATGGCAGTGGCTAGCTACGGCGGTTCCTACGGCGTAGCGAGAGAGAGGAGGGGAGGAGCTCACCGTGCAGGCTCACACGTAGGCCCGGTGAGTGGTTTAGTAGCTGTAGTGGTTAGGCATCGCCGGAATCGCGCCGGAGACAGAGAAGAAGGGGGCGGCGATGCACGGCGCCTCTGGGGCTCCCCTGCTCCTCCAACTGGCTCCGGACGGTGAAGCCGAGAGCGGCGGAGCTCGCAGACGTGCTGGCCGGGCTCGGGGACGACGGTGGCCACGCGAACGACGGCGGGTGGCTGCGGTGGCGCAATACCGGTGGATCTGGGGGGAAAGGAGCGCCGCAGAGCGAGGAAGAGAGGGGGTGAGTGGATAGGAGTGGACGGAGGGGTCGAGGGGCTCCTCCTTATCCTCTCCCCGCCTCCCTGTAGCGTCGGTGGGGGTGGCGTGTCGACGCCGCTCCGGCGCGCGCGCGCGCGGCCAGAGGCGCGTCGACACGGCGACTGAGAGAGAGAGAGAGAGAGCTAGATGGGCCAGTGGGCCGGGTCTAAGTGCACTGTGCACTTAGGCCCAGTCCACAGTAGCTTTTCACTTTTCTTTTCTGTTCTTTATTTCTTTTCTCTTTTTGGAAATGATTAGGCCACTATTGCACTTTTGTAAAATATGGGAGTTGACCCAAATATTGCAATGCAATATTAGCTCTCACCAAAAAGTGGTTTGAACAGTTTTGGAAGCCATTTGATTTAGTAATGATTTTAAATGAATTTAATATTGCTGTTTTGGGTGTTGTTTCATCTAGTTAGAGTCACTTGTCCAACTCCAAATATTTTGATATTGATTTTAGAAGTGTTCCTGAATTATTTGCCATTTAATGAACATTTTCCTAACAGTGTTTGGTCAACTTTATAATTCACTTTTGAATTTGAGTTGATTTTCAGATGTGGATTTGAATTGGATCATTAACCCATATGACTTGGCACTGCAAATGATCATGACTTGGCAGTTTTAACAGAGTGTCACAGAGCTTATTACAAGGGGGTGTTACAACCGTGGTGGCTTGGGCATTACTGCGTCTCGCCGGATGAACGCCGTGCTCATGTTGAGGTGGGTGTGGCGGATCCTGCGTGGTGAGGGTGGGCTATGGCTACAACTCATTCACGCGAAATACCTTAAGGGTGAACCTCTCTTGGCATGTAACCGGCCGGGAGGCTCACAATTCTGGCGATCCATCCAAAGGATCAAGGAGGACATCCGCATAGGGATTTCCTTCTCCTTAGGGAATGGGAATGGGATCCAGTTTTTGTAGGACCCATGGTTGGGTACTGAGCCACTACGCATCCGCTTCCCCGGCTTGTTCGCGATTTGTGTGGACCGGTTTGTACTAGTTTCAGCGGCATACCAAAATGGACGGTGGAACATCCGATTCCGGTGTACCTTTGGACAAGTAGAGAGTGAAGATTGGATTAGATTGCGAGCCGCCTTACCATCTGTGCTCCCAGACCATCCGGACACAGTATCTTGGCGGCTTGCACCGACGGCGGAGTTCTCGGTGAGCACGGCATGTCAGGCCCTCTGCCCGCCGCCGGCCACGCCTTGGTTGTCCCCGCTGTGGAAGGCGCCCTTACCTCTTAAGATTAAGATATTTGTTTGGCAGCTTTTACGGGATCGCCTCCCCTCGGGGACAAAGGTTCTTAAACGACACGGACCTGGAGATGGCATGTGCCCCCTCTGTGCGGTACCAGAGACTGGGACCCATATCTTTTTCTCCTGTACGGCGGCGAGGGTGTTGTGGACATACGTCCGCGAGGCATTAGGGCCCGACTGGGAGGCCCTTAACCTCGCCGACTTTCTCCAGCATAGAGCTCTTCAGCAGTCGCGACATCGCCGCCTGTTTTGGCTTATTTTTGCGGCGATGTCATGGACTCTGTGGACGAGGCGTAATAAGATGATGATTGAGAAGGTCTTTCCGCGGAAAGCGTCTGACTCCTTCTTCAAATTCCTTACTTTTCTACAGCACTGGCACCCGCTCTCGAGGCAGCGTGACCGCGATAGGATCAGTCTCATGTTGGATGCGCTCATGGCTTCGGCGCGTCGCTTATCGTCGTCTTAGTGTCCGCTGGCTTCCGCCACTAGGTGGCTTTTTTCTTATTTCTCTTATGTTTTCTTGGGCGTGATTGTGCTGTGGCCAGTGGCGGAGCCAGGAAAAATGATTTAGGGGGGCCGAGTGTTCTTAATCCTCACTAGGGAGGGCCAGTCTTCTAAATTACACTATTTTAGCAGCAAATAATCATATATTCAGATGCATATTAGGCCTAACTCAGTGTTGTTAGGGGGCCAGGGCCCCTGCTGGTCCCCCCGGCTCCGCCACTGGCTGTGGCCCAGCCGTCGTTTGCATGTTGTTGTTCGGATGTGGATTGTATGGATCATTGCTTTATTTATAAAGCGGGACAAAAGCGCCTCTGTGCCTTTGGTCAACGTGAACGTGTGCTCGCAACCCCGACAGCTGGCCGACGCGCCGACATATCCTTCGCTAGGGCATCCCACGCTACTACGTTACTCAGCCTTAAGTAGTCGTGCTCGTATTGATTCTCTTCCGTGGCCTCAAGCACTTCGCGCTCGCTGTTAGTATCTTGCTCCTCGATGAAGACAATATCGTCTCTCTTAGTAGCGGTGGAGCTAGCACTATGACACTGGGGCCAGCTGACCACAATGGATTTATATGTAAAACCTATAGACAATGATGCTAATTCAAAGAGTAATTACTGACGAACCCCTGTAATATACTTCTTCCTTTTTTTTGCGGGTGAAATAATATACTCCTTCCGTTCCTTAATATATAAATCTTTTTAGACATTTCAAATGGATTACAATATACGGATGTATGTAGACATATTTTAGAGTGTAGATTCACTCATTTTGCTCCGTATGTAGTCACTTGTTGGAATCTTTAAAAAGACTTATATTTAGGAACGGAGGGAGTATGAAGATGGCCCAATTGAAAAATCAAGCTGGCTTCGTCCATGTAGGGAACACTGAATCCATCGATGAACATAAACATGAGTACTGAAAATATTTCTGTTTCTTTCCTATTTTCTAGTTAATTTTATTCATTTCACCTTGTCGTGGAGATTCACAGGATGGTCATTTTGTAGGCACTAGGCTGTATAGCAAAAGGCACAGTAAAACTGACGTGATACAACTAATTTATCTGGTTGATAGCATATGCTTCTTGGACCTTGGTGATGATGTTTGTTACATGCCTAGAGATTGGGAAGAGATAA